>OY856415.1:592246765-593446765 GCA_963693085.1 Alisma plantago-aquatica
TAGGGAAGGCAGTTCTATCAGCCATAGGTCATCATATCATTTCTCTGTTTCTTCGACGGTTTGGGCAATTGGTCCATATTCATGTGGTCAAGTAGAGGGTCGGAGATTCCATTGATTTGATCGCACCATCGACGACCTCCTCTTCACGTCCTCTCACTGCACCATCGGCAATGGCAGTGGTTGTGGCAGATGCGAAGGGCGGCCTACTACTCACTTGATGCATTGTACAACTCAATAGGAAGGAGATCGAATGGGCTCCAAAGGGTTGATGAGCCTCTGGGTTGAGGCAGCCGCTTCCATGGCAAGGCTAGAGAAAGGTGGAGAGACAGATGGGGAGGAGGGCTTATCGCGGAGGAAGGAGAATGGGGGAGCCTATAACAACAGAAAGATATGGCCGCTGGAGGAAAAGACATGAATTTGGAAAAATAGAGGTATCAGGGGAGTGGGAGTTGGGAGCAGAGAACCTAGGATTCCAAAGCTCACTGATTTTGGTGTCTTTTGGAAGAGTTGTCAATTGTACATTACAGAATTACTGTAGTCAGACTACCGATTTTGATAAAATTCATCCCTATATTCAAATGACTCAATATAGATGTGGTAGTCAGAATACCTGCGTCAAATATAATGTTGCCCTGAATTACTACTCCCAAACGGCCCTTTATGGGGATTTGTTGTAGATACATATTAGAATTCAAAATGAAACTTACTTCATTATTTACAACAAAATAAATAACATACCAAATAAAATATGATATATTCCTCGTTTATTATCTCAAACAAAGCAGAAGGAGCAAGCAATCAAATAGGAGGTTGTTGGATTAAGAGGATGGATGATGCCCCTAGATGATGAAGCCATGCAGAGGTAATAGTTTCTTTGGATCCGGGTAAGTGGTGCTAGTGAGTGATTAGGAATTTAGGAATTCAGGTACGTGTATCGAGAATGATCTTGGAGTGCAATTGAAGTGGCATGGAGAATAAAAAGGAAGAGAAGGCAGTTTGTGGGATTTCTCAGTTGGGTATCCATACCACCTAGATGATTGGGGTCGATCAAGGACATATATCTGAGGTATGCTGTGAAAGTATATATTTTTATAAAACTAGCATAGATCACATGCTAAGCATGTGAAAGTCAATTGATTATATCAATTATGATATGAACTCCTACACATGTGCATATAGATACCAAAAGTTTATTGTACACGAGTGCATAGATAGTTGTGAGTAGACTATATACATATATTTATGTCACGTAAAAAATGGAACACTCTTCCAACTACATGTTCATAATAAATTATCCTTATTGCATGACACTCAATTCATCTCTTGTTCTTTGACTTTTGTACTTGGAAGAGAAGAATCATATATGTTAGGTGGGCTTGCATTTACTGATAAGCACACATTGATCTTGTATGCTAAAATTGTAAGAATTACAAAAAAAAAATACAGAAGTATAAATTTCACAGTACTTACAATAGGATTGAGCATCATCAACATATCAGGTTCACATGAGAAAAGATCTTCTACTTGTTTTCCAACTAAAGTATCCTGTGTTGATTCACTGTCATCTTATAGTTTAAGTTTCAGTATACACCTAAAATGTGTAATTTTAAAAATATATAGGTGGTAGTTGTATGGGGAGGGGAAATGAAATTTGGATCACTAAGGTTTTGCGGTGTATTCTTCGTAGTAGTTTCATAGAAGTAATTTGCAACACATGTAGTATTTGTTTTCTTGTGACAAATACCACAAGTCATATATCATAGTTTATCTTGATTGGAAATAGAGACTTTTGTTTTCTTAATAAAAAAAGTATGCCCCTAAATGGATGTTTATATGTTAGTTTCATAGAACACTACATTGAAGATGAAGTAGGTTAGAGAAAATAATGAAAGTTGTAAAAAATTACCAGATTAGATGAGATCAAAACATATGTGATAGGGGAGCTCATAACTAATTTCTTATTGTAATCAGTTGTAACATCTTGAAGTTGACTAGAATGATTTAATCTCCTAAATGAGACGTTATGATGTGAATCACAATATATTATAACATAAAAGGAAGAAATGTAAGAAATAATAGAGATTACCAATCTTGTAGATCTTTGACCTCCTTTAAATCTGGGTTGATCAATAATTTTGTTTCTCTACTTGTAGATAGAGTTCTCTTTCATGTATGTGTTATATATTGTTTTTTTAGAAGGTAAAATATTTTACTAAAGGCCAGATCAAAAAAAGCATATAGGGATAAGAAATCACGTATACTATACATGTGGGTCTACTCTACAAAACCCCACTTTCATAGGACAACCAAGTCCAACCCAGCCCCGATCATAGGTATGGCTTTAACAACCTTACCCAGATTATGTACAATGTTATCAAAAAGATCAAACATTTCAGTGTGTTCTTGGCCATGCCTAATTTCATTCTCTCCACACAAAAAAGCAAATGGCATATAGGCATATCCCCGCAAAGTCTCTCATCATAGGGTTGTTCTTTGTCTTCCTCAGAATCCATATGTAGGCTTCAAGCATGCTCTCAGGGGAATTGCCACCCCACCCCAGCTTCAACGAGGCACTGCACCACAAGTATCTTGGGATGGCACATTTGAAAAACAAATGGAAGTAGCTTTCTACCCCACTCTCATAGAGTAAGCAAGTTGTATCAAGCCTAATACCCCAACCATTCATCCGGTCGAAGGTGGGCAGCCGATAGAAAATGGCCCTATACAAATAGCAGCTCCATTTGGGTGTATGGACTCTGTTCCACAAAATAGGATCCCAAGGCACCTTTACGGAAGAGAATGACTTCATAATCCATAGTTTGGAAGTGATATTACAAAGGTTCCAGCCTTCAGGTGTCATTGTGTACTCATGGGCCACAGTAGGCCATCTTCTAACCATCTCCCTCCAGGTCTTGGAGGTGTTACTGCTAAGAACAATGGGATCATTACCATATCTCTTCTACAACCAGACGCTCTAGCAAGACATTTTGCATCTGAGCAGCCTATCAATTCTGGAATGAGTGGCCACCTCCGCTATCTCTTCCGCATGACTGACATTCAGCCCCCCATCTTTGAAGCTTCTTCTGATGGTAGACCATGCCACAGAGTGTGACCTGCCCCCCAAATAAAGGAGCCGTAGATGATGTTATATATTTTTAATGAAGCAAGTAAGACTTAGATGAAAATAAGTGATAAATATGTTGCTTACTATAGATGTCTTTTGAAATCCATTTTTTGCAGCAATAATTTGTTTAATTTATAAAAGTTTTAGATTTTTTTCACAATCATCGGTCATGAAATTTCTCCATGTTGACAAAGTCATCACAATCAATCTGAAATAGTAGGAGACATCAACTAAGTAATATTGTAATATTTTTCATATTTAAATATATATAAAATACTTACAACAAATCGATGAGGAGAATGTCTCAAAAAATGATGTCTAATTGGTCCCATTTCCCTTTTATTGGTTTCTTAGGAAGAACATTCATTACTATGGCAACAATATCTATTTTTATAGTTTATTTGTACAATGGACAAAATGGAACTTTGAAAATAAATATATATGTAAAACATAGTGATGTACCTATTATTTATGGGGGTATCTACAGTTGCATGATATCTGGTAGTGAAAGAATGGTTGGAGTCATCACATCTTATAGGATATACTATTTTCAGCTCTTTCAATCATTGTGAATCTTCTTATTATAATTTGACACATGTGATCATCTGATCTTCCAGAATAGTACTCCGATTTAGTAATGTAAACGATGCTCTTAATATATAATACATGTTGTTCAACAATGAGGTATTATTGAACTTTTCAATATCATCATTGAATATTACTTCTTGCATCTTTATTCCCTAAAAAATATCTTATGTATGCATTGTACATATATTAAAAGATTGGCTAGTTAGTTTCATAAGGAGTATCATCTTACCTTTTCATCTATGAGGCTTAGTCTTTTGTACATGTGTTTAACATCTCTTGATGTTCTAGGATTTTTCATCTCTATGACTCTTACCTTCACCATCTAGATGTGAACATTGTCATCAATTTCATGCTAGAGTCGGTATCTCTTCATGTTTATCTTATCCTGCTAAACATGAAAATAGATCACATGTTAGAAATAGGTGTAAAGATAAGATATGAGACAAATAGTTTGTTTGAATTCATTCATGCTAACCAGGTCATGATCCATTTGTTTGAGCTATCCCTACAGCAGATAATAATTCATTGTATACTATATTACGTGTTGTTGTGGTGCCTGATTTCTAAATAGAAGCTGGTCTAATAAGAACTTTAAGATCTTGAGGAGATTTTACTCTAGAAAATGCCACATATAATTGACCATGTGAGAACACGGACTGAGGAAAGTGTACACCAAATTTCTCCAAAGTTTTTCCTTGTGATTCATTTATTGACATCGCAAAATACAAACGTACTGGAAATTGTAGTCTCTTAAAAGAAAACGGTAGCTTTTCATTCTCTTTTGGCATTAGTGAAATTCTTGGAATGAAAACTTTTTCCTTGCTTATGTCCAATTGTTATTTCAACATCAATAATATAAGTGTGGAAGTTTTTGCAGATAAGTCGTGTACCATTACAAAGACCTGAGAAAGGATCAATGTTTATAAGTAACATAATAGGACAATTTCTTTTCAAAACCAACTTGTGAGGTGGAAGACCAGAAGGGGTTAAAGAATTCAAAATTTCTTCTCCTTGAAACTAATTGGTCTTTCCAATAGCTGAATCGAAGCTGAAGTATTCTCTTCTATCACTAGTAAAAATATCAATCAAAAGTTCATTAAGATCATCAATAAAATCATTTTTTGTTGTTAAAATTGCATGGCTTGTAAGAGAGTGAATGTTTTCCTCAGTGTCCATGAGTTTGGGAAAAATTGTATATATTAGTTCAATCTTTAAGGATGTTTCATCAGTGAATGGGATCACCATGAACTTAGGAATTTCAATTTGATCATCAACGACAATGTCACTCATCCCATTTCCAACTTGAAGCAAATATTTTGCAAAGGATGGGTTCAATATGGCCCTGATATTTTCTTTTAGCTCAAATTTCTCAATATGTTGTCATAGCTTTGACTTCACAAAGCTTGATGCTATTATTTTCTCTTTACCTCCTTGTGTTTCAACTAGAAGAATTTGTCTAAAAGTCACACCAAAACACTATAATTTTTCCTCCAAAAATCATATTAGTTTTGGTCATATCTTTTAGTAAGAGGTGTATAGATTCAATGGCTTGCTTGTTTGCCATAGATACCTCATCCCAAACTATAAGTCTTGTTCTTCAAAGTAGTTCACCTAGACACTTTGTTTTGTAATATTACATATCTTTTGATCTTCAATGTTTAGGGGCATTTTGAATCTTGAATGTGCAGTTTGGTCAAAAGGCAACAAAGATGTTGCCACCCTAGAAGACACAATTGTAAGGGCTATTTGTCCAGTTGACCTTATTTGGCAAGTAATGCACGATATAAAAGGTTTTTCCAAATCCTCCCGGACCATAAAAAAAGGATGCTTTGCCTTCCACTATTTACATGATCAATTATAGTGTTATAAGCATGCCTCTAGTCATTATTTAGTTGTGATATGGCCATGACGTCTTCATCAAAAACAACAATGCTCAACTCCTCTTCAACAACTTTGTAAAAATTTTAGTGTTCATCTTGAACAATAGATGTTAAGTCAAAATCAAATAATCTTTTTCCCAGAGACTAAGCACGCATTGATGCACTTTAGAGCATTATTGTAAGAAATCATCCAATCCATATTTTTTTCCATAAAAATATTCACTTAGTGGATTTTTAAACTTTTACCATAAAACAAGCGGAGTGATTGATTTACAATAGGCAATAATAGGGGAAAACAATTATCGTAGACCAGAAGGCATCTGAAATAATACAACTTTAACAAGACATTCTTCAATATTGTTATTTGAATCTAATAATCCAAGATTTTCAACTGCCTCTTGAAATGTAAGGTATTGGGTCCCATCTACGATCTTTAAATGTTTAAAAGAAGGTATTGGGTCCCATCTACGATCTTTAAATGTTTAAAAGATGTAGCATCTTTGATATGATTCAATAAATAATGCAAATAATAGTGTTCCCCTTCTGTAGGCTTTGTAAATACTATCCTTCCAATAGAATTATTTTGCTCTCTTCTAGTCCAACACTTGAAATTTTAGTCCCATACATAATGCACAGGAAATTCTTTATACATATACTTTCGAGCTTCCTCATCAATGGAATTTGTTAAAAAATACTCTGTAAGCATTGTTTTTTAAGCATGATCACTATGCATGATTGTTGATAGATCTTTTCTTTCATGGAATGTAACTATGTTCATGGATTCAAGATGTAGTTGTAAACACATTACATATGGATTTATCTCACTCAAAGGGAATTAATAAATCCTCCATGCTACTTCTTGTGGTGACACCCATCTCCCATATACAAACTTTTCAATTTCATCATACATATTCTTGGTTTTGTTGTCATCCAATTGAAAGAATATGTGATCATGTCCTTTGTATATATATTTGTACAAATACTTGACTACTTTTATTGTGGAACAAATCTCAACATTTATATGACAATTGTATTATTCTAATAAGTAAGGATTGTACGATTGTCAATTGGTATTGAACCAACTGTCATCGGATGAGCAGTCTCTCTCCATCGATATAGAGGGTAGGAATTTTTAGTATGAGATTTTATTGAGAATAAATCATTTGGGTAATGTTTCTTGCATCGTACATTCTTCATACAAATATTGTTTGGGTATAAAACTTCACATGGACCATGGACCATAAGTTTTAATACCATACTTTGTACATGTCAGTTCAACCCTTTTTTCTAGAATTTCAGCAGAAACATACTTGTCATATACATCCATTATAGTGATATTTTGATTCTTCTCCAATATGATAAGAAAATGTGCATGTGGTAGTCCTCGTTTTTTATATTTTATGATATATACATAGGAAACAACATGTCCAAATAGATGTCTTTTAAATAGGACAACCTTTAGTTATTCTAATTTTGCCTTCAATAGTCTAACAAGTAAACCAGGCCTATTTTGTAATTCTTCAAAGCATAATAGCTCACTTTTTATTTCATCCCATGAAGGGTTGCATGTAAATGTTAGAAAGATATCAGGTTTTCCATACCTCTAAACCAATGTCATTGCATCCAGATAATGATGTCCCATATCTCTAGGACCACCAATAAAAGAAGCTGGCAGAATAACTTTTTTTCTGATCATAGAGTCAGTATTTTTTCCATTATTGTAGATGTCAATAATTCATCGGTATAAATCCGGTCGAATTTTTTGTTGCTCTCTTCTTATTTAATCTAAGTGACTACTCTCAAGTTTAATATAGATGTCAAAAATATATTGTTGTAGAAGTCTCCCAGAAAGTAATAACATCGAGTTGTCAATAGCCTTGATCTGTAGTTTATAACAATAATATTCTTGACATGACACAGTTTTCCTACGTTCGTGTATATTTTCTAGTATTGCACATAACAAAAAGTACAATAAGTTAATGATGTCAATCTTTTAGTATATATGCTAAGTTAAGTGTACTACCTATTTGCTCTTGTTGAAAAATCCATCTACATCATTGAAGCATTATGCATCATGTGATATACCACTAACCAGTCTTTTTATTGCTCCATGAACTCATGCCAACCAATTTCACCATGTGAGAACAACAATGGGTATTGTAAAGGATCATAACATTCATAATAATAATGAACAGAGTGGCTACTTTCAATATGAGTGTGAACACAAATATCACATAGAAAATCCATGTTGGTGTGATTTCCAACATCACTTTCAATCCAAATTGCAACCACATGAGAACAAGTTGGTGCATTCTGAACACCTTGATGTGCAATCAGATTTGACTTGATAAATATATGGGTATCCTCAAGACTATCAAGATCCTTCAAGCTTCTAAAAAAATTTGAGTAAGGATTTCCCCATAATGCATTGATCAAAATCTTTACAACATCCTCCTTTAACCTTGATGTATGATGTAATTTATTTTAATTTCATGATCAGAGTCATAAATATGTAGCTGCAAATGTGATGGGCGTGCATCTTATGGTATCATCCTATTTATGAAATTATACATCTGCCATTGTACCTTGAAAGTATATATTCCTCTATTTCTTTTTGAAAGACTTCCGTCTTCATTCACACCTAAGGATGTAAAGGCAAATGTGTTATGGTATATTTTGATGCATTGTCTAAAATGTATAGCATGTTTGTTTGAGGAAGTATATAGATAACATAAATCTGGAGGCACGTCATTTGTTGCTAAAACAATTTCTCCATCATAATAAGAAAATTTTCCTCACTTCAAATGAAAATCTCTTCGCATCACATTGGTCATAATATTTACAAACATGAAGTATGTATGGCTCTTTAGGTATAGATAAATCTATAGCAAAGCTCTTTGACATTTGTTCATATTTTCTTTTCATTTTTAATGAAGTGGAAGTTGAATTTGTTTCGTTGACACCTGAGGAGGATCCAACTTCCCATGTACTAGAAATTCTACACGGTATACTTCTAAATTTTGGAGTGATGGGGTTATTTGAGAAGGAAATGACTCCATGATGTTTATTTGTTTGGAAGTATCATTGCACTTTTCAAATTTTTTCTAGCATAATTTTTTCTATTTCTTTCACATTTCATTGCCTTTTTCTCTTCTGAAAGGTTGGCATATTAGTCTTTTTGTTTTTTTTCATAACAATGATTTCTTTTCCTTAGACACCTCTGAATATTTCATCCTGTAAAGTAGTAGATATGAAGATAAGTCTTTTTAAGTCTTGATTAATCCTATATGTATTACACATAGAATAAAATCATGATTCATTTAACTACTTTTCATGGAGAAATATGAATTATTAGCAACGATATCACAATCCTAACAACATTTACATATGGACCCGTTTATGGTTTCTTTCAAAAAAAATAGCTTTACCAATTCTTGGTGCTAGATAATTGATCCTACATCTAACGAACAATAATTGGCATGCATAAATGAAGATAATAGAAACGTGTGGTGATTATCAAACATTTTTTAATAGTATGATTCTATTATTAAAAAAATCAAAGTAAGATAAATTTTATGAAGCAAGCTAAATAGTTTTTAAGTGAAACGATACAATATAACCACAGTCTTGAAGTCATAGAAATCTAATAATACTGCAACATGCTTCATTATACTATAACATGGACAAATAACATGTAGACTCCATAATATAACATAATATTTATTTTGATCTATATAATACATATCCCTAGACTTTGCTTAATGACATCAAGCATCAGAAATCCTCTTTTTACTATTCTATGATAGTGTAGACTATTTTCTTTAGATGTCTTGCTTTCATCATCACTAACACCTTCTTCCTATAATCATTATATTATTATAATCTTCATATCAAAATTGGAAATCTATTTGAATAGGATAAAATTCTCACTCCAAAAGAGAGATAATGTTTTCTGAACTAAATTTTCCTAATTTTTGTTTTTCAAATTTTATTGTCACTGTTTAATGGTTTAATATGAACTAACTAAGGTTTGTCTGTAGAAAAATTAATACATCATTTTTTTATTTTAATTTGAGACTTCCTTTTTATAAATGTTTCTCGATGGCATTAATGCTTACTTGTTTGTATATGAATTTTAGAAGAAAAAAAACCAAGTGTTGTGACAAAAAAGTTGAGCTAGTAATTGACTCAATTTAATTTTTTAAATAAATAATAAATTTGTTTATAAGCTATATGAAGAAGTCATATTTTTATTAATAAATTAATGCCTCAAAAAATGTATGACGATAGTGTCTTTATGAATTTAAAAAATCTCAATTTTATGAGCTAAGAATATGATCCATTTGAAGTGTTACAAAATAAACATTGCTTATGATGTAGTTAAAATTAAATTTATACATCAGTTTAATTTTGAAGTATGTTTTTTCTCTAATTTATGTGATTATTCTATCGAATGGAAAATACATCGTGACTACTTGTTGCGTTCTCAAATAAATATAATTTTTTTTCTATTTTTTTAACTTTTGTGATGATTTTTAGACGTGACTATTGCTTCACTACCTTTCGGGCTAAATGAATATTGTAACTGCAAGTTTTGTAGAAACCCATACTATTGGTTTCATTTGCAGTGGTACTTAAGAAGAAAAAACATAAATGCAAAATAAACTAATATCAATACTAACAAAATACATAATTTATGTCAGTTGAAGATAGAAGATCTCCGAAATATGCAAATTTTATTGTTGTAAAAATGCTAACAAATGCATGAGGTGTAATAGAAGAGCATTTATTGGGTTGCATTGCTCAGAAGATAAAAATGTTAGATATATATATATATATATATATATATATATGTTATTGAGTTGTATTGTATGTCTTCAAAGCACTTGTGTTTGTCTCTAACAAGCTTGCATGTTGTCTCTCCCTTGCGCCCTTTTCTTCTTGTTTGAGTTGTTGCACTTTTCCCTTTCTACTCGCACTAGTTTCTATCTTTTCCTATGTATGCCACCGACTCCTTCTATAAAATACAACTATATAAATACACAGAGAAGAGCATGAAGATGGGTGTGTGATCCCCTTCTCTCATCATGTGTTTCCCATTTTTCTATTCTCTATCATGGTATCAGAGAGACCGAGTGGCATCAACTCGTCAATCCAAAGAGAAGTGGGAGAGAATTAGGGTTTGTTCATACCACACATAAACACCCTTCTCCTCCTGTTCCTAACCTATAATCCATCCTCCATCACCCCTCTTTCTTTCTTCTCATCATCTGAGAAGACTCCCTACTGGCTTCTCATCATTATCAATATCTCCCAATCAAAGAGATCTAATTAAAGTTTCCTCTCCTCCCGCGGCATTCTCGGATCAGGAGTTCATCATCTTCTCGACGGTGCTCAGATCTAGCTTTGTCTTTGCTTGCAATTGGTCTTTGACTTTCTCTCCAAGTCCAATCATGCTACTTCCTCATCTGGATCTAGTCTTTGTCTTGTTGTCCAAGTCAAGTCTTGCTTCCTCATCTGCTTAGATTAAATCTTCATCTGTCTCAAGCTACTGCATACAAATTCTCTTCAAGACAGGTTTACTACTATCTTATACCTAGTTTATCGATCTTTCAGCTTTGATATCTACCTAGTGCCTATGATCCTTCTGCCTACTATTTCCTACCTCAAGTTTCTCTCTATGACCTTTGAAGATTCTATTGTCTCATCGTCATCAACTCATCTTTACCCTTATATGGTTAGACTCAATGTCTCTAGTATTTTGTCAATCAAACTAAACTTAAACAATTTCTTGCTCTGGGAATCACAGATAAGAGCATTAGATAAATCATGTTGTCTTGAGGGATTTCTAGATGGAACTGAGGTTCAAACCCCTCTTATTATTCAAGACACGTCTGCAAATCATGATGTTAACCCTAGGTACAAGTCATGTATGTATACGCATAGACTACTAAAAGGATGGATCTCAGGGTCTGTTACTAAGGAAGTAATGGTGGAGATTATTGGTTCTAAGACTTCCACTGAGGTTTGGTCAACTCTCAACAAAAATATTTGTTGAGTCTTCATAGTCAAGAGAGTTTGAGTTAAAATCACAACTTAGAACGTTTCATAAAGGAAGTGATTCTCTAGATGATTATCTTTAAGAGTTCAAAAGAATTTGTGATTAACTAAATGCTATTGGCTATGTAATAACATATCAGGAAAAGGTGTTCACACTTCTTAATGGACTTGATAGTGCAGAATATAAAGCATATATTCATTATATCCATGATAAAGCCACTTGTTCCTTCCTATAATGATCTGACGTCTCTTTTACAAGATTTTGAGAGATGATAGTCTATAAGAACACCTTTTGTGAGTCCTATGTTACTCTTTTTTTAGTCAAAATGTCACTTCTACCACTCAGGATAATGGTGGATATCATCACAACGTTAACAACAACTATTCAGGAAGGGGAAGGTCTAGCAGCAGAGGAAGAGGTAGAACACATACCAATATCTATAATCAAGGTATCTTAGGTGGTGCTCTAGATCAAAGTATTTCCTATTTTTATTCACAAGGGAGGGGTTTCTCTCAAGTCACTTAACAAATTGGTAGAGTTATCAACAATAACCAAGAAAACCAATTCATGCCACCATTGTTCTGTTAGATTTGTGGAAAGTGAGGACATAATGCTATCAGATGCTGGCATCATTTTGATAACAACTTTTAACACACAGTTGTTCCTAAGAATCTAACTAAGAACACCTCTGTTGCTCTTGCTGCCATGAGAATTAATGATAATGATTTCATGACCTGGCATGTTGATTCTGGAGCAACTGACCATGTCACTCAGTACACATGTACTATTGAAAACATACACATATCGTGAGGGAAACTCTAGAATGATGGGAGATGAGGAGTTCATTCCTATATCTCATAAGGGTGATGGTTAGATCAACAATGTCACCATGATTCCTTGAAAGGTTATTCTCATTGTTCTTGGCATCAAAAGAAAACTTCTCTCTGTTTCTAAGCTAACTTCTATGTTTCCCTATTATTTTATCTTCACTAATGATTTGGTTTGTATCAAGGAACTAAAGATGCACATAATCTTGGCTCTGGGAACATGTAGAAACGGCATGTACTGCATACCTACTAATGTTGTTTAGCAAGAACTTGCAACTAAAGAAGTTCAACACAAGGTCTTCATCTCCAACACATGAAATAAAGCTTTAGGAGTTGTGTGGCACAAAAGTTTAGGACATATGTATAAATCTATTCATTGTCATCTTATTGGTGGAAAGAGTATAGATAGTTTCTCTTCTTTCAATGATATATGTAATAGTTGTGAATTGAGTAAAAGTAGATGTCTTCTTGTGTCTCATTCTAGTATAAGGTCATCTCGACCATTTCACAAACTTCACTATGATGTATGGGGCAAGGCTTCTGTAAAATATGTTCAGGACTTCTTCTATTATGCTCTTATTAATGATTATTACAATCGTTATAGTTGGATTTTTCCTATGAAACAAAAGAGTGACTTTACAAATCTGTTCATTTAGTTCTATAACATGATTCATGTACAGTTTGGTCTCAGTATACAATACTTTCAGAGTGATGGTGGTGGTGAATTCTTGAATGAAAAATTACAACAATTTCTAACTAATAAAGGCATCTTACATCAAATATCGTGCCCACATGATCCTTCACAAAATGATGTTGTTGAAAGAAAACATTGTCACCTTGTTGAGTTAGGCCTTGCAATGATGTTTGAAGCTAGTTTACCTAAGAAATTTTGGATGGATGCCTTTTCTACTGCTAATTACTTAATAAATCATCTTTCTATTGATATTCTAAACAAGAAGTCTCCACATGAAGTCATATATAAACAAAAGCCCTCCTATCAACATCTGCAAGTTTTGGGATCAAGATGCTACCCTTATCTCTGTAATTAAACTTCTTACAAGTTAGATCCACGTTCCTTGGCATGTGTCTTTATCAGATATAGTCAGCAATATAAAGGTTATAAATGATTTCATCCACCAACAAGAAGAATTTATGTTTCTAAACATGTTCTTTTGATGAATGTGTGTTTCCCTTCAAGTTGGATAAGCCAGTTGACAAGCGGTTCTCTGTACCAATCATAAGTAGCTTCTATGATGATCAATTATTTATCTCAACTGAACCCAGGATCAATGATATTCTTCATGACCATGATACAGAAATGCGGTCTCATTCTGACCTAGAAGGAAACATTCTATCTGCTGACAAAGTTCCCAATGTTGAAGACATTTCTATGCCATGTCAGTAGTACTCTAATGAAACATCACAGCTACATCCTACTCCATCCGATCCAATATATGCTAAACAAGATAGTATGCATTCACAATCCTCCACTAGTCAGCAAGACTGTCAGAGTTCTCAGTCTAACACTCAAAATGATGATATGTCCAACACTTTATCTATGCAGTCTGTTGAACCAGCGTTATGTGACTCTACGACACTTGTTCCTACACACATCATGGTTACTCGCAGTAAGCTCGACATCATCAAACCTAATCTGAAGTATGCTTTAATTGTGGCCACCATAGCAGCACCTCCACGGACTATCCATTCAGCTTTAAAACATGATGGTCGAAAGTCTGCAATGTAGAGTGAACTTGATGCTGTCTACAAGAACAAAACATGGAGTCTTATGGAACGACAAAATCATCAAAACATAGTAGGGTGTAAAGGGGTCTTTAAGACAAAATTAAAGGTTGATAGTTCGGTTGATAGGCTAAAGGCCAGACTTATGGCGAAAGGATTCCATCAAGAAGAGGGAAATGACTACTTAGAAACATTTAGTCATGTCATAAAATCCCCTACTATTAAGACTATTCTCACTATTGCTATCTAAAGAAAATGGAAGGTTGTTCAGCTTGATGTTTGTAATGCATTTCTTAATGGCTCTTTAGATACTAATGTCTATATGACTCAACCACCTAGTTTTGTTGATCCTATTTGTAATGTATTTCTTAATGGATCCTTAGATACTGACGTCTATATGTCTCAACCACCTGGTTTTGTTGATCCTAACTACCCTTCTCATGTTTGCAAGTTACATAAAGCCATGTATGGCTTGAAGAAGGCACCCAGAGTGTGGTACAATCATTTTACTATCTCCTAAAACTGGGATTTCTAACTAGTTCACCTAACTCATCTCTCTTTATTCTCCATAATTGAGTTCATATTGTGTATCTACTACTATATGTAGACGATATTCTGATTACCGGAAACAATCCAACTGTGACCAATGAGATCATTGGAAAATTAGAAAATGAATTCTCCAACAGGGATGTTACTGAACTGTGTTGTATGTCTTCTAAGCGTTTGTGTTTATGTCTCTGACAAGCCTGCGTGTTGTCTTTCTCTCACGCCCTTTCTAGTTTCTGTCTTTTTCTATGTATGCCACCGACACCTTCTGTAAAACACAACTATATAATACATAGGGAAGAGCACAAAGATGGGTGTGCGATCCCCTTCTCTCATCGTGTGTTTCCTATTTTTCTATTCTCTATCAAAAAATGCATACACACATATACATGAGGAATTTGTGTTTAAGTAGAGACCATCGCAAACTTCATATTATATCTACAAATAATGCAGTATACTAAATGAATCTATAAAACTCTGACTAAGTGAAGCTGAGTAAACGAAACCACGACTACCGCCTCACATAGTCCAGACCAATGCTTTGATCATTAATGCCATCTTACCATGGTGGTCAGAGAATTTAACATTGCATGGTATATATCTAACTGAGCCAAGTGATGATCAGGTTGTCATAATTGGTCAACAAATGTGTGCCAGCTGTCATACCCTTCCGGCGACCTTCAAACACTATGTTGCTATTTGCAGTTATTGTCGTGGTCGCGGCGCCCGTTACAACGGCAACATTAACGCTCCCGTCGGTGAGCAGCAGCCTCCGACAGCCGACATGTAAGTGATGTATGTGTATATACCGTGTGTTTCACACAATACCTTGCTCAATCTACCCACAATGGCTTAGCTCCAACCTCCCCGGCCGTTTCCATTCAGCACCTCTCTAATTGTGTGGTGTCTATACTGGCCTCCAAATCTCGCAGTTACATAAACACAATTAATCTTGCACGTGTAAACATTTGGTTTTAACCACTTGTTCAAGAAGGCTTTGTTACATAACCTCCTTCTCAGCAGTCCGCCATACTGGAACGACGGCGAGCTCTGACCCGGGCCCACCGCCCTGCCTGTGCAGCTTCCACCCATCGACGATCTGGGTGTGGGCCTTCCTGGCGGCCGCGAGGGTAGGCTGGCAGGGACGTCGTCCCATGAAGGTCGTAGGTGGGTGCATGATGATGCGTGAAATGATGAACACACCTCCAGCTCTACGCCGGCAAGTCATACACAAATTTGTCCCCATGCATGCCCTTTAGATTCCGCTGCTGGCAAGGCATGGTCATAATTCATGTCTGCTTAAACAATTCACCACCAGTCCCAGTGGCTACTCTGTTTGTTCGTTTCTATTGGAGTGGTCGACCGTCCAGCAGATTTGCAAGAGAGGAACGGGCGTCGGGATTAGGAAATCAGGCCAGGGTGTCAGGGTTGCAGAGTATCATCGTAACCTGAGTACGTGTAACGTAGCAGTGTTGTGTGTGTACCACAGGCAGAGGCAACACAAACTGAGATATAAAGGCAGGACAGGTCCCCACCACGTCATCCTCCTAAACAATATAAAAACTAACCTGACTGAAAGATAGGCCTGAAAAAGTGAGCTCGGATTTGCTGTTACGGTTTCTCTCTAAGGAGTAGGCTGCTCCTTTTGTGATTCATTTACACGTGTCTCTGCCCATTGAATGGTAGGGTCCGGATTTTACTCACTTAACACGTGTCAGCATCTTAAACAAAGTATAGCATGTTTCTTAACAAAACCATAACAGCAAATCCTGGGAGTGAAAAAGTTTGATTTCATCACCCTACCAAGGCGCTTTCTTGATCTGGAGTTGCAAACTCCCCTAACGTTCCAAATCAAAAGTTTGTAGTCCATAGGAAAAACTAAGAAGGAAAGAAAGCCCCATGACATCATCGGCCATCAGCATCACCCGCTGGGGGTGTCTTCCCCAAAGATGTCTTGTAGCAGTATCGTTCTGTCCCCCAAGAGTAGATCCCTTCCTATTCGTTGGAGAAGAAGATGGCGTCATATGGTTGCTGGAGGAAACTCTCTCCCGTCTGGCGGACCTCCTCGGTAAATCTCGGGGAGCCAGGCCTATCTTCCATGTCGGGGGACACGCTAGAGAAGCCCGCTGTCTGAGGCACCACTTCACCGAGCATGGGGCTGTGAAGCCTCCATCTGTTTCCCTATGCGTCAATCACCCATCTTGTGGTGGATCCCTAGTGCGATGTCCCACAAGTCGGGGGCTGGAATGTTGACAAGAGGGCAATATTTTCGCCAGGGTCATTGCTTGCGAGTGTAAGATGAAGGAGCTACAGGAAGTGTGGGGGGGGCTCTAACGATGAGAAGGGGGTCTACGAGCTCACGCAGACAGAGAAGGAGTTTGACTTGGCTTTAGACATGGAGGAGTGCTACTGGAAGGAGATGTCAGGGGATCAACGGGTACGGAAAGGAGACCAGAACACAAAATACTTCTACTATTTGGTGAATAGCCAACGTAGAAGAAGAGGGGTTAAGAAGTTGAGAAGAAGTAATGGTACTTGGGCGGAGGGCACAGAGGCCATCCTTTTTTACTCTAACCTTTTTTTTTGCAGAGCTCCCCTCAGACCACAAACGACTGCTACAACACATCCCCACAGGCCACTTCTATAGGGTAGCATGGGAAGTGACAAAGAAAGATCTCATTGAGTTGATCCAATATGTCTTAGCAGGAGGTAACATGCACAGGGGGCTCAAATGCGTAAAGCTTGTTCTCATCCCAAAAGTGGATTCTCCAGAAAGCATCAATGATTTTTGCCCTATTAGTATCGAAAACTTCATCATGAGACTTATCTCTAAAGTCCTAGCCAAGAGATTAGCTCTTCTCCTCCCTACTCTCATCTCTCTCGAGAAAAATGCGTTCATCAGCAGCAGAGATATCGAGCATAACATCAGATTGGCGCAAGAACTATGCCACGACATTGATCAAGGATGGGATGGTGAGAACATTATCTTCAAGGCTGATATGACCAAAGCCTTTGATCACATAGACTGTACCTTCCTCAGGGCAGTGTTAGCGAGATTTGACTTTGACGACAGGGCACTTCGTCTCGTCTCACAAATCACACAGGGGGCCTGGTTCACGATCTACATCAATGGACAGCAAGGAGGCTTCTTTACTGCCACCAGGGGCCTGAAACAAGGTGATCCCCTCTCCGACTCTCTTCATACTCATGGAGGAAGCCCTCAGTAGATTCACCAAGCATATGGAGGAGTCTGGAGCCATCTCTCGGTTCCAAACTAGGGGGCAGGCCTTGGCCCCCACCCACCTTCTCTTTGCAGACGACATTATGTTCTTCCTTAACTCCAAGGGCCACTCCATCCAAAACTTGCTTGATTCTTTGTGCCTTTATACGAGAGCATCTGGTTAAATGAGGAACCTATGCTTTGATACCAAATGTTACGACCCCACCTCCCGATAACCCCCAATTAAGGGAGACCGAGAGGTCGAAGCCGTACCCATGACTTCCGGATCAAAGGTTCGACAATTAACCAAGAATAATTATCAAATTTTAACATACTATACTGAAAGCTGTAAGAAAATAAATTTTTTTGCATACCTATTGAAAACTTGGATCTCTAAACTTCTATCCACACCAATACTAATCTATCTCATCCTCCTTTGCACTTTAATTCTCATTTAGTATCACATGTGCCACTTTACTGTTTGTTCTTTTCATTGTACCTAAAACGCCGACAAACAAAACGTCGGTCAGCCGTAGCTGGTATGTGGGGGAAACAATAAACATGCAACTATGATAACAATGTAATCATTCAATTACTTATTTAACAACCAATATTACATTTTAGATATAACTGTACGATCCAAGAGTACCCTATCCTCTGTGTTGTCCCCATTAAACCCCTCATGATCCACCTATAAGTGAACCAATTTCTAGGGTTGAGTCACATGGCACTACTCGTAAGTAGACCACTCCTTAACTCGGGATTTGCTAAAGAGTCTCTAACTCACGGTAACCTAGACCTTGCTCTAGGATTACCCCTTTTTTTAGCCTTTTCAAAGTAACAGAGGTGGACCCGGATCTAGCCAGTTATATATACTCATTTATAGTGATATTCATAGTCACTTTATAATTGCATGAAATAAATAGACATCCAACAGTTAATTCATGCATTGAGGGAAACATCGATAAAATCTTCGGGAAACTATTCGGTATAGTCATAAGCGTAACCACATACCTGATTTGATGAGTCATGCAGATTATTCAACATTTACTTCATGTATATGCAATCAACCCAATCAACAGATCCAAGCAAGTAATTAAATCATCACATAATTCCTGAAAAGAATATGTACTCTATTTATTACACACTTTATCAAGAATCTACTTTATTGACTTGGATTCACTTTCTAGGGTTTCTAATCCGCATTAAGTATTCATTAATACTCATTAGGGTTTCTTAGATCAATTTCTCGAACTTTATCCCTTTTTAGGTTAACAAACCCTAAAATACTCTTTTCCATTTATATAAACCCTAATAGCTCAAACTATTCATTTAATAGTCTTTTATACTCAGATTGACTTAGGATCATCATATCCCTAATTATTTACAGATTTGAATAATTAAAACATTTAAAAGTCATATTCACCTAAATTAGGGTTTTCAAGCTCGTTAATGCATAATCATGCACAAAACCTTAAATTAAGCCAATTATATAAAAAGATTATCTTTTTAGATATTATTTTCACTTTTATGAACAATAGTCTTAAATTATCCATTGATCAACATTAAAACCATCTATCATCAAATCTAAGGGTATTTCATTAATTAAATCATTAAAGATGATAGCTTTATGTACTTTTTATATTTCAGCATATTTATGTACATAATCTTTAAATTAAACTAATTACGTACAAAGATCTCCCTTTTCGATCTTAATGCACCTTTTTGCATTTAACAGGTTAATATCAACTCTTATGCCTCATTAAACCCTATTAAACCCATTAATCATATCAGATTAGGGTTCCTTAATCTTTAAAGTACTAAAGATGATTACTTCCATTAATTTTCGGATTGTAAATAGAATCAGACTTCAAACATAATTTATTTGGATTCCTCTCATTCTGAGGATCAACTTTCATATATAACTTTTTGTCATCCGAGCTACGAATCTTAAGTTACGAAATTTGCAAGAAAAACACTTACTTGGCCAATAAGGAAGTGCCACGTAGGCGCCTTCCAAGCAACGTGGGGCGGCTTGCCTAAAACATTTCGAAATGACTTTTCTGCCCCCGCTTAAGTCGTCGCTGCTTCATACCCCTGGAGGGTATAACCGTCCAATGGACTACTTCATCTTCTACCTCGCGACGGTAGTCCGTCTGCCACCCTAACGACTAAGGGTGGGGCTTCTCCTCCCCTCTATGGACCCCGACGGCCCTCAGCAAAGCTCCCCTTGCCTCCGCCGTGTCGTCGCGCACCGGAGGGTGCCCATAAATCGCGGGTCGAGTGGCTGTTTCAGATTTACTCGGCTCTGCAACTCCGGCCGACCTGCAGCCCTATGTCAGCTGCTGTGCAAGTCTCAGAGCACGGGAAAGGTGGTCGTGCTCCTCGTGGCGTCGTGGTGTCATCTTGGTTCCGTCCAACTCCATCCCACGGCTCCCCGTGTCCCAGGGGTTGGGCTACCCTCTTGTTAGGGTTTTGCCAAGGAAGAAGAAGAAAGAAAGATGAGAGAGACGAAGAGAAAGAAGCACGAGATCTCCTAGGCTCGAGGCCCTGGATCCAATCCCTTATATAGGGAAGGATGGAAACATCCCATTACGCTTAACCACAGGGAAAACAAGTCCCCTTACTCCACTTTCCTTGTTTAGGTGCAACTCTCTTCTTATATCTATTCCTTCTTTATTAGTATCCTTTAATTATTAAGGAAACTTTTCTTTTAAAGGGAAAACCGAATATTACACGTTTTAATCTTCTTGTGCTCGACTTATAATTCATAGCAACGAAATCCTATTTTCCTTTAATAGTAATTTCTTTCTTTTTAGCAATACCATGTAATACATTAATTGTATATCCACATTATCCTCTTATTTTGCTATTTTGATATTTTCTCTTTCTTTCCTCTTTATTGGGACTCCTTGGATCCCAAGACACCCATTATTTCGAAATTACTTTTTAAGGATACTTATTATCCTTCTAGATGCATCTAAATGCATTATTTCCCATTATCATGTGTATTTCTTATTAAAATATTTATTTTTGAGGATTTCTCTTTATTTCTCTTTTATTTTCCTCATTGGCATTCCTTTTATTATAAGAAATCCTTGTGATACGAAATTCCATAAAGGGTAACTCAATTATATATCCTTTCTCTTAATTTCCACATTTTCTCATTGTTTTCAATTTCTTTCTTAATAAAGAAATACATAATTAATCTTTTCGTTTCTTATTGCTTTCTTTTTGCAACCTTGGACTCCTTGTTATCCAAGGAACCCAAGAGGCACGAAATCCTCTTTGGATTTGCCTTCTAGAGGTTTCCACATATTTCTTTTCTTAGCATTTTGATTATTCATTTACTAGTTGAATTTCCTCGGTATTTGGGCCCAATAGCCAACAAAGCCCAAAACACAACCAATCAAGGCTATTGTGAAAGGAATCCATTTAATCAAAACAAAACATATCATTATTTGTTCAGTTAGCTTTAATATGAGAAATTACATTTCTCACTATTTGAACCCAAAAATTGGGGTTATAACATCCTTCCCCTCTTATAGGAATTTTGTCCTCAAAATTCAGGCAAGCAAACAAACAATTCAGGATAAGACTTTTCCATGTCCATCATTGGCCCCTATGTGGCTTTGCCGTACTCATGGCATTTCCAAAGAACCTTTATCATCACATATTCTTTCCTCTGAGTTCTTTCATCCTGGCGTCTATAAACTACACAGGTGACTCAGGCCATTTCAGCCTCCCTTGGGGCTCACTAGGTTCATTTCTCAGCACATGGTCGGGGTACCTCACATAGTGCTCTAAATTGGACACATGGAAAACATCCCTTGTTACTTTATCCTGAGGGGTAGGGTTAAAACCTAACCATCTCCACCCATCCATTTCTAATGAACCCATGTAACGGGGACTCAGCTCTCTTTAGCTATAACTTAGAGGGGTCGGATTCTCACATTATATTCTCCCACAGTGCAGTGCATGTTAGTCTACTTTACATCTGCTCACGACTCTCATCGTCTCTAGGCTCCTTTCAGCCCTTGCACGATCAAAGTGACTTCATCTACACGCACTGGGGTCCCTTTTTCTAACCATCATGTGGTACTTTTCTAACCATCATGTGGTCCTTTCACCATCATCACCTTACTAAAGTGGTGACTGACACAACCTCCCTTACAGAGCCTCATATAAAACCCGATACTGGCTATGGTGGTCATCATCACATTTTCATAGGACAAAAACTGTCTCTCGATATCACCCTGAATGAGCACACATGCCCTCATCAGACCCTTTAGTCTGGATCATACTAACCATAGTTAGGGGTGATTAACTATACTAACATTGAGTTCTTCATGTACCTACTTCCACTTTATGGAAGTGAACCTTTATTCAAACTCAGATTCTTTGAACTCATATCATGGTGTAGTTGAACCATCTCTTTCATGGGTAGTTCAACTAGATTTGTTCTCTAACAGAACTCTTTCTTTCTCCTGTCATTTAGGTAAGGCGACCTACCATAACCCATATTGCATCTGGACCTTCCTTGGTCTAGGGAAGACCTATCACAACATTCATAGTGATGAACTCCCATTCCCTCTCAGGGACTCTTTTGTCCTCTATATCGATACACTGGGTTACTGGGGTTCGTCCTTTACCTCTTGTCATGCATGGCAACATAGCACACGCAACTTTATCTTAGGTATTTTCAGTACCACTATCACTTATTGGTTGTACCATGGTATTAAGTCATGATCTCCTGTATTGTCATGATTCATCAAGATCGATTCCTCTGAACCCTAATCCACTCTAGTCGGGGTTTCATCACCTTCTTTTCCAAAGAAGTGTATCTGAGGTTCTACCACCATCCCTTCATCGCATCACAGGCTAGACTGGTGAACCAAACAACCCTCAACTTTTCAATGAATCTTGTTACATCTGAGTGGTATCCAAACACCTCTCTTTTTCGAACTTAAGGTTAGATTACCAACCTCTTCTAGCTTCTAGCCAAACTAGTCAGATATATCACAACCAGAGCATCCTTTACCACTTCTCATCCTTAGTAACATTGAAGACATACACTTTCATGTATTTCACTTATCATCTCAAACTCTAACTCTAAGTCTATCTTCATTAAGAACACTCTCTGATTTCATCATCATGGTGATCAAACTCGACCTGGTATAACTCGTAAGTTCCACTTAGCTCATGATAAAAACATCCTCATAAGGTGACTACCTCATTCCTTTAGTGTTTGCAAACCATCTGTGTATCATTCACTCTACCAGGGTAGGTTATCCCATTTATCGTGGCAACGTTCCAACCTACATCATCTCTTATCCTTGATGTATGGCATGTGTAATGTCCTATCTCTCACTCCCATAACAAGAAGAAATAAGCATTTGGTTGCAGTCCAAATACAGAGTTCTTCCTGTTCCAAGAGTAGCGATGGTACATCCCACCTTGCCAATACACCTTTTAAATCTAAGTTGAAACGTACCCCATATGTCTCTACATCACAGACATCATGATAACAACTAACCCACTGAGGTTTATATCCTTAGTCAACTCCTCTGGGTCCATAGGGTACCAGCTCTTTTGGGGTCATCCCTCTTCCCTCATGCATCAAGGGAGTGCCCTACTCATCTGCCCTTTGGGTCCCATGAGTTCATGAAGGTGATCAATCTCCTAACCCATGGCCCTCAGACAATGATAGCTGTTACCTCCCGACCCTATGGTCATGTGCAACTGGGGAATTAGGCAACTCCTACTTTCATCGGTCTTATCCCTACCTGACCCTAGGATAGACTTAGGATTCTCCATCGTAGTACATGTTCACTTAGAACCTTACCCAAGTCTTCATCATCTCTCTTCCTGCATTCCTCTGTTCATAGGCATCATTGCAACCTGCCTACCTTGGTCAAGCCCCATATCGGTTACCTCCATGGTAACACGTTCATATGCAATTAGAGATGGATATATATATGGGTCTGTAGATTCAATCTCATACTATGTACCTTTCACTTAGCTTCTCAAGATCCTATGAGACCTCTTTAGGTTACCTTGAACCACCAAAACTGACATATACCCTTCCAAAGGGGTCCCTCTCCCAGGATGGGAGGAAAACTATCTCTGAGGTCACAAAAGCTCATAGGTCTAGGGTTTACATCCACACAAGCCTACTTACCCTAGCAAGCCATTAAGGCACGAGCAGATCACTTACTGTACCATGCTAGGTCATACTTGTCCTCTTTCCTCGATGTTGGATTAAGATCAAACTTTCCCTTTATCATCAACCTAGCTGTGAGTGGTTCATCAAACACACCTTAAACTTCAGGGGCTCCTCTTTTCCTCTATTCATGAGGATTACTATGCTCGCTTCTATAGGAACTCAACCCCTCCTTATGAGCCTTAGGTACACCACTTCCCCTCTTAGGCCTAGGAACCCTAGGTTCATTGCATGCTCTGTCTCTTAACTACAAACCAAGCATGAAAAAGGCATGACACGCACTCCTGGTCATCCTTCAACTCAAGCAACACTTAGTGTTGGGTCCTCCTCAAGGACAACCAACAAGGTACAATGCCTCATAACCCGCTACTAAACCTTTCTAGGTCTAAGGAACTCTTTTTCCTACCTCAGAAGGTAAACACCTATACTGTAGGCACATAGGCACCATATGCTTCATCTTCACTATCTAGGGTTTGGTCCCTCTAAAGGCAACAAAGATATTATCAACTTATGAGGCAACCACTGTCATCCATTATTTAGGGTTTTAGGCTTCCAACCTTCTTGCTGGGTTTCCTACTCTCTCTCTAGAGCTAACCCTACAACCAACCTCACCATTAGAGGTCCTCTCTTCACGAAGGATCAACCTCCAAGCATTCTCTACATGGGTGAAGCCTAGGTTCGCACTTATGGTTGCTCAAGATCATCCACAACCCTTTATGCTCCGTCATAATTCCTTATCCAGGGTTTCATCCTACCGTCAGCACTATGACGTGCCCTAGGTTCCAGCTATGCCCTACTGGTACAAGCCCATAGGGTTTCTATGGTCCTTCACTAACATCATCATCCAAAGAGCTATCATGTACTCTAACATGCACGACCCTTCCCAGGGTTGGGGTTGCTAAGGGTGCTAGGTCACCCATGGATCCTATGGCATCCCAAAGGCATGTCCTTTCAAACACCTGGTCCAACTCATCTCTAACCTTCACTTAGGGTTAGGGTTAGCATCATCCTCAAAGGATGTGTCAGGTCTCTACTTGCAATGGAGATCTCAATCTCCAAGACTCACTCATCCTCCTGACAAGTAGGTCTAGCCTCAGGTCTCTTCTGAGAACATGACATCTTATATCATACGACCTAAGCATGTATCTATTATTTATTTTGCGCTTAATCTATTAAGCTTATGTCCATGACATCTTATTACATGTCTTTCATTAATTTAGTGGAGGATTCCTTAAACCTTATTAACCTTACCCATACCTCAGGAGGGTGAGGAGAAGAAAGGAAATCCTAATCCTTTATGTCCTTATCAGAATTTTGTGATGAGACGGGATGAATAAGATAAGAATTCCTAAAGGTATCTTATTTCAATTCATACCCTAAGACTTTGGCCAGGCGGTCACACGGGTCCGGGAGTCCTCATATTCCGACTAGCGGTGCGGAGGAAAATCTTGCCAGCCCCCGGTCGTGATCCCTTTCTAGACACCTCTGTCTTTCGGATACTCCTCTAATAACTCCCTTGGGTTCTATGGAGTTTGTAAAATTTAATAATTATTAATGGTTAAATGAGGAACCTACGCTTTGATACCAAATGTTACGACCCCACCTCCCGATAACCCCCAATTAAGGGAGACTGAGAGGTCGAAGCCGTACCCATGACTTCCGGATCAAAGGTTCGACAATTAACCAAGAATAATTATCAAATTTTAACATACTATACTGAAAGCTGTAAGAAAATAAATTTTTTTGCATACCTTTTGAAAACTTGGATCTCTAAACTTCTATCCACACCAATACTAATCTATCTCATCCTCCTTTGCACTTTAATTCTCATTTAGTATCACATGTGCCACTTTACTATTTGTTCTTTTCATTGTACCTAAAACGCCGACAAACAAAACGTCGGTCAGCCGTAGCTGGTATGTGGGGGAAACAATAAACATGCAACTATGATAACAATGTAATCATTCAATTACTTATTTAACAACCAATATTACATTTTAGATATAACTGTACGATCCAAGAGTACCCTATTCTCTGTGTTGTCCCCATTAAACCCCTCATGATCCACCTATAAGTGAACCAATTTCTAGGGTTGAGTCACATGGCACTACTCGTAAGTAGACCACTCCTTAACTCGGGATTTGCTAAAGAGTCTCTAACTCACGGTAACCTAGACCTTGCTCTAGGATTACCCCTTTTTTTAGCCTTTTCAAAGTAACAGAGGTGGACCCGGATCTAGCCAGTTATATATACTCATTTATAGTGATATTCATAGTCACTTTATAATTGCATGAAATAAATAGACATCCAACAGTTAATTCATGCATTGAGGGAAACATCGATAAAATCTTCGGGAAACTATTCGGTATAGTCATAAGCGTAACCACATACCTGATTTGATGAGTCATGCAGATTATTCAACATTTACTTCATGTATATGCAATCAACCCAATCAACAGATCCAAGCAAGTAATTAAATCATCACATAATTCCTGAAAAGAATATGTACTCTATTTATTACACACTTTATCAAGAATCTACTTTATTGACTTGGATTCACTTTCTAGGGTTTCTAATCCGCATTAAGTATTCATTAATACTCATTAGGGTTTCTTAGATCAATTTCTCAAACTTTATCCCTTTTTAGGTTAACAAACCCTAAAATACTCTTTTCCATTTATATAAACCCTAATAGCTCAAACTATTCATTTAATAGTGTTTTATACTCAGATTGACTTAGGATCATCATATCCCTAATTATTTACATATTTGAATAATTAAAACATTTAAAAGTCATATTCACCTAAATTAGGGTTTTCAAGCTCGTTAATGCATAATCATGCACAAAACCTTAAATTAAGCCAATTATATAAAAAGATTATCTTTTTAGATCTTATTTTCACTTTTATGAACAATAGTCTTAAATTATCCATTGATCAACATTAAAACCATCTATCATCAAATCTAAGGGTTTTCCATTAATTAAATCATCTTGATGATATCTTTATGTACTTTTTTATTTCAGCATATTTATGTACATAATCTTTAAATTAAACTAATTACGTACAAAGATTTCCCTTTTCGATCTTAATGCACCTTTTTGCATTTAACAGGTTAATATCAACTCTTATGCCTCATTAAACCCTATTAAACCCATTAATCATATCAGATTAGGGTTCCTTAATCTTTAAAGTACTAAAGATGATTACTTCCATTATTTTCGGATTGTAAATAGAATCAGACTTCAAACATAATTTATTTGGATTCCTCTCGTTCTGAGGATCAACTTTCATATATAACTTTTTGTCATACGAGCTACGAATCTTAAGTTACGAAATTTGCAAGAAAAACACTTACTTGGCCAATAAGGAAGTGCCACGTAGGCGCCTTCCAAGCAACGCGGGGCGGCTTGCCTAAAACATTTCGAAATGACTTTTCTGCCCCCGCTTAAGTCGTCGCTGCTTCATACCCCTGGAGGGTATAACCGTCCAACGGACTACTTCATCTTCTACCTCGCGACGGTAGTCCGTCTGCCGCCCTAACGGCTGAGGGCGGGGCTTCTCCTCCCCTCTATGGACCCTGACGGCCCTCAGCAAAGCTCCCCTTGCCTCCGCCGTGTCGTCGCGCACCGGAGGGTGCCCATAAATCGCGGGTCGAGCGGCTGTTTTAGATTTACTCGGCTCTGCAACTCCGTCCGACCTGCAACCCTATGTCGGCTGCAGCGCAAGTCTCAGAGCACGGGAAAGGTGGTCGTGCTCCTCGTGGCATCGTGGTGTCATCTTGGTTCCGTCCAACTCCATCCCACGGCTCCCCGTGTCCCAGGGGTTGGGCTACCCTCTTGTTAGGGTTTTGCCAAGGAAGAAGAAGAAAGAAAGATGAGAGAGACGAAGAGAAAGAAGCGCGAGATCTCCTAGGCTTGAGGCCCTGGATCCAATCCCTTATATAGGGAAGGATGGAAACGTCCCATTACGCTTAACCACAGGGAAAACAAGTCCCCTTAGTCCACTTTCCTTGTTTAGGTGCAACTCTCTTCTTATATCTATTCCTTCTTTATTAGTATCCTTTAATTATTAAGGAAACTTTTCTTTTAAAGGGAAAACCGAATATTACACGTTTTAATCTTCTTGTGCTCGACTTATAATTCATAGCAACAAAATCCTATTTTCCTTTAATAGTAATTTCTTTCTTTTTAGCAATACCATGTAATACATTAATTGTATATCCACATTATCCTCTTATTTTGCTATTTTAATATTTTCTCTTTCTTTCCTATTTATTGGGACTCCTTGGATCCCAAGACACCCATTATTTCGAAATTACTTTTTAAGGATACTTATTATCCTTCTAGATGCATCTAAATGCATTATTTCCCATTATCATGTGTATTTCTTATTAAAATATTTATTTTTGAGGATTTCTCTTTATTTCTCTTTTATTTTCCTCATTGGCATTCCTTTTATTATAAAATCCTTGTGATACGAAATTCCATAAAGGGTAACTCAATTATATATCCTTTCTCTTAATTTCCACATTTTCTCATTGTTTTTAATTTCTTTCTTAATAAAGAAATACATAATTAATCTTTTCGTTTCTTATTGCTTTCTTTTTGCAACCTTGTACTCCTTGGTATCCAAGGAACCCAAGAGGCACGAAATCCTCTTTGGATTTTCCTTCTAGAGGTTTCCACATATTTCTTTTCTTAGCATTTCGATTATTCATTTACTAGTTGAATTTCCTCGGTATTTGGGCCCAATAGCCAACAAAGCCCAAAACACAACCAATCAAGGCTATTGTGAAAGGAATCCATTTAATCAAAACAAAACATATCATTATTTGTTCAGTTAGCTTTAATATGAGAAATTACATTTCTCACTATTTGAACCCAAAAATTGGGGTTATAACAACATATCTATTCCGGCAGTCCAAAAATAGATTTTCAAAAGGGTCGGATGGAAAACACCAACTCCTAGGAGGATCAAGATTAATGTTGTTGCGAAGAGGTAGAAACACAGAAACAATCAGGAGGAGAAGATTACAGTGGGAGGAGTGGCGAGGGGCATGGAAGGGAATGTCATTTGGGGCTTCATCTCTCCTGGTATTGCAAAATATAAGACTGAAGGATACTTAGAGGCCCTCTTTTATGGAGCCAATCTTGCAAAGATCTATGAGGGAAACATGGAGAGTATGGAAATAGACTTACATCTCATGGTCAACTTGGTCACCCGGGCCTATGACACTCCTTGGAGGATTAAAAGAACAGTTAAGGTCATACGAGAATCGATCAAGGAGCTTGCGGCCGCGGTACTAGCGGTCGACAAAGAAAGTAACATGGTGGTCCACAATCTGGCGGTATATTGAGGGGAGATACAGGAGACGTACATCTTCCTCTCTCATTGTCTAGCACAGTTAGAGTTTTTTTGCTTCAAGACCAGCAAGGTCTCTTACACAATATACAAGTCAAGTGTCCTTAGGACCTTAGGATAGGGATACGAAAGGGTATACTCTTTATAAAGGGCTCTCGTGTGTTTTTGTCTCGATGGATAGCTAGGATGAATGGATTCCTCCTCTTAAATTAAAAAAAATTGATTTAAGAAGAAGCAAAGACAGTCTCACAGCAGCATACCAAAGCAACGAATGGCTTCACAGTAGCAGTCTAAAATTCAAAATGAAAACAAAAGGCAAATAGGAAAGGAGAAGCCTATCAAAACAACAAACTGTAAGATATCTGCAAGAAAAGAAGTAGGTGATGGTTGTTGCTATGCGACGTAAGTTAGCCTGAGCACAACGCTTTATGTAAAGGGTGTGAAGATTGACAACTATAGAAAGCAACCATACATAGTGCATGACCAAACAACCAAATAGGTCAAGCAGATAGAGCGACACATTGGTGACTCCTTTTTTATTGTATAGGTATATAGACAACTAAGGAGGAGATACCATGTTGACCAGGATAGTTTTGGATGGCCTGCCAAACAAGTAGAGATGATGGTTGCCAACAAGTAGATTTTTTTTATTTCTCCCTAGGGTTAGGATCAATGTTTTGATATCACGTGGAAAACTATATGGAAAGGCTATTAAGATATTTATTATTAATTGATGGAAAAAATCACTTCCACTATATAGGAGAGGGAGGATGCAAGTACGAGGATGTGAACTTAACATTAATCAGTCAAGACTATTATGCTCATATATGTAATTAACTAATAACTCTAATAATTACTAATAAATCTATATCAAACAAAAACTATTTCATTCTAAAAAAGAAACAAAAAGGGGTGTATTAAAAGAGAGAGTTAAGATATGAAGCTAAATTCGGATATGCTACAGCATTGTATCCTTTAAAGAGGATTATATACCTAAAATCAATTCATCTATATCTAGGTATACATACTAGGTTATTCTTTCAAACCCAATTATAGTATTCTAATTCATATAATAGAGTAGACCATAGTCATCGCCCCCATATCACACTTATAGTTTGTTCCCAAGATTAAGCTATATCACTCCATGCGTCAACTCTCCATTACTCTTCTCATATAACATGTTGAGTTAGTGAAGTTACACCAAAACTTAATATTATCTTAATAGTATTGTATTCACTATTAAGGCAATTTCACATTCCATGTATCATTATTAACATATCTTTCAAAAATTATCATAATTCTTTTCACTTAGTAAACTGCCTTACTTATGTTCACCATTTTGGATAAGAGAATATAAATTTCAAATTTATTTTAATTATGTAAGTAATGTTCATGGTGGTAAAATTTTGTAAGGCTTATCCATCTACCCTGGTTAGTTGGTAGCTACATACCTATGACCTTAATATTGAATGTTACTCATGTATTACTTATTCTAACCATTATTTACTTCACATAGTCCTAAGTTAAATTACATACTTATAGGATAGAGCATCACCACTTTACCCTCCACCCCTTAAAAGGATTAATAGATATCCTAACTAAACATCTAGAGAGGCAACATGGATAGATCAACTAGATCATTTATACCAAAACCTTTTTCTTACTTTCTACTTCATACTTAGGACTTGGGTCTCAAGGTTTATCTATAAAATCGTAAGTTCCTTCATGGAAGAGCTAAACACTTCCTTGTGGTGGTGACTTGATACCAAAAATCCTTGATAATGCTAATAATGGGGTTAATTTAGATTATCACTTAGTATTAAGGAAATAATATCAATGCTAGAACTTACTTCATAGATTTGTTTTTATCATCCATACATGTTCCACCCAAGGTGGATGTATGTGAGGAATGCTAGAAAACAACAAAGAAAAGGGGTTACATTGAGAGGTAGGGAAAGGCTTGATTTGATCACTCTATTCAACCAATACTTCTTAGCACTCAAGATAGCCTCTTAGAAAACATTATATGGGAACCAAACACAATAACAAGCAACCCCACATGGTGACGTTTCCACCTTCAAAAAGATGATAGGGGTGATTAGGGTTACTAAATATTGGGTCTCAACTACATATGTAGTTTGGGGAGTAGAAATGACCAAGTTATTCAGATATTGGAAACCATATTTGGTATTCCATGAATCAAGGATAAACATATCAACAACCTATATAGGGTTACATAACTACCTAACTAAGGTACTACATGAGATAAGTTAAAATATTCAAGTCATCAATTTCTTAGACTTTAATACCAAATTGTAAGGAGTCAAACCCATGAGGGGATCCACTCTTCACTAAATGAAGAAATAAAACCATCATGTTCCATCTATGAAGGAAAGGCAAAAAAATATATTTTCCAATATATATATATATCACATTATATGAAAGTTAATAAGAAGTGGAAAGAAAGATATTACAAAGTTACATGATAGTTCATCTACAAGTGTCCATATCCATAAAAGATGGTACAACAAAATAAAATGGGACACACCCAATATTGAATTAGCTGAGGTGCATAGGGAACCCGACCATTCCAAGTTATACTTAAGTCCACATCTTTTAAGTGGTCTTATTGAGTTATTGTCTTTTGACACTCATACATCTGGATGGTTTTAGAAATACACCCAACTAATAGAAACAATATGTATGCGTTCAAATACAATTGAGTATGTGTATATAGATAATTGTTTGGGCATTATCTTCGATCACAAGTACAAAAAGTGATATTCCCAAGAAAAGAGGGGTCTTCCTACCTATTAGTTGAGTTCCTAAAAAATTAATCAAAAGAATGAAGAATAACACTTACAAATATATTTGAGATCAACATTTTTCCCATAATAATCATTCATCATATCAAAATAACAACAATTTCACATTCATAAATAGTGTAGACTAAACTTACCAAAAGTAGGCCATAGCACCATAGGGTCAATGGCCTAAAAAATTTAGAGTGGAAACACACACACACAATGGAATACTTGTGATATATATATATATATATATATATATATATATATATATATATATATATATATATATATATATATATATATATATATATATATATATGGGTGTTCATTCATTGCCCGTGCGGGTAGCATTGATTTTCGCTACCTTGCAGCCAAAAAAGTAACTCTCCTAGCTAAGAAAGTAACTCTGCTGTAAAAAAAGTAACTATGGTGTCAAAAAAGTAACTCTGTTGGCCAAAAAAGTAACTCTGTACAAAATATACAGCAGATATATATATAAGGACAGATTGTTTGATTTTGGAGGGGCAAATGATATTATTTTTGGCTCAAATTTTTTGGAGAGCTAGACAAAATAGTCCTCTACAATTTCGAAAAAAAAATTGAAAAAAAGTGATCGGAAGGGTGGGTGGGTAGCTACCTGCGCGGGCAATAAAGATGGGCCCTATATATATATATATATATATATATATATATATATATATATATATATATATATATATATATATATATATATATATATATATATATATACACAGATATATATATATATGATTGTACATAAGTACAGATATTCTAGTCCAAATATTTATCATGCATAATAGAGTGCCAACATTAACATTCCAGTCACCAATCACATCAAATTTTCAAATAGTAGTGCAGGAGGTCCTAAAAGGACCTATTTCAAGGACTAATTTATGATTGACAAGAACTCAAAATATACATAGGGATTCAAATAATGTATCAAGAAAGAACTATATAGAAATAATTTTCTCGCTATAGGAAATTAGAGATCATGGCCACTTTAATAGCCAAACATAAATAAGGATTTGCACATACCTAATCTTCACAGGTAATGGTTCACTCAATATATATATACTTTGTCCATGAAGTCATATGTTCATACTATAAAGACAACATGTATGTTAATTAAACCCAAGCAACCTATGTATACTTTGCTAGCATAGCTATACATCTTGTTCTTATCCTTGTTCTGATTTATTAAAAGCATGTTTTGGTTTTTGGTCTTATTAAGTGGATATATGATTGAATGGATATCTACTTTAATTCTAAGATACACCATTATCATATGTTTACATATATATGTGTTGGAAATAACATGTGTTTCTCCAATTTAGGTCTTTAAATTATATTCTCTCTTTTATACCACCTGGCTCCATATTATTCATAACATCATGTTTGGCATGAATATTAGTGTGTGTGTACATCTAATTATTGACTTATTACATATGTTCTAAATACAAGTGTGTGTGTATATATATATATATATGTAAACAAGTATAGTCCATGTCATTCAATGTATAATTTTTATCAAATATGGAATCATCCATACTTATATTTATGAGTCTAGCTTTATTATACATATTCTCTCTTCCAAAAATTATATACATCAAATAATAGAAATCTAATCTTCCATCCATTCATGTTGCATTTTTTAAATATTATCGTACATATAAAAGTATGCATCCTAGGTCTTTATTTGAAGCAAGAATAAAATATTATTGTTGCATTCATTACTATAATGGATTCATATTATACATTCCATGTTAATTTGGTATCCATGTAAGAACCTGATACATATAAGAATTGGTCATACCAGTCAAATAAGTTTATCAACATAACACTTCAGTTTAGTTTTCCAAATGTGTCAACATCACATCACATTAGTAATTTGTTGTACTTATACATTTATATGTAAATGTTATAATGCTACAAATATACGTAATACATATTCTACTAATTAATGAATATGAACAAGTTGTATATCTCAGTGTTCTAGCTATGTTTAATCCCTTACGGGATAAATCATAAGCTATACTACTCAAAATATCATCTAAGTTCATATTATAGTTTTTTGTTAAATGCAATGCGTAAATATGAAATTGTAGTGCTCAATCCGATCCACATGGTGTTAGGTGAAAAAGGTTGGTTGCAACCTCGTCTCTAGGTCTATATAGGCCCATTCAAAGGCTTTTTTGGTATTGGAGCGCCTTGATCAAACAGCTCTCACCATCACAGGTTCAATGTTGAGTTGTCAGATTCCTATCAAGAATTGTGGCTGATTGAGATACTCAATATGGAGGGTTCCTCTCCTTCTCAGGTTAAAGTGAAATCCTTGTGGTTTAGCAACAATGTTGGGGGATCAAAAATGGCAAAGAGGTTTTCAGGGGTCTAGATACTTGTACACAATGGCTCACCGGCAAGAGGGAGGCACAAAAATGAGTATGTCATCAAGGTAAAGGTAGGTTGTTGGGTATTGTGGGGCCTAAAATAGTACAGTTGGTGGTCGAGGTTGACATAATAAATAGACATGTTTGAGGTGTCAGGCATATTTTCTATAATGCTTGACAACGAAGAGCTTCTCAGTGTTGCGGTCATTGGTTTATATTATAGGTATGATAATTGTGGTTGATGAGGAAATGTGCTAGTGTGCTTAAAGAGTGGTAATGGATCAGTAGGTGAAGGGAGAAGGAGATCTCATGGTTGATAGTGTACCCATAAGTGATGATGACGAAGGCCGTTGTTGGATGTAAGGTGGTGTCTTACAATAGTTCCATTGTTGAAGTAGCAGCAATCTCATTGCTAGCCATAGTTTGCAAAGCCAGGGTGTCATCATACTGTTATGTCATGTATGGAGAAAGGGAACCATTGCATATTAGGGTTTGGAATGTGGGAATAATAAAGGAAAGGAAGAAGATACAAGATGATAATATGAAGAAATAAGAGGATGAGAAGAAGGAGAGGCGACCAAGCAACCAGCTACTAGGGTTGGCAGTGATGCCTACATCCTTGGCTGATGATATAAGGAGGGAGAAGGCTGGGTGGTTAGAGTTAAGGGTGTATATGGGGAGATAAGAGGAAAAGAAGAGGGGTGGGGGAGAGAAGAGAATTAGATGAGTAAGAAATGGAAGCAAATAATTAGAAGGGAGGAGAGGATACTAAGGAAGAAACATACACTTTTAGCTCATCTCAGATGTGGATCATGTGTAGAGAGAAGACGAGGAGCTATTACATGGAAGTCATATAATTGGTTGGATGAAATGAAATGAAAATTTAGTTATAAGTGTAATTTTAACACATTATTATGCATCAAAAGCTAATAAATTAATCGGGAGGTCAAATAATGTCTAATTAGCATGAAAATTTATAGACTTAATAAGATGTAAGGGTTCTTATCCTAAAGTTAGTTTTCCATTTCGAAAGGTTTGATATTTTATTTATTTATTTGGATTAATAGTACTGATTTAATGTGTTTATTTACTCATATTAGTCAATTGATATATTTATTCATAATTCATCTTTTTTTTTCCTTAAAAAGGCTTAGGAATACTTTCGAGTGTCAAAGTAGGGCCATGAATCATTAGTTGATAAATTTGAATAATTAAACCCTAAGTAATGACTTAATTTTTTTAATTTATCATTAATCTTAAATAATAGGTTATATGATAGAATTTTTTTTGTTTTATTGGCTCCAATTACTCTTGGTTAATCTATTTCAAGAAAAAAGGATCAAATTTTGAAAGAAAAAAAAAACAAAATGAGGCCTAGAATAAGGGAGGATTAAGTTGTGAACCTAAACTAGGGTATGCTAGACTTTTCTTGTATTTTTTGATATCTATATGGTGAGTCATTTCCATCCATGACCTTCCTCTTTATAGACTCTTCATAATGACCATGTTAAAGAATAGTCACTAGTAACGGGTTTAGCGAAGTTAGTGGAGAAAAAGCAACCACCAATTAGTGTGGTTCGTTGGTAGAGAGTGACCACAAGTTAATAAGGTTGGTGGGTGTCTCTTCACTTGAGGATTATAGACTAACTACCCTTAGTGAGTTTAGTAGTTGTCTCTTCTCCTTAAGAGTAGACATTAGCTACCTTAAGTGCCTTTTCACCCTATCAGTAGAGACTAACTACCTTCAATTTCTCTTCCAAAAAATGTAGATACTAACTATCCTTAGTAGAGAAAGTGGAAGCACTAGTACAGAAATGGTCTGTAGTGTCGGTTTTTTAAAGCCTGCAGCGTCACTTTTTAACCGACGCCTAGGTGGGCGTCGCTACAGAATTTGGTCTATAGCGTCGGATTATTTAACCAAATAAAACTGACCTTACAGAGTAAACACCGACGCAAGAGGTTGTAAAAATTCTGACCTAGGCGAGAAAAAAGGAGCCTGTAAGGTCGGTTATTTCATAAAAACCGACCCTCAAGATTGAATACCATTTCAGTGGTAACTCTCGGTCGAAAAAATTGTCGACCGAAAACTCTCTATAAGGTCAGTTTTATGAGAAAACCGATCCTAAAGATTGAATAAAACATTTCAGTGTAAGACTCGATCGACAAACTTCTCGACCGATAGTATTTCGGTCGAGCAGTTTGTCGATCGAGTCTTACACTGAAATATTTTATTCAATCTTTAGGGTCGGTTTTTTCAAAAAACCGACCTTGTAGAGGACATGTAGATTCGGTTTTTTACAAAAACCGACGTTAGAAGTTCTATTTCAGTCGAAAATTTTTCGACCGAAGAGTGTACAATGAATTCAATCTGTAGGGTCGGTTATTCAAAAAACCGACGCTAGAAGTTACGATTTTTTTTAAAAAAAATTCTGCAGAAATTGTTATAGAACAGAAGAACAAGAAGATTCATATATTCTGGGAGAGGGGAGAATTGATGCTCAACCGTCACCATTCAAAACCACACATTCATAATAAAATGATAATAAATATCATAATTTACAAAATGATAGAGTGCAAGTCTGAGATGACATATTACAAAAGTAAAAATATGAAAGAGTACGTACTCAAACCACATACATAAATAGAGCCAACATATTTAATCCAATGCTATTTCGACTTCACTTATAAAACACTCTGACCACTCTTCTCGGAATTCATTCAAGTCCACATGTGTGTAAGGCTGAGTTGTAAAGATCTGTAATAGAAAATGCACATACTAATATTTTATAAAAATGACTACAATCACTTGTAAATTTATGATGTTATTCTTTATTACCTGACTTATAGTCTGAATGTCATGTGATGCTTGTTTGACAATAGCTTGCATATATTTCATTACATAGTAGCCACAAGCCTAGTCATTATTTTGCATAGGACACTACAAATAACGAATTATACTTCATGTTAGTAAACTACTATAAACAACAATTGAGATAAGAGTATATATAAGAGTTGACATATTAGAATTGAAAAATTAATACATATAAGACTAAGCAGTTGTCAAAGTAGCTACCTTGACATTTTTCAAAGTCAATGTCTTTAATTTTGTGGGTATTTGTCCTCCAGCTTCATGAAAAGCCTTTATACCCCTATCAATTAAACGATAGTTGGTAAAATAGAAATTCTAAATAAAATATCATGTTGAAGCAATTGATTAAATTTATGCTTACTCTATAGCTGACAATTTCAGTTTGTGACTCCTTGTTGTTTTACCCATTGGGTCAAGATAATAAAGAGTCATCAATTTTGGGACAATCACCAGTAATTCCCAATGTCTAGCTCTGAGTAAGAATAAAACAAACATTAAAATAAATAGTTTCATTCATTATTAAAATTATATTGAATAATAATACTTACTGGACGTTAAAAGGAATTAGGATAATTTCCTTCCCCTCACTAGAAAAATATTTGAATGCATCAGAGAAGTACTCATTCACATCCTCAATATTTGTCTCCACCTGACTAGTGACCGAAGGAACTAAGAATGCAATATTCTTTATATCAAAGTTGGTGACCTCGGTATATAAATGGATGTTAAATATTTGTAATTATTTTCATATGTAGAAATAAGCTAAAAATTTGTATTGGAATTTTCTATATATATTGATAGATCCTTACCTTATCCATACTTCTATTATCGAAGTGTTCAGCCAATCATACCGGAACAACTCTATAATATCGTCAAGAAAAATAAAATTCTCAAAGTCCCTCCCAACTGCATCTTCTGTTAACTTGACCATCATATTTGATCCCGATCTTTGGTTAGCTAAGTATCGACACAAACCTTTAGATTTGCTTCCCAATTCGTCGAATGTAGTTTCGGGAATGAAAGATGGCTTGGGCATAGGAGGATGACTAGCAGAAGTTTTACTTTTTGGTTTACAAACCTGTTAATTAAATTATATACTTATATTACATGAGTTCATATATGCAGTCAAATATGAAAAATATGGTAGAAATAAGGTATACCTTGTCATTGATAACCAAGTGTCTAGGCCAACCCACCATAGCACCCTCAGCTTCTTCAACTGTACTATATTCAGGATTAGGTATGGGTAGTGGTTTGTCCCCCATTCCGTCATACACAAGATGGATGGACACACGGCATATGTCATCAGTAATTTGTTGGCAATGCAATGTACCACCAAGGTTGTACACTTTTCCCGCTGCCACAACATTATATTCTGGAACCTCCACTGCAAGTTTACAGTTCATACCAACCTAGATTGAAATAATATAAGTTATATAAGAAACAGTAGAACAGATACATGTTACAACTATATATATTATCATATATTTATCATACTAATAACACAACATATAGAACAAAAACTTACTGCAGATTGTTGTGGTGGTTCATCGGGAGTGATCCCATGACCTTCTACAACTGTAGCATGGGCTTGTACCTCATCACTTGAGAGACGTGTAGTATGAATAGGTTGAGAAGGTTGAGTAGGCTGAAATGAAGACATTATTTCTTTTACTTTCTGCGCTACTAATGCTTCAAGATCCTCTTGTGTAAAACCTCCTACATGACCTCTTTTAGATTGCGAAGGGCCAAAATAAGACTTGAATCCTATGCCAGCTCCTAATCCCCTAACACGGCCAGGATGCTCCTTCGTACCAAGAGCAACTGCTAGTTCATCCATGTAGCCAGTTGGGATGAACTTTCCTTCCTTCCTTTGCTCGTGGAGATCAATCTATTCATAGTTAATAAAAATATTAAATCACAATATCAATTAGATATAAATAAATCTAAGTTTGTGGAAGTTACTCTTTACTTAGTTGGGATAAACCTACCATCTTTTGTGCCACCTCTTTAGTTGTAGGGTTGACAATTTCACCGGCTCGATTCTTTCTAGCATCAATCCATGTCATGTGTCGGGGTGGTCGCTCAACTTGAGTTGTACTAGATTCTTCTCCAGAAGATGATTGCTTCTCTTGTATTTGGCGGCAGAAGGCATAACCACCGGGCCCCAAGCGATGGTCATGCACATTTTTAGCTTGTCTTTCCTTTTGAGCCTGGTGAATAGCCTGATCATTTAAAGATTGCAATTTAGACTTGGAAAACATGTATAAAAAGATTCACCTCCTTAATTGTATAAAATATTCATACAATACATTACAATCTTTATTACCTGAAACTCTTCCAATCTCCTAGCTGCAACAAATCTTTCCCACACCTCAGGATTAATAAAAATATATACATCTGTAGATTTCTTCTTTTGTTTAGGATTATTTATAAATTCCCTTACAAGATATGTCTTAAAACCCCTCCATCGTACACCACAACGTTGTAGCACTCTTTTCTTGTGATCTTTTTCATTTAGATGAAAAACACCCTATACATACAAAAGAAGCAATTAATAATGTTGTTTTGAAAAGAAATTAATTCCAAGCAAACTAAATTAGAATCAATAGATAAAAAACATATTAAAATGATATTACTTCCACTCATAGATATATCTTTCCATATGAGGTCTTTTTTGGCATTAGGAACATCATGCCAATTTTCTATATCTATTGGCACCTTACTGTGCGCGGTCGCCCCTACGTAATGCTTGAAAGAACTAGCATGTTCCCCAACAGGTGCTCCTGTCATATCAAACTGGACTGACAATTTATCAAACTGTCCTGATATAGGTTTAGGAGAACTTCGTTCCTCAGTTGACCCATTAAAGGTTTTGCGTTGCCTTCGATAAGGATGCACTGGTGGGAGAAATCTCCGATGACCAAGATATATGATTTTACCACCAAGTTTCAATCTGATTGAATCAGTATTTTCCTCACAAACAGGACATGCTTTGTATCATTTTATGCTATATCCAGACAAATTTCCATAAGCTGGAAAGTCATTAATCGTGCAAAATAACATAGCACTCAAACTGAAGATCTCTTTACGTGAAGCATCATATGTCATAATACCTTCTTCTCGTAGTTTCATTAGGTCATCAATTAGAGGTTGAAGGTAAACATCAATATCATTTCTAGGTTGCTTGGGCCCTGATATCAATGTTGACAACATCACATACTTATTTTTCATACACAACCAAGGAGGAAGATTGTATATAACAATCATAACAGGCCACGTGCTATGTTGGCTACTTAATGTACCATAGGGATTCATTCCATATGTACAGAGTCCAAGTATTAGGTTTCTTGGTTCTTTACCAAATTGAGGGTATAATAAATCAATTTTCTTCCATTGTGGTGAATCAGATGCATGTCATAGGATGCCATCATCATTGACCTTTAACTCCCCATGCCAAGAAAAATTTTGCGCATCTTATGTATTAACAAATAAGCATTGAAATCGTGATATTATTGGTAGATACCACATCACCTTGGCAGGAGAGCCATTTTTAGCCTTATCTGAATTTGTAGTCTTATACCTTGACGCACCACATTTTGGACAATTTATCAAATTACTATAGTCCTTCTGAAATAACACACAATCATTTGGACATGCATGAATCTTCTTAGCCTCCATTCCCATTGAGCACATTATTTTCTTTGCTTGATATGTTGAAATTGGAAGCTCGTTGCCTTCAGGAAGAATTTCTTTTAACAAAGACAACAGTGAAGTGAAACTCTTATCGCTCCACCGGTTTTGAGCTTTAAGAGTGTATAATCGCATCACAACACTCAACCTCGTGAACTTAGTACAACCCTTATATAATGGTTTTTCAGCATCATGGACAATGTTTGCAAATAAAGAAGGTGGATCAATGACATTGTCCCGACAACTACGTAGCATCTCATCAATCATATCATCCTGAATCTGGTCATCTTGAATCGGTTCATCATTAACATTATCATCATTATCTATATCTTCTATGCCACAACTATTAGTATCGACATTTTCTGCTCCATAATTTAATTTCTCTCCATGCCAATACCATTCATTATAACCTTATATGATCCCATTGCATATGACATGATTTTAATTTCCTCACCAGTATCAACTTTCAAATTGTTACAACAATTTCTACATGGACAATATAGCCTATCTGTAGGTAGTTTCCTATGTTCCTCAGCAAATCTGATAAATTCATCAAGACCTTTGGCAAACTCTGGACTACAACGGTTCTTGATAGACATCCAACTTTGATCCATTTTCTATATCACATTAAAATTAATTATAAAACTAATAGGACTTTAATATTGATACTATAATAATCTGTAAGTTTTTATTGATAGAAAGTTAATTTTATATACTAAAGTGTACCACCTATCACATTTTTAAATATTTAATCTCACTAGTAACTGTATAATGTATTTAGTTTTGAAGAAAATTTCAGTAGCATTTCCCCTAAGTTCTCCAAGTACACTGATGTAAATGGAAAATAACCACTCACATATGTACCCAGAGAACAAATGGAGAAATCCTACTGAAATAATCTTCAAAACTAAACATACATTATACAGGTACATACTAAGTGAGATTAAAATATCCAAAAACAGTCCCAAAGCGGGGACTATCCAAAGTTTACTCCTAATGAGTAAATTTTGAATGGGTTTCTAAGTTAATATATAAATGCATTATTTTCATATTTATATATTAAGTTAAACATCATGCATCAACCCTAAAGTGTCAATCTAGGAGTACACATGTCTAATCTAGTATTAATTTCTAAAATTTATATTATGATTACATATGAAAAAAGACATGCATGTTTTTATTATTGGGTTATCAAATCATATAAAATGGAAAATACTTGTACAAATTAGCAAAGTAAGGCCGTTTCCAACGGTCCAAAGATTGAAATCATTATAATATTCAGAACTATTTGTGAACATTACAGCAAATATGATTAAAACATTTATAGCTCCAACATAAATAAGTTCCAGGTCGATCTCGGTCGACAATTAGTCGACCGAGAGCCCACCTGCGCGCAGCGTCCAGGTCCACTCTCGGTCGACAAATTGTCGACCGAGAGTGGACCTGGACGCTGCGCGCATGTGGGCTCTCAGTCGACTAATTGTCGACCGAGATGGACCTGGAAGCAGCAATGGCGGCGGGCGGGGCGGGCGGGAATGAAGGGGAACAAGGAACGAAGGAAGCTCAAACTTACTTGGAAATGGCAGCGAGCTTCGTGGAGGAAGAGAAGAACTTCACGGAGAGGCGGCGACCTTCGTGGAAGAGTGGAAGGCGGCGACGGTGAGCTTCACGGCAACGACGGGCTTCGTGGAGGAAGAGGGGAAGGCGGCGACGAAGAGCTTCATGATCCTCTTTGCGGCGACGACGAGATTCACGATCCTGGTGGCGTGGAGAGGCGGCAACGGCTTCACGGAGAAGCGTTCGCGGCAACGGCGGAATGACAAAGTGAAAAAGGGTTTTGCGGCGCCGCGGGAGAGAGATTAGAAAAGAGAAAAGGGTTTCGCGGGAGGAAGAAAGACTAAAATTTTGGCTTTTTTCACGGAGCAAAAAATTGTAGCGTCGGTTAACAAACAAAACCCGATTCTACAGATAAACAGTTCTCGTGTCGGGTTGTTTAATAACAATCAAACGCAAACTCAGTCGACGAATTTGTCGACTGAAATGACCTCTAGGGTCAGTTAATAGGTAAATCTGACGCTACAAGTGCTAAATCGAAGAAATCTGATTCATTTCGGTCGACGATTTGTCGACCGAGAAGGAGCAAGATTTCCTTCGTACAAGCACCTCTAGGGTCGGTTTTTTCGTATAACCGACCCTAGAGGTGCTTATACATGTGTGAATAACTAAACTGGACATTGTCGGTCGACAATATTGTCGACCGAGACCCCCTATAGGGTCGGTTATTAGATAAACCGACCCTAGAGGTGCTTCTAAGAAAGAATTATGGCTTCATTCGATCAAAAAATTCGTCGACCGAATGTGTCGGTCGACAAATTTATCGACCGAATGAAGCCAGATTTCTTTCTTAGAAGCACCTCTAGGGTCGGTTTTCTAATAACCGACCCTATAAGGGGTCTCGATCGACAAATTCGTCGACCGAGGAGCTCTAAAGTGCTTCCACAACCCTAATAATGATGTTATGTGAAACTTTAATATATGGTGATGTCGTATGAAACCCTAATATGGGATAATGTTATGTGAAACCCTTATATGGAATGATATTATGTGAAACCCTAATATGGAAATGTTATGTGAAACCTTAATATAGGGTGGTGTTGTGTAAAACCCTAATATGGGATAATGTTATGTGAAATTTCAATATGGGATGATGATATGTGAACCCTAATTGATAAAGATGGGAAACTCTAACCCTAATGAGGGAATAGAGATGTTATTTTTGTATTGCATGATGTTGATATGAAATTGATATGGTTGATATGAAATTGAGATGATTGTGTAACAAATATCCTGAATACCTTGGTCATATGACCTAAAGGTAATAGTTACCTGATAAGTGATAACCATGTTTAGTGATGAACTAAGGGTTTGAATACCCAGATTCAACAAATGTGATGATGGTGGTATTGAGGGATGTGAATTCCCAACAATGAGACAAAAGATTGAGATCCCAATGCTTTATAACGTTTTGAAAAGTACTAAACTCTATTCAAAATTCAGTCGGTCGACTATTTGTCGAACGAAAGAGCTCTAGGGTCGGTTATAAGGGAAAAACTGACCCTAAAGTCATCCTCGGTCGACAATATTGTCGACCGAATTTGTCTCGGTCGATAATATTTTTGACCGAGATTAACCCTATTTTAATGTTTTAAATTAAGTACCAAGTGTGTGTATGAGATTAACCAAGTGATGTTTTGTCAAATTTAGCCATAATTTATTTTTCAATCATTTGAAATAACAATATTCTTATATAACATGTATATGTCCAAATGAAGCCATGGAAAACACTTTTATTCATAACAATTTAATGCCCATACAGTTTATAAGATGAAACATGACATACTTGCTTTATAAAAAGATATACATTACATCATTACAAAGATATCTCATAATCTCACTGGAAAGACCGAAGGATTACATCAATGTTTGGGTCTTTTCCAAGAAAGGGCTCAGCTCCATAATATTTGACCAGTGTCTGCCACTCCAAGGCACCTGTCATGGTTAAGGCATAAGCCTCCAAGAAGGTGGGAACACGATCAAAGCGAAAGTTGGCAGCAATGTCTTGAAGTTGAATTGGGGAAAACTGAGTATGTGTGAGATCAGGAGATGGTGGAGGTGGAGTTTGATAGTAGTTGTAGGAAGGATTGTAGGGATTTATCATGCCAGGATTAAGCGAATAGGGATATTCATCAGGTTGGTTAGGAGAGAGAGTTTGCATCCTTTGGTTTAAATAAGTCATGGCATGGTGATTATAATCCAATTGCCTACTTAGGTGATATTGGGATCCAGCAATGTATGTCATGGTATTTGTAATAGGATCATGGGGTAGGTTGGTAGGAGGAGGTGGTGGAGGTATGTCTTGGGTGGATGTCTCCCCTTCAGTTCTAGCCCTTTTGTGGCCAAAGTCAATTCACATCTTTTCCACCGTATTTTTACTTGTTTTTTTGGGTTTTCTATCCCATGTGTAACCTAAGTCGTCCTCAATATTCTTCTTAAGAAAATGTTGAGTGATTTGGCATACAAAGTCAGCATAAGGTGGATTGCCAGAAAACTCAAACATATTCTTAATGATGATACGAATAAAGTTTATGGGAATACTTTTGAGAATGGCATAGATAAGGTACATACGAAAGGTGGGTACTTCAGATTTGTTTGCTCTAGGATGGATATTGGTGGAAACAATGAGATTTATGACCCTAGCTTCAGGTTTTAAATTTATGGCATAATAGGTACCCCTATCTTCATGACAAGTCATAGTTGATTGAAAAATGGCTCTTTTAACATCACTAAGGCTAATTGTAGTGTTATCTTGGGAGAGTTTGTTGAGTGGAGTTCCTCTAGTGAGATCAATAAAATTTTATATTCTTCTATATCTATGTCAAGCATTTCAAGAATACCCTCCTCAGTAAAATGGAATCTGTACCCACCAACCATAGAGGAGAAGGAATCATGTTCAGGATGTTCGGCTAAATTGGCATAGAATTCATTAACTAGTTTGGAGGAGTAGGATTGGAAGGAGGGATTTAGAAAATCAGTCAAATGTTGCACCTCAAAAAGTTCCTCCAAATCGACAATGCTTTGGAAGTCCATGACGTCGACTGGCCGTCGTGGAAGAGGAGTTTTTGAGGAGAGCCAGAGGTAGCGGTCGCCTGCAGCTTGGTCGATGAAAGGGACGTCGTTGGTGAACGGCAGCGGTGCAAGGCCCGTCCTTCCTTTCCTACCTGCAACTTGCTTCTTTCTGCGCGTAGATGATGAAGCCATTTTGTTGCTTTGAAATGGAGAAATAGCAAGCAAGAATTGGATGTAGAGAAGCTAAAGATTTTCACAAGAATACACTAGAGAGGAGCTAGAGAAGTGAGAATGTGAAGGTGTGAAGAAATGGATCATTTTGGGTGTTATTTATAGCAAAACAGAGCCAATTTTGGTCGACAATTTGTCGACCGACGGCCGCAACGGTCATCTATCGGTCGGCCAACGATCGATCGAAAAAGTAGTCGTTACGACGGTCAACGGTCGTATTTATAGCCATTACGACGGTTGAAATTCTAGCTGTTACGATGTTTGATTTTTTTATCCGTTAAGATGGTTGATTTTTTTAGCCGTTACGACGGTTGGTTTTTCTAGTCGTTCCTCGGTCGACAAATTCGTCGACCGATATATTTCGGTCGACAATATTGTTGACCGAATGGACTTCTAAGGTCGGTTTTAAAGAAAATACCGACCCTAAAAGTTGCTTATACACATGAAAACTAACTCCTTATCGGTCAATAAATTTGTCGACCGAGAAATGCTCTAAGGTCGGTTATAAGTGCAAATCTGACGCTAGAGGTGCTTATACATGCGTGAACTATCTAGATCTAGAATAGATATCGGTCGACGAATTTGTCGATCGAGAAAGAGCCAGATTTCCTTCGCATAAGTACCTCTAGGGTCGGTTTTAAGGAAAAAACCGACCTTAGAGGTACTTATCGGTCGACGAATTTGTCGACCGAATGAATCGGTCGAAATAATTGGTCGACCGAGGAAGGCTCTAAGGTCGGTTATAAGTGCAAATCCGACACTAAATGTGCTTATACATGCGTGAACTATCTGGATCCAGAATAGAAATCAGTCGACGAATTTGTCGACCGAGGAGGCCTTTAAGGTCGGTTTTGTAGGAATAACCGACCTTAGAGGTGCTGAACCGAGGAGGACTGTAAGGTCGGTTATAAAGAAAAAACCGACCTTATAGGTGCTTGTATACGTGAAATTCAGCTCTTATTCGATCTATGAATTTGTCGACCGAGGAGCCATGTAAGGTCAGTTATAATGTAGAACCGACCCTATAGATCGAGGCGGGAAGCCAAAACCAAGCAAATTTTTGCCGCCGGAAAAATTGTCTATAAGGTCGCTTATTTTAGAAAAACCGACCCTATAGAGATACACTACAAGGTCGGTTATTTTAAGAAAAGCGACCCAAGAGGTCTTAAGTGGTGCCCGCATTTTTTATAGACATATAAGGTCGGTTATTTAGAAAACCGACCCTATAGAGTTAAACTACAAGGTCGGTTATTTTAAGAAAAGCGACCCAAGAGGTCTTAAGTGGTGCCCGCATTTTTTATAGACATATAAGGTCGGTTATTTTGAAAATCGACCCTATAGAGTTACACTACAAGGTCGGTTTATTTAAAAAAATCGACCTAAAAGGTCTTAAGTGGTGCCCGCATTTTTTTTAGACATATAAAGTCGGTTATTTGGTAAAACCGACCCTACATGTAGTGACGTTATAACCCATTTCTGTACTAGTGAAGTCTCTAGATAATCAAATCGAAAGGGAGTGGGAAGGGCTTGCAATCCTTTGTCTCTAATTTCTCATGTTCCAATAACCATCACATTTGAACTAGTTTAATAAGAGATAAATAAAATATATTATTTGAGCCACAAAGAAAAATAGTCATATATATTTTCTAACAATTTTCTATTTTTTCCAATGTAATGACTTGATGATTCAACTATAAACTATAAGTATACATCATAATGTCGAGCATGTCAAGTTCCAATATTCAATTGAATTGAGATGATTCAATCAGGTGGTGTGTTGTTCTTTTGCTAAAAAAAAACCAATCCGATTGACCATTTAACTAACTAAAATAAACAAATTTAATCCAAAGATGATATTAAATTTCTTGCTACTACTGGATGCACATCATGACACTACTATCACAATGTTTGCGTTATGCACATGTGCATATTGGTATATTTTTTATGATTCTAATAGCGCATATTAGTAGGTTATTTTAGATCTATTTATTTCAAAATTATGCACTTTTTACATGCATACTTCATAACTGTGATTGTGGTTACATCTACTCTTATTGCTTTTGATAGGATCATGTTTATTTGTTTATATATAAATGATACTCAAGCTGTACTTGTTTCATGGTGTCAAATGACAACAATTATATTCAACCATCGCAAATAAAGAAGCACTGAAATCAAATTAATCATTTCATTTTTCAACAAAATAGCCATCTTTTCGTGTACTAGCAAATTGTTCTGAAAAGCTTTGGTTTTAGGCTAAATAAAACTGAATCATACTTCAAAATTTTAGCCTAGTCGGCTTCATTCTAGACTACCAGTACCAGCAGTTCAATCTGGAGTGAAAATTTTCTAAATTATTAAGTGTGAGTTGGTCTGTGATTTTGCGCCTTAAACTAGACCATACTTGTCCACCCCTACTTCACCCTAGACCATCCCAAAGACCCATGAGCGTTAATGTAAATTGTTTGAGGATTTGGAGTGACGGCTTTCCTATAATATATAAGAAAATGTCAAAGTTTCTCAGACTTTATGCCTGTTGTTTCGCTGGTACCACACAGAGAAATTTGAACCCATGTCTGAAACTGAATTGTGTCCAAGTAAGGCATACAATTAACCAAGAGTCTTACTTACAAAGCATCAGCATTCGCTCATAGACAACGAGAGAGATCAGAAACACAGATAGCAATCATTTAAAAGCGCTGATCCGCGGATCTACATGTTTTTCTCTTTTATATCTTGCCGCGTGGCCCTGGCTGGGGTGGCTTCTGGGGTCCGTTCTTGATGGGGAGGTACTCGCCGGTGGCGCTGGAGCTGACATAGGCGATCGTTGACCCACCACCGAGGAGCAGGAACTTGAGTAGCAGACCGCGCTTGGTGAAGGGGGCGGCGAAGGTCTGGAAGAACTTGCTCTGCAAGGCAAAACGACAAAGAAGGATCAGAGAACACGCTGCACTGGTTGGGTGAATTGAGGGAGGGCGATGTGAGAAGAAACTAGCGTCTAACCTGGAGGGAGTTGTAAGGCGAGGGGCCATCTGAGCCGTAGACGTCCCACTGGCCAGTGGTGTTGGGGATGTCTTCCAGGTCGAAGTAGATGCTCTTGTCGCCGTACTTGGCAACCACGGCACCGGACCTGGAAACATCAACGAAACGCCCGCCCGAAGTTTAGACAACATGAGTAAGAAAGGGTTAACAGAATGTCTTCTGAGTTCCCAGCTTTCACGTATTTACTTACCTGACGGTGGCTTTCTGGGACACACTGCGTGCCGGGACGGCGGAGATCTTGGCGCCAAACAGGGAGCTGCCACCGAGGCCCTTAACGGGCGCAGCCGGGCGGGGTGTCACGATCGCCGTTGCGGCCGCCGCTGCCATCGCCATGTCTCGCTGCTGGTCTACTTCCTCCTCTTCGATCCGCAGTGAGTGGCTGTGCCTGTGAGTTAGGTCGTGGTTGCAATGGAAGTATGTATCTATTGCGATGTAGATTCCTATCTATCGGGTTTCCGATTCAACGCGGGGCTCGGATGCGAAGCAGAGCTTATGGCTGCAGCAGACGCCACCTAGGATTAGTGAGATATGGCGACGGCAACTGATATACTGCCGCGTGGATGTATGGGGATAGGGTAATCCTGTTTCCGATTTGCCAGCACTTGTTATTCTGGAATAGGAAAACCGTGATAAATTTTAGTTTTATTTTAATTGGCTATGCTCTCTCTATAAATTTTAGTTTTATTTTAATTGGCTATGCTCTCTCTCTCTCTCTCTGTGCGCGCGCGTGCGTGAGAGAGGGAGGGGGTGTTGGTGGTGGTTCTCTCTACAAATTGGTGTTTGTTGCGATCAAAAAGAAGTAAGCAATTGAGTTGAAAAAAGTACATTTAGCATCAAAATTAAGTACCAATTTGGTCACAAATGAAAGAGCCTAAAATTCCAAAACATACTTCTAGTATGTCAAGTATATCTAGTCTAGTGTATAATGACTGTATGGTCAGCATCTACTATGTAACTTCTAAAAAGAATACATGTTTAACTAATTAACTTTCTTTGTTTATATAAGTGTCAATATGATGTACTTCTTTTGAACTATTGATTTACGTAATTGGAAGTAACCAATTAGGTTTACGACGAAACCTAGAAATTGATCACTGATCCCATTTGAGTACCTCTACCGGGAATTTCAATTGCACTTATATCCATCACTGTAGGAATTGGGTTCAAGCTTTCCCCAGCCCTTTTCATCAAATTCCAAGGGATGAAATAGGAGAGCTAACTCCAAAAATCCGTCCTCAGGGAAGGCATGCTGAAGTTAGGAATTGATGTAAATCGTCGAACAGAACAAGCATGATCTCTAGAACAAAATCAAGCACGCACGATTAAGTCCGCCTCAACTCGGCATAGATCATGGTTATTCTATGAATTTCTTTAATAACCGATCACCATGTATATATTATAAAAGCTAGTGAATGTGGATGCATACACAAGTAGACGGACAGAACATGGAGCACCAGAAGTGCGTCAAGAAAAATATGTAGAGGTGGGAACTCCACATATAACAACCCACAAAGCGAATCCACCCTAAAACCTACTAGCCACTAGGGTAGATACCATGATAGATATTGGTCATATTTGTTATTGGGTCCTTCCACGAAAGATAGGAACAACGACACGATATGGTTTTAGTAAACGAACAATCCAGGAACATATAATTATATAATTGTATTGATGATTACGAGAGAAAAAGCATATATAAGGACCATAGAAACCACTTTTAATGAAATGGAGTCTTAAAAAATTTTATTCTTATAATCACATAAGTATATGCACTTTTGGAGGGAAGTTTAATCTCCAAAAGTATTTATCATAAAGAGAGTGATCTTCAAGTGTGTATAGAAAATCTGTATGTCTTATTTATACTATAAAACTTTCCCAAATGTCAATATATTTGAGGTTTATTGGTAGGCCTACTAAGCTAGTTAATGAACTTGTGTCAACAATTAGACAAGACAATGTTAAATAAAGTCATTTTAAGCAAGTTATATGTTGAGGAATTGAGCATCTTCTAAGATTTATCTCAGGATATATTAATATGCATGTATGGGATTACCATGTGAGGTTTATATATATTGACGTGACCCATAAGGTATTAAAAATCATGTTGTTCCAAGTATATATGGGTTGAAGTATTAAAAAAGTCATTTATAGATGTTGTCATTTTATCATATACTTCTAAAAAGTGGAAATTATACTAGTATTTTTAGTTCCAAGGTGATATTTTGCAATAGTATTTTGCTTTGACATAATCCAACCAAGTGCAATTATTATTTTCTGTAATAATGACATATTGAACATACATTTTAGATGCAACCTTAGATTGATAACAACCCAACCCTGAACCACCTAAGCATTTTTATGTTCCACATTATGCCAATTGACTAAGAAAACCTTATGTTTATCTTGTATGAATCCCCATAAAAGACAATAACAAGAAATTTCAAGTTTATTTTCAATTTGCTTTGGTAAAGGGATTAATATAATAATAATAGATGTGTTGATGAGAGCAAGACTATCAGCTTATTTCAAACACTCCATGCACAATGAAGCTAGTGGTTGAGTTATTTTATCTAAGATGGTTTTCCAAAAATTCATGATTAAATTATGTTGTGATAATTGTAACTCAAGATAGTACATAGGACAATGTTTGAGCTTGCATTAGATAAAGTTGTAGTATTTGGATAAGTCTTTCTTAGATAAATGAATACATGTACGAGTTGATTTGATGAGCTTAATCTTTGATCTTGAAAGATGTTGAAATAGACCAAGATTGTAGTGAGTGTTATCATTTTGGTCTTTGGTTTGATTAAAAAAATTATGTCATCAACAAGTTGGATGATATGAGGATTATAGAGGTTTCTAGTTTTTGAAGAATTCCATTTCTAACTTATAGTATAAACATCAATGCAAGGATAGAGGATACAACCAAAAAGATATAGGATGGCAAGGAATAATTGTGTCTCAGTCAAACTTTTGAAGTATCCAAATGAAGAGATGTTTGATCATTGATTTGCTTCTTGAACTAAAGAACTAAAATATTCAAGGGTTCCATTTTTTTTGGTAGGGGGGGGAGTTCGTTGCCTTTAAAAAATAGCATTAAAAAAGTCCAATTAAAATTGTCAAAGGCCTTTTTAAAGTCAAGTTTAAGTATAAGAAGTGGGTCCTTTTTTTGCAAATTGAAGGATTGTATTAGCTATAATATAGGTGTCTTCTATTCTTCTACCTTTGAGAAAGGTCATGTGTTCGATGCATGTGATATTGTTCATATTTTTTCTAGCCTATATCTAATAACTTTAGTGATACTTTTGAGTTATTAGTAAGACTTGTGGGTCTAAATTGTTTTAAACTCAATAGGGTCTTCCACCATTCAAACCAAATCAATGTTAGCCTTGTTATAATAAAAAGGTTTATTGAGCTATCATCATCATCATCATTTAATCATATTGACTATAAAAATTTCTTTTTTATATCTATACCAAACCCATCTAGTACAAGAGATTTGTCAATACCTAAATGAAATATAGCTTTTTTTACTTCAAAATAGAAGAAGGCAAAATGAGATTGATATTGTGATCGTTGTTTACTCATAAAGTTAATATAAGTTGAAACATTTGCATGCTGAAAATGAGATGTGATATTATGGATGATATTTCTCTAGAATGCCATTAGAATTAGGATCCGCAAACTCCTCAATTGTACTTATTCCTAAAGTCCAACATCCTACCAGTTGCAATCAACTATGTCCGATCTCGTTAAACAATGTGTGCATTAAAGTGGTATTGAAGATCCTAGTCAATCAAATCAAACCATTCCTTAATGAATGGAACTCACTCAATCAAATGATGTTTATACCTAGGAGAAGCCTTCATGATAATGTGATTCTAATGCAAGTGATTTCCCACTTTATGGAGAAAAGGAAATCAAGAAAACACTCAATGGCACTCAAAATAGACATTTCAAAAGCTTATGACAAGCTTTGTTGGGACTTCATATTTGATACACTATGTAGGACAGTCATCCCTCGAAACATTATCCACATCACTATTCATAATATTTCCTCTGGGAAATCATCCATTGTCAGGAATGGAGAAAACATCCCACCATTCAAACCATCTCGAGGTGTCAAATAAGGACTCGTTCTCTCCATATATATTCATACTTTGTATGAACAGGTTCTGCCAAACTATTCAAGAAGAAGAAGAACTAAAACAAAGGGATCTAATCCAATTCACAAACAAAAAGATGATATTGTTTTGTTTGGGGAGACATCCATCAACCAAGCTTCATGCATACTTATACGCCTTTGCAAGCTTGAATCAGCATCAGGACAACAGGTGGCATAAGGTAACTCGTCAGTATTTTTCTCCAAACATACACCAAAATTTTATGCAAGGAAATCAATAGGAAGTTGGGGATTCCATAAGTATGGGACTTTGGAAAGTACTTAGGAATACCAATCACCCATAAAAGGAACTCCAAAGTGTTGTATCTAGAACTAGTTAACAAATACCAGAGCAAGGTTAACAATTGGGTGAATAGGAACCTCTCACTAGCAGGTGAATCATGTTGGCACAGTCATCTCTTACTACCATAGCTTCGCATATCATGCAAGCAGCAAAATTGCCATTCTTTACTTGAGATAGGTTAGACCAAGTTATGAGGAGTTTCATTTGGAGCAGAAGCTCGAATAGGAGAAGCACTCACCTGATATCATGGGACAAATCACTTACATCTATTTTGGAGGACTTTAAATTAGAGCCTCGAGGGAAATCAACAACGTCTTACTCATGAATACTATTGCAAAGTTCTTGGAGAAGAAGTTGACGATATGGAAGTCGCTAATGACAGCCAAGTATCAACAACCTAGAGACTAAGCCTAAAGGGTTCAACTCTGTGGAAGGTTATTTACAACCAGATACCAATACTACAAGACCAGCATGGGGGTAGTCATCAGAAATGATTAGAGAATTATTGTATGGGACATGAAATAGCTGAGAGGTGTTTGGGTGCCTAATGTAAAGAGTGACATGACCTTTCCCAATGAGCTAAAAGACCTAAAAGTTTCCATCCTGGTGATCCAGGAGGGCGTCTGGGACACTGAGTTTCTCAACCACTATTTTGATGAAGAAAGTGTAAGTACCATCTTCTCAATGCCCACACTTGAGGAGATCCTGGGTGAAGATGAAATCTAATGGAGAAACTATAGTCACGGTAGGTTGTCCATTAGTCACTTGTACTAGAATCTCATTGTACCTAAAGTTGTTCCTCCATAGGGAGACTGGGACACTATATGGAACCAAAAAGTACCTTTGGGAATCAAAATTTTCATCTGGTTGTTGAACCACGATCACATTCTCACAAATGAACTGAGAAAAACTTGGCAAATGACAAATGAGGATAAATGTCAAATATATAGAAAGGGGGAATGGAAAGTATGCTACATGCAATTAGAGACTATCTTAGGGAAAAGGAAATGTAGCTTCTTATTAACCTAGACCTCATTGCTTCCTTCTTCCAAACTGATGATATAAAAAATTGGATCAAGTATAACCTAAACACCATGGATGATAGCTAGAACATCTGGTTCATGGCCACTTGTTGGCACATATTGAAGGATAGAAATGAGAATATCTTCAACAACATAGCCTTTCTTGCTCGGGTGCTCAGCATAAATATCCACACTATAACGTTTAACATTATCAATTCATGGAGTTCAAGTGGCACCAGTCATCATACCAACAGCATAAGGAAGCAGAGAAAATGGAGTCCACCAGAGTCATGTCATCTTATGGTAAATCACATGCTTTGGTTTGCTCTGGGAATCATAAAATTTCTATGAGTGCAATTATCAGAAGGCATAATGGAGACTAGTCGCTTGGCTATTGTTACAAACACTCAGGTATGACCAACTTGAATGTGAGCTTTTAGCAATTTGAAGGGGCATGAAACAAACTAAACAAGAAGGTATGTATAGATGTGAGGTCAATTTGGACTCTATGATGGATATAGGGTACTTGGAGAATTCGTCTCAATGTCCACAAAAATATTTCCCACTTTCCAAGAAGATGCTAAATATGAGGAAAGATTTCAACTTCATAGAACATACAAAAATTGATCGTGAAGACAATCATATGGATGACAAGCTTGCCAAATGGACATTGAAGCAACATGAAGCCATATATTACTCATCTAGATGCCTGACATAGCTCCTCAATGCTTTTTCAGTTGACAAGCAGTAGTGTCACAACCTTTAGTAATAATGTAATTTCTATAAAAAGAAAGATACTATGGATTACATCCATTCTGCTTTGTGTGATCAAGCCATTATATATGATAGCATGAATGATGGAGTTTGTCTTATCACCATTACAAACCCTGTGAAATAACTAGTATTGTGGTTGCCTTCTTTCAGCCAAGTTTATTGTGACCATTGTTTCCATATAATTTATTGGTCAAATAGAAGTTGTTGAATTTTATTTTTTATATGTCAGTTTGAAAAAGAGGACTAGAATCTAGGTTGAACGTTTTTTTCTTTCCTATATTTTTTGGATGTTCCTAGAGAATGTAGTACTCCAAGTGAAAACTTGGTGTCTGTAATGCCTGAGACCACTGCCCAAGGCTGTAGTAAAGTTTCACGAATGTAAATGGCCCCATAGACCACCACTAACATTGACAACATATTTTTTTCTCATTTAGGCATAGAATGTGATCAACTTCCATATAGATCACCATCCTAGTACTACTCTAGGTTGAGCAGCCTAATAGCAGAATTCTTAGGTATGGGCACCCTAAAAAGGGAGCACATTGGTGATTTGGGTAGTCTAATCATTCTTTTTATGATCATTTTATCTAAGGCCTTAAAGTTTGGGATGTTATATTGTCCCCTACTTAAACTCTTGTTGTCCTTGTAAATGTTGGATTTAATCACACATGCAAATTCCTTAGGGATGAAATTTTCTAGTTTTACCTAAGTCAAGTGTAGGACAATCTCACCTGTAAGCAGACGGATCTTATCATAGCATAACTAGATTTGATCCAAAGGATAAAAGTTTTAACAAGAAATACGATCAAATTAACCACATAAGAACTATCACTTAACACAAACATTGGATTTAAGTTTGCAAACAACAAAAAGGTTGGATTAATGTGTTAGCTCAATGGATGGATAAACTAGGGTGGATGGGTTTCACTACCACTACCTATTGTACACACTCTCACTGCTAGGCATGGAAATAAAACCATTCCCTACATTATCTAACCCAACCTAAAATGTAAAAATCGAGTTTTTTTGGGTTTGCGAGATTCTACAGGTTGACACATGTTGTTAGTGGAGATACACAGATGTTTGTGGACCTATAAATGATAGTAGATCAAGGTCCCAGGGAGACCTTTCTCAGACTTTATAGTTGACCTCAACACCTCTCCCATGATCGTTCAGCTTCCATATCCCCTATGGAACTTCTCCCTCATCTCCCTCTCCACTCCTTAGATCTAGGGTTTCCTAAAACTAGGGTTCCTGACTCATGTCGCGCCTCCTCTCAGCATCTCCACTCTCCATTCTCTCACGACTATCAATCGCCTCACTCTCTCCAAACCTAGGGTTTTGTACTTAGTCATGGAGTCTTGTGACTACACTGATTTTGGTCCCAACAAAAGTGATGATGGAGGCCAGAGTGATGGTGATAGAGGCTAGTGTTATGACCACATTTGTGCTTAATTAGTAAATTAGGGTTTAACTGAATGATTGCATGTTTAATTAGATTGAACATCATTTAAAACTTGATTAATGATGTTAGATCAATTATTATGTTTCAAAATTAATAAGGAATTCTAAGCATGCTTATAATTTGAAGAATTAGAGTTTGATAAATGTAAACCCTAGTCGGCAAAAATTAGGGTTTTGATAGTACATGAATATGAAATTTGATTAGGATATCAGTGTGGTAAATTATTTTTCATTATTTCTATGTAACTTGTATTTAATTGAATTTTGGATAAGATATGGATAACACAATCATGAATGCTAGTGAAAAATTCTAGAATATTTTAAAGTTCTTTGAATGTGGTTCCTGATCGAACTATACTTCGACTGACCATGCTAACACAATGTTGTTTAGTAGTATAGTGTTTGATTTTTAATTGTTTTTTGGTAACTGGAAATGATCTAAAAAAAATATTGGAGCTCTAAAATTACATTTAAGACATCATTATAAATTTTCATAACTTGTGGAGGATGTTTGATCTCTAAAGTAAATGAATTATAGTAAAAATTTGTGATAGAAAATTTTGCTAAAATAAGAGAAAGTATAGTGAGGGGTCATTGTGCAAATCACCCAAGCACCTCAGTTGCTCTATATGAGCATGCTAGCACCCAAGGATCTCTCATATTCCTCGATTCATTCCAATGAAATGAAATCCTAAAGGGAGACGGAGAGTTAGGGTTTGAGAGGAGAAAGTTGTGGAATTGATGATCTAGGGTTTCACTATTTGAGATATGATGAAATCAAGTTTAGCTTCTTTACATAACATCCCATGGTGAATCTTCTCTAACATGTCAAGATTCCTCCCCTCCTATGATTTGATTTGAAATGATATTGAATATTCCTATTTTCTCACTCTTTCTCCATAAATCTCCATTTCTAGGGTTTCCGAGTTGAAAGGAAGAAGAAACTGGTGATTTGCTAGGGTTTTGATATGGATTCATGATTTTTAGAGATGGGATTCATTTTTAGGTATTTTCACACCTTAGGGTGAGTGGGTACTTCCTTTAAACAGTATATTGCATGAAAATGAGTTAAATCATCAATAATCTTCAATTGCATAGTATGTGACTACAAACCCTAAACTGCCTTTTTTATCTAGATTTTGCAAGATGATATGAAATGGATTATTTCTATATTGTGATAAATTTCAGATGATGAAATCATATTAGAAATGGTTACAATCCACCTAAATGATAACTCTTAAAAGTAATTGCTTAGGTAAAAAATATACTGAAATCTAGAGTTTTCGACTATGACTGAATAAAGAAGTTTGTCTATTTGAATCTCCTTGATTATGAATGATTGTTTATTCTGATTGTGTAGTACAGATATATCATATAGTATCTTGAATTTCATTTCATGTTATCAGTACTTGCTTAATATCTTAGTAAGAGAGTGAAACCCTAGATGAGGGGAAACTTGGAAATTTGTGAATAGACATTGTGAAATCCATTTGAAGTGATTCTCTTTGATATCATAGACTTTATTTATGTTATATGCATGATATTTTAGTGTAAGTGTTGAAAATCCTAGTTTATTTTATTTTAGGGTTTCATATATATTTGATTGTATGTGAATTGTTGAAAGCAATCTTTTATTAGTGAAAGATTATGATGCATATAGTCCTTATGTGAGTTGTGTGATATGTGAATGAGGTTAATGAAACCCTAAGGATAGGGTATTATGTGAGTCAAGTGTTTTCAATTCAGTTTTCTTCGTTGGGATAAGTGTTGTTGCATAGTTGCTCAGTTTACACCACATATTGTTGATAATTTATGAAAAGGACCATTTATGAGGTTAAATTAAGTAATGTTAATGTGATGATTGAATAGTGAATTTTAAGAGTGAATTAGACATTTAGATTCCCTGAACACTATAGAATCCCCATAGGAGGCTTGCGATGTGAGGAGGATATGTGCTTCCTGACTAGAGGTCTCGCATAGGTCGGGGTAACCCGGAGCGCACCATTGTGTGGTGTGGGGGTTGAGGCCGGTGAGGGCGAATTCCTTAAATGATTGGTATCCAACATCAACTGAGGATGTAGGTGGTACCTGAGATATGAGTTGTGGCAATAAGTGGACATCTTCAGTAGGTCCACTAGTGCATAACAAGCCTGAGGTCTTTGATTACCGCCTGAGTACCCATATTGAGAGGTGGAGTCTGAGATATCTGGCCACTTCCATTATCTGTCGAGAGGCAGATGTGCCGATGTCAGCTACAGATGTGGTATTGAGACTAAAGACTTAGGATCACGGGAAAGCTTCTTAGTCTTTTACAATGAGATCGTAGCTTGCTTCCATTCTTTCACATGTTGTGAAAGCTTCTTAGTCTCTTATAATGAGATCGTAGCTTGCTTCCATTCTTTCACATGTTGTGGTACACCTCATGTGGGTTTAGGGCATAATAACATGAATGAGAGGTTAATCGAGTGTGTGTAGTTATTCAATCATTCCTTGTATGTTTCTAAATTATTGGTTCTCTTTGTCACTATCAAGAATGATCAGATATTGATTCACTCTTGTACATATCTAGAGTATCCTACCATATTTATGTTTATGAATGATTATTCCATTTAAATCTTGTTTTTGTTCTAATTGATATCATTTTCTCAACATTATATTTTTTATTATGTAAGTGCTTTAAAATATTTCTTCAAAGTACTCATTCACTGGGAAAGTAGGCTCACCCCTCTACTCACAAATCTTTAGGGAAACCAAGTGGACTGAAGAACATCAATGCCAAAGTAGATCTGCCACAAGAGATAAGTATTGGATTAGTCAAGTTATGTCACTCCCTCTCACTCTAGGTCCTTGTAGAGAAGTGAGACAGTTGTTAATGATGTTGTGTAAATTTGATTCCTTAATAATAGAGTGTGTATGTGATTATCATGTTGTATGTACATGGAAGTGTGAGAAATAAAATGAATGCTTAGATATGTATCTTTATTTTTGGCATCAGATTAGGGTAATCAAGTCTTAATTTCTCTTATAAAGTTTGTTTATGTTATTGAATGCGAGGAAACAAAGAGTTTGAAATTAAAAAAAGTTGGAAGTGAACTTTGTATTAAGTATAATCCTCAAACTCATGCCCTAATCTCATGATTAGTGGTAATCGTGGGGTGTGGGTGTAACAGCTAGAGTGACAGAGATGAAGTGATGATAGAGAATGTCATATGGGTTTTTCATATATTCCTTCTCCTTCTTTTTGTCCTTCATATTTTCTCTCTTTTTCTCCTTCACCTTCACCCTATTTTCTCCTTTTCTCACCTTCTCCCCCCATCCACAACTCTCTCTCTATATATATATATATATCCCCAACCTTAGTATTGTACCTTACTTGTATCTCCTCGTCCTCTGGTTAGATCTGATATTCTAGCTCTAGGTCTGACATGTTCACTCTATCTCATTCTTATCCCTAGCCTCCCTTCATAGATTTATTCCTCCTCCTCATGGTTTCCACCTCTTTGTCGACTGTAAGTGTGCTTTGTTTCTTACAAAGCTATAGTATGCTAGATTTGGGCTTAGATTCTTGTCCTTAGGTTTAGATATACACCTTTTTTGGCTTCAGTATACTCATCTCTCTCTATGGAATACCACGAGAGATGCTAAGGGATCTGGAAATTTTTTTGTGTGTTCTGCCTGTTCTTATGACATATGTGTTTCTTTTGTTATAATTTGCCTTGACTCTTTGATTAGTCATGTTACATTACGTGAGTATATGCTAACATATTACATTACATGAGTATACATTATAGTACACAGTTATTAATTTGTACACACACTATTAATTTAGCATAGGTCTCCAGTGGACGAAGTATGTTTCCCATTAGAACAAGACAGTTTTCCCAAGCCTTAGTGGTCGCTAGTCAGTTTCCATATAGTTTCTCCCCCTTTCTCAGATTAGATAATGAACATATATACACCTTTCTCCCTTAGTGGTCAGTGCTAATGGAAAATGGGGCCCCTTGAGACTCATAGGTCTTTGCCATCAAGTTGAGAAAGTTTGAAGTGTTATAACTTCCCTAAACCATATCAAATATTCACAAGGTTCTTAAATGAAAATTGTGCCTCTCCCTCTCAGGAAACACCATTTTTACTTGGATTGACCCTCATGTGTCCTCTTTGTACTCAGTAGTAGGAATATTATATGAGTGACCTCTTATAATTTGATTGAGTACTATCTAGCAATCAGAGTGTAGTGTATAGCAGATTGTTTCGGGTTTCTATTTTATTTGTTATTTGTGTTGTCATGAATTACATCATTTAATTCTAAGAAAGAGTATTTTCTAGCAATCAGATTGTAGTAAATAGTATACTATCTAGAAAAAAATTATTCAGTACTTTTTTATAGTGTACTAAACCTCAAGTTGCATATATACTTGAATCCATATTTAAGTTACTACTTGTTTTCCCCTCTTCAAATCATTTTTTGTACCTATACCTAAGTACTTTTTGTATGATATTGTAGGATAATGTTGTAGTTTTACATTTTGTTAATAAATGATGAAATAATCACTTCTTAAACAAAGTTGTATCCCTCCTCCATGTGACTTCACTTTTTGATAATTAGATATGTCTAATAGTTTTAAGTCAATGTTCTTACAGTATTGAGATATATGTCAGGGATAATTAGCTAATTAGATACATATAATAATCTAAGATGAAAAACAAGTCACGTATAGTTAATAACATACATATTATAATAAAACATGATTCTTATATCTTCCTCTAATGAGATACAACAACAAAAAATCAAATCCCATCAATTTAGGATCTCCATATTCCACCAGCAATATAAATAATGTTCTTAATCTATTGAGATATATGTATTCATGACTCTTGTATATCTTCTCATTATATTTAAGAAAACACTATTCTAAAATATAAACATATGAATTTATATCGTGGTGACGAGGGTCAATCCTAAAGACATTCATATTGGTGATGAAGAAAGCATTTAGAAAGTAATATAGAGACATCATCTACAAAGAAATGAAGATAAGGGGTAACATATGGACTAATTTACTAATAAATATGTAGGTGATTTCATGAAGGAATATTGCAACCATTGTGGGAAACCTTTATCATGCAACAATAGAAACGGGACCAGTCACCTTCAAAACCACTATGAAAGGGCAATCCAGTTCAAAAAGTGTTGACCATTCAAGAAATAGGCAATTCATTTAATCGGTATATATCAATGAGAAACCCGATGGGAATGATCATGAAGCATGAATGTCATCTCTCAATACTGCACCATATTGGCTTCAGGACATACTCTTCAGGACATACTATTCCTTTTTTCAACATCTTTTTAACTGTCCTTCAAGAAATAAGGTGAAAATCATATGTTGTCAGCTTATAAATCTGAGATATCAAACCTAATGCAAATTGTTGAGATAAACGAGTCAAGTATTGCAATCACTAGTGATATGTGGACATAAAACCATCAAAGGAGAGGGTAAATGGTGATTAGTTTCCACTATACTATCAAAATATGTACATTGTGTGGTTTGATTATGAGATTTTTGTATGTGCCATGTTCACATACCGAAGAAGTATTAGGAATTGTTCTGTTAGAGAGCTTGATGGATTGGAATGTTGATACAAAGTTATCTACAAGAACTCTTATCAATTTCTCTACTAATGATGTCATCGTTAGGAGATTAAGGGACATATCTCCTATCACTTCATTATTATTAACTGTCAGATCACTTTATATGTAACATTGTGCTCATATCCTCAACTTGATTTTAAAGGATGAACTTTATATCATTTATAAGGAAATTAAGAGAGTTTGTGACTTTTTGGCATTTTGGATAGCCACTCAAAGAGAGAATAAAATTTTGAGGAGACTATAAAATATATGAAAGTTCATATGCATAAAAATCCAACCCTTGATTGTCCTACAAGGTGAAATTCCACTATTCTCTTACTTCACAATTCTTTTCATGTGGAAGAATTTTCCACACAGTTATTGTGAATCTATCAGTGACCAAATATCCACATCAAATCTTTTTTTCAAATATATATTTTATCAAATTGAAGTTTATGTAGTGGCATAACGTGTGTAATCTATCACAAAAGAAAATGGTAGGTGAAATTTTGAAGAAGTTCAAGAAGTATTGGGATGGTATTCATGTGTTTACATTGTTCACAATTGTTCTGGACCCTCATTTCAAAATGGAAATAATATTTTTTGTTATTGTAACATCCAGTCTTGTTATGTAATTTTTCCAAATTATTTTATTCCTTGCATGCTTTTTTCCTAATTAGATAATTGTTGAGGACTTAAATGCAATTTTCCCATGTTAGTTTTGCAAAATCTTTTTATTATGCTCAATAGCTCTCTTATCCTTGTTTTATTTAAAGAAAATCTTTTCATATATATCTATGTCCTTTTGTTTAAGAAAATGAGGATAAATGCTAAATTTTCTCTCTCATATGATAATTAGTGATTTACATGTTTAATTTCTTTTTTAATGGACTCCATTTTGTTAATTAAAAAGAAATAATATTTAGGGCACGTTTTTGTCCATATTTGAGAAATTAATGACTTTATATGTACTATTTATATTCATTTAAGTGCATATAATGGTCTTTGCTATTTTAGACCTAAAACGTGTGCAAGCAGTAAATCTAATTAAATGGAAATATTCTAGACACCCTAATGTACCTATGGTTCAAATTTGAACCCATTATGACCATGTTTGACCCCCCAATTAAATTGGGAAAGCTTTGCATATAAATTGACCAAGATTTGAATGCCATTTCATTAATACAAGCAATTACCCTAAGATTTTAGTTATTCAATGTTGTCACGCGTTACTATCATCGCGCATGCTATCTACATCGTTCGATCAGTGATCAATGGCTAATCCATTCTCTTCTACCTCCGCCCTCCACGCGATCGATAGTCGTTTTCCAGTGTCGTGAATGCTCAACTTCAATCTCCTTCGATTCTCGACCGTTTTGCTTCATTTCTTTGCCAACGAGTCCGGCTCATCACCCCGATCCAAGCGAGCCCTAGATATCTCCCTCTCGCGCTCTATAGGTGAAACACCCATTTAAGGCTTGAACACCCTCTCCACCATTTAAGAGCAGTCGTCGCCTCTGCCTTCCACACTGGCCAATCGAGACTTCGAGAGCATCGTCGACCCCCCAGTTGTGCTCCTCCGTGCTCAATTTCTCTGCTGGATCCCTGAGGCTCCCTGACCTACTCGGTTTTGGTCTCCGGCAATCCAAGCTTTGTCTGACCTTCTCCGACCACCTCGGTCCAATCGCGACCTCTATGAGCATCCTTAACACCTCAGCTTTGTTTCCACGCTTTCAGTTTGCCGTGAGAACCCCCTGATCGACGGGTCCTATAGCAACCTGCAACCCCATGTATGATATTGGTTGGGCTTCTCACTGCCGTCCTTGACCTGTGGTCTCTCGGGCCACTTTCCACCTTTTGGGACTCTAACGCACCTCAAGGAATGTTGTTATGGCTTCCGCGAGTGATCCCTTGCTGGATTCCAGTACATGGCCTCCTCCCCTGTTTTCCTTGGTTTTTCCCTGTTTCTCGTCGTGATGATTGAGCTGGCTGTCCTTGCCTCCAACAACCTTGCTTGTGCCTCCGTTGGACCTCCCCGAGCAGATCCGTGCTCCCTAGTAGGCCTTCTAACTCCGTTCTCAGGTTTTTCCCCCTTTTTGACCTTGCTCCAGCCATGGATAGGAGCTCCGCGCTCCAGTGTGCTCCAGCACCCTGGGAGCCTCTCCTTACGCTCGTCGAGCTTGCCAGGGAACCGCGAAGGCAAACAACCACATGGTTCCAAGTGTAATGAAGGTCATAGCGTTCCAGGTAGATGCTCGACCTTGGTCTGAGCCATGGCTTGCGTGGTGAAGGCGAGGAGCAATCGAGGTCCTGGAATGACCTTTGTGCCCTGTCTTTTTATTTTGACGTTTTCAACCGCAAGGGTATTTTCGGGATTTCACCTGTCCTCTTTGCTTTGATCGTGAGCCCTCAGTGGCAAGCCTCGTCGCTGAGTTGGCCAAGTCCGATTGGTCCAACTCAGGACTCAAGCCCAGATATGGCTTTTTCTAGGTTTATTATTGGTCTGTTTTTGTAAAATTCATAATAAATCGCCTATTTATCAGAAAATTACAAAAAAATATGTTTTGGAAAGGATTTTTGATGAGGAATCTGATTTTGTGGTTTTTATCAACTTATTTTGTTGTTTTCACATCTCAATATTTATATGAGCAGATTAGGGTTTAATGATATATGATGAAGGATAAATATGTTAATTTCAGGTGATTAAAAGGATCCAACCAATCAAATAAGGTTTGACTTAGGTGTTTTAGCTCAAGGTAAGCGGGCCATGCCCTTGGCATAGTAAATTTGATTTATTAAATAATTATGATATTGTTTATGCTCTTTATACTCAAGTCATGATAAATGCCATGTTTTTTAACAATGTATATGCCTATTGGATGTTGATTGTTATAATTTAAGTCTAAGAGTAGAAATCACATTAAGATTATGACCTATGATTAAGATACATTAAACCAAGATTAAGAGGGAAGAGATTCCCATCCATGCCTAAGGGGGAGAAATCTCATTATGTTTCATGGGGAGAAATCCCATTATGTTCAAGAGGGAGAAATCCCATTATGTTTCATGGGGAGAAATCCCATTATGTTCAAGAGGGAGAAATCTCAATTAAGATCAAGTTTAGGTTATTAAGAAGATAATTAAAGTCTAAGAAATATCATGGTTAAGGGAATTTGATTTAGATTTATATGCACCTTGTTATGGGCTTTCCGAGCATTATGGGCTTTCTGAGCAATTATGGGATTTCTGAGCATTACGGGCTCCTTATGGGACATTAAGAGAGGAGCATATACTTATAGTCAAATTCTTTATGTAAAATATGTCAAGAAATGAGTAATGTTAATGCATCTTCATGCTTATGTTAAATCACTTTATATTTTATTTTTATGCTTTATAACATGCCAATGCTGCTTACTTACCATGTTTGTTTTTCCTTTGTGTGGATGGGGATGAGATGTCCGCAGGAGTTGGAGCTAAGGAAAAGGAATCATCTTGAGAATACTAAGGACCCAAATACCTAAGGAGTTGTTGCCTGGTGGGACGTCCATCTATGGAGATCCTATCTTTTTCATGATTATCTAGTTTATGATTAATATACCTTTAGAAACATGATGTAGTTTTCCTTCCAAGAACTCATGTATAAATCTATGTTTTCTATGAATGCTAAGTGTTGTTTATTTCTTGATATGAGATCATGCATGTGACAATCCCTCCCTGATATGCCAAGTACCCCACATTATTGATAATGTTGGGGATTAGGCTGTGCTTCCGCTGGTTACATAAGAAACCCTAGGGAGGGGTGTTACATTAATGGTATCAGAGCAAGGAATAGATGGCCACTAAGGCAACACTAGAGATTCATATTATGTTCTAATATCATGTTATGTTTACCCTTTCATATGTCCCCTAAGAAGAAGGAGAAGGTTGGTGAGTCAAGGCACTCACAAGGATCCTCTAGTGGTGATAAGACTGAAGACATGAACCACACCCCTCCACCAGTCACCCTAGATGCCCTAGTAGCAGCCTTGACCAATGCCCTCCAACCTAGAGCTCCACCTAGAGTACATGAGATCTCCCTCATAGATTTCTTGAAGATTAGACTCGATGCTTTCCATGGTGAAGATGAAGTTGATGTGGTGACCAAGGCTGAGGAATGGCTTAGCAACATGGAGCATTGCTTTAGAGACTTAGAGTGTCCCCCACGTAGTAGGGTTAGATTTGCCACCCATATGCTCAAGGGTGCAGCCCGTACTTGGTGGTAAAACCTCTTAGCCTCTAGGGAAGATGATGACCCTCCTTACACTTGGGGTGAGTTTGTAGAAGTCTTCAATGACCATTATGTATCTGAAGCCATGTTAGAAAGGAAGGAGGATGAGTTTGTTAACCTTAAGCAAGTGGGTGACATGACTGTCACTGAGTATGCCATGAAGTTTCGTAAGCTCCAAAAGTGTGGTCTTGAGTACACTGAGCAAAAGAGAGCTAAGAAGTTCATTAGAGGGCTTAAACATGACCTAAGTTATGCCTTGTCTGGTAGAGGACATAGGACCATGCAATCAGCCTTGGATGCAGCCCTAGAATTAGAGGATCACCCTGGAAGGAACCATAAGAAGGAGGTACCCCAAAATAATCGTCACCATCAACCCATTCCACCCTCCAACCACAAGTGAAAAGCCCCTGAGCCTTCTCTAGAGAATGGGAGAACCCCATGCCCCACATGTAAGAGAAATCATGGTGGTCCTTGTAGGTTTGGGACTTCTGTTTTCTACTATAGTGGTGAGGAAGGGCATATCAAGCCTAATTGTCCTAAACTTGCAAAGAAGGATCCTAACCATAAACAAGCTAAGAACCCTAATCCTCCACCCAAGGTTAAACCAAGGCTCTTCACCATGCAAATATTAGATGGAGAAGAGGAAAATGATCAAGGTAAGGGTAGTTAAGTAATTTATGTTAAACCATAATACTTTGTTTATGCATGCTTCTTTTATAATAAAATTTGTATGGAAAATTTGCAAGTTTATGTGAACCCTTAAGGTGGGTAGGACTCTAGGAAATTTCGAGGATGAAATTTATTTAAGGTTGATAGAATTGTAACATCCCAATCTTGTTATGTAATTTTTCCAAATTATTTCATTCCTTGCATGCTCTTTTCCTAATTAGATAATTGTTGAGGACTTAAATGCAATTTGCCCATGTTAGTTTGCAAAATCATTTTATCATGCTCAATAGCTCTCTTATCCTTGTTTTATTTAAAGAAAATCTTTTCATGTATATCTATGCCCTTTTGTTTAAGAAAAATGAGGATAAATGCTAAATTTTCTCTCTCATATGATAATTAGTGATTTACATGTTTAATTTATTGTTTAATGGACTCCATTTTGTTAATTAAAAAGAAATAATATTTAGGGCACGTTTTTATCCTTATTTGAGAAATTAATGACTTTATATGCACTATTTATATTCATTTAAGTGCATATAATGGTCTTTTCTATTTTAGACCTAAAACGTGTACAAGAAGTAAATATAATTAAATGGAAATATTCTAGATACCCTAATGTACCTATGGTTCAAATTTGAACCCATTATGACCATGTTTGACCCCCCAATTAAATTGGGAAAGATTTGATTATAAATTGACCAAGATTTGAATGCCATTTCATTAATACAAGCAATTACCCTAAGATTTCAGTTATTCAATGTTGTCACGCGTTACTATCATCGCGCATGCTATCTACATCATTCGATCAGTGATCAACGGCTGATCCATTCTCTTCTACCTCCGCCCTCCACGTGATCGATAGTCATTTTCCAGTGCCATGAATGCTCAACTACAATCTCCTTCGATTCTCGACCGTTTTGCTTCGTTTCTTCGCTAACGAGTCCGGCTCGTCACCCCGATCCGAGCGAGCCCCAGATCGCTCCCTCTCGCACTCTGTAGGTGAAACACCCATTTAGGGCTTGAACACCCTCTCCACCATTTAAGCACAGTCGCCGCCTCTGCCTTCCACACTGGCCAATCGAGACTTCGAGAGCACCGCCGACCCCCCAGTTGTGCTCCTCCATGCTCAATTTATCCGTTGGATCCCCAAGGCTCCCCGACCTACTCGGTTTTGGTCTCTGGAAATCCGAGCTTTGTCCGACCTTCTCTGACCACCTCGGTCCAATCGCGACCTCTGTGAGCATCCTTAACACCTCAGCTTTGTTTCCACGCTTTCGGTTTGCCGCGAGAACCCCCTGATCGACGGGTCCTATAGCAACCTGCAACCCCATGTATGACCTTGGTTGGGCTTCTCATCGCCGTCCTTGCCCTGTGGTCTCTTGGGCCACTTTCCATCTTCTGGGACTCCGACGCACCTCAAGGAATGTTGTTATGGCTTCGGCGAGCGATCCCTTGCTGGATTCCAGTACATGGCCTTCTCCCCTGTTTTCCCTGGTTTTTCCCTGTTTCTCGTCGCGATGATCGAACTGGCTTTCCTTGCCTCCAACAATTGTGCCCATGGCTCCGTTGGACCTCCCCAAGCAGATCCGTGCTCCCTAGTAGACCTTCTAACTCCGTTCTCAGGTTTTTCCCCCTTTTTGACCTTGCTCCAGTCATGGACAGGAGCTCCGCGCTCCAGTGTGCTCCAGCACCCTGGGAGCCTCTCCTTGCGCTCGTCGAGCTTGCCAGGGAACCGCAAAGGCAAACGATCACATGGTTCCAAGTGTAATGAAGGTCATAGTGTTCCAGGTAGATGCTCGACCTTGGTCTGAGCCATGGCTCGCGTGGTGAAGGCGAGGAGCAATCGAGGTCCTGGAATGACCTTTGTGCCCTGTCTTTTTATTTTGACGTTTTCAACCGCAAGGGTATTTTTGGGATTTCACCTGTCCTCTTTGCTTTGATCGCGAGCCCTCAGTGGCAAGCCTCGTCGCTGAGTTGGCCAAGTCCAATTGGTCCAACTCAGGACTCAGGCCCAGATGTGGCTTTTTCTAGGTTTATTATTGGTCTGTTTTTGTAAAATTCATAATAAATCGCCTATTTATCAGAAAATTACAAAAAAATATGTTTTGGAAAGGATTTTCGATGAGGAATCTGATTTTGTGGTTTTTATCGATTGATTTTGTTGTTTTCACATCTCAATATTTATATGAGCAGATTAGGGTTTAATTATATATGATAAAGGATAAATATGTTAATTTCAGGTGATTAAAAGGATCCAACTAGTCAAACAAGGTTTGACTTAGGTGTTTTAGCTCAAGGTAAGCGGGCCATGCCCTTGGCATAGTAAATTTGATTTATTGAATGATTATGATATGTTTATGCTCTTTATACTCAAGTCATGATAAATGTCATGTTTTTCCTCAATGTATATGCTTATTGGATGTTGATTGTTATAATTTAAGTCTAAGAGTAGAAATCACATTAAGATTATGACCTATGATTAAGATACATGAAACTAAGATTAAGAGGGAAGAGATTCCCATCCATGCCTAAGAGAGAGAAATCCCATTATGTTTCATGGGGAGAAATCCCATTATGTTCAAGAGGGAGAAATCCCAATTAAGATCAAGTTTAGGTTGTTAAGAAGATAAGTAAAGTCTAAGAAATATCATGGTTAAGGGAATTTGATTTAGATTTATATGCACCTTGTTATGGGCTTTCCGAGCAGTATGGGCTTTCCGAGCAATTATGGGCTTTCTGAGCATTATGGGCTCCTTATGGGGCATTAAGAGAGGAGCATATACTTCTAGTCAAATTCTTTATGTAAAAGATGCCAAGAAATGAGTAATGTTAATGCATGTTCATGCTTATGTTAAATCACTTTATATTTTTATTTTTATGCTTTATAACATGACAATGCTGCTTACTTACTATGTTTGTTTTTCCTTTGCATGGCTGGGGACGATATGTCCGCAGGAGTTGGAGCTAAGGAAAAGGAATCATCTTGATAATACTAAGGACCCAAAGACCTAAGGAGTTGTTTCCTGGTGGGACGTCCATCTATGGAGATCCTGTCTTTTTCATGATTATCTAGTTTATGATTAATATACCTTTAGAAACATGATGTAGTTTTCCTTCTAAGAACTCATGTATGAATCTATGTTTTCTATGAATGCTAAGTGTTGTTTATTTCTTGATATGAGATCATGCATGTGACAATCCCTCCCTGATATGCCAAGTACCCCACATTATGGATAATGTTGGGGATTAGGTTGTGCTTCCGCTGGTTACGTAAGAAACCCTAGGGAGGGGTGTTACAGTTATCCTTAAATGTATGTGGAAACAACTAAAGTTGAAGTTCATAAATTTGTAAATCATGTGATCAATTACTAAAGGAATTTCAAGAAAGAAGTACTATTAATGACCATGTAACTTTTAGCCAACAAATATTGTCTTTTTAGTTCCCTTTTGTTGTAGTTAGATTGAGACTAATTTAGGAGTTCAAGGCACATGCTAGAAGATATGAAAGGTTAAGAAACTCTACAAAGTCTGAGTTTGATGTGTACTTGGTGGCGGATGTGGTGTTGCTTAAGGATATTATGATATTTTAACTTGGTGGAAAAAATGAGGTCAATTATCCTATGTTAAGTGAAATAGCTAGGGATATTTTAGGTATATAAGCTTCGACAGTAGCGTTGAAATCAACATTTAGTATTGGAGGTAGATATTTTGACTATCATTGTAGTCATATAAAAACTAAGACCATAGAGTGTTTGATGTACCTTCAAATTGGATTTCTACTTTTGGGAGTAATATTAAAACTTTGATTTGGTCTTACTTTGATGTTTCTCTCTCTAGTAGTTCATTTTTTTCTTATTTCTAGAGTTTATTTTGTAGTGACATTGACACCTCTCTTGCGACATAGATGTTGGTACGTTATCACCAAGCAAAGCATGCTCATTGCATAGCCTAGACTCTGTAGTCAACTTCTCAGTTTGTATCTTGTCAGGTATATACTATGGGTGTCCTTTGCAGTTGTGTTCTTACCTACACGAGTATTATTACTTCCATCATCTTCAAATCTATAAAACCTTGACATCCCATACAAAGTACTTCATGTGTTTACACCTTATTTTTATATAAAGGAAGAGTGTTTTTTGATAACTAGTCCATGCAGCAAAGGATGTGTGTCTGTTTAGTCAGAAAAATAATTGAGCCGAGTTGGTAAACATAGTGTGTTAAATAGTTCCTATTAATAATAACTTTTAGTAAAAAATATATGTTGCAACTAATCATTTGTTTCCAGTGTACTAACTAGACTCTTTGTTGTGGGCATTTTAAATAATTTGATTGAGTATGCAATTTGCTTGGGTATACCTCTAGATGGCCGATTCTTTTCTTGTTGTATAATGGAAATGTGTTTGAGTTGTGGGTCTAGTTCATAGTTATTAGGATAATCTGCTTCCTCTATGAACCTTGTAGTTACAGTTATGACTCTTATTAGTATTCTTGTTTGTCAAGGGAATATTTTGGTGTTTTTCAAGTAAATTCGTAGTATTTTTCATTTTGTACTCTAGCATTTTTCAAGTGATGAGTACTCTGGTGCTTGTCAAGTGATTATCAATTTGGTGTTTGTCAAATGGATTCTATAGTTTTACTAAGAATTATGTAGTTCATGAATCATTCTCATTGTATCTTTAACTAAATTCCATTTTGTTTTCAAAGGAATTATGTAGTGTGTGACTTGTTTATATACACCACATTTATAAACATGTTATACCGATTTGTTTAGTCACAAAATTCTGTACATTTTAGAGATTCAACAAGTACTAAATGCAACAATCTATCATGTGAGTTTTGTTTAACAAGTTTAATGGATTTGTTTAAGTCACTCCAGTCACCAAGAAAAAGATTTACAGGTTTCTTAAGTCATGTGTGAATAAAAGAATGACTATTCAACTAAATTATGTGGTCTTTGTTATGGTCGGATATTTTTGGGTTTTTGAAGTCTGTATTTTTTGACAGGTTCTCTTGGGTTGGGTATTTTTAAGCTTTTTGAAGTCAGTATATTTTCAGTTTTGGTGGAGTTCGAGCTAGATAAAAATTGGTCGGGTTAGGCTGACATTGGGTTCTTAAAAACCCAACTCATTGCCATGCCTACTCACTCCATCATAAATAGCACAAATATACATGTATCGAGGCCAAACAAATCCCCCTTTTAGTGTTACGATTTAAGACAAACAAATAATACTCAAAGTTGGTCGTTGTGTTGCCTATAGATCATTTACCTATCGCCTCAGAAAATATCTGCTTGAAATTTGCACCAATGTTTTAACATGAAACAAGTGACATTCAAAATATTAGGTACAAGATTTTCTGCTTCTAAGATTGGATAAACATGAAAAATAGTTTACAAAATAAGATTTTGCAAACACAAAAACATTTGTTCCATAACAAGTTATGCTCATACATGAACAGTGGCAATAGAAAAAGACAAAAAACATGTAGTGGTGATACTCCCTGCGCCCTACCTAGAGGACTAATCACTCATGGAGATAGTAACCAGAATAATAGGAGAAGGAAGGATGAAATCCATTGTCACAGTAGAAGATAGAGGCAAAGATTATGTGTGTGGATGTATTCTTTTGTGCTTGGAAAGATGGTGTCCCACTCAGTAGCAAGACACCCCTTGACGTTTTCCATGAGTGGATCTTTAGTCATGGGTCTTCCTTCGTACATCCTAACATGTCCCGATGGGAGAAGAGTAGGTTCTTGATGATAATGGAAGGCTTTGTTAATCTATGATATGTCTTTCAAGATCAAGACCTCGGATCCTTAGTAGATGTGTAAGTGTGTCAATTGATGTTGTTGTCAACCGATGGAAGACTCTTCTATGATGGAGATGTTTCATGGATCTTCCAAGGGGATAGGAAGATTCTTGTTACGTGTTTGGTGTCGGCTATGATGGTGGAGAGGATAATAAGACAAGGGTGTGAGGCTTTCTTGGCACATGTTATGGGTACCAAAGTGAGGACTCCTAGTATCCAAGAGGTGCCGACAGTGCGAGAGTTTGATGATGTCTTTCCTAAAGAGTTTCATGGTGTTCCCCCTCCTAGGGATATTGATTTTGAGACCAATCTTGTTCTTGAAACAAAACCCATAGCATAGTTACCTTATAGGATGACATCACTAGAGATGCAGGAGTTGAAGAAATAGTTGAAAGAGTTGTTGGAGAAAGGTTTCATCTGACTGAGAACTTCCCCTTCGGGTGCTCCTGTGTTGTTTTTGAATAAGTAGGATGGATATATGAGGTTATTCATAGAGTATCAGTAGTTGAACAAGGTTACAATGAAGAACAAGGATCTATTACCAAGGATTGATGATATGTTTAATCAGTTGAGAGGTGTTATGATGTTCTTGAGATTTGAGGTCATGATGTATCCAAATCAATTTTTTTGGTCGTGTTTATTGATAATATCTTGATATACTCCAAGGACAGTCAGCAGCATGAGCATCACATATGCTAGGCTTTGACGTTGTTGAGGCAGCATCTGCTATATGCTAAGTTTAGCAAGTATGAGTTCTGGTTGACCAAAGTGTCTTTTCTGGGTCATGTTATATTTGCTAAGGGTGTTTGTGTAGATCCGAAGAAGGTGGATTATGTGTTGTAATGGGAACAACCCAAGGCACTGACATAAGCTTGAAGATTCTTAGGTTTGGCTAGTTACTACAAGAGATTCACTAAGAATTTCAGTGTTGTAGTGTTACCCCTAACCAAGTTGACTAGGAAAGGTATTCCTTTTGCCAGGGATGAAAAGTGGCAACGTTCATTTTAGTTGTTGAAGAAGAAGATGACTAGTGCTCCAGTGTTAGTGCTACCAGACCAAGGGAGAGGTTACATTGTCTTTTTTGATGCTTCAAAGAATGACTTGGTATGTGTGTTGATGCATGACAATAATGTGATTTCTTTAGCTTCATGACAGCTTAAGAAACATGAGGAGAACTACCCAACACATGATCAGAAGCTTCCAGTTGTGGTTCATGCCTTGAAGATTTGGAGGCACTATCTATATGGCGAGAAGCGTCAGATCTTCATTGACCACAAGAACCTTTAGGATATCTTCTCAAAGTAGGAGATGAACATGTGTTAGAGAATATGGATGGATTTGATCAAGTACTATGATTGCATGATAGACTTCCATCCAGGGAAGGCAAACACGGTAGCTGATGTGTTGAACAGGAATTCATCTTCATCTTCATCTATAGACAAAGCACAGTTACACTCCATGGTGTTCCACAAGCGATACATGCTTGTGTCACTTCTCTAAATGAATATATAGCTAGAGGTTTCTCTATTAGAAGGATTACTAGCATAGTTGTAGGTGAATCCTATCTTGATGTGATAGGTTAGAGATGCATAGAAGGGTGACATAGTGATAGAGAGGATTAGATCAAAGTTTAGAAGTAATAAGAATGATGGATTTCATGAGTCTGAGGATGGGATAGTTTGCTTTCATAACATGACAGTGGTTCCAGATGTAGAGGGTCTGAGAAATATGGTTTTTGAGATGGCTCATTCCTTGATGTATGCAATGCACCCTAGCAGTACCATAATCCGAAGGATTTGTATTCGTGGCCTAGTCTAAAGTGTTATGTGGAAGCGTTTGTGGCAAAGTGTCCAATTTGTTAGTAGGTCAAGGCTGAGCATCAGAATCATTAGGAACGTTACAACCTTTACCAATACCATAGTTTAAATGGGATCATATCACCATGGACTTTGTGGTTAGTTTTCATAGAACAACCAAATGTCATGATACCATTTGGGTGATAGTTGATAGGTTGACCAAGTCAGCTTACTTCCTTCTAGTCAGGATGACATATATAGTAGAGAAGTTCGCACAAATATATGTTGATGAGATAGTTTGTTTGCATGGTATTCCAGTTACCATAGTATTTGACAGAGGTCCACGGTTTATGAGTCATTTTTGGGAATGTATGCATACATCTATTGGGACATAGTTGAGGTTTAGTAGAACATTTCACCCATAGATAGATGGCCAGTCTGAAAGGACCATTCAAACATTGGAAGATATGTTGAAAGCAAGTGTCTTATTGTTTTTGGGCAGTTGGGATGTGTACTTGAGATTGATAGAGTTCTCCTACAACAATAGTTATCATAGAAGTATAGACATGGCATCGTATGAAGCTTTATACATGATACATTGTCCATCACCTCTTTATTGGTACAAGACAGGTGAGTATCAGCTTTTGGGTCTTAAGCTAGTGCAACAGACTATTAAGAAGATCAAGGTGATACAACAGTTGAAGGCAGCTCAGAATAGATAAAAGTCTTATGCTGATATCTGCCATAGGTCGTTGGAGCTCCAAGTTGGAGATTGTTTGTATTTCAAGGTTTCCCCTTGGAAGGACATGCTAAGGTTTAGTAAGAAGGGTAAGTTGGCTCCTAGGTTTATGGGACCATACCCTATTTTGGCACATGTTGGGAAGGTGTCTTATAAGTTGGAGTTATCACTAGAGTTGCACAAGTTGCACAATGTCTTCCATGTCTCCATGTTGAAGAAGTGTCACCCTGATACAAAGAAGATGTTATAGCCAGTACAGGTTGAGTTAGATGAGGATGTGTCATATGTTGAGGGTTCGATGTTGATCCTAGATAGGAGAGTAAACAAGTTGAAGAAGAAGGATATGTCCCTAGTGAAGGTTTTTTGGCATCACTATGGTGTGGAGGAAGTCATGTGAGAGTTAGAGGATGAGATGTGTAGCAAGTACCCATCTTTGTTCATGTTGGATTTTAGGGGGGAAATCCTTGTTAGGGGTATATAGTTGTAAGACCCTTGACCTTGTTTTTTGGTTGAAAATGCTTGATCATCATAATTATATGCTTAAAACTTTTAATAAAACCTTGTGATGTGCTCTTATATCATGTGAAAAGCTTAAGTTTCAAGTTTGATCCAATTTGGACATTGTCTGAGCTAGTTATGCATACATGTGGTTGTTTTGGACCTAATTGTAATTTACCCATCTATAGGGTTTTTATTTCAGTTTATCACATGCTTTTTGTGCCTCACATGTTTTTGTATCAAGTTGGATATGTTTTTTCTTTGGGGCGCCTTTTTTCACCTGGGTTTGAGTGGTGACATCTAGCCTTGTGATTAGGGTTTGCTCTCACGGATGCCCTAACTCACATGGTTGACCTTGGGTGTTGGACCTGATGGAACACCTAGTGTTGGAGGTCACCAAGGATGTTTCTATAGGGTTGGAAGTCTCCAAGGTTTCATGAGATCCACCTAGGGTTGGAAGTCTCCAAGGTTTCATGTGATCAACCTAGGGTTGGAGTTCTATGAGTTTTTTACTCTCTTAGTCACCAACAATCCTAGGGTTAGAACTCATTTGGTTTTTTGATCACCTTGGTTGCCAACTTTTGGAGTGTTAGTGATCTCCAAGACATCTTAAGTGGTCATATGGTTTTGTAGTGAACATGTTTGTCCTGGATGCATGTGTGAGATGGTTGTATGGATGATATATGTTAGCTTTAGACACTTGGCATGCTTGGCTTGACACCTACCCCTTTATCTCTCTTACCAACCCTAAGCTTTATATACCTCCCTCCTTGCATGCAAACAAGCTCTTTACACACCTAGCTTTCTCTTCCTCTTTCCTTGTTGTTGGATCTCGTCCCCCTTTGCTTGGTGGAGGAGGAGGAGCTCAAGTTGAAGGAGTTTGAATGATCTACCTTGCATGTGCATCTAGGGTTTGGATCCACCCTCTCCTTGTGCTTGTGGAGATTTCTTGCTTTACCTCTTGGTCTTGTAAGTGAGATCTCACTCTTTATCTTAGTTTTCCTTTTTGTCCTACATTTTGATCTCTTGTTCTTGGTCTGATCCTTGATGGGGTTTGTTCTAGAGCTTAAAAAACATCTCTTTCTTGTTTCCTTGACCTAGGGTTTGCTTCCTTATTGGAGGAGGAGCTAGCTTTGCTGAGAGGAATGCTCAAGCTAGAGTTTCTAGCTTATTTCCTTTGATATACCTTGCTGTTTGCAGTTTTTTCTTCTACTCTAAGGCGATTTATATAACTTTCTTCATGATTATTTCTTACTCTTACCTTGCATGCACATGATCTTGCCCTAAAATGTTGCTCTAATTAGAAAGATGCTTCATTTATCTATGGTTTGTTTTTGTATGGTGATTCTTAAGTAGTGTATCCTCTTGGATGAACCCTAAACCCTTGTTCATGAACCTTACTTGATAATGTAAGTTTTTGTACTTGCATGTTTGTAGACAATGATGGTTTTTCTCTCTCAAATTATGGTTTCTAATTAGAGTTTTGAACTGATCTTCTTCCTTGTATGCAACTTGATGACCTTTCAGGTTCATGGTGGTAACCAACCTGTTTGGACTCTTAGTGGCTGATGATATTTTTTTATCTTGATGGTCGCCAAGATTTCATCCTTATGTGGTCGATGAGTTTGATCTATAGTGGTCACCAAGTTTCGAACCCACTATAGTCGTTGAGTTTTTGAACTCTGTTTGGTCTTCAAGTTTTGCATGTTTGATGGACGCCAAGTTGTGGATCTCTCCATGACTGGTCAATGAGTTTTGATTCCTTGATTGGTCGATAAGAATGTTGACATCATGAGTGGCCGCCAAGTTTTTCTCTTGTGTGGTTGCCAAGTTCTGGTACCCTAGTGGTCGCTATGTTTGGAAACCCTATCGGTCTCCAAAGTGACCCAACTCTAGTGGTTGATTAAATCTCTAATACAGTGGTCACTATGTTCTCTGACCCTAGTGGTCGATGAAGTTTCCATCCGTGTTGGTCGTTATGACCTTGAACCCTAGTGGTCACTAAGGCACCTAACCCTAGTGGTCTCCAAGGTGTCTCTAACCTATGTGGTTGGTATGTTTTCCTAACCTAAGTGGTCGATGAATTTCCTGACTTCATAATTAATGGTTATGCTTTCTTGATTGATGGAGATGCTAAGAATTAGGGTTTATCTTTGATGGCTATTTTGTAACCCTAATTCCACCTATCTTGTTGAACCTAACCCTAATACAAGAAAAAATATGATGATTAATCATGCATAACTTCTTTGTGTGACTAGTATGATAATGGAATACTCTCTCTCTCTCTCTCTCTCTTGATGTTGTTAGAACATGACTTTGCTATCACATGAACATCATAGTCCTTAAATGCTATGTTATGTAGAACTTATGTGTCACATGTGTGGTGATGGTTTATGAGACTTTGGTAAGGCATGGCAAGATGATGATGTTCTTACAGGGTATGATGTGATGGTCTTCATTACCTTTGGGCTGTGTTGAGCCCTTGTGAGGTATTATCGTCTTCATGAAGTGACAAGGATTCATATTTTGTGATGGTATGATAATGAGTATGGGCTCATGTATGGAAACAAAATTGTACCATGAGGTGTTGTGATAAGCATTATATTACATATGTTTGATCTCTTGTGAAGTTGCAAGCTACCCATGCTTGGTAGAATTCTTTTAGGGTTTGTATGTAACTTGATTGATGTAGTTAAAATATACCCAATTGGAATTGACTAATCAAGTAAAACCCTAATCATGTAGTGCCATGTGCCATGGATCCATTCCAATATCGGTCTTGCTATATGGTGAAACAAGTACTCCTAAGGGAAGCTTGGAGCTCAAATTGCTGAGTATGAGGGGTGCAAGAGACTTTGTGTCCTTGTTATCCTACTTCTAAGGTTTTGAGGATGTATGTAGACATACCTCAACAGGATAATGGTTGTGGACGTGCCTCATGTATTTATATATATGATGTAATTGAGGATAGATGCAGTTGTACCTCAATTGTTAGGGTTTGTATACCTTGGTTACTAGTGTCGTGACATATATACTAAGGTCGTACTAGGCTGTTTTGTAGCTTGATTGTATATGTTATTGTGGCAGACTTGTACTGAATGAGGGTGGATGAGATCTTAGGAATCCAGGTCTCCTAGATCTTATATGGCACTAATTTTAACTTAGCACTGGTCAGTTGGAGTCTGAGTAGTATACCTCAAACTACTTAGCGCTTAATAAAAGATGTAATCCAGTCATGTAGCAACCTGTTTGGGGTAAAAAACAATTCACATTAGATGTTAACCCTTGCCGTGTTCCTTATACTTCTAGTTGTTATATAATGCAATAGGAATAGACATTTGATAGTAAATGATAGATCTATATTTTTGTTTGTATATTCCGTTAAACATTCATGTTGTTACGCTTGTCAATTTAACTTGCTTAATCTTCTTAACATGTTTAATAATATAACTTGTTGTAATCCATAATCTCTATTGAGAGTTATATCTCTTGTTGGGAAGTTGGTCTCACCTTGTGGGTCATCTCATGTTTTTAGGTGATCGTCAACAACGTCATCAGGATCGTGGTGTTGAGGAAGAGTAGCTTGGAGAGCAGTAGAAGCATAAGGTTGGATAGTTGTTAGTGTGTCCTAGAGTCGTCCCTGTACTCTCCAGTCCGAGAAGGGAATGTTTTGTAGATGATATGTATATTGACATGAGTGTTTGGCATGTATATGTGGAACATTTCTTTTGTATATAGGTTGTGACTGATGCCACTGGATAGATATGTAAATACCTAATATGGTATGTGTGAACATACATGTTGTTGGACCTTTATGTATATGTTTTTGAACATGATAGAAATGTTTTAATCAGTTTTAATTTACTCTTTTTTCTGGCTTTGTGATTAATTAGTAGTTCGGTCATGTGTTTTGTTTTGAGTAATCTCATTAATCATGATTGGGTGTCACAATAAGAAATGAGGCATCATCATTCAAGAGAAATCATAAAAAGAGAATATTGTATTCAAAGAAGATAATTAATAAAGAGAAATATGAAGTTCTTGCCTTGAAAAATCATTTCAGAATAGTTATAATGGTGCATATAGACTATAAATAGATAAATATTTCCTATAGTACAGCTGAGACTCCATAGGATATCAGGAAAAAGTTTAATGGTAGTAGAACACCCTAGACGGAAGTAGCATGTGGTTGTGTATATGTAGGTAGAAATTGCACACCATGGGAAGAAACATTACTCCCCTATGTATGATTAATATAAGCGCCACTACCCTAATACTATTCTTATCATCTTAGATGGGTTTGGTCATTTATCAATTTGAATAATGAATAAACCATATAGATCACAACATAGAACATGGGATCAAGGACCTACAAAAATTAACCAAATCTAGTAGTCATAAAAGAATTAGATGATTACAAGTTATAATTAAATTAAATTCTCAAGAAGGTTCCCATTAGTGATTAATTGTAAGTGTGTGCCTCTATTAAAGGAAGTTAGAGTTCAATAACAAAATAAATAAAATGATAGGGAGGATGTACATACTTGATGACCAGATCTAGAGGCCCTTATTAATATCCTAAGCCCAATGGTCGGAGTCTCAAAGGACTTCAGGTTAACTTTTACTGAAAACTAAAGCCCCAAAGTTAAATTTTAAATCAAATGAATATCGGTCATGAATCCTATTGATATGTATCACTTATCATTTTAGGATTAAAACACATTTTTTATTATATTTTTTGATCTTATCTTGTAATTTAGGAAGATCAAAGTATTTCATGGGTTTATAGATTCAAAGCTAATTCAAATGATTCAAATATCCATACATTAGGATTTTCAACCTTATCATGTGACACGTCATTTTCACTCAAAATCTATGGGAAACCACTAAAACATTTCAAATAAAAAACACTAAATGCCCCTTTCATGTGGCACACAAAAAAAAGACAAGGGCTTGCTGGGAAAACAAGCACTATCACCAAGTGTTTGTCCAACCTAATCCCACATATGAGAGAATAGAGTACTTTATTGTGGGAGGGTCCAAAGTGAGAGATAAAAGCATGCAATGCGGGATGGTGATCTCTCATTCACATTATGAGCTGAACCTAGGTAGAAATATTGAAAAAGCAACACTCAAATACCACATGAACAGCACGGACAAACCAAAGAAGACACATGGAGGAAAAGAGTTAACAGTCATGAAAATCAATATAATTTCATAGTCCAACCAAACACTAAATTTGCATAAAGCTCATGAAATTAAACCATGATAGATCTAAGTGAATCATGAGGAAAAACCTAACAACTCCATTTGCATGATTTAGCTTTAGTAAAAGGGATCTAATTTTATAAAGCATGGAGCCACGAATCAAGGGAAAGATAATGATTATAAAAGGTTTTAAAGGGCAATCAAAAACTTACAGTGGTATTTGTGGGTGCTAAATGTGTTTAAAAATTTTCAACTAAGTTACTCTTGCAACTCTGAGTAGAAGAGGTTTGGCAAATAGCTTGGTGAATCTTTGAGTGGTTGAGATCACATACAAAACTAAAAACAGCCAAGAGTGTTGCCAACATGACATTTCCAAGACAATTTGGTCAGCATTGCTTTTAGTGTCAAAGCGATAGCTAGGATTCAGGTAACATAAGTGGGGTCTTTTAGAATATTAATATAAAGAAGGCAATAAATTATTTGAGGGGAAGAATTAATATTGATTCCATAGTGTTCAGGAAACAACTTATTAAAAGAATACTTGGTTTGGGAGTCTCACAGTAAGGAGGTAGAGATAGGGGCATTAGGGGTTTTCTCTAGTGTGTGATTTATTTAGTAAAACTGGGACCAAAAGGAGCGGGATCACCTCCAGAAGATGTTTAAGGGGGAAAACACAAGACTAGAGTGAGGAGAGAGTGATATTGCAGATAGGTTAGATACAGGTTATTGTCTTAGAAAGGAAGGGAGATGAGAGGAAGTAGGTGAAGAGTTTGTGTTTATTAGATGTTATTGAGTGTAGAAAGGAGAAAAAGAAAGAAAATTTCATCCACTCACACAATATACTAAATGTGGAGAGAACCAAAAGAATTGTGTGATTGAAGGATAATTGCGGACTGTAAGAATTAACCATATCAAGTCAATTAATTTTCAATTTAGGGCATTTTTACATCATTTCCTTCCTTAACAAGTAGAGGGTGAAAGTGAAGTCTAGTTTACTTCAAAATTTGAACATGGGTTACTTATGGTATGTAGTTCAAAATATCTTATATCTTACTTGATTATCTATTACCTAAAGTATAGTAACATTTTTTTGTCCTCAAAGTATTGTAACCTTACAGATTATAAATCCACATATATTAATTTCTATTAGGTAATTAGGTGTTGATGATTCAATGGGATCTAAAATCAAATATTTTATTTCCATGGATGTTAAATAAAGAAGTATTGGTATTGTTTCTTTGACCATGTTCCTTTTCAAAAAATGGAGGAAGGAGGGAAAATGATTAAGAAAATTATATAAGCAAATTGGTTATTTTTTCTAAGTTAATTTGTTAATTAGGGATATTCTAATATGTTCATTGTTTCTAAAAGGATATAGTTTTACTTAAGAGATTAGTTTTCATGTTAAAGTGGTTGTTTTTACCATTTAATGTTTTAAAACCACATATGAGCAAAGAGTAGATTATTGATTATATTTTAAGAAATTTTAATGATTCATCTATTGTAGTAGAGTTTAGTATTATTCTATAAAGTGTTTAGGAGTGTTATTTGATATTCTATTAGTTTAATGATTATCTAGGCATAATAATGATCTAGAGAACTTGTTTAAACTAAAACTATTGAGCATTGCATTTGCATTCTAACCCCTTACTTGAATGTAAGATAATTAATTATACTTATACCTCTTATTAGAGAACATTCAATTAATATACTATATTTATAATCACCTATTCTTGTCTAAGCTAGGAAAAGGGGGACTATAACTAAATTTTCTATAATAAAATACAGTTAGAAAGCCATCGTTAGGGAATATACCTAGGTTTCAATATGTTATAGGTAGGCAGGCTCCTAGAACACCCAACCAAAAGCATGTCACCTCTCCTACACTTCTCTAGAACCCAAGTACTAGGTGTAGTGTCACAATATAATGTATTCATGTGAGGATACAAGGAGACAAAATTCTTCCTCACCTTTAGTTTATGTAACTTCAACTTGTCATATTTATATTGATGTAGTTATGGAATCCCCGACCAAAGCTACTATTTCTCTTTCTATTGCCATTACTACTACTGCTTCGACCATATTGATCCTCCTAGTTGTTTAAGATAAGACCATCTTAGACCCAACATTCATCCTCTAGTAAATGTGGTCTTCCAACATGCTATACAGAATCTCTCTATACATACATCACCATATTGACATGAGTAGACCATAGTTAGGATATGATGGGTAATCTTACACCATATGTGTCATATACTACATCACAACATCAAAAGGTGTTGTCTTATGTCACCATGACTCCCCAAGAGTATGATCTTCTTCCTATATTTATACATTTCAAACCTTTTATGACACCAGAATTGGTCAAGGCAACCCAAGTTGTGTTGAGGTTTTATCCTCAATATATGTTATTTCTCTAAAACTGAGTCTACTATGAGATCTAAAGCCCCCAACTTTCAAAATTGCTCCTACTCTAGTGGTCTCCTTTGTGAATCATCCCCTCCCTCCCCACTCTATGGAGGTCATGGACACAACTTTAGTAGTGACATTTAATGTCAGTGACTTCTTATTCTTATACAACATCATAGACAAATATAAAGATGTCTCTCTTCATGGTTGGGAGATGGTGAGGAAATCTAAAAATCATGTTACATGGTCCAAATGGGTCTGGGATAACAGAGTGCCCAGGAATTGGGCATGTTTTCTGTGGAAGTTGTTCCTAAATCGTCTTCCAAGTAATGAGTACTTGGGGAGGATTGGCTATCAGTTCGCATCTAGGTGTCCTTTGTGCTTGAGGAATGATGACAAGATGATTCATCTAATGTTTGAATGCTCTATTGGTGCTAAGCTGTGGGAGCTATTCAAGGGTGTTCATGGAGAGGTTCCTGGTAAGTTTGATGATCTTACCAAGTTCAGGGGTGACAGCAAGCTTCTGTTGATTGCTATTCTTTACCAGCTGTGGATGGAGAGGAATGGTCGTATCTTTGATGGGTTATGTTCCTCTGTTGATTCGCTTTGGAACAAAGCCTGTAGGGACTCGGCTTCCCTTGGTTAGTTGGAGCTTGGGAGTTAGGAGGTGGTTTTTTTTATGCTATCTAGTCTTCAGTGAGAGGGTCTGTACAAATAGTTTACAACCAGGTTTACAGTAGGCTTGTGCTCGCTTGTGAGCATTTGTTTTGTGGTTTTTTCTTGTAGCCTTTGGTCACTTTATCCAAAGCCTTTTCTGTACAGTTTGTTAGTTTAATAGAAAGAGCAACACGCCGGGTTCATAAAAAAAAAAGATGTCTCTCTTCATTAGAAGGAAAGACATTATTTATGATTCAGAAAGATGGCATATAGATTTATGATACACTATGTGTATTGGAAGTCATAATATTATGACATGGAAGAGAAACAATAGTGGCAAACATAATATTTAATGCAAATCCTTCATTTATGATGCATATTTTTGGTGATAAATATGAATCTCAAGTATTTATAGAATCCACCATGGCGACCCATATCAAAGAATTGAGCTTGTCCTCATTTCCATCTCATTTAAAAGCATTAGAGTCTAATAGCCTACGACACAAGGCAAAGTGATGCCAACTCTATGATAGAAATCATGTTGTATTTGGGGATGTTGGAAAGGGGTGTTCATGTGAATGACTACAATTTCAACTACCATGATGTTGAAATTTATCCCGAGAGGAAACTCAAGTAGAACTCATGTAAGAACTCAAACTTTGCACACCAAACTTCTACAACAATTTATTTTAGAACAAATAAATAATCCCTATAGAGATACAGTTCATCATACTAAATGGAAGATTACAAGGTAAATCTATACATGAACTAGAAAATATGTTTCCCTAATCTAATATTCAAATCCAACATAGCACATCTCTTATCATCATCTACTAGGTCATTGATATACTAATCCTTCAACACTCTTGACAATATATAAGATTTGTTAATGCACAATGTCATGGAATACATTTTGCATGAACATAAAAGGAAATTCTAAAGCCAGAAAATACAATTTAATAGATGAACACAACTAATGTAGTATATGTGAAGAGCTACCAATAAGGTTCAATGAATGAGAATTCTAGGTGAGTACTTAAAGATATAAGGAAGCAACACTATACAATTTTTCAACATGTGCAATCAGAATATCAATCAGTTTAATGAAATTGTCACTTGGTATGGTTGGGTAGCCATGTGTCCTCATTATAGTGCATGAGAATGGACAAATCAACAAGAACTTTTAGTCTACTAGAGGGCAGAAATCCCCAACTCTGTGTAGAGTCATGAAAGTGTGATTCCATTAAATTAATTAAGCATCACCTCTGATTTTTGGAATATAACAATTTGTGTCATTTAATACAACGACACTATGATTTGAGTCTTCAAGAAGAAATTGTAAGGATGTAAAGAAATTTAGAATTCCCAATTCAAAATACATGATTTCAGTAAACATTGAATATTCCAATGAAAAATAGTATATTTAGTACCTAACTATGAGGAAGAACAATCAATGCATTTTTCTAGATATTGATCTCAAGGCATTTCAAGGAAGTCTAGAAGTATATATGCAAGTATAACAAGCTAGTGACTCGGAATCATAATCAAGGTCATGTAGTGTATATATAGGGTTTTGAAATGTTTTTAGTATCTCCAAGTCTTAGTATCACTCATATTGGCATATTTATTAAATAGTTTCTCCTATACATGGGTGATAATGCATCAAACTGCACTACAATAACTTAGATAATTATCCTAGAGTTTAATCCTTTTCTACTTTCCGATTAAGGTTGGTATAGAAGGGTCAATCCCATAGGACAATGTTTTTAAGGTTGTTAGCTCTAATCCCAATTGTTTTGAAGAACTTTTTATTTCTTTTTAGTATTTTTAATTTTAGAGAAGAAGGTAAAGATTGGGTTTGTAGGTTGGTGATTAACACTAAAGCAAGAAGGAAACATAAGAATAAGATTGCACTTATAAGAAATAAATTTGCCCTGTCACAAGGAAAATTGAGATGATTGTTAGCAAAAATAAACTATTATGAATGGAAAGACTGGAATGTAAGTGAGCAGATCAAATAGTGATTGAATCAAGTGATGGGAAATTGAGGCTTTTAGGGGTTTTCACCACCTTAGCCTAGGCGAGAATAAACTAAATCCTTTAAAATGACAAATCCAATGAAGGCATGTGAATTAATTAAAACCCACAAAATATGGACTCCACTGAGCCGATTGGTCTTGGTGCTCATGTTTCTTAGTTCATCATCCCAAAAGAAAAAGATCCACGGTCATTTCAAAACCTCTATGTGAATGGTTTTAGTGTTCTAAATATGGGCTTCCATGGTCATTTCCACCCAGATTAACATATGACCAAATCGATTAATTACTCTAATAGATCATTAGTTCTTAAAACCAAAAGCCAACTGAAAGAAGTCATTCTTAAGGATTAAGTCGATTCAAACCAGGGCTTAGGGGCTATTCCCCTTGCCTTGATAGGAAAACTACTCGCTCATTCTTGTAGAGAAAAGGAAGACAGAGGAAGAAAGTGTTCTATCCATAGTCTAGACTTATCAAAGGATTAGTTCCTTAGGCTAGAGACAATTAAAAGGATAACTCTTAATTCCTTGCTTCAGTCTATAGAAGAAGAGGGAGAAGACGACTAGATCTAAAAATGAGCAAGGTAGAAGAACAATAATTAAAAGGGACACTTATCTTGCAAATAATTAAACTTTATTGATCAACAGAACTCAAGAACATAAGAATAATTTCTCATAAATCCTTTTTACCAAAGATGATGTTAAGTGAGGGGGAGTACCCCTCCTTTTATAGGATAAGGAGGGGGATTTTAAACTAGGGTTGTGGGGAAAATGAGGTTGGTGTAAGGACCCAGACCCAAGTTTTGGGCTAACCTTCTTTGATTTGCTCATGAAAGGTGCTTAGAACCTTAATCTAATCTCTCTAGATGTTTTGATATCATGTGACAAGCTCATGTTTCCAGATTGGTCCCGTTTGGAGGTTGTTTGAGCAATGTGAGGTTGTTTTGGACCAAAGTGTAATTTACCCAAAGTAAGGGGTTATATTGCAATATGTCACATGTAGAGCATTCCTTTAGTTCTATAGCATCATTAGAAAGAGAATGATGAGGTATGTCTCCTTATGGAGGACCTATGTTCCAACTTTGAGCTTGGTTGGTTGAAGCTTGTGCTTTGTGTGCTAGTTTTGGTGTAAATTGCAATTTACCCAAAGTGGAGGGTCAATATGCAATTTATCAGCCCTAGAGTTTTCTTTCTTCTGTTTGGCATCACCTAGGACGAGGATGGAGGTTGGGGTACCTTTTTTGGTTGATAGTTGAAGAGTAACATCTTTATATGGTCTTTATAACATATATGTGTTACATATGTCACCTTGTCCTTTAGTGTATCAACTAGGACATGAAGGTGTGTCACCCAATAGGGGTGTATCGGCCATGGAATCTTCCCAGATGCATGATACACATTCTAGAGTGTATCACCAGGCCATGCATGAGCTGCTAGGGTGGAAACAAGTGGCGTTATGAGCTAGAGCAAGTGGCACCTTGGTTTATGTGGTTATGACACCTCTCCCTTGCTACCCCTCTCTTCCTCGATGTATATAACTCCCTTCCTCCTTGACCAAGTGATCCCTTTAGGCCACCTTCTTTCCCCTTCTTGTTTGGGACGAGCATGGGAGCTTGGGAGATAAAGAAAGACTCCCATGGAGCTTAGGAGGGTGAGCTCCTTGGCCATGGAAACTCCTTGCTCAAGATCTGACCTTGGTGAGTCATGCTTCTTGCTAGTGTTTCCTTATGCTTTCTCCTTCATCACCTCCCTACCCTCTCAGCCATGGATGGGCCCTGGATATGAGTAGGTTTGGCCGTGTTTATTTCTCCCCCCTCTTTCTTCTTCTTGAAGCTATATATAACCATGGTACCTTCTTCTTGTTCCTTTGTTTCTTGAGGTGTTAATGTTGGAACCGAAGGCAAGCTTTGAGCTTCAGATGGATGGCTCTCATGGAGGGGAACGTTTTCTTGGTGCATGGATCATGGATCTTTGTTCCTTTCATGGAGATCCTCTTAAGGCGGGTTACATAACTCTCAACCATCCCTATTATATATGCTTTCCATATGCTCATATATTGATCTTGTTCTTTAAAGTGGTATCCATCTTTATGATGTTTATGCATGTGGAGCATGAAATCTATTTTGATAGAGGTGGTCACGTTTTACTACTGTATATATGTTTTTTTGTACTTAATGCTTGAATAGATAGAGGTTGAAGATGACTTGCACGACATAAGTCTTTGGTTGACAACTAGGTTGCCCGATATGGCTTGCTTACCTGATACAGTACCTTGATCTATAGTTATGCTTCGCTTGATAGATATGACAATACCCCTTTCTCTCCTTGGACTTGAAAGGTGAGCCTATGACCCAGATGTTTTGGATGATATGATGAGTTGGTAATAGTTTTACCTTGGTGCCTGATATCCCTTATCCATCCTAGAGTTAGGGTTTGGATGACATGGTTTCTAGACCCCTGGATGGGCTCTTAGCCGACATGTGTTTCCTTGGTGACATTCTGAGTATGTTTCCTGATACCCTCATTAGGGTTAAGTCTTGGATGATATGATAAAATAACTCTTTATGGATCTTGTGGTTGTTATGCCCTTCTTCCTGACATGGTGATAAGTGAATTGGTAGTTGGCCAACACAACCCTGATCCTTATATCTTGGCCAATATAGAGCCTCAACCCTAGCTTGGGCATTAGAGTTGCTTTGGGCGACATGAGTTGTCTACCCTTGTTGCATGATATGTTCTTGAGGTGGAATCCTTGGTAGATGTGCTGGCTTGGGCGTTAGGTTGATCCTTATATCCCTGGCTGATATGCCTAGTTGAAGCTTAGTTGGTGCTCGTTATGGTCCCTTGGTCGATACCCTTGGTGGAGTTGATGGATGGGTGATGCACCTATGATGAGTGGTTTCTTGATACACCTGATATAAGTGGTTGCCCTATACATTCATGAAGAGAGGACTTCCCGATACACCCCCTTGTCTTGAGATGATATTGGCTGTTATGTGAAGTACTAGCTTAGTGCCTGACATGGTATTGGCCGATAGGCTTTGATAGCTTGGTTCTCAGCACAGCCTTGGCCGTTATCCTTGTTTAGATGAGCTTGGGTGATGTGGTATGGTTCCCAGGATGGCTTTGGCCGATACTACCATGTCTTGGTTGAACTTTGACTTATATGAAGTGTTGGACGATATGTCTTGATGCCCGACATGCTAACCCTGGATGTTGGCCGTAATGCTGCTTCATGGCCATGTGTGAAATGGTTCTTGGGTGTCATGGGTACCCTGGCCGATAGGGTTAACCCTTGGATGATGTTGAAATGGTTTCATGATAGGGGCTCCTTGGGCGACAACCCTTTGGTCGATATGGCTCATGTTGAAGGTTAGCCAATAGTGAAACCTAACCCTAACCCTAGCTTGGTTCACATTAGACCCTTGGCGGATAGCCATGGTAGTGTTGCACGTTCTACCTTGATGATGGCTGCATGACACCATGAGTGCTAATGGAACCTTGATGCACGATAGAGGATGTGCAGTGGTTGGCCGATATGGTGGTGAGTTGCCTTAGGGCTGGAAACCCTAGTCGTTATACCTTTGGTAAGGGTATTGCTATACCGGACACATCCTTTGGTGAGAGATGGCGCTGCCCGCCAGTCCTTTAGTGAGGGTTGCGGGAGCTTTGGTGAGGGTTCTGATGACCTAAAATGCATATAGCTAATATATGTGGTCACATCTCTGTTAATAACAATGATACATGTGATATGGTTTAATCACCTTGAACCCTGCACCTATGTTAATAATGAAATAAGATGATAGGTTGTGAACCTGGTATGTTTGGAAGGATATGATGTTACTACACATGATAATGTGACACAGGTATATAACCACAAGTATGGGCCATTATGTGTGCTCATGATTTGGGTTGTGGACCTTTGTGCAGTGGTTATTTATGGGTAATGATAGATGAACCTTTGATAAGGTTGTATGGTGGGTCATGGTGTATGAACCTTAAGATAATCCTTAGGGATGATGTGCTTAATAGTTGAAGATGTGGGATATGGTGGGATATCCCTGACTTGATAGATGTGGTGTATTGATGAATACATTAGTCATGACATTAATCTACACATGTTCATACTGATGAAAGAATATACCAATGTATAAACCTTAATCTTGATGATATGATAATCAAAGATATGCTCATGAGATATGGGGCATGATGGGTGCTCACAGTTTGGTAAAGATAATGTAATTGCATTGCTTGCATTTACAGCCTTGAATCTCATGTATATATGAACATGGATGATGTTCCAATTCTGTACACCTGAATTCCTGATAGCATGATAATCCCAATATGTTCTATGCTTGGTAATCCGATTATCTCTTTTTATGCAAGCTAACTATGCAGGTATATTGAATTCATAGCCAGGTAAGAGCTATGGTGATTATATGATTATGTGCTTTATGAAGCACTTGATGAATGTGAAATGACTGAATAATAATGATGATAATGATGTTGAAAAGATAACATCTAACAGCAAGTATAATGTGAAAGGTCTGAGGACCTGATTAAGGCTGAGTGCCTAGTTGAGGGATGTGTTCCTAAAATGCTGATGCATAATGTTGAAGCCATGATGGGCAGTGGCAATATGTGATAAAGGGATTGAGATCCCATGATGATGTATGATTTGAAAGCCTTGAGAGGAAGTGGCACTGTGTGATGTATGAGGGATTGATGTCCCATGATGATATGATGATTGTTGAGGGTAATGAGAACAGCAAAGGCAGTATAACATTAATACAATGAGATCTAATGTTGTTCATATTCTATATATATATATATATATATATATATATATATATATATATATATATATATATATATATATATATATATATATATATATGTTTGGATATTCAATATAACTTGATTACCCCAACAATCTACTCAAAATGCATTAACTAATTATAGATGAATATCTCATGTATTTGCCCTGGCCATAGACCCATTACCGTCAGTATTTGGTGATGGTGAAACATGTTTATCCTGTGGGATTACCTGGAGCGCATATTGTTGAATATGCGAGGTTTCCCCTAGCCTAAAATAGGAGGGTTTGAGTGCAACTGTGGTTGCAGACTCGGGATTTAGGGAGCATGGTGAATAAGACCCATGGCTCAGGATATGTGATGATGAGAATGATGTGTTCATGGCTGGGATGTATATATGGGTAGCTTGCGGAGATGACCTTGTGGCTGAGGCCACTCAAGCAAGAGACTGCGGTCCTGCTTTGGTTAATGTGCATTGACCACGAAGAGGTGAGGTCATGGAGTCCGTCTCTCCCAACGACCTTGTATGGCACCGGTTTTGGGCTTCGCAGCCGAAGGTTGGATTTGAGCGGGACAGTTCACTTCCTCAGGGCATAATAAATCGTAATCCAGCCGTATAGAATATATTGCTTAAGGCAAAACACGGAACATTGATTGAGGCCTTGCTTGTGTAGATGATCTAATGATATCTTGCAGTTATGTGTACGTTCTTTATATCTTGTGATAAGATCTTATGAAGCTTATCTTGTCAATCATGTTCCATACAGAATGCCTGGTTATATGCCTCCTGATAGTTTGGTAGGAAGGTTAATCAAGTTAGCTTTGCTTAGTATGTTGCTCCTATAATCTACTTATACCAGTTATCTGTGATCACTACAAAGTTGGTAGAAGGTTATGTTTCCCGCTGGGACTGTGTGTCTCACCCCGCTGGTTAATAACCCTTTTTAGGTGGACGTTCCTGGTGAGATGAAGATCATGTGGCTATAGATGATATGCAGAGGTATCATACCCGGTGGGCTAAATAGTGTCTAGCAGTAGAGTCCTATGTGTCATCCTTGTACACTCAGGTCTTCATGAGAGCTTTTTGATGTTTCTTGTACAATGATTGATGTACGGTTTTCGGTATGTATCCTAATGTAAAGCAACATGGCAAATAGTTATTTCATGTAACAAGATGATGGGAAATTATGTTGTAGCACCTTGGAAATATGCTATGAAACGAAAAGTGTTGGCTCAGATATTATATGTTTCATCTTGTGGTGATTGTTGTAAATCGGTTTTAATCTCCCGTGTTTTTCGGTAATCCGCTGGTTAGCGTGTAATCGTGTTTTGTTATGGATGGGGTGTTATAGTGTTTGGTATCAGAGCTTTAGGTTCGTTGAGTCTATAGGGACACTAGGACTAGGATTAGGATGGTGTCTAAGGTTGTACCATGACATAAAATATGGTGCATACTACCTAATCTTAGTACTTGATGCCCTGGCCAGGTATTCAAATACCGAAGACATAGGTAAGTGTGGAGCCTTAGATTGTTTCCTCCTTGATTACACTGATCAAGTAGTCATTCTGGAGCAATCTAAAGAGCATAACAAGTCAGGAATATGATGCTAATACCTTCATCTTGTTATAAAGGAAGTGAATAAATGCACCATAACCTCTTAATACATGGATGCTTGATAATCAAAAGAGGAAGTAACAATTCTATGAAACCTAAATATGTATAAGAATATGATGAGATAAGTTCTTGAAATCATAATCTCAAGAGATATACATGACAAAAGACAGGTTAACCTGTGATCACAAGGCAAGTAAAAGCATAAAACTCACACAAGATGAAGAAAATACCTGAAAGTGAAGGAAAGAGAAGAACATGTGATGAGTAAATAAAATGAAACTTGAGATAATCTCATACCAACCAATAAACGTAAGCAGAAATGTGAAAGTATAAAGTGCCAATTCGTGATAAGAAAAAGAGAACAAGGAGATGACCCCTATTCAATAAAGAATATGTGAAGAGTAACGATCTTTTTCACAAAGAGGAAACAAAAATATGATATAATCAACGATTATGATGAAACGACGACAAGAGAAAAAGAATAATAACAAGTAATGATCTTGATGCCTCCTGTGTTGAGTGCAAGGAGACTAAGAAGAAATAGGATAAAACCAGAGGGAACAAGGTTTAATGATGCATAAACAGTTGAAAACTCATGTAAGGATCAAAGAAAGTGATAATATCCTCCCCTTTGATATGAAACCATAGATGTTGATGGGTTGATGGGAGGAGTTTGTTCCTTTGTGTTCCTTCCTTCCGAGGGAATGGTTGTCAAGGGGACCTTGTGTCACTTGATATGTATTCTTTTGGAGTGATCTCTGGTTGGATACTTCAGAAAGTATCAGTTGATCTTGGACCTTAGTTTCTAAGATACAGATATCTGTGATAGATGATGACGGTAGGATCCTCTTGGCATGCCTTCTGAGAAGGGGTTGAGAATAAAGATGCCTAGATCATTGAGGTATGAAGGTGAACCATCCTGATTGATCATCCTTGACCTTGAACCTACAAGCTAGAAGCTTGTTTTGGAGTTTGGATCTATGTGGTGACCCTCGAGGCAACAGATCAGCATCACAGAGGACCGCTAATAAGGATAAGCAAGTGAGGACCAGATGGTTTGACCATACAGTAGATGGCAATAGGTAACAGTAGATCTCGAGGCATGAGCTGGCCAGAATTGGTAGTATGACCAGTGTGTGGTGGCAAGTTGAATGGAGTCACTCCATTATGCTTTGTCTTCTTCTTGCCTCTTATCTTCTCTAGTTGAACCAGTTCAAGATGTACCCTCCTTTGAGTGCTTGTTGTATGTTTGGCAGATGTTTCCTTCCTGATAGTCAGAAGAGAGATAGCCTATTGTCGAGTGCCTTGTTGATGACCTGGTTGTGCAGGATGAAGTATACTCTTCTCCGTATCCTTTCTTCTCCTGGATGTGACAGTTGGGTGAAACCCTTTCCGTGTGACATGTCAAGGATCATTATAACCCTGGGAATGGATATACTTAGAAAGGTGTGAAGTTGTCTCAGGTGGAGAGGTTGGCTTTGGTTTGATCTGGCTAAGTGCCTATAGTGTGTCTATCATATGTTAGGGGTTTATGCTCCGCATAAACATGACATCGGAAGGTATGCACCCAATGAAAGGAAGTGATGTAAGGTCATCTTAGGAAAGTTCATCAAGTTGAGTCTGATTCCTTGGGATACTCCTAGCTAAGTTTTGAGTAATGAAAGATCCAGGCAGGATGTACAACGGTTAGAGATGGACGAACAAGGGTTGAGAATCCTATCATGGTCAGTTGAGATAGTGCATATTTGTTACCATATGAGTTGGCACTTGTTGTGCTCTTGGGAGCTGACAAGAACACCTGAGAGCTTGAAACTGAGATGATGTGGTTGTTGTTAACCAAGATTTTTAACTCCTTTTCGTGTTCAGCCTTAAGAGATACACAGTGAGGTGTCGTATGAGCCCTGTCATGTGCATACATGTGTTTTGTAGAGTATGTATCTTGTGATAATCTCTTCTGAGATAGATCTTCCTTGGATTAGAGACATCTTTTGTGAAAGGAGAAGAAATAGTTGGAACGCATATGGTGGAAGGATAGTGATACTAGCTATGTGAAGATTAAGTAGAGAACCTATGAGATAATAGTAGCATAGTGAAAACGTAATGAGGAATATGATATATCAATAAAAGGAACTAATACTTGGGTAATACCAGTTGCATGTGATGTTCCAGTATCTAAGAGTGTTACCAGACAAAGGATGATGAGACAGAGGGTTGAGTCTGTGACCAGTACAAGGAAACCCTGAGTTGGCTCTGAAGGAAGAAGCAAGAATGTTGGTTTTGGATCTGTGACACCTAGGAGCTTTGTGAAGATGTATGATGTGACGTATAAGTAACACCTGTCTTCTTTCCGCTCAGGATTTCGGGGACGAAATCCTTGTTAGGGGTTTATGTCTTGTAAGGACCCTGACCCAAGTTTTGGGATAACCCTCTTTGATTTGCTCATGAAAGGTGCTTATAACCTTAATCTAATCTCTCTAGATGTTTTGATATCATGTGACAAGCTCATGTTTCCAGTTTGGTCTCGGGCTATTTGAGCAATGTTTGCTTGTTTTGGACCAAAGTGTAATTTACCCAAAGTAAGGGGTTATATTGCAATATGTCACATGTAGAGCATGCATTTATTCTCTAGCATCATTAGAAATAGAATGATAATGTAGGGCTCCGTATGGAGGACCTATGTTCCAAGTTTGAGCTTGGTTGGTTGAAGCTTGTGCTTTGTGTGCTAGTTTTGGTGTAAATTGCAATTTACCCAAAGTGGAGGGTCAATATGCAATTTATCAGCCCTAGAGTCTTCTTGCTTCTATTTGGCATCACCTAAGATGAGGATGGAGGTTGGGTCACCTTGTTTGGTTGATAGTTGAAGAGTAACATCTTTATATGGTCTTTATAACATATATGTGTTACATATGTCACCTTGTCCTTTAGTGTATCAGCTAGGACATGAAGGTGTGTCACCCAATAGGGGTCTATCGGCCATGGCAGCTGCCCAGCTGCACGATACACATTTTATAGTGTATCACCAGGTCAAGCATGAGCTGCTAGGGTGGCAACAAGTGGCTTTATGAGATAGAGCAAGTGGCACCTTGGTTTATGTGGTTATGACACCTCTCCCTTGCTACCTCTCTCTTCCTCGGTGTATATAACTCCCTTCCTACTTGAACAAGTGATCCCTTTCGGCCACCTTCTTTCCCCTTCTTGTTTGGGATGATCATGGGAGCTTGGGAGCTAAAGGAAGACTCCCATGGAGCTTAGGAGGGCGAGCTCCTTGGCCATGGAAACACCTTGCTCAAGATCCGACCTTGGTGAGTCATGCTTCTTGCTAGCCTTTCCTTATGCTTTCTCCTTCATCACCTCCCTACCCTCTCAACCATGGATGGGCCTTGGATATGAGTAGGTTTGGTCGTGGTTATTTCTCTCCCCTCTTTCTTCTTCTTGAAGCTATATATAACCATGGTACCTTCTTCTTCTTCCTTTGTTTCTTGAGGTGTTAATGTTGGAACCGAAGGCAAGCTTTGAGCTTCAGATGGATGGCTCTCATGGAGGGGAACGTTTGCTTGGTGCTTGGACCATGGAGCTTTGTGCCTGTCATGGAGATCTTCTTAAGGCGGGTTACATAACTCTCAACCATCCCTATTATATATGCTTTCTGTATGCTCATATATTGATCTTGTTCTTTAAAGTGGTATCCATCTTTATGATGTTTATGCATGTGGAGCATGAAATCTATTTTTATAGAGGTGGTCATGTCTTACTATTGTACATATGTTGTTTTGTACTTAATGCTTGAATGGCTAGAGGTTGAAGATGACTTGTACGATATAAGTCTTTGGCCAACATCTAGGTTGCCCGATATGGCTTGCTTACCCGATACAGTACCTTGATCTATAGCTTATGCTTCGCTTGATAGATATGGCAATACCCCTTTCTCTCCTTGGACTTGAAAGGTGAGCCTATGACTTAGAATTTATGGATGATATGATGAGTTGGTAATAGGTTTACCTTGGTGCCTGATATCCCTTATCCACCCTAGAGTTAGGGTTTGGACGACATGGTTGCTAGACCCTTGGATGGGCTCTTGGCCGACATGTGTTTCCTTGGTGACATTCTGAGTATGTTGCCTGATACCCTCAATAGGGTTAAGTCTTGGATGATATGATATGATAACTCTTTATGGATCTTGTGGTCGTTATGCCCTTCTTCCTGACATGGTGATAAGTGAATTGGTAGTTGGCCGACACAAACCTGATCCTTGTATCTTGGCCAATCTAGAGCCTCAACCCTAGCTTGGGCATTAGAGTTGCTTTTGGCGACATGATTTGTCTACCCTTTTGCATGATATGTTCTTGAGGTGGAATCCTTGGTAGATGTGTTGGCTTGGGCGTTAGGTTGATCCTTATATCCCTGGTCGATATGCCTAGTTGAAGCTTAGTTGGTTCCTGTTATGGTCCCTTGGTCGATACCCTTGGTGGAGTTTATGGATGGGTGATGCACCTTTGATGAGTGGCTTCTTGATACACCTGATATAGGTGGTTGCCCAATACATCCATGTAGAGAGGACTTCCCGATACACCCCCTTGTCTTGAGATGATCTTGGCCGTTATGTGAAGTTAGCTTAGTGCCCGACATGGTATTGGCTGATAGGCTTTGATAGCTAGGTTCTCGGCACAGCCTTGGCCGTTATCCTTGTTTAGATGAGCTTGGGCGATGTGGTATGGTTCCCAGGATGGATTTGGCCGATACTACCATGTCTTGGTTGAGCTTTGACTTATATGAAGTGTTGGACGATATGGCTTGATGGCCGACATGCTAACCCTAGATGTTGGCAATTATGCTGCTTCATGGCCATGCACGACACCATTCTTGGGCATCATGGGTACCCTGGCTGATAGGGTTAACCCTTGGATGATGTTGAAAGGGTTGCACGATAAGGGCACCTTGGGCAACACCCCTTGGTCGATATGGCTCATGTTTAAGGTTAGCTGATAGTGAAACCTAACCCTAACCCTAGCTTGGTGCACGTTAGACCCTTGGCTGATAGCCATGGTAGTGTTTCACGTTATACCTGTGTGATGGTTGCCCGACACCATGAGTGTTAATGGAACCTTGATGCACGATAGAGGATGTGCAGTGGTTGGCCGATATGGTGGTGAGTTTCCTTAGGGTTGGAAACCCTAGATGTTATACCTTTGGTAAGGGTATTTCTATACCAGACACATCCCTTGGTGAAGGATGGCGTTTCCCGCCAGACCTTTAGTGAGGGTTGCGGGAGATTTGGTGAGGGTTATGATGACCTAAAATGCATATAGCTAATATATGTGGTCACATCTCTATTAATAACAATGATACATTTGATATGGTTTAATCATCTTGAACCTTGCACCTATGTTAATAATGAAATAAGATGATAGGTTGTGAACTCGGTATGTTTGGAAGGATATGATGTTACTACACATGATAATGTGACACAGGTATATAACCACAAGTATGGGCCATGATGTGTGCTCATGTTTTGGGTTGTGGACCTTTATGCAGTGGTTATTTATGGGTAATGATAGATGAACCTTTGATAAGGTTGGATGGTGGGTCATGGTGTATGATCCTTAAGATAATCCTTAGGGATGATGTGCTTAATAGTTGAAGATGCAGGATATGGTGGGATATCCCTGACTTGATAGATGTGGTGTATTGATGAATACACCAGTCATGACATTAATCTACACATGTTCATACTGATGAAAGAATATACCAATGTATAAACCTTAATCTTTATGATATGATAATCAAAGATATGCTCATGAGATATGGGGTAAGATGTGCTCACAGTTTGGTAATGATAATGTAATTGCATTGCTTGCATTTATAGCCTTGAATCTCATGTATATATGAACATGGATGATGTTCCAATTCTATACTCCTGAATTCCTGATAGCATGATAATCCCAATATGTTCTATTTTTGGTAATCTGGTTATCTCTTTTTATGCAAACTAACTATGCATGTATATTGAATTCATAGCCAGGTAAGAGCTATGGTGATTATATGATTATGTGCTTTATGAAGCACTTGATGAATGTGCAATGACTGAATAATAATGATGATAACGTTGTTGAAAAGATAACATGTAACAACAAGTATAATGTGAAAGGTCTGAGGACCTGATTAAGGCTGAGTGCCTAGTTGAGGGATGTGTTCCCAAAATGTGGATGCATAATGTTGAAGCCCTGAGGGGCTGTGGCAATATGTGACAAAGGGATTGAGATCCCATGATGATGTATGATGTGAAAGCCTTGAGAGGCAGTGGCATTGTGTGATGTATGAGGGATTGATATCCCATGGTGATATGATGATTGTTGAGGGTAATGAGAACAGCAAAGGCAGTATAACATTAATACAATGAGATCTAATGTTGTTCATATTCTATATATATGTTTGGATATTCAATATAACTTGATTACCCCAACAATCTACTCAAAATGCATTAACTAATTACATATGAATATCTCATGTAGTTGCCCTCGTCATAGACCCATTACCGTCAGTATTTGCTGATGGTGAAATAGGTTTATCCTGCGGGATTACCTGGAGCGCATATTATTGAATATGTGAGGTTTCCCCTAGCCTAAAATAGGAGGGTTTGAGTGCAACTGTGGTTGCAGACTCAGGATTTATGGAGCATGGTGAACAAGACCCATGGATCAGGATATGTGATGATGAGCATGATGTGTTCATGGCTCGGATGTATATATGGGTATCTTGTGCAGCTGACCCTGTGGCTGAGGCCACTCAAGCAAGAGACGGTGGTCCTACTTTGGTTAATGTGCACTGACCACGAAGAGGTAAGGTCATGGAGTTCATCTCTCCCAATGACCTTGTATGGCACCGGTTTTGGGCTTCGCAACCGAAGGTTGGATTTGAGTGGGATGGCTCACTTCCTCAGGGCATAATAAATTGTAATCCAGCCGTATAGAATATATTGCGTAAGGCAAAACACGGAACATTGATTGAGGCCTTGCTTGTGTAGATGATCTAATGATATCTTGTAGTTATGTGTACATTCTTTATATCTTGTGATAAGATCTTATGAAGCTTATCTTGTCAATCATGTTCCATACAGAATGCCTGGTTATATGCCTCCTGATAGTTTGGTAGGAAGGTTAATCAAGTTAGCTTTGCTCAGTATGTTGCTCCTATAATCTGCTTATACCAGTTATCTGTGATCACTACAAAGTTGGTAGAAGGTTATGTTTCCCGTCGGGACTGTGTGTCTCACCCCGCTGGTTAATAACCCTTTTTAGGTGGACGTGCCTGGTGAGATGAAGATCATGTGGCTATGGATGATATGCAGAGGTATCATACCCGGTGGGCTAGATAGTGTCTAGCAGTAGAGTCCTATGTGTCGTCCCTGTACACTCAGGTCTTCGGGAGAGCTTTTCGATGTTTCTTGTACAATTATCGATGTACAGTTTTCAATATGTATCCTGATGTAAAGCATCATGGCCAACAGTTATTTCATGTAACGAGATGATGGGAAATTATGTTGTCGCACCTTGGAAATACGTTATGAAACGAAAAGTGTTGGCGCAGATATTATATGTTTCATCTTGTTGTGCTTGTTGTAAATTGATTTTAATTTCCCGTGTTTTTCAGTAATCCGCTGGTTAGCGTGTAATCGTGTTTTGTTATGGATGGGGTGTTACAGATGGTGGTTAGATTTTTGAACTGGTTGCACACAGCCAACTGATCAGTTCAGTTGGGAGCCGATCTGTTGGGCTTGGATTAGGTGGGAACTGAGGGAAGGCAGTCAGCAACCCTAGTCTTTGGGTGGCGATGTGGATTTGACGTGCTCGGTTGGGGTGGGAGAACTCTCGCTTCAGAGTTTGAAATGATCATTTCAATTTGAATGTCGTGCCACTCTGAAGGGGGTGGTCGGTCGTCTGGAGCTGCTGAGATGATCGACTGGGGCAAGTGAGCCGATCGTCTGGAGCAGATGAACTGATCGACTGGGGAAAGTGAGTTGGTCGTCTGGAGCAGATGAATTGATTGGCTCATGTCCTGAATCTACAAGAATTGCAAGTTTTTAGTGAGAATAAAGTTAAATTGTGATGAAAAGGGAGCAGATAGCAATTTATTTATTTTTATTGGATAAAGATAAGAATTTTCATGTGACAAGACTTAAAAGTTGTAAAAAGGGGTGTTAAATTAGCACACATCAATAGGGTGTAGTATTTAGATAATATTCTTTTGGACAAGTTGGCACATGCATAAATTTTATTTATAACTAGGGTTGAGCTCTAATCAAAACATGTTATAAAACAATACTCACATCATTCAAGTATTCTATCATAAATAAATTTAAGGCATTAGTTGAAATTTAAGTACTCCCGTTTAATAGGATGTGCTTCGGCCAGGTCGGATCATGAAGTGAGAAAACTGCACCACCCTCAAGAGCCTTGGGAGTTATTATGACATAACATTTTGAAGGTCATCATGTTAGACATATTGGCATACATGTCACTTATATGGTGATAATAAATCCCCATAATATACATAACATATTGGGTACATAGCCAAAATTAAAAAAAAATGTGCAATTACATCACAAAAGTAATCCAAAGTAAATATATACAATCTTATGTCTAAAATAGACCATGGACCAAGTTTGGCAGTTTTCTAATTTGTTATCTATTTTCTATAGTTTCTACACTTGTAAATAATTGGAAATTAACTTTTTGAAATCAATAGTCAGAAACATGTATAGTACTCTAGATATAAATTACTTAAATTATATATACTACTAGTTTTGCATAATTTTCAACCTCCTATATATTTATACAAATTAATCAGATAAAATATGATATTAGATAGATATTTCAAAAACTAATTTAATTAGATATTAAACATGTATAATTATGGGAAATAGTTGAACTTTATATAACTAGATTTTATTGTTATAGAATTAGAATGAAATCTTGTTCATTTACTAGATTTTTAAAATTGAGCTATAATTTTAGAACTAAAAGGAAAAGACAAAAATGAGAAGCCTTTTGAGGACACATCGTGTCGTACTATAGAAATGGTGTGTTTGCATCATTTGCAGCATGAATATACAAAGGACAACTAGTTTCCTAGATGTGGTGTGGTAGGAAATGACACTTATTGTCATGTTGCTATTGTAAACACTCTGACCTTAGGTCTAGACATGGTGTGTCGGGTGGCAATAGTGATGTGTATCACCATATTTGCTATGTGTCAAATAATGATACATGGTTAAAAAGTGATAGGGATGAAATCAACAACGTGGATATGGTGTTAATAGGTCCTTCGGGAGGATGTACTAATAGCAATCCAGACCACACATATGGAATATTTTGGAACTTTTTGTTTCAAGGGTCCAGATTATTGTTGGTATGTATGCCTAGAGAACCAATCATATGATGATTGTAATGGCATATCTTGTAAAATAATTTGATTAACAATAAAGACAATCTTCTGGTTTATTCTATTTTATTCAATTATGAGATAATGATGTAACATAATAAATATCTATAGAATGATGCTAATCAATAAAGTATGTCTTCAGGTTGATGACCTGAACAATGAGATCATACAGATGTCAAGAGTATATGCATTCTTGTTATGTCCCAAGTCGGATGTTTTTGTGGAATCTTGATAGACAGCAATAACACATAGAACTAGAGTGTGTGTTGACGGAATCTCATTAACTCATGATATGTGATATCAAACCAGAATAGATAGATACTTGTTGGAGAACAATGTATCAGACAGACCCACCATGAGAGTGACGCATGGAAACTATTACATGATAGTCAGAATCATCTCTCATAGTGATGGTGGTGATTGTGGTTCTTAGACCTAAAATCATACACTCATCGCATGTCATTCAATGTACTTTGACATCATCCACCATGACCTTGAATAAAGGTTGCCATAGAGGTGATGCTTGGGTGCACTGTGACACATGGGGATGATTGTGAGTGATCTAGATGGGATTTTTTCCCCCTATGAGAGTATGATATCCTGGACACTTGATAAGAGAGAATGAGAAATGCATGGACATGCTCATGTGAGTGAATATGTGATATTTAGATTACATATATCTCAGGCAGTTTGCTCTAGTTCAAGAACATGGATTGAATGTAGAAGAGGATGATAATTCCATGCCTCAAGTTCAATCTGAATATTAGTGACAAAGGAACTATACAAACCCTATAACACCAATCACAACTTGTAGATTGAAGTTGTTCTCCAACTTTATAAAATACTTGAGTATCAATGATGTGTTGCTAGATACCACTCATTGCTTTCGATGTCATAAATTAGTTATGGAAATTCATTTCCAACATAACTTGGAACCTATAGGGTCACACACATAAGATACACCTGGAATATGAGTTTGTTCATGAATATAGTTTAGCTTTCATTACTAAATAGTTAGGTATTCACTTTAAGAAACAATGGTTGAAAATTTACTAATTGGACTATGAATAGACAGGTTCAAGTGTTGAACCAATCAATTCAAGTGTCAAGTCAATTGGAAACAACATTGGTTGAACAATGTCTGAATCATGAGACTAAATGACTGGTTCAATAATTGAACTTAGTGGTTCAAGGTCTGAGACAACTAGTTCAAGAATTAAACTCCATGATTTATTGATCTATTCAATTGGATCCAGGATTAGTTTTGACGCCATGTTGTGCATTGATCATACATAAATTTCCAATACAATTGTGATTAGGAATTATTGATGAAACAATCAGTCCAAGGATTGAACTATTGGCTCACATGCCAACCGACCAATTCACCTGTGAAACGACCATTTCGCCTCTCATAGGATGAGAAAATTTATGAAATTCCATCCTCTTTGACTCCCACTCAGATTGGGAACACTAACACTAACCTCCTATAAATAGAGGGGTATTGGGGGCTTCTCAGACACATCAATTAGCTCAAAAATTGTTGTCTTCTCTGGTTGTGGTAACTGAGAGAAACCAAGCAAGTCCTATCTGATAAAGATAGGGATAGCAAGGGAGAACAATTGTGGGAGAAAATTTTGATGCTAGTACACCAACTAGAAATGGAAAACTCCTTCATGTTTATTCATCTAGGATGACAAGGAGGATGACACAGAAATTTTCCAAGTGTAACTTGAAGAAAGGTACACGCTACAGCAAGGAGATTGTCATTGGACTTGCTCTAGGATTAGGTATATCCTCGTAACCATCCTTTCCATTACATAGTTGTTGACACAATCTACTATTTAAAGGGGATATGGTAGTTAAATTTTTGTTTTCGTTTCCTTCTCCATATTTCCCTACAATGGTATCAGAGGCACGTCAATTTACTATGCTTCGGAATTTTATCGATATCATCACATTTTGGTTTTCATCTTTTACTTATTGCATACATTGTGAATACTTACAATGATTAATGTGCATATCCAATTAAATATCACATACGATCCCAACTAATATATATATGATATGATATGATATATATGCAACTTACATGAGTTACCCTAAAAGTTTGTTTTGATGGTGGATGTGAAGCATGGTTATGGCCAATAACCCAGACCCTATGTGCATGGTTGTGTGGTTGTTTATTCCTATTTATATCTCAATTTGTAGACTGGGCCTCAATCTTCTCTTCCCACATGTAAAAGTATTATTATCTCTTTCATATGCTCCCCTCGAATGTAACTTGAGGTTTCCTATTACTTTGTAATATGTCAAATAGCATTAGGATAGTTTTAGTTCTTGTTGCGACGAAGAAGATGTTCAACATCAGATGAACCAAACAGTTTGGAAGACAAGCCAATTGGCTAGAGGACCGAGGAGGACAAATGACAAGAGGAGTCAATCCGATCCGGTGGTGGCCCAACTGATCGACTAGAGGGTCAAGAAGACATTGGACCAGAGACCAAACAATCGTTTGCCATGACTAACCAATTAACTAGGAGGTGAGTCAATTGGTTCAAGGGTTAAACTGATAAACCTAGATTGGTTAAATCATGGATCTTCATCAACAATAGGTTTTTACATGTGATGTAGACCTTAGTTGGTGGTAATTCCTTGTGGCTCTAAGGAATTACAATAATATGTCCATAACCATTGCTTATGTTTTAATTGCATGTTTTCATTTGTGGGATATAGCATGTATATGATGTGTACTATAAGTATGTGGTGATTGGATATGTATATGTATTTATAAATAAAAATCCTTCAAATACATATTAAGTCTAATATGATTTTCATTAACATCACACATGAAAAGCTCGATCGACTAAGTGTGGGCACGCCAAGCATGGTGCGTTGTCTATCTCATGGACGTGTGATGGTAGTTATGTGGGTCTGCCAATCAGGGCACATTACTATCATGTTGGGTTTTGGGTCAGGCTTAACTAATTGATCTTAACAAGATTAAGCACCTAGAAGCATGAAGATGACTATGTCAAAGAGTTTCGCATATCATCTATCCAAGATTTGTATAAGACGCAATTGGAAAAGTTGCCTACCTTAATAATTGATTATGGACACAGGTGTTTATCGAGTAATAACTCAATTGTTTTGGATCTTGGTTCACTAGAAGGTTGTACTTTGCAATCTTCCAAATTGATATTGGTTGTACACTACAATCTTCCAAATTGATATTTTAGGGCTATCAATTACAATAATATAGTGGGAGTGATAATTATTTGAAGGCCTAATTAAATATCATCAAATTTTAATCAAATCAAAATTGTTTAGGCAAATGCAAATTTTCTCTTATAGAAGCAAATGGCAAACAAATCGTCGTTTTGATCTGTCCTTAGGAAGGGCCAACTTAATAGGATAAATTTACATGTCTTGTTTGGACTTTGAGAAGGGTTCCAAATGATGAGCACAAGCTCTATGTCCTAGATACACTAGTGCCAGAAATACCTACTCCTGATGCACCTAGAGTGAGGTGGATGCTTACTGGAAGCATGTCAATGATGCCTTAAACATAAAGCACCTTATGCTAAGTTGCATGAACTATGAGTTTCATGAACAGTGTGAAGAGATGGGGATTCTTTAGATTGTAACACATTTTAAGAACGTGAACTATAATCATACAAACAAAGAAAGGTACAATGCCTCAAAGGCACTCTTTGAGTGTAAGATGGCAGAGGGAGATCTAATAGAGACCATTGTTGGATCTAAAGATAGATGTTTATAATGTAAATACCAAAAGATTAAAACTTGATAACTCAAACAAGACATATCTTTTGCATTATTGTCTAGGGAACTTAAATGAGAATCGCATATCTAGACTTCATAAAAATGGTTATCTAGACTCTTTTGATTTCAGATTAATAGATACATGTGAGTCTTTTTTATTGGGAAAGATGACAGAGACCCCCTTCACTAGAAACACTAAGAGGGCTAGTGATCTATTAGGACTCATACATACTGATGTATGTGGCCATTTTAGAATAAATACTAGAGGTGTTTATCAGTACTTCATTACATTTACTGACGAATTTAGTAGGTATGGTTATGTTTAGATGATGAAACATATACCAGAAACTCTTGAAAAGTTCAAGTATTTCATGAATTAAGTACAAAACCAACTTGGAAAAAGTATTAAGGTACTTCATTCTGATCGAGGTGTATGATACTTGAGCCAAGAGTTTGAGGATCTTATGAGAGACCATGGTATTGTATCACAATGGACTCCACCTGGAACACCTCAGAAAAATGGTGTATCAAAAAGAAGGTATCGCACATTGCTAGATATGATGTGATCAATGACTTATGCTCTAGAAACCACTACATTTACACTAAACTGTGTGCCATATAAATTGGTTCAAAAGACACCATATGAGATATGGTATGGGAAGGTCCCAAATGTATCTTTTATGAAGATTTCAGTTTTGTGAAGCTTATGTGAGAAAGCAGTTTCACAAAAATCTTGGATCTAAATCAGATAAATGTTATTTTGTTGGATATCCTAAGGAGACCAAAGGATATCACTTGTATTCCCTATTTGATAGCAAAGTGTTTGTTGCCAGAGACATTGTATTCCTAGAAAAGGAATTTATTTCCAAAGGAATCAGTCAAATAAAAGTAGAAATCAAAGAGGTTTGAGACCAGCAAGAAAACATTGAAACAGTATAGGTACAAGATGAACAAAGAGAATCACAAATCATTATGGAATCTCAAAATCCTCAAGTAACATAGGAACCTTGTAGATTTAGTAGGACACACCTCGAACTTGTAAGATTTGGCTATCTCTCTATTCAAGAGGTAGTGAGTTGGTCATTGATGATGAGCCAACAACCAACCTAGAAGCTACTAAGGGACCATAGTCTTAGAAATGGCTTGAGGCCATGAAATATGAGATGGAATCCATGTACACCAATAAGGTATGGACTTTGGTGGATTCACCTGAAGGGGTAAAACCCATGGGGTGCAAGTGGGTCTTCAAGAAGAAGACCGACATGGATGGTAATATACAAACCTATAAAGGTGGATTGGTTACAAATGGTTTCACACAAGTTCAAGGTGTTGACTATGATGAAACCTTTTCTTCAGTTGCCATGGTTAAGTCCATTAGGATCATGCTTGCAATTGTAGCTTATCATGACTATGATATTTGGCAAATGGATGTTAAAACCACAGTCCTTAATTGGAATATTCTTGAGGATGTGTACATGACACAACCTAAGGGTTTTATAAATCCAAAGGATGCGAAATCTACAAAGGTCAATCTATGTGGGTCACCCAGTCATGCTAAACAAGATTACTCAAAACAAAGCACACAATCAACTAGCAGTTCACCACATAACTAGAAAAAAAGGTAAATTAAAACTGATTTAAACATTACCATTATGTTCAAAATATTTACATAAATGTCCAACAACTTGCATATCAACACATACCATATCAAGTATTTACATGTGTGTCTAGGCCTGAGACCACAACTTGCATACAAAAGATATTGTTCTGCATATACATGCCATATACAACATCAGCACACTACTAAAAACTTGATTCGATGTACATATCATATACAAAACATCCCATGTCTAGGCATGAGAGAACTAGGATGAATCTAGGAAACTTCTAAAAACTAGCCAACCTTATGCTCCTACTTCTCTCCTCATTGTTCTTCCTCACCATCACAATCTTGACAATATCACTGATGACCACCTAAAAAGATGTGGTGACCCATGAGGGGAGACCAACATCCCAGCAAGAGATATAACTCTCAACAACAGTTATCAATAACAAAAGGTTAATAAACATCAACAGATTAAGAAGATCAACATATTAAGCAAGTTAAACAAGTATGCATAGCAACAAGCATGACTAACAAATATTATAAAGGAATAGATAAAATCATCATTTACTAAAAGGTCAACTACTCCTATTGCATTATATAACAACTAGTAGTATAAGGAACAAGGTAATAACATCTAATGTGAATCATGTTTAACTCTAAATAGATATACTACACGGGTCGATTACATATTTTATTAAACCCTAAAGAGCTTGAGGTGTACCACTCAAACTCCAACTAACCACTGCTAAGTCAAAATCAATTCCATACAAGATCTAGAAGGATCAGAAACCTAAGATCGCATCCACCCTTGGTCAGTTCAAGTCAGCCGTAGTGACATGTATAGTCAAGTTGCAAAACAGCCTAGTATGTGCTTCGTATATAGTTCACGGAACTAGTAAATAAGGTATACAAAACCCTATCATCTAAGGTACAACTGCAGCTATCCTCAACACATCACATACACTAAATCATAATCATATGAGATACATCCATGATCGTTCTCCTACTGAAGTATGACCACATCCATCCTCAAAAATCATGCATATACTCAATAGTATACGACTCTGAGCTTCCATCAAAGGAACACTCATTTCACCATCCAGTAAGTCCTAACATTGGAATGGATCTATGGCATATGGCACTACATGATTAGGGTTTCACTTGATTAGTTAAGGCCAATTAGGTGAATTAAGGCTTCATAAATCAAGTTACATACAAATCCTAAAGGAGTTCTACAAAAACATAGGTAAGTTGCAAATTCAGAAGATATAAACGTAGGAAATATAATTCTTATCACATCACCACATGATACCAATCCTTGTCAAAATATGAAGAGGATAACATCTCAATAAGACTCAGTCAGACCCAAAGGTCATTAAGACCATCACATTATTCCTTTTAAGAACATTATTGTAACGACCCTACTTCCTAGTAACCCCCAATCAAGGGAGAATAAGAGGTCAGAGGCGTTATCCTAAAATCCAAGATCAATGGTTTTGCAAATAATCAGAAATAATTATTAAATTCTACTAAATAGTAAACTTGAAAACTGGAATAAAATTTTACTTTACATACCTTCAAAAAATACATAATTATGACATCTAACCACAATAGAAATCTAACTAGCTAATCCTCCTTTGAATAATTAACTTTATCTTCACATGTTCTACTTTACTATTTGTCCATTTTCAGATAATTCCTAAAATGCCAACAAACAAAATGTCAGTCAGCATAAATGAATATGTCGGTATGTGGGGACAAACAAAACATTGCACATATATTCTAACAACATAATTACATCAAATAATTGTTAACAATACAAAATTACATTTTCAGTATGACTCCTCAACCGCTTTTACCACCTCTGGGATACCCTCTCTATGGTTAAGTCCTTGTAAGTGACTTTAAGGATACCTTCTCCATCCTGAGATTGGTACCTGGGGTCACCTCTTTGGGTGCTCTGTGGTCTTCCCTCTGGGGCTTGACCACCTTAACCTTCCCTTCAGGGCTTGGTCTCTTATCTTACATCCAAAGGGGTATGTAGGTTCGAGCGAGTCACACACATATATAAATTGTGATAATCTTATTCACTTTAAAGATTGCATAAATGAAACATTAAAGCAATTTAATTTCATTGCAATCCATAAAGCCTCGAGAAATGTTGGGAAACATAAAGCATGTACTCATAATTAACCACATACCTGATTTGCAGATTTCACAAGCAATAAGCAATTCCAATCAAGCAATTCAATCACACAATCACAGAATCCTAAAAAGCATATGTAACCTATTTACGACATACTTATCAAGAATCTACTTTATTGACTTAGATTCACTTTCTAGGGTTTCTAATCCGAATTGAGGTTTCATTAGGGTTCTTTTAGATCTATTTATAACTTTTCTCTTTCATGTCCATTAAACCCTAACCAATAGATCTAGGTGAAAAACCCTAATTACTCACTTATTCACATTAGCACTTTTTTCATCTATTAAGCTTAGGATTAACCTAATAACATTTTTATACAAAGAACCTTGAAATATTTCACATTAGAAACCATTAACTCATATATTAGGGTTTCTAAGCCCATTAATGCACATTAACATATCAAAACCCTAAATGAAGCTATTTAGCCCATGAATTATCTACTTAGATATTCAAAACATCTTTTTATTAACGACAAGTTAATAGGCTCGTAGATTATCCATATCAATCATCTCAATTTCATAGAATCATCAAGTTAGGGTTTTTTCTGCATTATAAAGCATTAAGGCTAGCAACTTTAACTACATTTCGAACTATGATTAGATTCAGGGTCTAAATCTATTTTTATTGAATTCTATAAGTTTTTCTGATCAATTTTCATATATAGCATTGTTTCATCCGAGTTACAAATAATTACTTATGATTTATGCAAAATAATCTTACCTTGGCCTAATGGCAGCGCGTCACGTGTCCTTTTCTTTTCTTTGTGATCCATCCTTTGTCTCACGGATCCATCCCTGGATCCATCTACCTGAACCCAAAACTTCTTTCCCCTTCACCAGATGCTTCACGCAAGGCTCTATCCCTCGTGACATGGGCCCCTATTTCCGTGAGGAAACAGAGCATCATCGTCGGCACGGCTCTGGCGGGCTGCGGCTTGCTTTTGCACTCGGAAACAACTAAGAGATCATGCTATTCCATGCGTCTACCTTCAACTCCCCCAAGAACAGCTCGAATTGGGTTCAAGGGATAGTAGTGCCCCCCCCCCACAGGGTGAAGATGAGCATGCAGCAGAGTTGTGGCTAGGCCCAACGACGCAACATCGGGGGCGTCCTTTGCTCCTTCTAACCCCTCAAAACCTTGCGATGGCCTGCCCTAACACTCATCACCAGGTTAATCGTGTTGCTTTGCTTGACATCGCTGTGAGGAGAGTCGATCTCACCTGAAGTAGGGAACGGCACAGCGTGAAGCTCCAGAGCATATCTCGCAAAATTAAGGCCTCTAACGCCTTCGGTATAGCACAACGATTCTACAAAACCCCTTTTATAGCCATGGACGATGGTCTATAGGGTCATCCCACTTTTCCCTATCTTCCTAGATGGTCTGGGATTTGGGGACTTTTCATACAGGGAGAGACAATAGTTGTATAATAGCTTGTTGTATTCGTTTCTCTCTCCTAAAATTGTTGCCCCTTATTTCATGGATAATCGTTGAGGGGGCAAAGAGAAAAGAGTCTGGGAAGGTTCAGCCTCCTATGTTTTGCTTTCCTGATCTGATCCTGAGGTGGGTGATGATGCATCCACCCTTGATCACAGATCCTACGACCCTTAGGACAAGCGAAAAGAGTAAGGGAACTGGGTCCCTGATTTCCTAATTTAAATCAAATTGTGACATCACTAATATACTACTCACTTTAGGAAATATTATAAAAATTATATCTCCTAAACCGCTTATCTGTTGGATCCCAAAATTTAGAGGAAAGTCCGGGAGGACTTAATCTACGTTTGTACTAAGTTTGGGATTCAAACTCAAAAGTATGAGATACTTTTCTTCATATGTAAGTTATTACTTAAAAAGGCATATTTTATGCATATTTTCTCTCTCCTATTCCTCTATTCTCTTTATTTGGATTCCTTATATCCCAAGAAACCATGTGGAGTTGAATTCTCATTCATAATGATTCCATTATCCATATTTCCACATATTTCTTATATTTTCATCATTATCTCAAATTTCCTTCTTAATAAAGCAATATCTGATTTATTCTTTTTCTTTTGATCATATTAGACTCATGAATATATTATGATCCACAAAATCACATGCAAAAAGGAAATATTGCAAAGGGAATCCATTCAATACATATAATTCATATAATTCCCATAATCATACATTTATTGGGGAAATTTCATTTCCAACCAAAAGAACCCAAAAAATTGGGGTTGTAACATCCTTCCCCTCTTATAGAAATTTTTCCCTCAAAATTCTACCAAACATATAAACAATTCAAGATAAAACTTTTCCATGTCCATCATTGGCTCCCATGTGGCCTCATCCTCTCCATGGTGCTTCCAAAGAACCTTTGTCATCTTATATTCTTACATCTGAGTTCTTTCTCACCTTGGTATCTTGTACCCTCATAGGTGACTCAGGATATTTCAACCTCCCTAGAATCTCAATAGGTTCATAGCTTAGCACATGATTTGGTTACATCGCATAGCACTCTAGATCAGACTCATGGAACACATCATACATCATGTTATCCTAAAGGGTAAGGCTAAACATAAGCATCTCCACCAATCCATCCCAAATGGACCCATGTATTAGGGACTCATCTTTCTCAGCCATAGCTCAAAGGGGTTGGGTTTTCATAACACATATTCTCCCACAGTGAATTGCATGTCAGTCTGCTTTGCATCAGCTCACAACTCATGTGCCCCTGGGCTTTCTCAGCCATCGCACGATCAAAGTGACTTCATTTGCACACATTGTGGTCTCTCTAACCTTCACAGGGTCCTTTCACCGACATCATCCTAATGAAGTAGTGACTGACACAGCCTTACTTACATATCTTCTTACATCCCGATACTATCTATGGTGGCTATCATCACAAGCAAACTCTCTTAGCACAGAGACTTCTCCCATGTATCACCCTAAACTAGCACACATGCTCTGCACCATACTTGACTGTCTATCTGTTAGGGGTGATATGTTGTACTCGACTTCAATCTAGCATCAAGTTCTTCTTGTACCTACTTACACAACATGGAAGTGAACTTGAGGTCATACTCATGATATCGAACTAAGATCACAGTGTAGATGAACTATCTCTATCTCATATATAGTTCAACCAGATCTATCACCCTGACAGTGCTCTCTCTCTCTCTCTCTCTTAGGCAAGGGATTAGGTCAACTTGGTAAGGTGATCTACCATAACCCATATTGCATCATGACCTCTCTTGGTCTAGGGGAGACCCACCACAACATCTATAGTGATCTACTCTCATTCCCTCTCAGGGACTCTTCATTATCTATAGCAACTCACTAAGTTACTGGTGTTCATCCTTCACCTCCTCACATGCATGGCGACAAGCCACATGCAACTCTATATACTTCTTCATCTCAGGTATGCAAGGTACTACTACAACCTTTTACTATATAGTACTACCATGATATATCTTGAACTTATAATCATGATCTCCTGCATATCATGATTCCTCAAGGTCAACTCCTCAGAAACCCTAAAACACTCTAGTAGCAGGTTTCACCACCTTCCTTTCTGGAGAGGTGTATCTGAGGTTCTTACAACCATCCTTCTATCTCATCAAGCTCTAGGTTGACTAACTAAGAAACCACCAACTCGACCAACGGGTCTAGTTGTATATGAGTGTTAGCCATACAAGTCTCATCTTCAAACTTAGGGTTCACCTAACAACCTCTTCTAGACTCTCTACTGGCTAAACAAGATAGTTGTGTCTCAACTAAGAGGATTGGTTACCACATTGAGTCCTTATGCTAGGTAATGGTGAAGACATAAACCTTCATATACTCCACTCATCATCCTCATCTCGGATTTAGATCTAACTGAGTCAAGAAAACTTCAAGCTCATCATCTTGGTTATTAAACTTAAACTGATATAACTCATCTCTTGATAAGAACATCCTCATATGATGACTAACTTAGTTCTCTTTGTGTTTGTAAACCATCCAATCATCATACTCTCAAAAAGGTATGATATTTTCTCAATCATAGTAATGTTTCAACTCACATCATCTTTATCCTTAGTGTATGTCATGCATTTTACCCTATCTCTCACACCCATAACGAGAGGAAATAAGCATTTGGCTACAGTCCAAATACAGAGTTCATCACGTTCCAAGAGTAGAGATGGTACATCACACCTTTCCAGTACACTTTCCAATCTAAGTTGAAATGTACATCACATGTCTCCACATCATGAACATCTCCAATCTATGATTACATCCATGGAAAGTTGTTCCCAAACACTCTTAGGTTGTCACACAATCCTTAATCATCTCCTCAAGGTCTGTAAGGTGTCGGTACTTTTGGGGTCATCCCTTCCCTTTATGCATCCAGGAGTGCCTACCTCAATTTTCCCTTTGGGTCCCATGAACTCATGAAGGTGATCAGTCTCCTAACCCATGGTCCTCAGACAAAGATAGTTGTTACCTCCCAACCCTATGGTCTTATGCATCAAGGGAACAAACAACTCCTACTCCTATCGGTCTTATCCCCACCTGACCTGAGTATTGACTTAGGATTCCATCCCGGTAGATCTCAAACTTGAATATTTACCCAAAACTCCATCATCTCTATGGGCACTCATGGTCAACTTACATCCTTTCATAGGGATCATGGTGACCTACCTAACTTGGTCAGGCCCCATAAGGTTACCTCCATGGCAACATATCATCACACCCCTTAGAGATGGTCAAACATGGGTCTGTATATTCATGCTCTAACAATGAGCTCTCCACTTAGCTCCTTAAACTCCTATGAGAGACCTCCTTAGGTTACCTCGACCCTAAACACAGCTGGTACTCACCCTACAGAAGGGTCACTTCCTAGGATAGGGGAAAAATATCTCTTGATAGTACCAAAGGTCAAAAACATCCTTACTTCCAAGGTTTACATCATCATGTGTATGCATAGCCCTATTAGGCATCCTATACACATAGCTAGCAAGAAGACAACCTACTAAGCCACTCTGGGTTCCTTGGTATGTCCTACTTGTTCCTTATTCCTCAAAGTTGGCCAATCTCATACATATGTCACCAACATGTGTGAGGGGTTCATCAAACGTATACCTTAGTCCAAGGGGTTTCCTTTTCCTCTAAACATGAGGTTCCATGCTCAAATCTATAGGAACTCAATCATTTTCATGAGCATCAAGTGCACCAGGTACTACTACTTCCCCTCTTAGGTCTAGGAACCCCAGGTTCACTTCTTATGCATCAGTTGTCTAAACATGTACAAGGTATAGCATGCACTTCTTATTATTCTTCCACATGAAACATACCTCAGGGTCCTACACAAGGACAACCAATAGGGTGTGAGGCCTTACAACTTGTTACCATGCCTCCTCAGTTTAAGGAACTCTCCTTCCTATACCTAAAAGGTAGACACCTCTAACATATATACATCAGTTCAAGAAGCCTCTTTCTCATTCTAGGGTTTGGTTCCTCCAAGGTATGACAAACCTCTAAGGATCGTACATGAGGCAACCACATGCATCCACTTAGGTCATCCATTCTAGGTCATATCATACCCAACTTCTCATGATTCCTCATGTCTTGGAGTCAAGGTCTCCTACCTTCTTCATCGAGTCTTTCTCTCTCTCTAGAGAGAACTGACGTGGAATTTTATCGCACTAACAAACTCACTCGGGGTTGAAATCCCCGAGCTTTTACTAAAACCAAAGTGCAATAATACCACCCACAAGCGGACGAGTCTTATCGCAGTATAGTTAAGGATCGAACCCAAAGGACAACATTTTTAAGAATCCTTGTCAGTCTAATCTAGTTCGAGTTAAGACTAATATTTAGAATGATTGGTTGATTTGAGGTTAATTAAACTAGTTGCAAGAAAGTAAAAGATGAATTAAAGTTGAATTTAGATCAATGATATGGAATTGTTGGGATGGTATCATGTTTCACCACCGCTACACATGCAAACACATTCAATCGCAAACAATCCATGGAAGATATATCAATCCAAATAGAGCTACTGCAGAACCCCCCGTACGGGCGTTAGGTTCACGTAAGCATCACCTTAGGCATCAGATATCTCATCACCAATTGGATCACTTACTTATGGCTCCGAAGATACAGAAATCCAACGAAGGTTGTGAGCCCCCTATACAGGCATTAGGCACACAAAAGCGTCACTGAAGGCTAGATGGCTCATCCCCTCACGGATCATATACTTACAACCTCGAAGAAATCCCATTCTATTTCTAGTTTGGGAGTCAACCGCATTAATTGATAAGCAAGCAGGTAATAGATCTATAAACTAACATCGATGATAAACAAAGACGATACAAAATCCAACTAAGGTTGTGGTCCTCCCTGAGGGATGTTTAGACCACAGAAGTGTCACCGTAGGCTAGATGTCTCGTCCTCTCACGGATCATACACTTACAACCTCAAGGAATCTTATCAGAAGTTCTCTTCAAAGAGTCAAACTTTGTAAACCGCCATTCTATCCCACATATAGAAGATTTTGCAATATAGGAGAGAACAAGATGAAAGCAAGTAGATAATCAACTACGAACGTACCAATTAACAATGAAATGGAAAGTTATATACATTTCCATGGAGAGTTTAACAAAAGAAAATGATTGCATGGGCATTGGGGCTAGTCCCCGCACCCCAGCAAAAAGATACTACTCGCTTATGATGTGAGAAATGAGACGAATGAGAAAGAGAGAGAAATATGCCATGAACTCGGTGTAGAAGGTAGTCACAGCTCGGTGAAGAAGATACGGCCTTCTACGTCATGTTGGAGAAGATCTGGACGTGAACGGGAGATGCCAAGATAGACCGAACAGTCTCCCTCACTCTGTCTTCCTTCTCTCCTCAGCCTCCTTGGTTGCAACATGGGCAGTAGGTGGAATAAAACTGGTGCGTACCGCACTGGATTTGGACCGGACCTATGTACAGGCAGCCTGTCGGCGTCCCGGAACCGATTCCTCAAAAGGGGACCCTCCTGGTCCTATTTATAGGCATGGGGCAGGTCTTCATGTTTTTGGTCTGTTTCCAGTCCAAACGGTTTTGTAGAATCTAACCAAACGGTCTTAGTGCTTAAACGGTCTGGGGACTTTTGCCCAAACGGTCTTGAGAAAAAAGAGGAGCAAACAGTTTTGGATTGTTAAGTTCAAACGGTCTCACAGACCATTTGCTTTCCTCCAAACAATCTTCTGCAAAAGGGGAAAATGGTCTTCTCAGCAGGTTCATTCGGTCTTCAAGCAGCCAGTAAGAGACCAAACGGTCTTCGCATTGACCGATCCAAATGGTTTTCTGTTGGGATCTCAAATGGTCTTGTCCTGAGATCGAATAGCTACTGCTCCGCCGGCGGATGGGCTTGAGGGACAATACGGAAGGTGAGGATAGCGTGGCTGGAGGTAGCAGGTGCGGGGGGTGGAGGTCACAGCAGTAGGGCTGTGGGAGGTAGAAGACAACGCACCACGGTCGTGTTGAGGCACCACGGTCGTGGTGATGTTGTTGCCCCACGGTCGTGCTGCCCCGCATGGGCGTGGCGCATGAAGAATTGAGCTCTGATGGCGGTGCGCCATAGTCGTGGCCTACCAATACGGTCATGGTCGGGCTGCCGTCCCACGGCCGTGTCGCCTTGTATGGGTGTGGTAGGTGAGGAAGGACAAGCACTGAGGTTGGTTTACCACGGTCGTGGCCTCACCATGCGGTCGTGGCGAGGGCAATGGACCACGGTCGTGGTCATCCAAAATGGTCATGGTCGTGGCTTTGCTTCAAGGTCTTGCACTGCTCGATCCCTCATGGCTGGGTTATGCCTCCAATCAACCTCTTCTAGTCTATCGGTCTTGAGACCGAATGGGCTCAAATGGTCTTGAGACCGAACGGGCTCAAACGGTCTTGAGATTGAATGGGCTTAGACAAAATGGATGGATTCGCTTGGTTAGATCGATTGGTCACAACCAAGGGTGAGTGGGGATGGGCCCCAGCTAATTGTTTAGCTTTATCAATACCTGCATTAAATCAACATAAATTCGGTTAAAACCTTGATAATCAAATCAATTAAGTAATTTTGCATATTATGATGCATTTTGATATTTAAGGAGTGAAATTAAATGTGTTGAGTTGAATTTGTCCAAAAAATGATAATTGAATTCCCTGGTGAATATGCATTCATCAAAACACCCCGAACTTAAACTTTGTTCGTCTTCAAGTAACACAAAATCTGAAATGGTCGCCTAATGAATACTTTTGACTCAAATGATTGCTTCACCTTTACATAATGATTTTTTTCTTTCTACTCAGGATGACTCAAAATCTCAACTTCCTAAGATCACTGAACACATCTTACCATATCTTCGTTCCTAAGTTTATTTTCCAATATCACTTCCTCCTCACTTTTTCCAACAACGAGCATGTCAAAGAGTTTTATAGGAGTCTAGAGATACCCGCAGAACAACAAGTGTCCATTTGATCTGACATTGGTGTTTTTCAGGATAGGGTAGGCAATCATTGTGCCATTAGGTAGAAAATGGAGAGAAAGGTGGTATGAAAGGAAGAAATAAATGTCTCCTCTATTCGAATCGAGATTTTTATTTTATGAAATGCGATTTCATTTATTGCATTTTTTGTGCGAATCTCTCCTCTATTCGACTCGAGATTGCATTTCTTTTTGTGAGCTCTTTGGCATCTTTTTGTTTGCAAATCTCTCCTCTATTCGACTCGAGATTGCATTATTGGTGGTACGCCCCTGTTTAGCTGTTAGGGGTATGGAAGAAGCGGATATAGAGGGAAGTGGTGTGCCACCCCAAACTTAGGGTTTGGCACAAATTTGGCTATTTTTGTTTCTTTTTTATGAATGGAGGGATATGAAGATGATAGAAGAGGTGTAGAAGAGAGTTCATATCAAAATTCAACTTGATTTACGATTTAGTGCACCGGGTTGGTCTCTTTATCGTACTCTGCTCAAATAATGACTCGATGAGGGTCCGGTGGAGATTCTGTGTTATTGTTCCACTAGTTAGTTAGGAAGCACGACATGTTTGATCCCTATCAGTTCGACAGATGCTTGTCATTTTTTCATAAGTATCATGATGTTAGGAATCATAAGCTTCACAAGATGATTTCAATCAAAAGGCTTTGTTTCAAAAAGCGGCCTTTTTGAGGATTTACTTCGAATAAGGAAGATATAATGATTTAAAATGCATAGCAGGTTAGAGAGTGAATTTTAATGAAATAGGAAGTGTTAAAAAATCGTCAAGTATCTGTTCAATTTCTTTGGAAAACTTTAAAGAATTTTGAAAAATTTTGAATTTTTTTATCAAGAATGTGACAGTGAACACTTAAGTATGAAAAGGATGGGTGTAGGTGGAAGGTGTGGTACGTACCACCCACCCTCCACCCCAAACTTAGAGATTTGCTCGTCCTGAGAAAACCCTAAATCTAAGATGGAGGGGAAAATTCATGCCAGAATAACCACCAGATCTGGTTGCGTTCCAATCAGTGTGCATCCTCTTATCTGAAAATCTAAAGAAAGATCAATCAATACTCGAGATAGCATCTCACGATGCAAATTTTATTTAATGAAAAATTAACTAGAAGTTATAAGCAAAATCAAAGAAACATTCTAATTTGAAAAGAAAAGTAAAACAAATTTATTGATCGGGTTGCCTCCTGACAAGCGCCTTTGTTTTATGTCGATGGCTCGACTGGATCCTTCAGCTTTACGGTAGATCATTTGGGTTGATGAGTTCCAGCATTGCTTCAGTGCCTATGTCAGTAGAGGTGAAATATCTCTTTAAATGGTGACCATTTGCCATAAATTCGCCGACTTTTCACTCCATAAAGAGAAGGCACCATGTGGGGATATGCTCTTGACGATGTATGGTCCAAACCAGCGTGAGTGGAGTTTTCCTGAATAACTTCAACCTTGAGTTGAATAGCAAAACTTGGTCTCCCACTTGTATGTCTTTTCTTTTCATATGTCCATCATGCCAAAGTTTTTTGCGTTCTTTGTAGATTTGTGCATTCTCATAAGTTGTCATCCTGAGTTCATCCAGCTCTTGGAGTTGCAAAATCCTGGCTTGGCCTGCTTCTTTCATATCAAAGTTCATTTGTTTAATTTCCCACCATGCCTTGTGTTCCAGTTTGACTGGTAGGTGACAAACCTTTCCATATATTAATCGAAAAGGTGTAGTCCTGAGAGGATTTTTATAAGTGGTTCCATAGGCCCATAATGCGTTGTTGATTTTCACCGACCAATCTTTCCGATTGCGTCCTACTGTCTTTTCTAAGATACTCTTGAGTTGATGATTAGAAACCTCCACCTGTCCACTTGTCTATAGGTGGTAAGGTGAGGCTACCTTGTGAGTAACACCATACTTTCTTAGCAATGCTTCAAAGCTTCTTTCAAGCAAATGGGAACCTTCATCGGACATCGTTGTGTGTGGGACACCAAAATGGGGAAAAATAATATCCTTGAATAACTTGTTGACTGGTTTGGAATCACTAGTGATGGTTGGTATGGCTTCAACCCATTTTGAGACGTAGTCCACCACCACTAGTATGTATGAAAATCCATGATAAGATGGGAAAGGACCCATGTAGTCCACCTCCCAAACATCGAATATCTCTACTTCTTGCCATAGATTCAGCGGCATCTCATCTCTTTTTGTTATACTGTCTGATCTTTGACATTTTTCACATGATAGGACAAAGTCGTAGGAATCTTTGGATATGGTTGGCCAGAAGAATCCACATTACAAAACCTTTAAGGCAGTCTTTTTAGAGCTCATATGTCCTCCCACTGGTCCTGAGTGGCATTGCTCCAAGATAGGTTGAGCTTCTTCCCAGTAGTACAAAGTTTGAGGTGTTCTGCTAAAACATTCTCTGTACCCTTTTTATCTCTTATCTCTAAATCAAATTCTTGTAAAAGGAGGATCCATCTGATCAACCTGGGTTTTGCATCTTTCTTTGCCAGAAGGTAACGAATGGCAGTGTGGTCTATGTAGACAATGACCTTCGAACCAATGAGGTAAGATCTGAATTTGTCAAAGGCATACACGACTTCTAGGAGTTCTTTCTCAGTGGTTGCATAATTTCTTTAGGCTTCATCGAGAGTTTTTGATGCATAATAGATCACATACTGCTTCTTCTCTATGCATTGCCCTAAAATAGCACCCACAGCATAGTCACTGGCATCGCACATAATTTCAAAAGGGTGGTCCCAGTCAGGAGCTCTAATGATGGGGGTGGTTGTAAGGGCATGCTTCAGAGTGTTGAAGCTTTTGATACATTCTTCGTTGAAATTGAAATCAGTATCCTTTAGTAATAGATTCATCATTGGCTTCGTTATCTTGGAAAAGTCTTTTATGAATCTTCTATTAAAATCCTACATGCCCTAGGAAAGCACGGACTTCTTTTACATTTGTTGGAATAGTCAGTTTCGAAATCACTTCAATCTTGGCTTTATCTACTTCAATTCCTCTATTGCTGACCCTATGACCGAGGACAATGCCTTCTTTTACCATAAAATGGCACTTTTCCCAATTTAGCACAAGATGTGCTTCTTCACACGTTTGAGGACCAGGGAGAGGTGTTTTAGACATGAATCGAATGAATATCCATATACATAAAAATCATCCATGAAAACCTCCATAATTGTTTCAGTAAGACCAGTGAATATGGCAGCCATGCAACGTTGGAAAGTTGCGGGTGCATTACAGAGACCAAACGACATTCTTTTAAATATGTATGTTCCGAATGGGCAGGTAAAAGTTTTTTTCTCTTGGTCACCTGGATGTATGGGTATTTGATAGAATCTAGAGTAACCTTTAAGATAACAGAAATATTCTTGGTGAGCCAACCTTTCTAGGACTTGATCAAGGAAATGCATTGGAAAATGATCTTTTCAAGTTGCCTTGTTTAATTTTCTATAATCTATGCACATCCTCCACCCTATGACTGTTCGAGTGGGGATGAGTTCATTGTTTTCATTCTGTATAACAGTTGTTCCACCTTTCTTCGGTACTACATGCACTGGGCTCACCCATGGTGAATCTGATATCGGATAGATTATTCCAGTTGTGAGCAATTTAATGACCTCGCGATGAACCACTTCCTTCATATTTGGAATCAATTTCCATTGATGTTCAATAGTAGGCTTATGATCTTCCATCATGGGGATCTTGTGCATACACAGTGCTCGACTGACCCCAGTGAGGTCACTCATTTTATAACCGATGGCTTTCTTTCTTTCCCTTAATTCCTTCAGGAGTTTATCTTCTTGTTCAGCTGTTAGATCGGAATTTATAATAATTGGGCAAACTTTGAGATCGTCTAAAAATGTGTACTTTAGTCCCTCAGGCAGGGGCTTCATTTTGGGAGCCTCTGGTTTTTCGCATGTTTCTTCTGTAGTTTCCATAGCTTTGAGTTCTTCACTAGTGGCTTCAACATCTTCTTTAGTAGAGTCGAGGGATTCGATGCAATCCTTTACTTGTTCGTCAATTGGTTCATCAACTGATGGGTTTGTTAGAGCAACTTCTTAAGGATCATCTAATTCATGATTCTCTTGAGTCAGAAGTGACATTTTCTCAATGCAGTCAATCAGATAGACTTCTTCTTGCATACTTGGTCTTCTCATACTTTCAAAAACCTTGAATTCGAGAGTTTCTTTGCATAATCTGAGCAGTAAGGTACCAGCTTCAACATCAATCAGGGCTCTTCCAGTGGCGAGGAATGGACGACCAAAGATGAGAGGATATTTGGTGTCTTCTTTTATGTCCATAATGATAAAGTCTCATGGAACATATGTGTCTTTGCCTACCTTGACTGGGACATCTTCGAGGATTCCTAATAGATGTTTTATCGAATTATCTACAACATGTATAGTCATGCCAGTAGGAAGCAATTCTACAAACCCTAGTCTTTTGCATAGGCTAAGTGGCATAATAGAGATGCTTGCATCGAGATCTGCCAATCCTTTCTTGCATGATGAGTCGCCAATGTGGCATGAAATTCCAAAGGATCCTGGGTCTTTTTATTTCTTGGGCATCTTGCTCAATATGACATCAGATGTAGTTGTAGCCAGTTTTACTGTCTCATACTCTTCAGTTATATACTTCATGGTGAGGAGTGACTTTAAGTACTTTGTCCATGTCGGTATCTCGGCCAGAGCATCCAAAAAGGGTATATCAACATGAAGTTTCTTCATAGTTTTTTTAAACTTATTGAATCTGGTATCAAGCTTTGTTTGCCTTAGACGAGCTGGAAACGATATACAAGGTTTTTACATAGGGATATCAGGTTCGTGAGTCTCAGTTTCTTCGTCTTCTTGAGCAGACTTCTCAGAGTTTCCTTTTTCTGACTTATCATCTTTTGATTGAATCTCTTGTGTTGTTGAGTCTTGGGAAATTATAGGTTCATCCTAGTCTGTAATAACTACGTGTCTTTTCAGGGGGATCTGAATAGTCTTTCCCTGACCTAGTGGTGACCGCCTTCAACTGTTTAGGATGCTTAGGATTGTTCTCAGGTTGGCCAGCAAAGACTCCAATAGGTGGTTTTATTCTAGTTGCGAGTTGAGCTAATTGAGATTCAATAGCCTTCTGTTGAGCTTGTTGGTTATCTATCATGATTTGCTGAGTTTGCAACATCTTTTCAATGGCTGATAGCTTGTCATCAGGAGAAACTGGACCTACTTGTTGTACTTGCTATTGATTAAGATTCTGGTACTGAGAGTTATTTTGGTAATTATTGTAGTTCCTATTTTGAAAGTTCCCCTTTAAATTTCCTTGATTCCCAAAATTCTGTTGTTGGTTATACTGGAATCCTGGTGGGCCTCTTGGTTGATTGTTTGAACCAAATTGATGTGAGTTTACTGCTCCAGAAGGGTTTCCATATTGAAACCTGGGATGATTCCTATTCTGATTCGGTTTGTAATAACTTTGACCAGGAATGGTGTTGATAGCATTAAGATTTTCCATCTGACCATTATCTCCTTGGCCACATACATTCCTCAGAACAACATCATAGAGAACATTGCATGATAAAGTGGAATGATCGGTGCTCTTACATGCTTCACAGAATAGGGAAGCGGACTTGACCTGTTCCGATTGTTGAGTGGGTGAACGTCCTCTTCCAATAGCAACAAGAGATGATTCAATATGGTCTTGCTTGGCAACTAAGAGTTTCAAGGTTTCAGCGATAGACTTGTACTCGGGAGTATCTTCGGCCATAGCTACTTTCAAAACTCCTTTACCGACAGATCTTCCCCAATTGGCTTGATTTTCTACTCCCAGGGTGATGACTCTCCATGCGCTTTCATAACTTTGACGCATGAAGTTTCCTCCATATGAGGAATCTAGGAATCTCTTAATATCATCATCCACACCCCTATAGAAAATCTCAATGAGTTGGTTCTTGGGAATTTCATGGTGTGGACACTTACGTAGAAGCTCTTTGTATCTATCCCAGGCTTCAGCAAGGGTTTCTCCAGGAACTTGAGTGAAATTTGTTATTCGCCCTCAAATTTCATATGTGAGAGATGGAGGATAAATGTTTTTTAGAAATACATTTTGCAGTTGTTCCCAGGTGGTGATGGGTATTTCACTTTGCAACGAATTGTACCAACCTATAGCTCTATCAGCAAGGGAGTACTTGAAGAGACGGAGTCGAATGGCATCATCTGTGACTCCATTTTGTTTTGTCATGGCACATAGATCAATAAATCTTAGAAGATGTTCTTGGATATCTTCTCCCTGCTTGCCATAGAAAGGGTTATTTTGAAGCAGGGTGATCCAATGCGCTCTTATCTCAAAATTAGGAGCATTGATGGGAGGAGGTTGCACTAGATGATAAACATTCGCAGCTTTCGGGATTGAGAACTCTCTAAGATCCTTTTGTAGTTCAGCTGCTTGCACTGCTGCTTGCACTGCTAGGATTTCCTATTGAACCATAGCCCTGGCTTCTTGCATGAGCCTCTCTCTCTCTGTGCATTGATGGCTTGACCACCCTTCGGGCTACCTCTTCTTCTTGAGACATCCTTGCTTGATTTTCTATGATCTGACGATGGAAAGTTTTGTCTATCTCGGGATCAAAGCTCGCTATTAGTCTGGGGCTATCCGAACGGTGCATGCACTACGCCTTGGAATGTACCTGAATTAAAAAGATTTTGAAAGTGAGAACCACTGAGTAAAGTCAAATTCAAGAAGATGATAGATTGTTTCAAAAGAAAAAGTAAAATCCGAGATTAGTTTTAAAAGAACTAGATTTGACTAGCTGATTCCGTTGTCCCTGGCAACAGTGCCAGAATTTGACGTGGAATTTTATTGCACTAACAAACTCACTCGGTGTTGAAATCCCCGAGCTTTTACCAAAACCAAAGTGTAATAATACCACCCGCAAGCGTACGAGTCTTATTGCAGTATAGTTAAGGATCGAACCCAAAGGACACCATTTTTTTAAGAATCCTTGTCAGTCTAATCTAGTTCGAGTTAAGACTAATATTTAGAATGATTGGTTGATTTGAGGTTAATTAAATTAGTTGCAAGAAAGTAAAAGTTGAATTAAAGTTGAATTTAGATCAATTATATGGAATCGTTGGGATGGTATCAGGTTTCACCACCGCTACACATGCAAACACATTCAATCACAAACAATTCAGGCAAGATATATCAATCCAAATATAGCTGCTGCAGAACCCCCCGTACGGGCGTTAGGTTCGCGTAAGCATCACCTTAGGCATCAGATGTCTCATCGCCAACTGGATCACTTATTTACGGCTCTGAAGATACAGAAATCCAATGAAGGTTGTGAGCCCCCTATACAGGCGCTAGGCACACAGAAGCGTCATCGAAGGCTAGATGGCTCGTCCCCTCGCGGATCATACACTTACGACCTCAAAGAAATCCCATTCTATTTCTAGTTTGGGAGTCAACTGCATTAATCAATAAGCAAGCAGGTGATAGATATACAAACTAACATCGACCATAAACAAAGACGATACAAAATCCAACTAAGGTTGTGGTCCTCCCTGAGAGATGTTTAGACCACAGAAGTGTCACCGTAGGCTAGATGTCTTGTCCCCTCACAGATCATAGACTTATGACTTCAAGGAATCTTATCAGAAGTTCTCATCAAAGAGTCGAACTTTGTAAACTGCCATTCTATCCCACATATAGAAGATTTCGCAATCTAGGAGAGAAAAAGATGAAAGTAAGTAGATAATCAACTATGAACGTACCAATTAACAATGAAATGGAAAGTTATATACATTGCCATGGAGAGTTTAACAAAAGAAAATGATTGCATGGGCATCGGGGCTAGTCCCCACACCCCAGCAAAAAGATACTACTCGCTTATGATGCGCGAAATGAGAAGAATGAGAAAGAGAGAGAAATCCGCCATGAACTCGGTGCAGAAGGTAGTCGCAGCTCGGTGAAGAAGATACGGCCTTCTACGTCATGTCGGAGTAGATCTGGACGCGAAATGGAGATGCCAAGACAGACTGGACAGTCTCCCTCACTCTGTCTTCCTTCTCTCCTCAGCCTCCTTGGTTGCAACATGGGCAGTAGGTGGAATGAAACTGGCACGGACCACACTGGATTTGGACCGGACCTGTGTATAGGCATCCTGTCGGCGTCCCGGAACCGATGCCTCAAAAGGGTACCCTCCTGGTCCTATTTATAGGCACGGGGCAGGTCTTCATGTTTTTGGTCTGTTTCCAGTCCAAACGGTTTTGTAAAATCTGACCAAACGGTCTTAGTGCTTAAACAGTCTGGGGACTTTTACCCAAACGGTCTTAAGAAAAAAGAGGAGCAAACAGTTTTGGATTGTTAAGTTCAAACGGTCTCACAGACCGTTTGCTTTCCTCCAAATGGTCTTGTGCAAAAGGGGCAAACGGTCTTCTCATTAGGTTCATTCGGTCTTCAAGCAGCCAGTAAGAGACCAAACGGTCTTCACGTTAACCGATCCAAACGGTTTGTTGCTGGGATCTCAAACAGTCTTGTCCTGAGATTGAATAGTTGTTGCTCCACTGGCGGACGGGCTTGAGGGACAAGATGGAAGGCGAGGGAAGCGTGGCTGGAGGTAGTAGGTGTGGGGGGTGGAGGTCACAGCAGTAGGGTTGCGGGAGGTAGAATACGACGCACCATGGTCATGTTGAGGCACCACAGTCGTGGTGATGTTGCTGCCCCACGATCGTTCTGCCCCACATGGGTGTGGCACGTGATGAATTGAGCTCTGATGGTGGTGTGCCATGGTCGTGGCCTGCCAATACGGTCATGGCCGCGCTGCCGTCCCACGGTCGTGCCGCCTTGCACGGGCGTGGTAGGTGAGGAAGGATAGGCACTGAGGTTGGTTTACCACGGTCGTGGCCTCACCATACGATCATGGTGAGGGCAATGGACCACGGCCGTGGTCATCTAAAACAGTCGTGGTCGTGGCTTTGATTCAAGGTCTTGCACTGCTCGATCCCTCACGGCTGGGTTATGCCTCCAATCGGCCTCTTCTAGTCTATCGGTCTTGAGACCGAATGGGCTCAAACGGTCTTGAGACCGAATGGGCTCATACCGAATGGATGGATTAGATCGATTGGTCACAACCAAGGGTGAGTGGGGATGGGCCCTAGCTGATTGTTTAGCTTTATCAAGACCTGCATTAAATCAACATAAATTCAGTTAAAACCTTGATAATCGAATCAATTAAGTAATTTTTCATATTATGATGCATTTTGATATTTAATGAGTGAAATTAAATGTGTTGAGTTGAATTTTTCCAAAAATGATAATTGAATTCCCTGGTGAATATGCATTCATCAAGAACCCAACAACTGGCCCTAAAACTAGAGGTTCTCTCTTAAAAGATGGGTCAAGATTTTAAGGATACATGTCTACACCTATCCGGGTGGAACGTATGACCCAAAACCGATGTCCGACCAAGATTATCCAAAGCTCTGCATGCTCATCTCATGAACATCAAGCATAACCCTACGGGTCTAGGTCTAAAACCTATGGTCAGCCTTGTTGTCATTCTCTTCTATATAGGTGCATGCCTCTTTCCTACTCGTATATGTCTGTTAGGGTTCCTATAGGGTCACCACTAACTTCTTTAATGAGGGAGCTATCCTTCACCCTAACAGGCATGACCCTCCCAATGTCGGGTCGCCAAAAGGCACTAGGTCAAACAACCTCACATAGCTCATGCTTCTCATGGGTACTCAAAACCTTTACGTAAAGCATGTATCTCAAACCCACATGCTTGAAGGTATAAAAGACTAAGGTATCCAACTCATCATGTCATCTCTTTCTCCACTTAGGGTTAGGGTTAGCACCATTCTCAGAGGATGTGTCCGGACTCTACCTCTTCCTGGAGGCATCTTCCTCCAAGGATAACTCTCTCCTCATCCTCCTTAAAAATTCAGATCTCTCCCGAGGGCACGACAACACACGCCATCCAACCCAAGCATGTGACTAAATCTTTAGTTTACGCTTTAAACTATTAAAACTTATGACCATGACATCTTGTTTACATGTTTTTCATTGTTTGGTGGAGGATCCCTTAATCCTTATTACTCTTATCCCAAACACAAGAGGGGTGTGAAGAGAGAGAAACCCTAAGCTCTTAGAATCCTATATGAATTAGGGTTGAGAAGAGAAGAAGACAGATGAGAGAGTCCTAGAGGTATCTTACTTTGAGTCAAAACCTCTGATTTTAGCTAGGCAGTCATAGAGAATCTGGGAGTCCTCATAGACCGACTAGCGGGGTGGAGGAAAATCTTGCCAACCCCCAAATTGTGATCTTTTTATAGACACCTTCATCATTGGAAAATCCTCTAATAACTCCCTTGAGTTCTAAAGAGTTTGTAAAATTTAATAATTATTAGAGATTAAATGAAAAACCATCGCTCTAATACCAATTGTAATGACCCTGCTTCCCGGTAACCCCCAATAAAGATAGACCAAGAGGTCAGAGGCATTATCCCAAAATCCAAGATCAATAGTTTTGCAAATAATCAGAAATAATTATCAAATTCTACTAAAAACTAAACTTGAAAATTAGAATAAAATTTTACTTTACATACCTTCAAAAAGTAGGTAATTATGACTTCTAACCACAGTAGAAATTTGACTAGCTAATCCTCCTTTGAATAATTAAATTTATCTTCACATGTTTCGCTTTACTATTTGTCCAATTTCAGATAATTCCTAAAACGCTGACAAACAAAATGTCAGTCAGCATAAATGAATATGTCAGTATGTGGGGATAAACAAAACATTGCACATAGAGTCTAACAACATAATTACATCAAATAATTGTTAACAATACAAAATTACATTTTCAGTATGACTCCTCAACCGCTTTTACCACCTCTAGGATACCCTCTCTAGGGTTAAGTCCTTGCAAGTGACTTTAAGGCTACCTTCTCCATCCTGAGCTTGGTACCTAGGGTCACCTCTCTGGGTGCCCTGTGGTCTTCCCTCTGGGGCTTGACCACCTTGACCTTCCCTCCAGGGCTTGGTCCCTTGTCTTACATCCAGAGTGGTGTGTAGGTTCGAGCGAGTCACACGCATATATAAATTGTGATAATCTTATTCACTTTAAAGATTGCAGTAATGAAACATTCAAGCAGTTTAATTTCATTGCAATCAATAAAGACTCAAGAAACACCGAGAAACATACAGCGTGTACTCATAATTAACCACATACCTAATTTTTAGATTTCACAAGCAATAAGAAATTCCAATCAAGCAATCCAATCCAAGCAAGCAATTCAATCACACAATCACATAATCTTGAAAAGCATATGTAACCTATTTACTACATACTTATCAAGAATCTATTTTATTGACTTGGATTCACTTTCTAGGGTTTCTAATCCGAATTGGGGTTTCATTAGGGTTCTTTTAGATCTATTTACAACTTTTCTCTTTCATGTCCACAAAACCCTAAACAACGGATCTAGGTGAAAAACCCTAATTACTCACTTATTCACATTAGCACTTTATTTTCATCTATTAAGCTTAGGATTAACCTAATAATATTTTTATACAAAGAACCTCGAAATATTTCACATTAGAAACCATTAACACCTATATTAGGGTTTCTATGCCCATTAATGCATGTTAACATATCAAAACCCTAAATTAAGCTTTTTATTCCATGTATTATCTACTTAGATATTCAAAACAACTTTTTATTAATGACATGTTAATAGGCTCGTAGATTATCCATATCAATCATCTCAATTTCATAGAACCATCAAGTTAGGGTTTTTTCCGCGTTATAAAGCATTAAGGCTAGAAAATTTAACTACATTTTGAACTATCATCAGATTCAGGGTCTAAATCTATTTTTATTGAATTCTATAAGTTTTTTTTATCAATTTTCATATATTACATTGTTTCATCTGAGTTACCAATAATTACTTATGATTTATAAAAATAATCTTACCTTGGCCTAATGGCAGCGCGTCACGTATCCTTTTCTTTTCATTGTGATCCATCCTTTGTCTCGAGGATCCAGCCCTGGATCCATCTACCCAAACCCAGTGCTTCTTTCCCCTTATCCTAACACTTCACGCACAACTCTGTCCCTCATGACACATGCCCCTATTTCTGCGAGAAAATAGAGCGTCGTCGTCGGCACGGCACCTACGGGCTGCGGCTTGCTTTTGCACTCAGAAATGCCCAAGAGATCATTCTATTGTCTGCACCTACCTTAAACACCCCTTGGAAAAGCTCGAACTGGGTTCAAGGAACGGCAGTGCCCCCCCCCCACAGGGCAAAGACGAACCTACAGCAGAGCTGCAGCTAGGCCCAATGATGCGGCATCTGGGGCATCCTTTGCTCAAAACTCTGCGATGACCTGCCCCAACACTCTTCACCAGGTTAATCGTGTCACCTTGCTTGACATCACCGCGAGGAGAGTAGATCTCGCATGAAGTAGGTAATGGCACAGCGTGAAGCTCCATAGTAGATCTCATAAAATTAAGGCCTCCAACGCCTTCGGTACGGCACAACGGTTCTACAGAACCCCTTTTATAGCCATGGACGATGGTCTATACGGTCGCTCCACTTTGGCCTCTCTTCCTAGATGGTATGGGATTTGGGGACTTTTCATAGAGGAAGAGACAATAGTTGTACAATAGCTTGTTGTATTCATCTCTCTCTCTCCTAAAACTATTGCCCCTTATTTCATGGATAATCTTCGAGGGAGCAAAGAGAAAAGAGTCTGGGAAGGTTCAACCTCCTGTGTTTTGCTTTCCCAATCTAATCCTGAGGTGGGTGATGATGTGTCCACCCTTGATAACGGATCCTACAGCCCTTAGGCCAAGTGAAAAGAGTAAGGGAACTGGGTCCCCGATTTCCTAATTTAAATCAAATCGTGACATCACTGATATACTACTCACTTTAGGAAATATTATAAAACTCATATCTCCTAAACCGCTTATCCGTTGGATCCCAAATTTTAGAGGAAAGTCCATGATGACTTAATCTACGTGTGTACCAAGTTTGGAATTCAAAATCAAAAGTATGAGGTATTTTTTTCATATGCAAGTTATTACTTAAAAAGGCATATTTTATGCATATTTTCTCTCTCCTATTCCTCTATTCTCTTTATTTGGATTCATTGTATCCCAAGAAACCATGTGGAGTAGAAATCTCATTCATAATTATTCCATTATCCATATTTCCACATATTTCTTATATTTTCGTCATTATCTCAAATTTCCTTCTTAATAAAGCAATATTTGATTTCTTCTTTTTCTTTTAATCATATTGGACTTGTTAATATATTATGATCCAAGAAATCACATGTAAAAAGGAAATATTTCAAAGGGAATCCATTCAATACATGTAATTCATACAATTCCCATAATCATACATTTATTGGGGAAATTGCATTTCCAACCAAAAGAACCCAAAAAATTGGGGTTGTAACAATTATTATCTTACCATTCCTTACCTAAGGCTCATCAACAATTACCATACATGTGGCATATAAGTTTGACATAACATTGCATTGAGATCTTATGATGTTCATATGGCAACATATTAGGGTTACAAGAACATAGAGAGAGTATTTCTTCATCATACTAATCACACAAGGAAGCTAAGTATGATTAACCACCATCACTTACTTGTATTAGGGTTAGATTCAACAAGATAAGTTGATTTAGGGTCAAGGATAAACCTTAATTCCTAGCACTTCCATCGGATCATGAATGCATAAGGTTATCACATAGCCATCTGATTCCATATAACCCAAAAATCTTGAGTCATACTCATAGGATTAGAAAACTCATTGACCACTAGGGTCAAGAATACATAAACCATAGGGTCAGGATCTCATCGACCACTAGGGTCAGTTAACCTTGGCGACCACTAAGGATACCACTCTTGGTGACCTCTAGGGTTACCACTCTTGGAAACCGCAAGGGTTACCAATGTTGGTGACTGCTAGGGTTAGGAAACATTGGCGACCACTAGGGTACAAAACCTCATTGACCACATGAGTTCAAAAACTTGGTGACCACTCATGCAAATCAACTCTCATCGAGCATCATGGGATCAAACCTTGACGACAATCATAGCTCAAAATCTAGGCTTCCAACAAGAGTTAAACACCTTCATCGACCACCAAGGGTCCAAAACCTTGGCGACCAACATGAAATCAAAACCCTTGGAAACCAACATGGAAATTAAAATCCTTGGTGACCACTATGAAATCTAAAACCTTTGGCAACCACATAGATCAAAAACGTAGCGACAATCATGATCAGCCTGGAGATTGCACACAAAGAAAGGTCTAGATTATCCATATTCAAGGAAGGAACATGCATCATGTTTTAGAGGTAAATCAAGAAAGAATATCTACTCAAGATCTATCATCTAAGCTCAACCCTAAAAAAGATAACATCCTTCTCCTTGAAACATAGTTTTAGGACAAGATCATGTAGATGCAAGATGACAGTTAGAAATGATCATGAATAAAGTTATATAACTGGCCTCAAAGAAGATGAAGCAGGTCCAAGCAGCAAGGTAGCTCGAAGGAAAGGGAGAAGAAACCCTAGCTTGAGCACCAAGCTAGCTCCTCTCCAAGAACAAGCAAAACCCTAGGTCAAAGAAGCAAAGAAGAGGTGTTCTTCAAGCTCTAGAACAAACTCCACCATGGAACACCATGAATCCAACCAAGAAGAAAGAGAAAGAAGGTAGGAAAATAATGAAAATGAAGGAAAAGAGGGAGATCTCACTTACCAAGACCAAGAAACAAAGCAAGGATGCTCCAAACGACCTCAACAAGGGTAGATCCAAACCCTAGGTGCACATGCAAGCAAGATAAGACAAGTTCTCCTTTTTTCATTAGTTCCTCCTTCTCCACCAAGAAAGGGGACAATCTCCAAGAGCAAGGAAGAAGAGAGAGAGAGAGAGAGAGAGAGAGAGAGAGCTAGGTGTATAAAGAGCTTGTTTTCATGCAAGGAGAGAGGTATATAAGGCTTAGGGTTGGAGAGAGAGAAAGGAAGGGAGAGGTGCCTAACCATACATGCCATGTGTCCAAGGTCAAGGTATCTCATCCATGCAAGCATCTCATCCATGCAACTGGTCAAACATGTTGACCACAAAACCAAATGACCACAATAAGAAAACTTAGCGACTAAGAGACATCTGAAAAGAAAATGATCACCAACCCTAGAAATGTTGGTGAAGAAATGAGTTAAAATCTCATCGACTGTCAACACTAGGTGGCTCAATAAACCTAGGCAACTGCTAACCCTAGATACCTCATCCTTGACTAGGTGGTCCATCGATGCCAACACTCAAAGTCAATCATGTGTGTTAGGGCGTCCATGAGAGAAAACCCTAATATCCACACACCTCAAATCAAGATGTCACCACTCAAACCAAGGTCACAAATATGATATGAAAACATTTGAGGTGCAACAAGAATGTGAAAAATTGCAAGAAAAACCCTATAAATGGGTAATGTTCATAAAAGCTCACAATAAGCACATATATGCATAACTTGATCAAACAGTGTTCAAACTAGACCAAACTTGAAACTTAATCTTGTCACGTGATATAAAAGCATATATTAGGGATTTATTAAGGTTTTAAGCATCAAATTATGGCAATCAATAATGTTCAACCAAAAATTAAGGTCAGGGGTCTTACACTATGGATGGAAGCAAACAGCTTAAAGTTGGAATATTCATTTTGATGAAGTAGTCAAAGAGTTTGGCTTTCATCAAAATGAAGATGAACCTTGTATTTATAGGAAGGTTAGTGGGGGAATATTGTATTCCTCATATTGTATATGTATGACATATTATTGATGGGGAATGATATCCCTACTTTATAAATGGTAAAGACCTGGCTAGGAAATACAATCTCTATGAAGGATTTAGGTAAAGCATCCTATATCTTAGGAATAAAGATCTATAGAGATAGATCCTGAAGGATTTTTGGACTAAGCATGAGCACATACATTGAAAAAGTGTTGAAGAGATTCAGTAAAGAGGACTCAAAGAGAGGAAACATACCCATGTCTCATGGTGTTACTATCTCTAGAGCTCAATGTCCCAATTATTGTGAAGAAAGGGAATGCATGAGTAGGATTCCATATGAATATGTGATTGGATCCATCATGTACACAATGTTATGTACTCGTCTCGATGTATCATATGTTGGGAAATACGGACACAAAGTATAGTAGCAAAAACAAAATTTTATCTATTTGTATTCCCATACTAGCAAGATCGCATCAACTATTCTGAAATAGGAAGTATCGTTTAACGAGTTATACCTAGTCCTAGACAAAGTCCAGCGACAAAAGCTCACTTCAATGCAATTTTCTTCTAGTTTCTCTTGGATGGTGGTTGTGCATCTCCTAGTCTTCACCATGAATAACAAACAAAATAGCTTTTGTAGTGACTCTTGTGGTCTCACCATAGATTGTAGGATGATTTTGCTCTCCTAGAGGTAGACAAAGGACTCATGCATCTAGAGTAGTCCACACGGACCAACTAGAACTCATGTCATTCAACTAGAAAAGATAAGAAGGAATTGTCCCTCTTGTTGGTGTACTAATCACCAACTTGATCCATACAACAATGATCCTCAGTTTCTCTCTCTATAGTTGTCCCTCCCTAGTCGGGTAGGACTTGCTTGGGATCTCTTGGTGGTTACCACAACCAGAGAGGACAACAATTGTCAGAGAAATTGATTCTCAATTGTATGTGTTATTGTTGTACTCTGGGAAGCCCCCAGTACCCCTCTATTTATAGGTGGGGTCTGGGTCAGGGTTCACAGTCCGTTCAAGATCTGTGTGGGTGTAAGATACTAGAAGATCTTGAATTTTTGCAACCTACAAACCACAAAATGGTTGTCTAGTCTGGTAGTCCAAACTAGACTTGTCAAATGGGCGGGTAGGTTGGGTTTGGGTTTGGGTTGGGTCATTGCGGGTTTGGGTCTCGCGGGTGTGGGTCAAAAAGATATAATTCTAAATGGGTGGAACAAAGACAAATCCAAACCCGGTCCAACGGGTTGCGGGTTGCCCACTGGTGCCCACTTGATTAATTTTTAAAATATATTGTTAGTGTTTGTTTATATAAGATATGACACAAAACAATCATGTTGCACACATTGTCACATAATATTTATTTATACATCCAAAAATGTGTTACAAGAAGAGTATCAAAATGCAATGCACCCATGAACAGGGCTGCAACATGTCTATTAAAGAAGAGCCTAACTGGCTGAATTAAGTTTATGTATCACATAAATTCTAGAATAGTAGTGTACTATAGACTTTAGACGTTCATACATTATTCTTAAATAATGACCACCTACAACAAACCACAACAAAAAATACAACAATATCTAGTATGAATTGTGGCATCCAAATGAGATGAAGGATAGATCTTGGAAACAAAACAAAGGCTAAAATTTAAGTTAGTTCTAGTCAGACTGAAACTTAAGTCTAGCAATCACTGCTAGACTTAGGTTCCCGCTTGATTTGCTTTTGTTTCACGATCCAATTTTGGAGTCTCCGTTATTGTGCTTTGTTAACTTGAATTGTAATATGCAATTGTGATATAAGTATAAGACTGATTTAATATTTGCCCATTACTACTAAGCCGCATAGATATAAAAAACCAGTGTAATTAAGTGGGTCACTCACGGGTGCCCGCGGATTGCCCATGAAACCCTCTAAGTAAACAGGTGGGTATGGGTTTGGGTTTTTCTGACGGGTGGCAAATTTTATGACCCAAACATAACTTAAACGGGTCGACCCATGGGCACCCGCGAATTTTGACCCAGTTTGATAGGTCTAGTTTAGATGGTCATCTAGCACTACAAGACGGTCATCTCATACTGCCAAATAGTCATCTGGTAGTTTCCCACTCGCGTATGAAATTGGAAAATTCATTTCTGATTAATGATAAAAATTAATTCCTAGCTTACAAGTATTGTGCATTCAAAATGATTCAAGAAAGTATCTAGAACCTTCCTCTAGCCTAAATGAGCAATCTCGCACATGCAAGATGGTCGTGTCGCTCACCCAGACATTCATTTGGTGAGCCAAGTCAAACCGGTCAGTTTAAAAGAATGAATTGCTCGATTCACACCTCAATTTGGGTAGAACTTAGACAATTCAATTTTTTACCAGTCTTGTCAACCCAAATAGCCATCTCAGCACTTGAGACAATCATCTAATGCACCAAATGAATGTCTCACCTAGTGAGATGATCAGCTGGGGTGCATTCATCTAATCTGTTGCATGAATTGAGTACATAAACATTTAGTAAGCAATTCAATCATCATTCAAAATTAAAATCCTCTTCTAGATGAGTAAACATTTAGGTGTCCTTTTTTCATATATCTGAGGGCCTTGATCCCTATTTTAAATGTGAACCTAAAAAATTGAATGACCCTATAGGTCCTATATCACATTGGTAGTGAATGTTCATAACTAACTTATAACATCACAAGCAGAAAGTGGTGCTTAGTCGTGCATCAGTCCTACCCAAATGAATGGAAAGTTGGAGAACAACTTCAACCTACAATTTGTATAAGGTGTTCCAATGATTATATAATTCATTTCTCTCTGATATTTGGGATGAACTCGAGGTATGGAATCATCATCCTCTCAACGTTCAATCTATGTTCCTTGAACCAAGAGCAGACTGTCTGACATAATGTAACCTCAATATCACATATTGATTCACATGTGCATGCACATGCGTATCTCAGTCTCTCTTATCAAGCGTCTAGGATATCATACTCCTAGTAGGAGGAACAAATTTCATCTCTATCACTCATTCTATACCCATGTGTAATAGTCACCCAATCATCACCGTTATAACGACCCATGTTTCAAGACTGTATTTGATGATGTCAAAGCATACCCAACGACATGTGATGAGTGCACTGATTTTAGGTCTAAGAATCACAATCACCACCTTCACTATGAGAGATGACTATGACTACCAATGACGGTTTCCATGTGTCACTCTCAAGGTGGGTCTATCTGATACATTATTCCCTAACATGTATTTATGTGTTTGGTTTGAATATTGCCATATCATGACTAATGAGATTCAGTCATCAACCAACCAACACTCCAGTCTTGTGTGATATTAGTGTCCGACTAGGGACATAACAAGAATGTACATACTCTTAGCATTTGTATGATCTCATTCTCCAAGTCACGTACTTGAAGACATACGTCATTGAGTATTGTCATTCTTTAGACATTCATAATGTTTCCTCATTATCTCATAACCAAATGAAATATAATGAATTGGAAGCTTGCCTTTATAAGTATTAATAAAATCCTTTATGGTATATGTCATGTCAATCATCACATGATTGGCTCTCTGGGCATACCTTACCAACAGACTCCCACTTGCACTTAGAGCCAATCACCCATGAATCTCATTCTTAGTGATCCAAACATGTCCACCATGTTTCTTCTATGCTAGTACTAATCCAGTGGGTTAGCAACATTTTTCTATTAGTCGGTATATTGCATATTTTTTATCATTTTGTTCTCAGATAAAACTATCTTAATATGGTATCTGATATTGCTTGTCTAACAAGTAGCTCCATTGTTGTCACAATATTACTATTGATTCATCAATGGTTGGAACATCTATAATTTCATGATATGAACCTTTAGATTCATATAGTATCACTCCCTATTCATAACACAATTATACTTTGATTCTATTGTAGAATAATATTAATGGCTATTAGTTATGTTACAACCCCAAATTTTGGGTTCCTTTGGTGAGAAATGTAATTTCTCATATTAAAGATATTTGGACAAATAATATAATTTGTTGAGAATAAATTGATGTTGTTTGAAATAGCCTTGTTGTTTGATTTGTGGGCTTTATTGGCTATTGGGCCCAATAACAAGGAAAAATTCAATTAATAAATGAATAATTGGGTTTTGAGAAAAGAAAGATGTGGAAATCTCTAGAAGGCAAAAGAAGGTAATCTAAAGATGGATTTCATGCCTCTTGGGTTTCTTGGGCCCCAAGGAGTCCAAATTTGCAAAGAAAATGCAATAAGAAAAGAAAAGAGTAATTAGATATTTCTTTATTAAGGAAGAAATTGAAAACAATGATAAAATATGGAGAATATGTGAAAAGAGGTATAATTGAGTTATCCTTGGTGGATTTTCGTATCCCAAGGATTCATAATGATAAAAGGAATTTCAATAGGAAAATAGAAGAGAGAAAAAGAGAAATCCTTTAAAAAAGAATTAAAAAGGGAAAGAAATTGATTAATAAAAAAGGGAATTATGAGAAATTGACTTTTAAAAGAAGATAAAGACAAGTAGATGTTCCCCAACATGGGAATCTGTGCCTTTGGGATTTCTTGAGGTCCAAGGGACCCAAAATAATAGGATAATATCAATGGGGAAAGAAATAACAATTAATTTTGAATAAATTAATGAATAACTTAGGAGAGAAGGAAGCCCTCTCATACCTTGGAATTTGTTTCCCACATTTCGTACAAAGCTAGATAATGCCAAGACAAACGTTCCCTTAAATTTTGAGATAAAAAGGAGAAAGGTTTTGGGAGATATGAATTTCCTAAGAAATTGCTAAAATTTGGATTTATTCAGTTTTTGGGAAAGGATTTTTCCTTTTTGTTTAAGCGCGGATAACCCAGACCGTTGGATCTTAATCCAACAGCACCTGGTCATCGTCTAAGTCCCGCTGGGACTGGGACTCTGCAAGATACAGAGGAAATTTCCTCTTCGTTTTCCTTGTGATTCAGGGAATATGCAAACTTGCAATGTTTCCCGTTGCATTCAGGAGACAAAACTGCAGGGATTTATCCCTGGTTCGACTAGGATTAGTCGTCGTTTCAGGAAACGCCTAACTTGGTAGGTTCTTGCCCCAACCCTATATATAGGGGAGGGTGATCGATGGCACCAGGATCCCCACAATTCGTTCTCAATTGTCCGTACCCCTGAGACAAGTGCTCCAACACGTTCAATTTGGTCAGGGACCTTGACTTTCTTCCCCGTCGAGTTGCTGTTCTCGTCGGAGTGGCAGAGGATCGCCAGCGATGAAGGAGCGGTGCCAAGGAGAAATTGACCCCCCAAGAGAATCCGAGAAGGGCAGGCGGAGCCCCTGGACCAATCAAATGGGTCATAGATGCACGGATGGCCGGAGTCAACCCTTGAGTTGACTCAGCTGAGAAGCTTGTCTCGCGAACAGCCTGAACAGAGGAGGAAGACGATGGCCTGGTCTTTTACCGAAATAACCCTCTGCGCCTTCAGTAAAGGTAAGGATGTTTCCGTCCTTTGGTCCTGTTGTTTGCAACGTTGAGGGCGCGTGCATCCACAGCCGTTGGATCCTCAGTGGATCCACGGACCATGGATCAGGCGGCCCTGGTTTTTCCTAGAAATAGCAAATAAACCTAAAAAGGGATTATTTTGATAAAATCGTATCTGGTGATAGAAAACTCGGATGCAAAAAGTCAATACATGAAAAATGATCACAAAAATATGAGGAATTTATTAAAAATGGTTTGAAAGCCAAAATCTATCTCTTTTTGTAAAAGTACATATTTTGAATAGAAAAGGGATTAATTTTTTATTAGAACCTCTAATGGTTGATAAAAGATATGTTTAACCTTGCAATTAGGCTAATTCGAGTATGGTTAACTTGTTTACTGATTTAGATGGTTATTAGCCTATTTTGATGATAAAATTACAGGTTTAGGGTTTTTAACTCAATATGTTGATTAACAAGTTTAGAAACCCTAAATTGGAGAAAAAGAAAAGAAAGGATATAGTAATCTGAAAATTAGGGTTTATATGGTCCAAACTTGATCTTTAGGACCTTAATGGAAAAGTAAGGCAAGATAATTAGGGTTTGGTGAATTTTTTATAAAAGTAAGGTAAAAGTAATAAAAAGGAAATAAAACCCTAATTATGGTCAGAATCCTAAAAAAGACAAATAACCTAGGAAACGATTAGAATTAATGAATTATGAGTTGTTAATCTGAAAGAAACTAAAGGTGATAATTGAGTATAATGACCTTGAAATAACTTAAAAGAATAAAGAAGGTAGTTTTGATATAAAGGAGAAATAATCGACTTTAATTGGGTTTATGATGTTGAAATTAGGGTTTATGAACTAAGAGAGCATTTAACATGATAAAAGCGCTATGGAGGCAAAAACCCTAATAAAACCCTAATATGGTCTAGAAAGCCTAAGGTGGAATCCAAGTCTAGCTTTAAAATGTTTTGGATAAACTATAACACTTGGATCGCATGCATTAATTTCAGGATATTGTTGATTGCTTGTTGATTTATTCTTTATCCATATTGCTTGGACAATCAAGTTGCCCTGGATCAGGTATGTGGTTAATTATGGATAACTGCCTTAGTTTTCCAAGGATTTTCTGGATGATTAATCGTATTGAATGCAAAATTATCTGTTGGATGTTCATACTTGCAAATTATAAAGTCACTATGATTATCACATTAATAATAGAAGTATGGATTCTCGCACCTACATGCCACCCTGATGGATGATGCCAAAGTTCAGGCCCAGAAGGGTAGACCAATAGACACCTTGAGTGGTGACCCCAGGCACCAAGAAGGTGGCCTATGATATTGCATGACTAGTGGGCACCATGAGTGGTGACCCCCAGGCACCAAGCTCGGAATTGAGAAGGTGGCCATAAGTCATTGGCAAAGGGCACCCTAAGGGGGGTATGCCAGGGTTAGGGCAAAAGCGGTGGAGAATGTCATACTGAAAAGTGTAAATTGACTTGTTAATTAATTTGATTGTGATTAGTAAATTGTTAACCATATTTGCAATATTTTGGTTGTTCCCACATACCAGTATATTTCGATATACTGACCGATGTTTTGTTTGTCGGCGTTTTAGGAACAACAATTGAAAGAACAAATAGTAAAGTGACACATTGTGAAAGTAAAACATAAAGTGCAAGGAGGATTAGTTAGAATGGATTCAAGCTTGGATAGATAGATTCCCAAGGTTTTAGAAGGTAAGTAAAGTTTTAATTTTATACCAAAATTCAGTTAGTTAGTTAGTAGAATTTCATAATTGTTATTGATTATTTGTTGAACCTTTGATCCTGTTAATTGAATAACGGCACTGACCTTTTGGTCTCCCTTAATTGGGGGTTACCGGAAGGCGGGGTCGTTACAATTGGTATCAGAGCATAGGTTCCTCAATTAATCCTTAATAATTATTAAATTTTACAAATTCTGTAGAAACCAAGGGAGTTATTAGAGGATTGTCTGAAAGACTGAGGTGTCTAGAAAAGGATCACGTCCGGGGGCTGGCAATATTTTCCTCTGCACCGCTAGTCAGAATACGAGGACTCCCAGATTGTGTGACTGCCTGGCCGATGTATTAGGGTATGACTCGAAATAAGATACCTTTAGGACTCTCTCATCTTGTTCATCCCTTCTCAACTCAATTTCTATTAAGGACCTTAAGGATTAGGGTTTTCCCTCTTCTCCTCACCCTCTTGAGGTATGGGTATTTGATAAAGTCTAAGGAATCCTCCACCAAATTAATGAAAAGAATGTAAATAAGATTTCATGGACATAAGTTAAGCGCAAACTAAGGAATAGATACATGCTTAGGTCATATGACACGAGTTGTCTTTGCCTCAGGAGAGACCTGAGGATAGACCTCCTTGTCTGGAGGATGAGTAGAGAGAATTAGTCTGGGAGGTAGAGACCTCCATTAAAGGTAGAGACCTAGCACATCCTTTGAGGATGATGTTAACCCTAACCCTAAGTGAAGATTAAAGAGAGAGAGAGAGATGACATGATGTCATGATTGACCGAGTGTTTGGTTGGTCATACCTTTGGAATGACATAAGAGGGTAGATGACCTAGTACCTTTGGCGACCCAACCCGGGAGAGGGTCTTGCAGGCCATAGCAAAGGATAGCTCCTTTTTGGATGAGGTTAGAGAACCTATAGTTACCCTATGGGCTTAGGCAAGTAGGGTATAGCTTGATGAAATCCTGGTTAAGAGATCATGATGGAAGGCTTATGAAAGGGGTATGGATGCTCTTGAGCCAAACATGAGTTGAGCATAGGCTTCAACCACATAGGGGTATGCTTGTGAGCATGAGCCTTCATGAAGAAGGGACCTCTAGTAAGTATGGCTGGAGATGGAATTAGCTCTAGAGAGAGGAAGCAGAACCCCAACAAGGAGGGTGGAAGTCTAAAACCCCGAAACTTGAGGAATATTGGGAAGTTAAGAATGATGCGACCTACGTGGATGATAGTGGTTGCCTTATACTTAATTCCTGGAGGCTGATGATATCTTGGTTGCCTTTAGAGTAACCAAACCCTAGAGAGAGGATAAGGCTTCTAGTACCCATGGTATAAGTGGTTACCTGCTGGAGGAGATAAAGAGTGCTTTAGACCCTGAGGAGGTTTAAGTAACCAGTTGTGAGGCTTTATACCTAGTTGGTTGCCCTGGGAGAGGGCTCAACTCCAAATGCATTGCTCGAATAGAAAGATCATGGAAGTACATAACATACCTTGGACATGCTTGATTCATGGTTAAGAGGTTGAGCATGTAGTTGGATATCCAAGGGTGAACCTAGGGTTCCTAGGCCTAAGAGGGGAAGTAGTGTATCTGATGCTCATGATGAGATTTGAGTCTCTATAGTTTCAAGCATGGTACTCATCATGTGTAGAGGTAAAGGAAATCCCTTAAGTTAAGGGTATGTTTGATGAACCCCTCACAGCTAAGTTGATCTAATGTTGAGGAAAGAGAACAAGTATGACCTAGCATAGTTAATAGGTGGTCTGCTTGTGCCTTAGTAGTTGTTGGGTTAGGCATGCTCATGAGAATGTAAACCCTAGGGACGCTTGTGACCTATGTTATCAAGGTGTAGTTTCCTCCCATCCTGGGAGAGGGACCCTTTGGTAGGGGTTTTACCAGTTTTGTGGGTATGAGGAAACCTAATGAGGTTTCATAGGGTCTTGACAAGCTAAGTGAAGAGTACATGGCATGAGAATGAACCTATAGACCCATATATAACCATCTCTATGTGCAAGTGGATGTGTTACCATGGAGGTAACCGGTATGGGGCTCGACCAAGGTAGGCAGGTCGCCATGACCCTTATGAAAGGATGAAAGTCAGCCCATGAATGCAAGAAGAGAGATGATGGATGTTTGGGTAAGGTTCTATGTTGGACATGTACAATAATAGAATCCTAAGTCTATCGTAGGGTCAGGTAGGGATAAGACCGATGGAAGAAGGAGTTGCCTAATTCCCTAGTTGCACATGACCATAGGGTCGGGAGGTAACAACTATCTTTGTCTGAGGGCCATGGGTTAGGAGATTGATCACCTTCATGGACTCATGGGACCCAAAGGGCAGATGAGTAGGGCACTCTCTGGATGCATAAGGGAAAAGGGATGACCCCAAAAGTGTCGTCACCCTATAGACCTAGAGGAGATGACTAAGGATTGTGCTTGGACCAAGTAAGTTCGAGACCAGTTATCCATGGAAGTAATTTTTGATACCATAATGGTTGTGATGTAGAGACATATGTGGCACGTTTCAACTTAGATTTGAAAGTGTACTGGCGAGGTGGGTTGTACCATCTCTACTCTTGGAACAGGAAGAACTCTGTATTTGGACTGCAGCCAAATGCTTATTTCTTCTTGTTATGGGGGTGAGAGATAGGACAGTACGCATGCCTTACACCAAGGATAAAAATTATGTAAGTTGGAATGTTGCTACAAGGTATGAGGATAGAGATGATAACATACATTTGTGGAGAGAATAATACATGGATGATTTACAAACACTAAGAGTATTAAGGAGATCATCTTGTGAGGATGTTTTATCTTGAACTAAGTGGATTTTTGCAAGTGTTACAAGGAATCACAAGGTTGAGTTTGATCACCATGAGGATGAGCTCAGAATTCCTTGATGAAGACAACCTTAGAGTTTGAGATGAGATGATAAGTATAATGCATGGAGGAGTATGTCTTCGACATTAACTAACACCTAAGGATAAAGAGTGGTAATGAATGCTCTGGTTAAGATATAGCTACCTAGTTTAGCTGGAAGCTAGAAGAAGTTGAGGTTGTTTGACTAACCCTATGTTTGGAAAGAAGATGTGTTTTGGCTAACACTCGGATGTAATAAGATATGTTGAACAAGTTAATGGTTGTTTGGTTAGCCAGTTTAGTCCTTGATGTAGTGAAAGGATGGTGATAGAACCTCAGATACACTTCTTTGGATAGGAAGGTAATAAAACCCTTTTGAGAGTGGTTTAGGGTTTTCGAGGTATCAAGCTTGAGGAATCATAACGATACAGGAGGACATGATGGATGCATGTAGCATGTGGCCATGCAAGCCAGGAGGTGAAGGACGAACACCATTAACCCAGTGCATGGATATAAAGTATAAAGAGTTCCCGAGAGGGAATGGGAGTTCATCATTATGGATGTTGTGAGTTTCTCCTAGACCAAGAAGGTCAAGATACAATATGGGTTATGGTAGATCGCCTTACCTAGATGACATGAGAAAGGAAGAGTTCTGTCAAGGGACAGATCTGGTTGAACTACATATGAAAAGAGGTGGTTCAACTACACCATGATGCGAATTCAAAGGTTCTTGATGTGACCTAAAGGTTCACTTCCATGAGGTGGAAGTAGATACATGAAGAGCTCAGTGGTTGTATAGTTTATCACCCCATACTAATGGACAGTATGATCCGGACTAGAGGGTCTGATGAGAGCATGTGTGCTCATTTAGGGTGATACATAGAGATAGTTCTTAAGATGTGATGTTAACCACCATAGCCTTTATCGGGATGCAAGAAGTTCTATAGGGAGGTTGTGTCGGTCACCACTTCATTATGATGATGTTGGTGAAGGAGGCCTCACGAAGGTTAGAAAAGAACCACAAGTGTGTGCAGATGAAGTCGCTTTGATCGTGCAATGGCTAAGAGAAAGACCAGTGGTGACATGAGTCACGAGCTGATGCAAAGCGGACTGATATGCAGTTTACTGTGGGAGAATATGTGATGTGAAAATCTGACCCCTCTAAGCTACAGCTGAGAAAGCTGAGTCCCCGATATATGGGTCCATTTGAGATGGATTGGTGGAGATGGTTGTGTTAACCTTACCCCTCGGGATAAAATGATGTGTTGCATGAGTCTGATCTAGAGCACTATGTGAGGTACCCAAGCCAGGTGTTGTGCCCTGAACCTATTCAGCGTGTGAAAGGCTGAAAAGTCCTGAGTCACCTATGAGGGTACGATATACCAAGGTAAGAAAGAACTCAGATGGAAGAAAATGCGATAATGAAGGTTCTTGGGAAACACCATGGAAAGGGTGAAGCCACATGGGAGCCCTGATGGACATAAGAAGACTTATCCTATTTGTTTGCTTGCTTGATGGAATTTTGAGGGCAAATTTCTCATAATAGGGGAAGGATGTTACAACCCCAAATTTTGGGTTCCTTTGGTGAGAAATGTAATTTCTCATATTAAATATATTAGACAAATAATATAATTTGTTGAGAATAAATTTATGTTGTTTGAAATAGCCTTGTTGTTTGATTTGTGGGCTTTATTGGCTATTGGGCCCAATAACAAGGAAAAATTCAATTAATAAATGAATAATTGGGTTTTGAGAAAAGAAAGATGTGGAAATCTCTAGAAGGCAAAAGAAGGTAATCTAAAGATGGATTTCGTGCCTCTTAGGTTCCTTGGGTCCCAAGGAGTCCAAATTTGCAAAGAAAATGCAATAAGAAAAGAAAAGAGTAATTAGATATTTCTTTATTAAGGAAGAAATTGAAAACAATGATAAAATATGGAGAATATGTGAAAAGAGGTATAATTGAGTTATCCTTTGTGTATTTTCGTATCCCAAGGATTCATAATGATAAAAGGAATTTCAATAGGAAAATAGAAGAGAGAAAAAGAGAAATCATTTAAAAGAGAATTAAAAAGGGAAAGAAATTGATTAATAAAAGGGAATTATGAGAAATTGACTTTTAAAAGAAGATAAAGACAAGTAGATGTTCCCCAACATGGGAATCTGTGCCTTTGGGATTTCTTGAGGTCCAAGGGACCCAAAATAACAGGATAATATCAATGGGGAAAGAAATAACAATTAATTTTGAATAAATTAATGAATAACTTAGGAGAGAAGGAAACCCTCTCATACCTTGGAATTTGTTTCCCAAATTTCGTACAAAGATAGATAATGCCAAGACAAACGTTCCCTTAAATTTTGAGATAAAAAGGAGAAAGGGTTTGGGATATATTAATTTCCTAAGAAATTGCTAAAAATTGGATTTATTCAGTTTTTGGGAAAGGATTTTTCCTTTTTGGCTAAGCGCGGATAACCCAGACCGTTGGATCTTAATCCAACAGCACCTGGTCATCATCTAAGTCCCACTGGGACTGGGACTCTACAAGATATAGAGGAACTTTCCTCTTTGTTTTCCTTGTGATTCAGGGAATATGCAAACTTGCAATGTTTCCCATTGCATTCAGGAGACAAAACCGCAGGGATTTATCCCTGGTTCGACTAGGATTAGTCGTCGTTTCAGGAAACGCCTAACTTGGTAGGTTCTTGCCCCAACCCTATATATAGGGGAGGGTGATCGATGGCACCAGGATCCCCACAATTTGTTCTCAATTGTCCGTACCCCTGAGACGAGTGCTCCAACATGTTCAATTTGGTCAGGGACCTTGACTTTCTTCCCCGTCAAGTTGTTGTTGTCGTCAGAGTGGCAGAGGATCGCCGACGATGAAGGAGCGGTGCCAAGGAGAAATTGACCCCCCAGGCGAATCCGAGAAGGGCAGGCGGAGCCCCTGGACCAATCAAATGGGTCGTAGATGCACGGATGGCCGGAGTCAACCCTTGAGTTGACTCAGCTGAGAAGCTTGTCTCGCAAACAGCCTGAACAGAGGAGGAAGACAACGGTCTGGTCTTTTACCGAAATAACCCTCCGCGCCTTCAGTAAAGGTAAGGACGTTTCCGTCCTTTGGTCCTATTGTTTGCAACGTTGAGGGCGCGTGCATCCACGGCCATTGGATCCTCAGTGGATCCGCGGACCATGGATCAGGCGGCCATGGTTTTTCCTAGAAATAGCAAATAAACCTAAAAAGGGATTATTTTGATAAAATCGTATCTGGTGATAGAAAACTCGGATGCAAAAAGTCAATACATAAAAAATGAACACAAAAATATGAGGAATTTATTAAAAATGGTTTGAAAGCCTAAATCTATCTCTTTTTCTAAAAGTACATATTTTGAATAGAAAAGGGATTAATTTGTGATTAGAAGCTCTAATGGTTGATAAAAGATATGTTTAACCTTGCAATTAGGCTAATTCATGTATGGATAACTTGTTTACTGATTTAGATGGTTATTAGCCTATTTTGATGATAAAATTACAAGTTTAGGGTTTTTAACTCAATATGTTGATTAACAAGTTTAGAAACCCTAAATTGGAGAAAAAGAAAAGAAAGGATATAGTAATCTGAAAATTAGGGTTTATATGGTCCAAACCTGATCTTTAGGACCTTAATGGAAAAGTAAGGCAAGATAATTAGGGTTTGGTGAATTTTTGATAAAAGTAAGGTAAAAGTAATAAAAAGGAAATAAAACCCTAATTATGGTCAGAATCCTAAAAAAGACAAATAACCTAGGAAACGATTAGAATTAATGAATTATGAGTTGTTAATCTGAAAGAAACTAAAGGTGATAATTGAGTATAATGACCTTAAAATAACTTAAAAGAATAAAGAAGGTAGTTTTGATATAAAGGAGAAATAATCGACTTTAATTGGGTTTATGATGTTGAAATTAGGGTTTATGAACTAAGAGAGCATTTAACATGATAAAAGCGCTATGGAGGCAAAAACCCTAATAAAACCCTAATATGGTCTAGAAAGCCTAAGGTGGAATCCAAGTCTAGCTTTAAAATGTTTTGGATAAACTATAACACGTGGATCGCATACATTAATTTCAAGATATTGTTGATTGCTTGTTGATTTATTCTTTATCCATATTGCTTGGACAATCAAGTTGCCCTGGATCAAGTATGTGGTTAATTATGGATAACCGTCTTAGTTTTCTGAGGATTTTCTGGATGATTAATCGTATTGAATGCAATATTATCTGTTGGATGTTCATACTTGCAAATTATAAAGTCACTATGATTATCACATTAATAATAGAAGTATGGATTCTCGCACCTACATGCCACCCTGATGGATGATGCCAAAGGTCAGGCCCAGAAGGGTAGACCAATGGACACCTTGAGTGGTGACCCCAGGCACCAAGAAGGAGGCCTATGATATTGCATGACTAGTGGGCACCATGAGTGGTGACCCCCAGGCACCAAGCTCAGAATTGAGAAGGTGGCCATAAGTCATTGGCAAAGGGCACTCTAAGGTGGGTATGCCAGGGTTAGGGCAAAAGCGGTGGAGAATGTCATACTGAAAAGTGTAAATTGGCTTGTTAATTAATTTGATTGTGATTAGTAAATTATTAGCCATATTTGCAAGATTTTGGTTGTTCCCACATACCAGTATATTTCGATATACTGACCGACGTTTTGTTTGTCGGCATTTTAGGAACAACAATTGAAAGAACAAATAGTAAAGTGACACATTGTGAAAGTAAAACATAAAGTGCAAGGAGGATTAGTTAGAATGGATTCAAGCTTCGATAGATAGATTCCCAAGGTTTTCGAAGGTAAGTAAAGTTTTAATTTTATACCAAATTTTAGTTAGTTAGTAGAATTTTATAATTATTATTGATTATTTGTCGAACCTTTGATCATGTTAATTGAATAATGGCACCGACCTTTCGGTCTCCCTTAATTGGGGGTTACCGGGAGGCGGGGTGGTTATAAGTTCGGAACCCTTCCAACTAGCATCTCTCCTTTTAAAATCAAACAAATTTTAATTTGTGATCACTTTTGTCAATAAGGAAGCTTGCATGCAACTCTTCCTTATTTCTGTCCTTAGTTTCTAGTATTCTATCATTGGATATTTTTAAAGTACTAATGGATATCTTTAATGACAGTCCAATGGGACTTATTAGAATTTAATATCATCTTGTCATGTCCAATAAATAAAAGATTATATGGGATAAGTACACTTCAAGCATTCATGATCCGGATGTTACTGGTGATGGTCTCCTTCAATTACTGTTAAATTGGCTTGACTTCACGATCTCGCTACAAGAATTATCTATATATCGGCGTCTTAGATATCTCTATAAATAGCTTAGAAAAAGATATCTCTATCGATATTTTTTCTCGTCACCTATCGCCTCCGCGCTTTTGTGATTTATCGTTATAAAAGAGACATGAGCGAAAAGCAAACCAGAACACAGAAGCTTATTGACAAGCCCGAACGAGTAAAATTGATACTAGCAACATGATTGATTAATAATTGAACAAATAAAAACTAATGATATCTTGTAGTATACACTTGGGCACGGCATCAGCAGCCGACCAAAGCAAGGGGTCATTATTGCCAAAGAGAAAAGTGAAACGTCATTATTTCTCCATAGTCATACAATTGCAACTAAGAAAGTGGTGATCTATGCTGAGAGAGTTTCCTTTTAAGGCTCCTTTCCAACGGCATTGCAACCAACCAAAGCAACCACAGATCAGCAATCACTTTTTAGGAGCGAGCTTCGCTTTGATCTTCTCGATCTCCTTGGTGCCAACCTGGAAAGCGACGGTCAGCACGTTGTCCGGCACCGTGGGCGAGGCGGCGAAGAGGGTTGCGGCGAGCGACTGTGTCCCAGGTAGCTGACTGTTGAAGGCAGCGAGCGCGGCCGCGGGGACCTTGCCGTTGTTCCTCTGGTAATGGACGAGGCCCTGTGGGAAGACGAACACGTCGCCCTTCTTGATGGTCTTTGCCACGAGCTGGTTGGTTGTTGTGATGAACCCGACGTCTAGCTCGCCCTCGAGCATGAACACCATCTCTGTGGCGCGCGGGTGGGTGTGTGGCGGGTTGACTCCGCCTGGAGCGTAGTCGACGCGGGACATGGAGATGCCCAGAGTGTTGAGCCCAGGGACCTTCTGGACGTTGGCCGCCGTGACCACCGAGCCCGTCATAGTACTGGTGTTCCCGGGCTTGGCCAGCACGTCGGAGGAGAAGTCTGTGGCGTTTATGACCTTCGAGGTGTCCTTGCAGGGGAACCCGTTGATCTTCACTGCTGTGGGACTGAGATCGGCGACGCAGATGTCTTGTAGCATGTCCGGGTCCGCGGCGATGAGGGATGAGGAGAAGAAGATGGCCATCATAGAGAGGAATGGGAATGAAGAAACCGCCATAGCTTAGTTTGCCCTTGCAAAACGATCGGTATCTAGCTCCTTCAAGAGTATGTATGCGAACAAGTATGAGCTGTGTTTGGCCTGTGAAAGGAATGAATGATAGGAACTGTAAACAAGAGAGCTAGCCCAAGTTGATGGACAAGCACGGGTCGGATGCCCAGTTATATATGCATCATCACGGTTGACTAGTGTATAGATCTGTAGATGATAAGAGTTAGGTCTAGGTCTTATGTGTAAAGGCAACGGCACGGAGATGGATCTGCTTCATGGCTGCAGGCAAGGCACGGATCGGCAGGAGTAAGGTCACACCTCACTGTACGTGCAAGCAATCCCAGCTAGTTAATTGGTGGATTTGGTAAGTTTGTTTTGTTTTGTTTTTTTTTTTTTTTTTTTTTGGGTGGGGGGGGGGGGGGGGGGGGTTGTGGTGGTAAACACAGAGGCATCGGTAACCAACAAATGAATGGGTGAATGATTATAATATTCGGAGACGTACAGGGAACGAACATAACTTAGATTACCAATGTCTATCTGAACTTGCATTTGGTAAGTGGTAACTAGTGTTGAGGACCTTCTCCATTTTATGGGTTTATTATTTATGTTTTAATTTTCCTAGTTGTTTTGTCGCTAGCTCAAACGTCTGGTAGATTGATACTGAATGAACTTAATGCAAGCCTTTGTTCTTGTTAGGGGAGTATGTAGTTGGTACTGCGAAGGACAGTGGCGCCCTAACTACCGGCATTTCTTTTTTCTTTTGATATTTTTTAAATTGTGAGGACGAGCCTGCTGCTCCGGTTGAACATGGAGTAGCTCAACCCTTAATGTCGTATGTCATCCAATGGCGGATCTAGAAAACAAATATTAGAAGGGGGGGTGTTAAAATATGTCTATATAGTTAAAGTCATCTTAATCATGTTATTTTCCATTCTTCACAAGAATTGGAATATATGACTCAGGAGAGACTAATCTGGATTCTCTCTCACTGAATCATTTCCATGTTGAACTCTTTCAACACATTGTTATTGTATGTTCTCAAATTTATATTGTGAAACATTCAAGAATTATCTTTATAGATCTTGATTCCTATCTCATAGGATGCTTCACTCAATCATTCATTGTTGAAGGGGTTTTCCATGCCAGATCTCAATATTCACAATATTAGGATGTTATTCCTCATCATATGTGGAATATCCATATATGCTCTCACTAAATCTTTTGGAATCACAAATTTCATCTTTTATCTTTATTCAAGTCAAACTCTTTGACTATCTTGTCAAATCAAAAGATCCCTCCTCTGAGCTGCTTGTTTCAATCTCGGATTGAACTTTGTAATTCATAGACTTTATTTACATTCTTGAAGTTATAAAACTTTTTAGGTTGTGTCACATACACATCCTCTAATGCATTCCCTTCAAGGAATCCGGTCCTATCTTCATATGCAAAAATGCATAGTCTGTTTTAAGTACAACAACAAGCATGACAATTGGTAAAAGAATTTCTATCATGTTCAACAACTTGAATTGATTTGAAATATTTTTCGCTGATTCGTCCTTTTATGTTATCCATGTAGGTCTTTGATACAAGACCCTATTCAACCCTTTAGGTATTACCCCATTAGGTGGCGCTATCAAGGTCCTACCTTGTTAGGTTACATGGACCCCATAATGGCCTTTGAGCCATTACTCAGATCATGGTACTTCATAGCTTCTAGTCAATTAGTTGGCTCATCATGTTATGACCAACCTGTCTAAGACATTGGATTTACAATACTTAGTTTCAGACATGTTCTACTAGAATTGTTTAATTCTGGGTTATGTGATGAACTTGAGATTCCACAACAATATTGTATTCTCTTACTAATTATACCTCTTCGTTGACCTTGAACATTTTGAGTTTGAATTGTACTCCCACTGATTCTTTAGGAATTTAGATATCCTATCAAAAAATATTTTGTTATTGGATTGGGATTAATAGTAACATTCAACAATTATGGTTTGTGGATGAACTCCTTTAAGAAACTACTTTTTCAATTTAGGTCTCTATTCTTTAGACATATTGGGACATTCACAAATCATATCATATATGATGTCTTATAAACTGTTTAGATGGTACATCATTTAGTGATTATATATTTATGAGGTTATAAGAAGATTAGATTAATTGATAATTATATCATGACTCATCATGATGTAATTCCTTCATTCTGACACATCATCATGTTTAGATGTATTTGACTTGTGATACAGTATCACATTTCTTTCCTGAAGATTCACAAGCTATTCATGTAAAGTATTTCAACATTTGATCTCATCAAAGTTTCTTGATATTTTCATCAAAATCATATTTCATTTATAATCTCCTTGAATATTTCAAGATGTTTTATGTTTTTATTTTATTGAGTACATATCATCATATTACCAGTAATAGAAATGAAATGTAAGTAATTATCTATAGCATTCGTTCCATAAGATCTTCATGCATCACATATATGAGGTTTGGTGGAAAACTTATCCTCCCACTACATCTAGTGAAGGATGTCATGTCATTTTGTGTGTAAACAAGGCTTTACATGTTTCCTTACATTTGATAACCAAGGAAATCTAGATTAACATCAATATGTATCCTAGACATGCATTTCATATGTGTACGTCCAATGTGACTATTGCTAATGATAGTCTTGAGTTTATCAATTACAATCCTTTGGTATTAACATTGAAAAACTTATCCAAGATTCTTTCAAAACAAATATCGTTAAATATTTGGGCATTTTTCATGCAAGATCATATCTTTTGAAACAGAAACATTAATATCTTACTTTATTGATTCATCATTCTTGTCATACAAGATGCTTAAAGTAAATATTTTTTCTTGGCATAATGAAATATCACTTATACTAACTCTAATATATGCCCATTGGGCTAAAATAAATTTAAATGTAGACCAAAGCTTCTGCAACTCTTGCTCCACATTGTCCATCTTTGTCCTTCCATGAAGGCTTTTACTTGTTATCAAATCTTGCACATCAGTATGCCTGATCTCTATTTTTATCACATACCAAGAAAAAGTAATCAAATTTATATTATAACATTTATAACAAAAGTGGAGGCCTCGGGGCCTTCCTTCTTCTTCTTTAGTTCCTCTAACCGGAGTGGGCAATTTCTTTTCCAATGTCCAAGTTGTTGACAATGCTGGCATTTGTCTCTTTTCTTCACTCCTCCATTTGCTTTGAGATCTAAAGACTTGGTCTTCTGGCTATCTTTAGAACCCTTCTTAGCTTTTCCTTTGGCTTTGCCTTTAGACTTCCCCTTTGTCTTTCTATTCATCATCATAGACTTGGGCTTGTCTTTCTTGATTTTTCCCTCATCTATTCCCAACATGCCCAACAACTCTCTCAATATTTTGTCAAAGTCATTCATTTTGTAATTCATGACAAATTGACTATATGAATCTAGCAGAGAATATAAAATCACGTCAGTGGCCAAATCTTGACCCATGGGGAATCCCAGTCATACTAGGTTCTCCACATACCCAATGAGCTTGAGTACATGAGGACCTACTAATTCTCCTTCTACCATGTTACATTTGAACAGTGCCTTGAAGATATCATATCTCTCTTGTCTTACCTGGTCTTGGTACATGTTCTTGATATGTGTGGCTATCTCAATCACATTCATGTTTGCATGCTGCCTTTGCAACTCATAGTTCATGGAGCATAGCATCAGACACTTGGCATCCTCAGCATCTTCAGTATGCTTCTTGTAAGCATCCATGTCAGCCCTAGGTGTAGTTGGAGGGGGTTCATTTGGCGTTGGCATCTCCAGGACATAGAGCTTGCGCTTCTGTGTGAGAATGGTTCTCAGCATCCTAAACCAGTCGTGGAAGTTGTTCCCATTAAGTTTTTCCTTCTTAAGGACTGATCGCATAGAAAAGTGATTGTTGTTTGTTGTCATTTGATTCTACAAAAGAATTTGTAATTTTGTCAAAACTATTTTTTTATTTGATTTGATTACGATTAAAATTTGAGTGATAATAGTTAGGTCTTTAATTAGTTATCATTCTCATTATTTTTGGTCCAATTGATAACCCTCAAGTATCAATTTGGAAAATTGTAGCAAATTGATTTTCTAATGAGCAAGATCCAAGATAATTCAACTATGGCCCGACCAACGCCACAAAACATAGTTAATTACCAAGGTAGGCAACTTTTTCTAATTGTATCATATGTAATTCTTGATATACGATATGTGCAACTCCTTGCCATAGTGGTCTACATACTTCTGGGCTTAGACACTCTAAGAATTACCAATTAAGTCTATCCCAATAGCCAATATGATAATAATGCATTTTATGGAGGTGGAACCTATATTACTACCATCACACTTCTACAAGGTAGATGGTGCACCACGCGAAGGTGTAACCTACGCTTAGTCGAACAAGCTTTCCATGTGTATTGCTATTGGAAATCATCTTAGACTTAATATGTTAGGTTGAGGGATTTATATATATCATATATATACATATATTGTATCCAATCACCACATATATAGTATGTATCATATATATGTTATATTCCACAATGTAAACATGTAATATAAAACAAAAGGCAATGGTTATGGCCATATCTACTACAATTCCTTGGAGCCACAAGGAATTACTACCACCTAGGTCAATCATCACATCACATGTATGAACTTGTTGTTGGTGAAGATTTGTGCTTGATAATTTGGGTAGATCGGTTCAACACTTGAACTAGTCATCCCGCCTCTTGGGCAGTCGGTTGGTCCTCCTATCCAATCGATGCCTGGATAACTTTCAGATGGTCATTAATGCCTTCTGGGATGATAGTTTGGCCTCCTGTCTAACTGATGTTTGGACTCCTTCTAAATAGTCGGTTGGGTCCACCAGGCGGTCATCTGGTTCCATCGTTCTATCCTCCATGGTCCTCTAAACAGTTGGCTCGTTTCACGAACTGGTTGTCTCACCTGGCGATGAACATCTTCTTCATCATTGTAAGTCCTATTGCTACTTTATTACATTATTAAGAGAAACCTCTGAGTTACATTTGAGGGGAGCATAGGTAGGAAAGAATTAACTTTACATTGGGAAGAGAGAGGTAGAGGCTCGGTATGAAGACTGAGATAAAAAGGAACCAAACCATCCAACCACATATAGATATTGTGTTTAGGCTATAACCACACTACACATCCACCATCAAAACCACTTTTGTGGTGACACATGTAAATTTCATATATATTATATCATATATATATATATATATATATATATATATATATAAGTTTGGGATCATGTGGTCTTTGATCTAATACACATATGAGACAATTTAAACATTCGCATTGTATGCAATAAATAAACAACAAAACTAAAAATCTGATCATGTCGATTATCCTAAAACATAGTAAATTGATGTGGTTGTGATTCCACTGTTGAGATATATGGGCACAGAGTATAGAAGCAAAAACAAAATTTTATCTATTCATATTCCCATACCAACAAGATCACTTCAACTACTATTCGGATCTAGAAAGCCAAGGGCGGCTCCTGCTTCCAAGTTGGCTAGCTCCATGCTTCCTCCTTCTTCCTTTTTCCTCACTCTGAAGAATGTCATCCATGGGCGTCAGGGTTGAGCCATCAAAAACCATTATGACTCTATGACGACCAAGCTTTGCTAAATCTAAGTGGTTTCATCTTTGGTCATTGTTCTTCCAAATGACTATGTCAGTGGCAAGTGTCAAATCTTCCTTCCCCAAGAACATGTTCCCTAGTTGTAGCCGCCCAGTTTGCAACCATAGTAATAGAGTAATTACTCTGTCAGTTGACCCTTATCCCATTATGTCCTCAACAATCTTGGTTGTTGTTGCATCCAAGACAAGCAGGTATTAGGTTATTTTTTCCCACTCCCCCTTATTTGGACTCGACAAGATTGATTGGCCTACTACTTCCTTTGACCCACATACTGCATCCCAACTGGCCTAACATCTTTGTGTTCTAACTTCTCCTTATGCAATAGCAACAAACCATGCTTGCAAACAACTGCATTCCAATATAAGCTAACGTTAGTGGTTGCAAACAACTCTATTTGGATACCTTTGCAATCTTCCAGGTTATTTTTCAATTGTATCCACATTAGTATTTTACATTTTGAATATTCATATGTACCTCTCTAATAACTTTTTTTGTCCTACTTTATTGAAATCAGTTTATATACAAGATTGAAGTGTGATGTTTGAGGCCTAGAGTTGCTAACAAAAAAAAGGATCTTCTCATGTTCTATTTTAACTTTGTTTGTACATTTTTATAACCCTAAATTATCTTATTAGGAATTTTTAATTATACTAGCAATCTTTTGTGATGATTGCAACGATGTGTGATGAATGTTAATCATATGTTGTATTTGTTTACCTCTTACTTTTTCCTTCTTTTTTTAGAATAATATGTTGGTAAGGAGGCAACACTTTATATTTTTGAAGAAGCTATTGATGGTAATAGTGATGTGGATGTTGATATGGAGATTGAATTTGATAGTTGAAGATCTTATACTTGTGTTATGTCTTTTCATTCAGTCTAGATTATAATGTCTCACATGTATTTTTTTTTAACATTTGTTCTTCTACGGTAGAATAATGATCATCATTTTTATATAGGAACAAGAAGTTCTTCATTCTTAATGTGAATTTGTATATAGTAATGTCTCTCATTGTGTGCTAGAAGATTTGTTGTAACCCATAAACATGGTAGTTTTTTTTGTAGTAGTTTATGAACTTAGGAGAATTACTTGATTTTTTGGAAATTGAGTTGTTGGTGTGCTTGTAGCAGTTTGATGTTGTGCATAAAAATGCATATATTCTTATTAGGAAAAAATGAGTTGGTGGTTGATAAATTAGTATATTATGAATTTTTGCAAATAGAAAGATGAATTGGGCATATAACTTTGCACACAATGAGCATGGATTAATTTTGCATGGAGCAACATATGATTTTAAGCTTGATATTATGTTTTATATGTTGTTATCAATGAACTGTTCTTGATATTATGTTTTATATGTTGTTATTAATGAATTGTTTATGAAATTCTCAAACATCAACAAAATCTATTAAAATTCATTTTTATCCACATTACATGTTATCCTTTATCTTCTCGTTTATCCTACGGGAAAAAGAATAAGGTTAAGGGGAGGATATTGGGATTGTTGGGGCGGGTAATTACTCTTACTCTTACCTGCTACCCTCTCTCTAGAGGATAAGGGTAAGGGTAGACTATTACCCTCCCCCATTGATAGCAGTATGCTAGAGGTTTTAGAGATGTGGAAGCAAAACAATTAGGCTCAAATATCACTTTGTAGAAGTTATATGAAGCTTTGATCATGCATAAGCGATTCTAGGGAGGTGTACACAAACGTATAGTATTTCCCTGTACTGTTGCTGGGGGGGGGGGGGGGGGGGGGTGCGTGAAATATAAAGAGTCGTCTAAGGTTATATTTACACCCCCATAATGTGGTCATGACTAGGTAAATTACGGAAGTCCACGAACAAACTTCACATGATGTGATAAAAAAAACAAGAAGAAAAAAAAATACCTTCAGTGGTTGCACTGAAAGCCAAATTGAGGTCGTTGAGGACTGCTCCCCTCTTACCGTGAAAAAAGTATAACAACAGCTTACATATACTGATCAATACACACTTCTTGACTATTTGTATGTATGTGTCTGGGCATCTGTGGGTAGGTGTGTGCGTGCGTCAAATTCTTGTATGCTAAGAATCAAATGAGATCCAAACATTTCGTTTACAATATGCATATTTGGCCCATTAAGCATAGTTGTTATCTTAGTTTCTCCATAGTGATCAGGCCATTCTAGTCATGACTAGCCCAATCCAGTGACAAGCAGGTTTAGCACGAGTGGTACCAAACTGAATCCAAGCAAACTGATTGGGCCTTTTCCGTCGCACATGTGAATGATAGTCCATAACACGGAACCGTTAGGCCTATATCAATCCGTGTTTCAAGACCAAGCCAGTCCAGCTAAGAGCTAACCCTGTTTTGGTATATAGTTGGATTCCTCTGTTGAGAATAAAAATGGATATGATCCAGAGACTCTGGATCTTGTCATTCTAGTAGCAAAGCATGGCATCAATACCAGTGAGGCTCGATGTGCTTCGACAGTCCAGATTGCCGAATGACATCTGGCACTCATGGTCGTGAAAATGGAAATGACCTCCAGTGACAACGCATTCATCTCAAGTCGAATTTTATGGCTCTCTTTGCAAATCTGAAGTGCCCTGACAGAAGAGGACGCTGCTTAGGCTTCATGGCGGAAGAAATCCTCCTTTAAGTGGTTCATTTGATATTTTTTATATTCGATTGCATTCTCGGATCTTGTAATATTGCAGCCCACGAAGTTGCTAGAAGGGCGCTTCAATAAAATATCTCGTACGTGGGACAGTTCCAACCGATTGCGAGAAATAAAAGTTGAAAGTTCTGGTCTTGAACTGGATATATTGTGACATTTTCAAACAAAACGGCCTAGGATTCACAAATACCATCATGACAAACAGAAGACTACCCCAGTCCCAATCACATGACCTTGCTAATCCAGTCGGCCATGTTTGACATTAAGCTGGTATTAAACCAGGCATTTGTCTTTCTTGTGCCACATTGGTAGACGAGTCTGAAACAGTTGGTACTGGCGTTTGGCAACATGAGCCGGTCCGATTTCAATCCCAAATTTTGGAGCAGCAAAGCTTAAAATCCCGTTCCCGATTAGCGTTTACTGCAAACACTATAACAAGACATCAATGTCATATATCACGACCAGAATCCAACCAGGTTTCGAAACCGCTCCCACCAAAGCCAGACTCATCCCGCCTAACCACCTGACAACTCCGTTCCATTCAGAAAGGTATAGTCGAGGACGTTGACATCTGCGCAATCTCAAACCAACAGTAAGCTTGTTACCAAAATCTCGGTAAAAAGCGTCAACAAACAAATCTAAAATGAGGTAAAATCACACTCGATCATGCTGCGGTTCTTGCGCCCGACCCTACCAATGCAGGCAATTTGTCAACATTTCTAGATCAACTATGCATCACAGCCGCCAGCAATTCTATAATCTACGGGTGTCAAACCAGTCAACTGACCGGAACTTTATTGTTAATTTAGAAATCAATCATAGACAATCTACCAGGAGTAACAGCAGTAGCTACAGCCTCACAAACCAATTAGACAGTTTATACAAGCCCAAACATCACTTCTATCTGTTCTTCCATCAAGCATTGTATTCCTACCAATTCGACTTCTATCCTTAATAGAATGACAAGCCCATTAAAACTGATTTGTTCAGGTGGCATTTAGTAACTATAACTGAATGCCTCAAAATGAAAGGCTGAAATAGCATGAATAGACTAAAGCACGACAGCAAGAAAAGATTACTGGAAAAAAGAGTTCTTAAATTTCACTGCTGTTCCACTCAACCAAATCTAGTCTCCAGTTCGTTGAGGCAATATATCGACGACAGCTCAACTAGAAGTTTATGAAAGACTTATAAGGGATCAAGCCACAGGCGTCCCATGTAACAATCCCGAACAAAATTTATTTTTCTTATTACAGGGAGAAAGGGCATCTACCGATTTGTAAAAGGGGGCTCTCCACTCCAGTATCCCCTGATACTGTCGTATATCTACCAGAATTAACCAAAACGAGTTACGGCAGCGTGAATAGCCTCTACAAGATGTGGAATCTTCTGTGAGCTCAACCCCGCCATGCTGATCCTTCTGTGGACGCAAAAACAAATTACAAATGAGTTCATACGGATAATGCACCAAAAGTACTGCACATGAGTGACATGGCAATGCGATTAACATGCTCATAGCAATGTTGATGAGCAACCTAAATTCTTACAACTCACCCGTCCGAGGTCATGTATACGTGGTACTCCTTGGTCATGAAGGCAACTTGCTCAGGATTAAGCCCAGTGAAAGTGAACATTCCTATTTGTTTGATGATGTGACTCCAATCACCAGGGGTTCCTGCATTCGTCAGAGAACAACGGCATTATAATCTTTCTGTTTCTCTGCTCGCTGAATAATTTTGATGCATGTTTAATGGCTGGGTAAAATTGTGAATGTACACGCGCAAAAGGGGGTTCCAGTGCAATAGAGCGAGCTCAGCTTACCTTTCGCAAGTAGCGCACTGTAGAGCTGCTGGCGCATGCTGATTATGCGATCAGCCATAGCCTTCAACTCCAGTGTCCATTCATGGTACATTTCTCTGATTTAAAAAGGCCAAAAGCAACATCAAACAAAGAACAATAAAAAATGATTTTCAAAAGTAGTAATCTAGTGCCAACTGCATTCCAACTGTACTAGATTGCTGCTCAGCAAGCCCTCATTAATAAGATTTACAAAGACTAAGGTATGGTGGTTGTTTTCGTTGGCCGCCAAGTCGCCCACAGCTATGTGACACTGTATGTAGTTTCTATTTACCAGATAAATCTGCAACTATATCCTTATAAGTTTACAATAGTATCTCGGCACAATTATACTTTTAACAATACAGTACTATTATTTCAGCATGCAACCAAAAACTATACACTGTCGCAGTATAAAATGGAAGGCCACTGTGGGGGAGGGGAGACACTCTCACAGGACGTCAGAGCCTTGTGAAGGGCCAACAAGAGGAGGTAGGTATATCAAGCTCTAGTGCGACCACAAAGCACAATATTAACCAGAGAAGCCCATATAATCTAACACCTAAATTAACTGCACATGGAACTAATAATAGTTTGATCACAATTGCACCGCCCCCTTGCAAGCATATATTTTACTTATTGTTATTAGGATACTTTTTGTGATACAAGTATAACAGTTGTGAAAATGTACATGTATATCAGCACAAAAGTTATTTGTGGTATATAATGGCAACAGTACGGTATTCAATGAGTACAACTGACTTTCTTGCAATGCTATAGGTATAGTTCTGCATATGCGCTGCCTTATTACATGTATTTTATCATATTGCATAGGGTGCCCCTTGGACATGGTATAATAGCAAAAAGTGCAACTTATACTATGAAAAGACAGACGTAAAGAAATGATAAACAGGGAATCGTGTTGATAAAGCAGGAAAAATCTATTCCTACATGACGAAGTTATACCACAATCTTATGCTTGGTCAGACTAGTTATAAGGAATAATTTTCTAACCACCCATAAAAGTATTAATCAGGTCGAACTCACACCACCATATTCCAACTTTTTTGCCAAACACATTTTTAATTGTATGCCATAGATGTGAGACAGATGACTTAAGAGAGTAATTTATACCAACTTTTGTCTACACCACGTCCAAATAAACCCTAGTTGTATTAGTAAAATCCACTATTATAATAATTATATTAGTAATTTAGTACTATTAATATGTGTTTGTTTCTTGTTTAGACTATCAGATAAGCTATGCCACAATGTGCACTTAAGCGCTAGAAGGTCTCAATCACTGCAATCAGAACCACACTTTTGAAGATTAAATCTAAAGTTGAGATATAAACCACACTGCAATGCCACTCCTTGTACCTGGTGCTCCTATTGAGTTTCAGGCAATATACAAAATGAATAAGGATGAATGTGTATGATCGTAGTGACTTATTGTGTGAAAGTGCATGAATCACCATTCACGAAACTAGATATAGATTTGGAAACAAACTCTTACCTTTTCATTATTAAAAACCCCTCTCACACTCACAGAAAAACAGCTGGAGCAAGAGGTTGGACAGCATCAACATCTAAAGCAGAAGCTAGGCCTAATAACAAAAGCCGGTGACTGTCGGAGAGAAGGCACAGTTGTTTGTGAATTTTTAGTCAGAAGAATGCCACTTCACAAACAAAATATAATTCGGTGACTTTCTGCCTCTAAAGCACGGACACTTCTATAGGGTCCCCGTGGCCGTGCCAGACACTTTTTGGACACGGACACAGCTTGGACACGGCCCGAAACGTATTGGACACGGCCCAGCCGTGTCTGGTCCGTTTATGTTTTTTTTTAAGCAGCTGGACACGGTTTTACTCCTTTGGACATGTCTTGGACGCGGCCCACTGGAAAAAAATCAATAGAACCGGCCCAATAAAAGTCACTGCTCATGAGCCGCTCGCTCTCCCTCAAGGTCACGCACACCCCGACCCTGTCCCTTCCGACTCCCTTGAGTCACTGCTCACTTCCGTCACCCTAGAGGGTTGGGGTTTAGGAGCAGCAGCAACGGAGCAATGTTCTTCCCTCTCCGGTGGCCATTGACGTCAAGAGAGCTTTCAGTCCCGCATGGAGCAGTGGCCAACTTTCTTCCAGCCTCCATGCCGCCAACCACTTCTTCCCTTTTGACCTCCTCTCTGCTCCTTTCCCCTGCCCTTGAGGGCTGGAGTTTTAGTAGAGCAGCAACCTCCCTCTTCGGCGGCTCCAGAGCAACTTGGAGCAGCAGCGACCTTGGAACAGCAACGGTGCCTTGGAGCACCTTGCAGCAGCTGTGACGCCCTGGCGTCATCTTGGACACAGGAAAGCTGGAGAAAACGCAGGTAGCCCATATCAGGTTAGTTTTGTACTTCTTCATTTATTCATCTTCTACGTCTCTTCTTCTTCTTCCTTTTTTCACTTATTCAATCGGTTGATTTGAGAATGCCAACAATTTCAAATTTCATTTTTTGGGTTCCCTCTACAACACGATTTGGAAACTCCCTGATTTAGCCAACGTCTTCTTCTCCCCTTTCTGATGCTGCGGTCACTCATCCCTAATTTCATCAATATTTTCTTCTCACTTTTTTGGGGCTGCTGGCGCTCATCCCTGATTTCACTAACTTTTTCTTCTCCTTTCTTTTGGTGCTGCTGTCCTGGATCCCTGATTTTGCCAACATTTTCTTTCCTTGCTATGGTGTTGCTGTACTGGAATAAGCATCTAAGCTGTGTTCTACTCTACATTTTTACTTGATCAAGTTAATTATTTTGCTTAAATATAGCCACATGAATTTATGAAAGCTTGTGTTGGTAATGGTATTTAGACTAAATGTGCATTGAGCTCCGTTACATTTTGAGAGTTTGCTGATTTAAATATTGAAGTTCTTCTTTCTTGTATTGTAAATTTATTGTGTTGCTTATTTGAACTTATCTGTTAGATTTTACAATTTTGAACTAAGATTTTTTATTTATCATGCTCTATCTTGTATAAAATTCTTATTTTAAAAATATTTAACCATTTAAATATGATTAAAAATAAAAAATTCCCGTGTCTGTGTCCTATATTTTCAAAATTTGTCGTGTCCCGTATCCGTATCCGTATCCGTGTCCGTGTCCAAGCAAGTGTCCGTGCTTCCTAGCTTTCTGCATATTTTCATTATTTATCTGTCACCATTATACAAATTTTTACAATCTTTATTAGTGGTTTTTCACGATTTCTCTGACAACTTTAATAAGCTATTTTCAATGTGGATCTTTCTTCTACAAGTTGAGTGGTCCCCTTATAAGGTGTCATAACACACTCTAACATCACATCCCCCTCCCCCACTCCCATGATATGTTGTCTATACTCTTTTTTTTTTTTGAGGAAAGGTTATATCATATATTGAAAACACATCAAAGCAAGCAAACACCTGCTTATGTGAGTACCTTACAGGATGTTGTCCTATACTCTATAGAGGCTTCCTCAACATTTTGTTAAATCAATAGTCTCCAAAAAATTTATCAGATTCGCCATGTTTTGCTCACACTAGTTTGTGTATGCGTCTTTGTGTGAGCGTACATATAACATATATACATCCATACATAAGTATACACACAGTGTATATAACCAACTAATTCTCTTTTTTTTCTCTCGAATAGCAGAGCAAACTTTAATTAAATTTTTCATGAAAATCCTGGAATTATGACCTTTCTAATTAAGCTGGAATATTTCCAAATCCCAAGTTTGTCACTATGGAGCTTTGGGGGGAGGGGGAATAGTAAGGGCCCCCGGAGAGTGAAATAAACGAGGTACTGTTTTGAGATCCTAGTGCCCTACACGCTGCACAATAATGACAGTAATCAACCACAAGACCTACAAAAGAAGTAAAGTGGCTTTCTAGTTTTGCCCCCACATTGAATGCCTTCATGTTTAGGTCCTTAGCTATTGGTTTGACCTTTTACCATGATATCCCTAATATAAAATCGTGCATCATTTTTTCCCGACAGAAAACGAAGATTGACCGTCTCAGCCACATTTCTATTTTTACTTGTTCAACAATATACACACTCCTTAATCTAATTGAGGATGTCTTGATATGAAAGTTTGGATATGGTTTGGATTACCTGTCTTTAAGAATAGTAGCAACAATGGAAGCACCGTGAATAGGAGGATTGGAGTACATTGGCCTGATCACAAGTTTGAGCTGGCTCACAACCCTGGAAGCAACATCTGCTGCTCTGCAAACCTGCAGAATACAACGGCATTAGCTAATGAACAACATCAATGACAGAAAAGCTACCCAGTCATAAAGATGGTGTACTATACTGTCAGTAAAATGTATCTATAATAAATGAAACTACACATATTACATGTATCCTCCGGTTCTATCAATTGGAAAAGCTTAGTTAAACACAGGTTTAGAATAGTTGGATGGTCATGCACTCCATATAGTTGGTGTGGACATTTATGGGTTCTCTAAAGCTTAATCCTATTTTTATAGATAAAACTGAAAGTTTGATATTGATTTCCTAGTTTAAACCTCATAAAGAAATTAGGAAACAATTATCCAGCACAATCGTAGCGGCTTGATACCTATGCAGATTGCCGGTTGTTGTCCTTACAATGCCATCAAAATTTAGACACAAGGATGAGTACTTACAATGCTAAGAGCACCGACACGCTCCCCATATAGGCCCATGTTCTTGGCATAGCTCTGTGCGGCAAGGCATTCACCACCATCAGCAACAAACAGGCGCACAGAGTGGGCATCGGTGTCAAGGCTCCCACTGGCAAATCCCTGAAAATAGCAAACAAGAGTAATAATGTTCCTCACTCAATCTCCATCTCAACATGTGCGGCTACGAAATCACACCACTCTACATTGCATTCAAGTGAAATACAAACAAAACACCTGATAAGCACTGTCAAAGAAAGGCAGCAGCCCCTTTGCTCTGACTAACTGCCTGATTTGTTCCCATTGGTCAGGTGTGGGATCCACTCCAGTAGGGTTGTGGGCGCATGCATGGAATAGGACTATTGCTCCTGGAGGAGCTGAGCCAAGATCCTCCATAAGACCTGTTCCATGAAGTGAAGGTAAAGAAAAGAGCTTTTATGGACGAAATAACCTTTATATGGAATTGCAACACAAACAAGGGTTTCCATGTGCATCTCTCACAGAGTATTACACAAGGGCTATCAAAGTTTTATTTAGTGTAGGCAGTTCCAAATGAAGAAGAAAAAAGCATGAAGAATCCATCCTGACATACTTTCCCAGTGTAACACCCACTTTTAGTAAAACATATAATGCAATGTACAGCAAATTTCACTAACCTTGGAAGTTCAACCCACGGGTAACTGGGTCATAGTAACGATATGTCTGGACTGTCAAGCCAGCCATGGCAAATATCTTGGGGTGGTTTCCCCATGTGGGCACTGGGATGTAAATTGTTTTCTGTTATATTCAATTTTTTCCACAAGAAAAAAGGAAGAGGACAATCAAGCCAGTGTTCTAAAACCGAGTATATTGTAGTACTAAAGAAAGAGGAGGAATAAACAAAATTTCTGTACCTGGTGGTAATGCTTCGCCAAGAATTCAGCTCCAACTCTCAGAGACCCAGTACCTGATAAGCACTGGACCGTGGCGACCCTGTTTTCTAGGATAGCAGGGCTGTAACACACAACCACAGAGAAGAGTTAGAAGTTTCTAGTGTGGGTAACAAAATACAGCAAAAAGAAGAAGAAGTGAGGAACGTTTAAGTGTGGATCATACAACACGGATCGTCTTTTCTCACCTGTTGCCACCGAGGATGAGCTTGGCGCTTTCCTTGTTGAAGTCCGCGAGACCAGTGATCGGGAGATACTCTTTCACCCGAGAGCTGCAGATAGCCAAAAGGAGGGGGAATGGTTACTGATTGCAGATATCCAAGGCGGGTGTCCCGCGAGAGGTGGCCGTTTAATGCTAAGAGGGATCGAGCTGCTTCCGCCACGAGATGTAGGTTGGTTGATCGAAATAGAAGAAGGAAATAGATACAACGGGGGACGGCATGTCGTACCTGTCGTTGACGAGGAACTGCTCGGCGCGCCTGACGACGTTGAGGACGAGGGGCTTACCCTCCTGCGCGCATGATGCGGAGATAACAGGTCAGCAACTAGAAGGGTGATTATGGAAATTGTGACGAGGAGGAGGAGGGGCAGGAAATCGGTATTTGACCTCAGTTCGGTAGGCTCCAACGCCGAGGTTGAGCTTGGCGGGGCTAGTGTCCTTGTTGTAAGCGACGGTGACCTGTGAGAAGAGGCGGAGAAGTGAGAGTGTTAGCTCAGTAGATACGACATTAAAATAGATGGTAATGGCCCAGCGGCAGAGTTGTGTGCGCAGCAAGTAAGAAGTATGAAGCTTTGTCTGGTCCAGCGGGTAACGGACAGGGAGGGCCCGATCGAAGAGAATCGATTTAGCCCATGCTAAATAAATAAATAAAAACGAAGTAGGGGAAGAAAACCGAAACACGGAAGCGGACTCGTGTCACCCCCAACTCCGTCCGAGCAAGTCGACGATTGTAAGTCTCAGTTCCGAGGCGATCCAAGCTGAAAACGAGGCAAGGGGAGGCGGCGGCGGCGGCAGCCGATCAGCAGCGACTCGTGATCGGAAGCAGCCGAGCAGGTAGGTAGTAGGATCCGACGGCGAGATCAGATTCCGGTAGAAAGTTGTCGAGGGAGAGAGAGATTGCAGGGAGTAGGAGGCGGCGATCGATCACGGAAGCGCTGGCGAGAGAGACTCAGAAAGACGGCGGGATCACAGATGCAACCCAGAGAGAGGGGGGGACTGAAAACGGAGGTGCTCACTGACCCCTAGGATGGGGTCCTCGGGCGCCTGGACGACGTGTCCGAACACGGAGTCGCTTCCGCCGGCGGTAGGAGACATGGCGATCGTCCCGTCGGTGGTGCTTCTGCTGCGGTTGTGGGGAAGATCGGAAGAGGAAGTAGGAGTGGAGTGCAGCTGCCTGGCGAGGGCACTTAACCTGCGTGCCGCGCGCACGTTAGTAGGGTCCATCTGCGGCCCTCGCTATCGTGCGCGTCAGGGGAGCGTGACCGTGGGGTGCTTTTCGCGCGCCGGGGAGGCTATAATAAAGTACAAAGTAAAGAAGAGCAGAAGTCAGAGAGAGAGAGAGGGGGGGGGGGGGTGGGGAGTGGGAAGGGATTGAGAGAGAGAGGAATGCAGCAGGGTCGGCGGTTCTGCTGCGGCGTCCGAGGAGGAGAGAGAGTGGGAGAAAATATGCGGCGCCCCTGGGTTTCTTTCCTTCCTTCGTATCTGGCTAGCTGTTGGGTTGGGTTTGCCTGGGCTGGACGTGTTGGTATCGGTGTATGTGCTTATTTATATTTCTGTGTATGTACCCATTTATTATATTATTAAATGTGAGTTAACTACCTCATTCAGCAGATATACATAAAGACGAAATTATCTCATTCACGTCGGGGTAGGCGGGGCCCCGCCTACCTTTTCTATTCGTGCAAACCAAAGGTGGCGTTGTAGTGCGGGAGTCTCGTTCCGCGACCTTTGACGTGTCTCACCCATCCGGCACCACGACCGCCCCCCATCCACGCTGCCACGCATGTTAGACGCGGACCGTGGGGTGTGTGAATCGGAGCACTCCCAACTTGAATCACACCATCTAATATGTAGTGTACAACCAACACCTAATATGTGAAATGCCTTAACATCATGTGACATGTCTTTGGTTTCAACCCGGTTCAGTTTATTGAGGTTTGAACCATCTTTAATATATAAGTGTTTGTTTTGAACTAGTTTGCAATTTACCCGTAAGTGAGGGTTAACTTGCAAAATGTCACATGTAGAGAGTGATCCTTGTACTTTGGCTCCATGAGAGAGAATATGGTGACATGGGGTGCCTTGTTTGAATCATGTTTGGTGATGAAACACATTATAGTGTCCTAGGGTTTCTAGGGTTTGCTACATGGAAGTAGTGATCAACTAGGGTTTAGGTGTTGCGACCACTACCTGACAACACCCATTTTATGGCTGCTATAGCTTATATTTTACTATCAAAACTGCCTCCAAACCTTACTTCATCTCTGTTTTATCTTATTTATTGAATAGAAATAATGTCCACTATGCTCCTGACTACATTTCCTATCTTTTATAGAAGTTTCTCTTATTTCCCACCAAAAGATTGCTAATGGGCCCGTCCCGGGCCATCCACAACAAGTTAACTGCATCGGCTCGTCAAAGCGGTGAAGCGATACGTCCTTTACCCGTCACGATCGCTGCCCGATATGGCAGCAACCCGTCATGGGTGTGTGCACGGGAGCCTTGACGGACTACACGTTGTTACCCGACAAGGAGCCTTGCCCACCACGGTCCGTCGGCCGATGGAGTTTATCACGCGACACGGCCACCTTTCGATGTTGCAACCCACCAGGGTCTTTACCAGACACGATCCATGGCGATCTACTCACAACCTGACATGCGACGGCCCCCGCCAGCCGTGTCAAGCAACGGACGTGTCGATCTTCTCCCAAAGTCACATTAACGAAGCAAACAAAGGACACATGGCCCAATGAGGGTCGCAACTCCCACCAGCCGCTGCCTATAAATAGCAGCTACATGACTCCGATGGGACGGGTCAGAACCCTACGAGAGCTAACTTCGAGAGCAAAAGGGAGCTAGTGTGTCGAGTCCCCAGGCGTGTCGGGCGATACTAGATGGGGCACACCCCCAACCCGAGAGGGACGGGAGGAGTTCACTTAGAACTCGTCCCGGTAGCCGTAGTAGCACGATACGACCATCAAGGCCACCCCAAACGTGTCGGGCCGCTAGCTGTGTCTCAACCCGAGATGGTCTGCCCAACCATGCCCGACATAAGGAACCGAGAACCTAAGGCAAAGCTAACCTGACACATGTCCTAACGCGACACGATACCCATCCCGATATGGCCTACCCATTGCGGCTGTAGTCCGACACGGCCATATTGGGTAGAGGGTCCTATCTCGATACACCTTTACCCATCACGGTTTGCAACCCGACATGGTCGTATCGCGATAGCGCTCCTGCCCGGTACCGGGTTAGCCTTACCTTCAGGGTCCGCTGGTATGTATATCGACCTCCTACATCAAGGAGGTCGATACTTATCTTCCCTATTTCAGCAATTTACTTTCATTTACCACTTCATTGTAACTAAACCTTTTATCTCCTTATGCTTATGGAATCTGTGGAGTTTATCTCATATTGTTCTATGTATGGTTCCTTTTTGTTGGATGATTTCTTTATAGCATCTGAGCTCTAGTTTCTTATGTTTGAATCACGCTTTTGACTAGCTATCAAATCGTGTTTCTCGTTTTGACTCCCTTGAGAGAGGGATGTCGTAAACTCTAGAGCCTGGTCTGATTCAGGTGTACGAGAGTACCCAGGATCAGGGTTGCCCCGGCATATCTTTCCACTCTAGTCTATGTTCAGTACTCTTGAGAGAGAGAATTGGTGCATACTTAGAGGCATCCTCTTTGAGAGAAGAGGGTGCAGGATGTATTCCACTGCCGCTTGTTATGGTTAAGTTTTCCTCCTTCGTGCCTTACTCTGACGATAGTTTTGTCTCCTTGATTTCCAATATACAAAACCTCTATAAAAACTGCTAAACCCTAAAACCTTAATCTTTCTGGTAACTCCTTTTGAAGATAGATGTTTAGTTTAATTCTTTATGATTCTTTCCTGTTACAACAACCCTTGTCCTTCGACCTTTTTGATATTCTTAGACAAGTGAAACTTGAGTTTTGAAGTGTCATTCTTCCTATCCCTGTGTTCGACCCTGAACTATTTTGACCATGTGCTAGTTGCAGGATGTCTTAAACATTCGGGTATCATAAATTTCTAAAGTCTGATGATCTATACATGACTCCATTCTTGGACCCACGTTTAAGGCTTGTCACTACCCCACTTTTGGGTGAGGGTAACGACCGCAACACATGATCTAAGGTCATGTGGTGTCGAGCTAAACAACCTAGAGGTCAAAACACCTCTTGTCCCTTAGTGTATCAATCATGCACATATGCATAAATGAGAATTCAAACTTTGGGTCGAAACAAGATGTGCTTGAAGGTGTTGCGACCTAGATGATGGCAACGACCATGGAGGTCGCTACACTTTCTAGATAAATATGGAATTTTTGTATTTTTGCATTTCGATGAGGATAAGACCATGGGGTTGAAGGATATGTGTCCTTGGGCGATCTAGACTAGTGACACATCATCAACCGCCTTCTCTCTCTCCCTTGGGGTATATATCCCTTTCTCTTCATGTGTGAGATATTTTTTGACTTCCTATTCCTCTTCCCTTGAACATGAACTGACCTTGGATCTTCAGGAGCAAGAAGGAGCAGATCTTGAAGCTAGGGTGGCCAATCCATCTTGCATGTGGTGGATTTGGTGCTAGATCATCTTTTTGGTGGCGGTTTCTTAGAGAATCTCTTCTCTTGGTAGTGATTTGAACCCTAGATCTAGTTTCCCCTTTCTTCTTCATCTTCCTCTTCCTCCATCTCAACCATGAGGGTTGTGTATGGTCCATGGTGATACCTCTTGGGGATTTATTCTTCTCTTGGGTTGAAAATCATGTTGTAACCTAGGGTTTCTTCATCTTCTACCTTAGTTCAAAGTTAGGATTTGGGTTTTCTTTTCCCTGGACTTTCATTTAACCATGGTGTTCCTCTTTTTTGAAGGAGATCCGATGGTCAAAGGTTTGGATCTAGTTGGGGCTTCCTTTTCTTCTTTGGATCATACGATCAAGGAGGCTTGGATCATCAACTATAGGGGGGTTATATAACTCCTTCCTCCTCTATTTTGTGCAACTTCAGCCTGATTATATGTTGTTTGTATGTTTCTATTCCAGATCCTAAAATATGTTCTTTTAGTATACGAAACAATGATAATTGAGGCTGGACTATATATGTTGAATCTTAAAAAATGATGTCTACTTCTTGAAAAACCTAACATCCTTGTACCTGATTTGGAGATTTTGGAGAAATGATTGATGATCTGTTATAACCCCAATTTTTGGGTTCATATTGTGGGAAATGCAATTTTCCCAATAAATGTATGATTATGTGAATTGTATGATAATGTGTATTGAATGGATTTCCTTTGCAATATTTCCTTTGTGCATATGATTTCATGGATCATAATATATTAATGAGTCAAATGTGATTAAAAGAAAAAGAAGAAATAAAATAATGCATTATTAAGAAGGAAATTAGAGATAATAATAAAAAGATAGGAAATATGTGGAAATATGGATAATAGAATTATCATGGATGAGATTTCGAGTCCACATGGTTTCTAATGATAAAAGGTGTAAGGACCCTGACCTGCGTTTAGGGTTTACCCTGTTTGTTTTTCTTAATCTTGGTGGTTTGATGCTTGCTAATCACCTTTAGTGGTGATTAGGGTTTTGTTGTGCTTTGTTGAGAGTTCGAGGGGCCACTTGCAAATAACCCAAGTTTAGGGTTTTGTGTGCAAGTTTGCCATCTTATGAGATGTTTTCCCCTCTTTGCTTCCTCTAGGGTTGAGAGGAAGGCTTGGGCTTGTTGGTTGAGTTCTTTGGGCCTAAGTTGAGCTTGTTTGGGCCTTAAGATGTGTTGCTTGGGCTTGTTTGAGCTTTGTGTCGGCCATGGCTTGCCTTGTGTCGTCCAAAGTAAGTTTGTGTCGACCTAGGGAGTGTGTGTGTCGTCCAAGAAAGCTTTGTGTCGTCCAATACCATGGTGTGTCGCCCAGTAGCTTGTTTGTGTCACCCAGCAGAAGTTCTTGCTTGTGTTGCCCATGTGGCTTGACCTTGGTTGGTGACACTTGGTGCCTAGTTTGGACAAGTGTCCCTTGCCTTGCTAATGTGCTAGCTTGAACCCTAGGACAAGTATCCCTTGGGTGGACGAAACTTAGCATGGTTAAACCTTGGTTTCTCCTCCCCTTCTTCCTATATATGTAGCTCTTTTCCTTGCCTTAGTCTCCTTTGCTCTTTTGGTCTCCCCTCCACCTAGAGTGCACGATATCCCTCTCCATCTTGCTTGTGTTGGCCGACACACTCCCTTGGAGTTGAAGTGGTGGCCGACACACCTTCCTGGAGAAGCTTGGTGGACATAGCTTGGGACCTTGGAGTGCATCTTCTTCCTTGGAGCTTGGAGCTTAAGGCGGGTTGCATAACTTCTAACCCTAATTCCCTTACCTCTAGCAATAACCTTGTTATATGTTAGTAGTTAACTTAGTAGCTTAGCTTTGTTTTATGCTTGAGTTTCCTTTGGTGGCCAATATTAGGGTTTCTAGTGATCTAGGGTTTGTGATGCTTGAGTTGGAGGTTGATGGTGACCCTGTGTTGGGCGATATTCCTTCTCTGGTTGGGATGTTGGACGATATCCTCCTTGATGGATGACATGGCACCTTTCCCCTTGAGATGGACGATATGGTATCTCTTTGTTGGACAATATAGTATCCCTTTTGTTGAACAATAGGTTATGTTCTTGAGGTTGGTCGATACCCTGCCCATGTGTTGGGCGATAGGGTGAGTAATGGGTTTTGTTGACCGTTATGGCAAGGTTGAACGTTATCCTTTTGATGGGAGAGAGGCTTTGGTCCTTGTGGTGGACGACAGGGCTTTCTTTGATAGATGGTGAGGTTGCCCGACATGTATGGATGGTGTAACGGCCGATAGGTGAGGGTGTATCGGGCGATACCCCTTGAAGTGTGGTGAGCAGTAGGAGTGGGGTGCGTCGGGCGACACGCCCTCCTTTCCTAGAAGTGTGCTGGCCGTTCGGCCTTATGTTGCTGCCCGATATGTGGGAGTACTTCCCTCTCTCCTTTCCTTCTTTCTCTCCTTCTCTCTCTTAGTAGTTGTGAGGTTGTTAGGATGTTAGCCTAGGATGTCGGGCGGGGTGGTGAGCTGGTGAACGGGCGTGCCCGATGGGGTGAGCCGCGCAACACTCCCTGACGCGCGACACCCATGTCGCCCAGTTCTCTTTTGAAGGGGCGTGCGGGCAGAAGTAGGCATGCGGGCAGAAAGGGCGCGCGGGCAGAAGAGTTGTGTGCAGCGCAGCGTGCAGCCTCCCCATGCCTAGCCGAGCAAGTTGGTTATAGTGAGGGTTGTGAGGTCTTAGGTGAGGGCAGTTAGGTTCTTTGGTGACGGTCCCAAGTATCATGGCAGTAGACGCTTATGAATAACCAAATCTCGGTAGTAATGCCTTGCTTAGTAACAATCAAAATGACATGGTAGTATTAATGACATAGCCATGATGATAATGTGTTGATAACAAAGATGTTAGTTGTGTTGATGCCTTGCTAGTAAGAGAAAGTAATAATAATGGTAATGATTGGAATAAGGTGACTAAGTGGCAATTACAGTAACAGTTTGCTTAATGATATAGTCATGAAAATAATAGTAGATGATGATGATGACAATAATAATAATGGTATCAAGAGTAGTAATGACATGATACTGATATAAGTCATATGCTTACTTGTTAATGACAATGATTAAATAGTAGTGCATTAATGGGTGCTTAATGATAAAAATGGTAATAATGATGATAGTGGATGGTAATAGTAATGATATTGGTAACAATAGTAGTTGACTTGTATACTCAACATAATTGTTATGTAAAGTGAATATCTTGACAAATCCTGAGATAATGGTAAGCATAATTATGGTATGATGTGCTTAACAAGCTTGATCATCAAATAGTGGAATATTGATAAATAGACTATCTTGAATGATAACTCATGATAGTGAGCATATTCCTCATGTTGAATATATGGTTATTGTGTATCCTAACCATGCAGGTGATGTGTAGCCATGAAAGGACTATGTGACATATGTAATGAGCAACATTACCTTGATATTTGTTCTATGAGATTATATATGTAATGTGTTGGTCCCATGATGATGATGTGAGCCTTGAGAGGCAGTGACAGTACATGATGAAGGATTGATATCCTATGTTATGTGATGATCCTTGATATGGATCTGGATGGTTGGCAAAGAGGCCAAGTGGTAACATGTGATGCTGGATTCTTGTGATGGATCAGGTTGATGAGGTTTCAATAATAATGTAATGTTCTTTATTTTCGGTTATATCTTGCATGTTATACAACTTGGTTGAATCCTGCAATCCATCTAAAAGACACTAATTAATTATAGTGGAATTATATCATGTAGTTTGCCTTGTCCATAGATCCATCATCGTCAAGACTTGGTGATGGTGAAACAGGTTCTCCTATGGGTTAACCTGAAAGCGCATGTTGTTGAATATGTGTAGGTTGCTCCTAGCCTGAAAATGAGGAGGTAAGAGTGTAACTTCGGTTACAGACTCAGATACAGAGCATGGTGAACAGGCCCATGGCTCAGGATATGTGATGTGAGGAGCATGAATGCGTTCATGGCTCAGAGCACGGTGAACAGGCCCGTGGCTCAGTTTTACTAGCGTCGAGACCTGTACCAAGGCGGGCTAGAGTGAGGGTAGCCTATGGAGCTGTCCCTGTGGCTTAGGCCACTTCAGCATGTGACTACGGTCCTGCTTGTGTTGTACTCGTGTACTGACCAAGAGGTGGAAGGTCGTGGAGTCCGGCTCTTCCATTGACCTTGTATGGCACTAGATTTAGACTTCGCAACCAAAGGTTGGATTTGAACGGTACGGTTCAAATCCTCAGGGCATAATAATACGTAACACAACTATTTAGTATTTACTGTTTAAGATAAATACGAAATATTGGTTGAAGCCCTGTTTGTGTAATATCTTCGTTATATCTTGCAGGTTATGTGATAATATGTCTGATTTTAATAATTAGGTTATGTGACATTGTATCTTGTTTTGATAATCATGTTACATGGCAATATAAGTTATCTTGCTAATCATATTCTCTGAGAAATGTTTGGTTATATGCTTGTACAACCGATTAGCTTGTCGGTAAGAATAGCTATACCTTATATATATATAGACTGTTCTTGTTATACCTGTTATTAGTTATCTGCAGTTATAGTCTATTTTTGTTGAGGTTCTGTAGTTGCGGTGGGAAGTTATGTTTCCCGCTGGGACAATTGTTCAATTGTCTCACTCCGCTGGTTTACACCCTTTTTAGGTGGTCGAGGTAGACGTGGTCGTAGTCGTGGTGTTGCGGCCGAGCAGCCTGACGAGCAGTAGAAGGCAAGCGATGGATATGCTGTTATTTTGGATGTTTGTAGTAGAGTCTAGAGTCATCCCTGTACTCTCAGGTCCTTGGTAGTGTTTTGATATTGTTTCATGATGATCGCTCGATGACGCTTGTATATCCTGCTGTTGGCCGGATGTGGGCCTTTATGTATATGAACAGGTGGTGAACTCATGTGATGGATGAACAGTTGTCTCTGAGCTGTGGACACGTATCAGATCTCATGTATGTATATATATGACACGTTTCTATGCAGGATAAGGACTGGAAAGTAATAGTTCCACAGTTTATATGTCTTTCGCAATCGGTTTTAATTTACCCGTGTTTTTGATAAGCTGTGGTTATGGTGATTTCCGCACGTTTTTGCGTAACACCTCGTTATCTGTGTGATAATGGGATGTGTTGCCACAAAAGGAATCCAAATAAATGATATAAAAGAATAAGTGAGAGAAAATATGCACAAAATATATCTTAATAAGTAATAACTTGCATTTGAAGAAAAGTCTCCCAAACTTCGAGTTTGAGGTATCGAAGGTATCTTGTGGCCTAAGTAATTTATTTGATAAATATTTGATAGTTTCTTAATAATCAAGTTTGCATAGGTAAGAGATTAATTAAGGAATATTCCTTTTGCCAATGAAAGATAACAATATGGATGAAGTTTTCCTCATTTTATGATAAGGAATTGTGTTCTAGGGAGAGAGATTCAAATTTGGGTTTTAAACTAAAAATAGAAGCCTTTTTGGAAAGAACATGTGACACCCCGCCATCACAAAGACAACGAGATGACACGTGAAAATGTGTGGAACCATATATTACCGAAAATATGGTTTAATTAAAACCGATTGCAAAAAGCATACATATAGAACATTTACAACCAGGCTCTGTAAGAAGATTATGTCATATATAGATATATTCAAGATCACCTGCCTGATATGTTCACCACTTAAAGCCACCCACTGTCGCAACAGCACATAGTAGTTCATCACATGTTTATACAGACATAATGGCCACATACGGCCAGCAGCAGGGTATACAAAAATTATAACTACAAGACATCGTGAAACATCGTCAAAATACCTCTGGGGACCTGAGAGTACATGGATGACTTCTAAGACTCTACTACAAAACCACCAAAACAACAACATGTCCATCTCTTGCCTTCTACTTCTCTTCTTGCTGCTCGGCCGCAACCCCACGACCACTACCACGTCTAGAACGATCACCTAAAAAGGGTGTAAACCAGCGGGGTGAGACACACAATCCCAATGAGAAACATAACTCCCCACCGCAACTATCAAACCTCAAAGGTTAAAGCAGATAATAGCAAATAACTGATAAAGTATATAACAAGAGCAGCATACTGAGCAAAGCTATTATTACCATCAAGCTCACCAAGATATCCGGGAGGCATATAACCAAGTATTTATTTATGGAACATGACTGACAAGATAAGCTTTATAAGAAATTATCACAAGATATAAGGATCGTACACATATCTGCAAGGTGTAACTAGATCGGCTATATAAGCAAGGCCTCAATCAATGTTCCGTGTTTGCTCTAAGCAACTTATTCGGCTAGATTACATTTTATTATGCACTGAGGAAGTGAGCCTTCCCTGCTCAAATCCAACCATTGGTTGTGAAGCCCAATCCGGTGCCATACAAGGTCTAAGGAGATCCGGACTCCATGACCTTACCTTCTCGTGGTCAGTACACGAATCATCAAGCAAGACCACAGTCTTATGCTTATAGGGCCTCAGCCTCTGGGTCAGCTCCGCAAGCTACCCATATTTCTAGCTCACCTCATCATACATGCTAGTACATACATCCAAGCCATGAACGCATCATGCTCATCATCACATATTCTGAGCCATGGGTATGTTCACCATGCTCCATATATCCTGAGTCTGCAACCACAGTTGCATTCAACCCTCCTATTTTAGGCTAGGGGAAACCTCGCATATTCAACAATATGTGCCCTAGGTAATCCCGCAGGATAAACCTGTTTCACCATCACCAAATACTGGCGGTAATGGATCAGTGGCCAGGGAAAACTACATGATAGGTTCATCTATAATTTATTAGTATATTATAAGCAAATTGTTGAGGCAAAACAAAGTATAAACATAGCCTCATAGAATTACATCATTATTGCCATCAACATACTGTCCTGGGACCTCAATCCCTCATGATATCAACCACTGCCTCACAAGGCATCACAATCATGCATCAGCATCCTGGAAATGCATCCCTTATCTCATCATCAGAAGATAACACCTCAACTAGGCACTCATACTTATATCAGGTCCTCAGACCTATCAACTTGTTATTTCATTAACAAGGATTATCATCACATTGTGCTAGTCAAAGTACATATATCTCATAGCTCTTACCAAGCTATGAATCCACATGAAATACCTGCATGGTTAGTAAACACATTCATATAGATAATTGAAGCCATCATGGATTAACAGGATTGTTATTATTATCAATCAAGGGCATACATTATGCCTTATACTTGTGACCATATGCATGTGTCACACCATCATGTGAAGCAACATCATAAGCTTCCAAGCTTCCTGGTTCACAACCTATCATCTTATCTCATCATCAGAGTTACAGGGTTCAAGGTGATTACATCATATCACTTGTTTATCATTATTTAAAAGAGAACTATCAACTATGTACAGAACCCTCACCAAAGCTCTTGTAATCCTCACTAAAGGTATGGTGATCAACGACAACCCTCACCAAAGGGTGTATCGGCTGTGGTCATACCCCCACCAGAGGATGTATCGACTAGGGTTTCAAACCCCAAACAAGCTCACCACCATATTGATCAACCCATCCTTTCACCTATCATGCAACTAGAACCCACCAGCTCACATGGTGTCGGGTAAGGTGTATCGCGCATCAGCAGATGCTAACGGCCAAAGGCCTATCGTGCACAAGGATCAGGGTTAGGGTTAGGGTTAGGGTTAGGGTTAGGGTCCCTCTATCGGCCAACCCTCTCCAAAGGATCATGTCGACCAGGAGCATGGCGCCCAAGATGCCCTAACGTTCAACCATCACCCATATCGTTCAAAAGACCCCTATATCGGCCAAGGCAGTCTATCGGCCAAGGCATGGTAACCACTAAGGCACCACAACGGTCAACTCCCAAAGGGTGTGTCGAGAAACACAAACCCATCCTTATACCGTCCAAGGAAAGGGCTAGGGTGTCGCCCACCTAACAAGCATCACCTAAGAAGACCTGTCGTCCAACTAGGTAAGACTCCTCATATCGGTCACCACTAAGGCGTCGTCTAGGGTTCTTATACAACCATCATATCGGCCACCAAGCTCATCATAGCCTATCGGCCAAGATAATCACAAGATGTGTCGTGCAGGGCACACATCTAGGTGTAACATCCAAACCCCAAATAGGGCTATTGGGTAGCACTATCCCAAGGTCATATCGTGCAAGGCACAACCCAACAAGACCATCTTCAACCTCAAGCACAAGGGAACCAAACCCTAATTGATCAAGAAGGTCGACTCACCTCTCAACAACCAAGAGAGAGGGATTTTTCACAACCTCTATCACAAATCGGGCAACCACAAGGACCAACCTCAACATAGGTCATCATCTATTCAAAAGCTCACCTCTCAAATCCATGGTGAGAGGAGGGTGTTGCCCAAGCAACTAGAATGTAGATTCACCTCTCAACTAAAACGAGAGAGAGGGGTATTGCCTACATCACTAGAGCTCAAACTCACTTCTCTTGACCAAGGAGAGAAAGGAGTGTTGCTCACTATGGAAACCCTAAACCATGGTTCGGCCAACTAGGTGTAAAGGCATATAAACCATCAACAACAACAACAACAACATCAACAACATCATGCTCATTATATCCACAAGATCAACAACATGTACTGGAGCAAGATACATAACATGCAATGGCCGATCATCATCATATATGAAACATGCAACATAGAGAAGGTAGTATAGATAGGGTTAGAAGTTATGTAACCCACCTTAAGCAAACTCCTCAAGCTCCAAAGCTCCAAGCTTTAAGATCCTAGCTCCAAGCATACTACTTTGGCCACCTCAAGAAAAGGAACAAGAAGCATAACCACCATGGCCAAAGAGTAGGCAAGATGGAGAAGAAGATGCTAAGGAGAGAGGGAAGATGCTTACCAAGGAAACAAGACCCACTTAGGGTTCGGCCAAGCTAAAGGAAGAAGAAGAAGAACTCCTTCAAGGGGATCGGCCACCAAGGTTGCAAGGGAGAGGTGTATCGTGTACTAAGGAAAAGAGGAGCAAAAAAGAGCTAAAAGGTTCCTAAGGAAGAGAAAGGTAAGGAATATATAGATGAGGTTCAAGGTTAAACCAAGGCAAGGTGTCACCTAACCAAGGGACACTTGTCCACACGTTTCACCACCTTGCAAAACACATGCACATGCCATGCCACTACTCAACCAAGGATCAGCCACATGTCCAAGATAGGGTGACACAACCAAGGCAAGGAGGTCAACAAAGGTCAAAGGCCGACACACTACTCTTCCATGGCCGACACACCACCATGGGCGATACCCCATGGCCGACACAAAGCACCCTTGCCCGATTCAGGGCTCAACCAAGCAAGGAAAGGCCCAAACAAGGGAAAACAAGGCCCAAAAGAGCTCAACCAAGCCCAAGACAACTCAAGGCACGAGCCCAAACCTTCCTCTCAACCCTAGAGGAAGCAAAGAGAGAGAAAGACATCTCTCAGGGTGACAAACTTGCTCTTCAACCTCAACTCAGGTTATTTTACAAGTAGCACCTCCATCTCTCAACTAAGCATAAGAAAACCCTAATCACCACTAAAGATGATTAGCAATCAACCAAGCACAAGGTTTAGGCAAAACAAAAATGGTAAGCCCAAAACGAAGGTCAGGGTCCTTACAAGCCATAAACCTCTACAAAAGGATTTCGTCCCCGAAATCTGAAGAGAAAAGAGAGGGATACTTCCACCTCATCTCTTCCTCATGCTCCCACATGGCTTCCTCAACACTGTGATGATGCCACAAAACCTTCATAAGAACCATGTCCTTCCTCTTCAGCTTCTTTACTCTTCTGTCAAGGATCGCCATCAGACCCTCCTCATAAGTCACGTCTTCATCAAGCTCAACCTCAACTGGTTGTATTACTATCCCTGTGTCTGGATGACTTTTCTTCAACATGTTGACATGGAACACTGGATGCAACCTGTGCAACTCTGGCAGCAACCCTAACTTGTAAGCTACCTTGCCAACACGTGCTATTACCGGGTATGGCCCCATATATCTGGGTGCCAGTTTACCTTTCCGGCCAAACCTTAGCACACCCTTCCAAGGTGAGACCTTGAGATACACTTTGTCTCCCACTTGGAACTCTAAAGGTCGTCGGTGATTGTCTGCATAAGACTTCTGTCTGTCCTGTGCCATTTTCAACTTTTGTTGTATCACTCTGATCTTTTCTGTTATCTTCTGTACTAACTCAAGACCCAAAAGTTGATTTTCACCAGACTCATACCAACATAAAGGGGATCTGCACTTCCTTCCATATAGAGCCTCATAAGGAGCCATGTCAATGCTTCGCTGATAACTATTGTTATAAGCGAACTCTATCAAACTGAGATGCATGTCCCAACTGCCTAGGAACTGCAAAACACAAGCTCAGAGAAGATCCTCCAAAGTCTGAAGAGTCCTTTCAGACTGTCCATCCGTCTGTGGGTGGAAGGCGGTACTGAACCTCAACTGTGTTCCCAACGCTTTGTGCAACTATTTCCAGAAATGACTTGTGAGTTGAGGACCTCTGTCAGAAACTATCATTGTTGGTACAGTTGGTGAAGAAGAGCCAACGCTTGTCGAAGATGTCGCTCATTCTCTTGCCTGTCCTGACTATAGATCAAAATGTTGTCTATAAAGACTACAACAAACTGATCTAGGAACGGACGGAACACTCGGTTCATCAGGTCCATGAAAGCAGCAGGTGCATTGGGCAGCCCAAACGACATAACCACAAACTCAAAGTGACCATACCTCATCCTAAACGCTGACTTTGGTATGTCCTCCACCTTAATCCTCAGCTGATGATATCCATACCATAGGTCGATCTTTGAAAACATTGTAACGCCACACAGCTAATCGAACATATCATCTATCCTTGGTAACGGGTACTTATTCTTGATCGTGACTTTGTTCAACTGTCGGTAATCTATACATAACCGCATCGACTCGTCCTTCTTCTTAACGAACAACACTGGAGCACCCCAAGGCGATGTTCTCGGTCGGATGAAACCTTTCTCCAACAACTCATGTAACTGCTTCTTCAACTCTACCATCTCTGCTGGAGCCATCCTATACGGTGTCTGTGCAACTGGTTGTGTTCATGGTACCAGATTGAGCTTAAAATCAATCTCTCGAGGTGGGGAACACCGAGGAACTCATCAGGAAATACATTCACAAACTCTCAGACAAACGTTACCTCCTCAAGGCTAGGACCTTTCATTTTAGTATCCACAACATGAGCTAAGAAAGCCTTACAACCTTGCCGCAACAACTTTTCTACCACCATTGTTGACACTAGACATGTCGGAAGAATCTTCCTATCTCCTTGGAAGATCCACTTCTCTCCGTTGTCATCAAACACCGTGTGTTTGGAACCACAGTACAACACAACCTTATACTTTTCTAAGGTATCCATCCCATAGATCACATCAAATCCATGCATATCAAGTGGTATAAGATTCACTTGTATACTGTGTCCCGAAAAAGATAAGACACAAGATGGACACTCTTCTTGAAGCATCGAGGAACCATCAAGAGGGGTTTGTAACAACAAGCTATCTTCCTTACAACTAACAGGTAAAGGACAACTATCAAGCAAACTATGTGTGATAAAAGAGTGTGTAGCACCCGGGTCAACCAAAACAGATGTAAAGCAAGAAGAGGACAAATCAGAATGTAATAACTCCATCTGACCTGTCACCACTCGCGGGTTGACTATCGCCTCCGGCTGACTCATAGCATAGAATCGAGTCGTTGCTTGTTGTCCACATCCTCTGCTTCCTTGAGCAGATGATCCCGCTTGCGACGCTTGACTGCGTCCTCGCCCTCTGCTACCACTGGGTTGTTGTCTGTTTGATCCTTGTTGATTTTGTCTCAGCTGTTGTGTTACCTCAACGTCTCTTCTTGGGCAATTTGACTTCAAATGCCCCATCTATCCACAGTGATAACATGACCTGCCTTCTGTCTGCGGTCTAGATGGCTTTGTTACTACCACAGAAGTTGTATTGTGCGTCTTCAACGGCGATGAAACGTAACCTCTTCCCTTACTTGGGGACCATTGTGACGGTGCACGAGAACTCTGCATCGTGGAAGGTACTGAAAACATTAGCTTCTTGAAGCCACCAAATCTCTATCCCTGGAACTGAGCATGCCTTTTCCTGGTCATGGACTCCCTCTTCTCCCTGACAGACTATTCAATCATGTGGACGGACTCCACAAACGTGGCAAACCGTTCCCAATTTTCTAAAGCAGCAACAGGTGTCGACAACTCAGCACTTAAACCTTTCTCAAACTGCCTGATCCGCTCTTCATCAGTCGCTTCCATGTGATGACAAAACCTCAACAAGTCCATGAACTTGGATTCATACTCGGTGATGCTCATCATTCCTTGGCGTAGACGCTCAAACTTGTTGATCTTCTCATCCAGATACATCTTCGAAAAGTATCTACTGATGAACTCTCGCCAGAAGATCTCCCAACCGATCTCCTCACCGGGTCACTTCTCCTCCTCGATGGCCCACCAGTTTCCAACACTACCCTTCAGAAGGTAGACAGCGTGCTTGATTTTGTCCGCTTCGGGGATGTCGAGGATCTCGAAGGCTTTCTCAAGACCTGTCAACCACATATCAGCATCCGCTGGATCAGTCGTTCCAATATAATCTGAAGCTACGAATCGGCGAAGCTGCTCAAAGGTCTTCCCAATACCTGATGCTTCACCATGGGGAGCATGTGCTCTTGGCTGAGGCACTGGCAACCTTTCCACCATGTGATTCATCGTAGCCATCATATACCCCATAAACTGTTGGTAGGCAGGACTTTCGAGAATGGCTAGGTCAAGTTGGGGGACCTCAGGCACCCGATCTTCATGTGCATGCCCTCCTGCTCCATCAACTGATGCAGCATCACTGCTCTCGGCAGCATGTTCTTCATGGTTTCCAGACATCTTTAAGCTTTATCTTCTGCTGAGAGCAGAAGGTTATTGTAAGAAAATCTAGGAAACTCACAAGAACAGACGCAAACCTGGTCCTAGATCCCTATAGACTCAGAGAACCTAGAGCTCTGATACCAAACCAACTGTGACACCCTGCCATCATAGACAACGAGATAACACGCGAAAACGTGCGGAACCATATATTACCAAAAACACGGGTTAATTAAAATTGTTTGCGAAAATCATACATATAAAACATATACAACCAGGCCCTGCAAGAAGATTATGTCATATATAGATATATTCAAGATCACCTGCCTGATATGTTCACAACTTAAAGCCACCCACTATCGCAACAACGCATAGTAGTTCGTCACATGTTTATACATACAGAACGACCACATATGTCTAGCAACAGGGTATACAAAAATTACAACTACAAGACATCGTGAAACATCGTCAAAACACCTCCGGGGACCTGAGAGTATAGGGGTGACTTCTAAGACTCTACTACAAAACCACCAAAACTACAACATGTCCATCTCTTGCCTTCTACTTCTCTTCTTGCTGCTCGGCCGCAACCCCACGACCACCACCACGTCTAGAACGATTGCCTAAAAAGGGTGTAAACCAACGGGGTGAGACACACAGTCCTAGCGAGAAACATAACTCCCCGCCGCAACTATCAAACCTCAAAGGTTAAAGCAGATAACAACAAATAACTGATAAAGCATATAACAAGAGCAGGATACTGAGCAAAGCTATTATTACCATCAAGCTCACCAAGATATCCGGGAGGCATATAACCAAGTATTTATTTATGGAACATGATTGACAAGATAAGCTTTATAAGAAATTATCACAAGATATAAGGATCATACACATATCTGCAAGGTGTAACTAGATCAGCTATATAAGCAAGGCCTGAATGAATGTTTCGTATTTTGCTCTAAGCAAGACATACTCATTCGGCTGGATTACATTTTATTATTCCCTGAGGAAGTGAGCCTTCCCTGCTCAAATCCAACCATTGGCTGCGAAGCCCAATCCGGTGCCATACAAGGTCTAAGGAGATTCAGACTCCATGACCTCACCTTCTCGTGGTCAGTACACAAACCATCAAGCAAGACCGCAGTCTTATGCTTATAGGGCCTTAGCCTCTGGGTCAGCTCCGCAAGCTACCCATATCTCTAGTGCATCTCATCATAGGTGCTAGTACATACATCCGAGCCATGAACGCATCATGATCATCATCACATATCCTGAGCCATGGGTATGTTCACCATGCTCCATATATCCTGAGTATGCAACCACAGCTGCACTCATCCCTCCTATTTTAGGCTAGGGGAAACCTCGCATATTCAACAATATGCGCTCCAGGTAATCCCGCAGGATAAACCTGTTTCACCATCACCAAATATTGGCGGTAATGGATCTATGGCCGGGGAAAACTACATGATAGGTTCATCTATAATTTATTAGTATATTTTAAGCCAATTGTTGAGGCAAAACAAAGTATACACATAGCCTCATAGAATTACATCATTATTGCCATCAACAAACTGTCCTGGGACCTCAATCCCTCATGATATCAACCACTGCCTCTCAAGGCATCACAATCATGCATCAACATCCTGGGAATGAATCCCTTATCTCATCATCAGAGGATAACACCTCAACTAGGCACTCATCCTTATATCAGGTCCTCAGACCTATCAACTTGTTATTTCATTAACAAGGATTATCATCACATTGTGCTAGTCAAAGTACTTATATCTCATAGCTCTTACCAGGCTATGAATCCACATGAAATATCTGCATGGTTAGTATACACATTCATAGAGATAACTGAAGCCATCATGGATTAACAAGATTGTTATTATTATCAATCAAGGGCATACAGTATGCCTTATACTTGTGACCATATGCATGTGTTACACCATCATGTGAAGCAACATCATAAGCTTACAAGCTTCCTGGTTCACAACCTATCATCTTATCTCATCATCAAAGTTACAGGGTTCAAGGTGATTACATCATATCACTTGTTTATCATTATTTAAAAGAGAACTATCAACTATGTACAGAACCCTCACCAAAGCTCTTGTAATCCTCACTAAAGGTATGGCGATCAACGCCAACCCTCACCAAAGGGTGTATCGGGTATGGTCATACCCTCACCAGAGGATGCATCAGCTAGGGTTTCAAACCCCAAACAAGCTCACCACCATATCGGACAACCCATCCTTTCACCTATCATGCAACTAGAACCCACCAGCTCACATGGTGTCGGGTAAGGTGTACCGTGCATCAGCAGATGCTAACGACCAAAGGCCTATCGTGCACAAGGATCAGGGTTAGGGTTAGGGTTAGGGTTAGGGTTAGGGTTAGGGTCCCTCTATCGGACAACCCTCTCCAAAGGAGCATGTCGACCAGGAGCATGGCGCCCAAGACGCCCTAACGTTCAACCATCACCCATATCGTTCAAAAGACCCCTATATCGGCCAAGGCACTCTATCGGCCAACGCATGGTAACCACTAAGGCACCACAATGGCCAACTCCCAAAGGGTGTGTCGGGCAACACAAACCCATCCTAATACCATCCAAGGAAAGGGCTGGGGTGTCGCCCACCTAACAAGCAACACCTAATAAGACCTATCGTCCAACTAGGTCAAACTCCTCATATCGGCCACCACTAAGGCGCCGTCTAGGGTTCTTATACAACCATCATATCGGGAACCAAGCCACCAAGCTCATCATAGCCTATCGGCCAAGATCATCACAAGATGTGTCGTGCAGGGCACACATCTAGGTGTAACACCCAAACCCCAAACACAGATATTGGGCAGCACTATCCCAAGGTCATATCGTGCAAGGCACAATCCAAAAAGATCATCTTCAACCTCAAGCACACGAGCACCAAACCCTAATTGATCAAGAAGGTCGGCTCACCTCTCAACAACAAAGAGAGGGGTTTTGCACAACCTCTATCACAAATCGGGAAACCACAAGGACCAACCTCAACATAGGTCATCATCTATTCAAAAGCTCACCTCTCAAATCCATGGTGAGAGGAGGGTGTTGCCCAAGAAACTAGAATGTAGACTCACCTCTCAACTAAAACGAGAGAGAAGGGTATTTACTACATCACTAGAGCTCAAACTCACTTCTCTTGACCAAGGAGAGAAAGGAGTGTTGCTCACCAAGGAAACCCTAAACCATGGTTCGGCCAACTAGGTGTATAGGCATATAAACCATCATCAACAACAACAACAACATCAACAACATCATGCTCATTATATCCACAAGATCAACAACATGTACTGGAGCAAGATACATAACATGCAATGGCCGATCATCATCATATATGAAACATGCAACATAGAGAAGGTAGTATAGATAGGGTTAGAAGTTATGTAACCCACCTTAAGCAAACTCCTCAAGCTCCAAATCTCCAAGCTTTAAGCTCCTAGCTCCAAGCATACTACTTTGGCCACCTCAAGAAATAGAACAAGAAGCATAACCACCATGGCCGAAGAGTAGGCAAGATGGAGAAGAAGATGCTAAGGAGAGAGGGAAGATGCTTACTAAGGAAACAAGACCCACTTAGGGTTCGACCACCAAGCTAAAGGAAGAAGAAGAAGAACTCCTTCAAGGGGATCGGCCATCAAGGTTGCAAGGGAGAGGTGTATCGTGCACTAAGGAAAAGAGGAGCAACAAAGAGCTAAAAGGTTCCTAAGGAAGAGAAAGGCAAGGCATATATAGATGAGGTTCAAGGTTAAACCAAGGCAAGGTGTCACCTTACCAAGGGACACTTGTCCACTCGTTTTACCACCTTACAAAACACATGCACATGCCATGCCACTACTCAACCAAGGATCAGCCACATGTCCAAGATCGGGTGACACAACCAAGGCAAGAAGGTCAACAAAGGTCAAAGGCTGACACACTACTCTTACATGACCGACACACCACCATGGGCAATACCCATGGCCGACACAAAGCACCCTTGCCCGATTCAGGGCTCAACCAAGCAAGGAAAGGCCCAAACAAGGGAAAACAAGGCCCAAAAGAGCTCAACCAAGCCCAAGACAACTCAAGGCACGAGCCCAAACCTTCCTCTCAACCCTGGAGGAAGTAAAGAGAGAGAACGACATCTCTCAGGGTGACAAACTTGCTCTTCAACCTCAACTCAAGTTATTTTGCAAGTAGCACCTCCAGATCTCAACTAAGAATAAGAAAACCCTAATCACCACTAAAGATGATTAGCAAGCAACCAAGCACAAGGTTTAGGCAAAACAAACAGGGTAAGCCCAAAATGAAGGTCAGGGTCCTTACAAAACCTTTCCTTTTAGTACCAAGAGTCCTAAACCCTAGTGATCCCTCCTCTCTTCCATGTTACCCATGACTTATATAAGGACAAAAGGTTATGAAGAGTGTAATCAATCGAGCCCTACAGCATGGCCCAGACCATGGATTATGATCCGGAGACTCCAAACATTATTTCTCATTTCTCACACTGGAGCAAGCAAGAGTATGCCATGGATTGGATCTAGATTGAGGGCCAAGAGAGGAAGACTTCCATGAGGTTCCCATCTACTGAACTGACGTGTAAAAGACCAAGGTAACGACTCCTACACGTTCTACGTTCTGATCGTCTGAAAACCCTAGCAGATAGGAACCCTCTCTGCAGCCTTTCCCTGCTCAGCTCTGGCTGTACCCGAGTGCCCTCTTAGGTCGAGAAGGAGAGGCAAAGATCCTCCAATCTTCATGTAGCCTCGTCGCCCCAGGGCCTAGCAGGAGAAGCTCGCGGATGCTGAGCCAGCGACGAGCGACAAGCATTCTATGAGGTAGGAGATGGGTTGGGGGTCAAAAGACCTGGATGCCCTGACATAACATGTAAAGTGTAGAGGGTATTTCTGTTGTTTTACACTATTTAAAGGGCCGACCCAATGATAATTTAACTATTTGGTTCTCATGGACGTGTCACCCTGTGATTGGCTGAAAATGCAATTAAACTATAAAAAATGTAGAAATGGCTAGGAAGCTCGGATTAAGACAAACCATATATGATTTTTGATAAAAAAAAATGCAAGGAACACATTAAAAATAGTTTTATATCCTGAATCTGATCGTAGTTTGAAAAAGGAATAAAGTTACTAATCTTAATGCTTTCATATCAGGGAAAACCCTAATTTGATGATATATGAAATTGAGATGATTAATATGGATAAAATACGAACATATTAACTTGTTCATAAAAAAAGATGTTTTGAATATCTAAGTAGATAATCCATGGGTTAAACAACTTAATTTAGGGTTTTGATATGTTAGTGAGCATTAATGGGCTTAGAAACCCTAATCTATGTGTTAATGGGTTTTAATAAGATATAATTCGAGATCCTTAGTATAGAACCGATGATAAAAAGGTTCTAATGTGAATATGTGAGTAATTAGGGTTTTAAACCTAAGATTGATGTTTTAGGGTTTTAAGGCATAAAAGAGAAAAGTTGTGAATAGATCTAAAGGAACCCTAATTTGGATTAGAAACCCTAGAAAATGAATCCAAGTCAATAAATTATATTCTTGATAAAGTATGTAGTAAATAGGTTACATGTGCTTTTCATGATCCTTGATTGTGTGGTGAACTGCTTGCTTGGATTACTTTCTTGGTTGGAATTGCTATTAGCTTGTGAAATCTACTGAATAGGTATGTGGTTAAGTTATGATTAACTTATTTATGTTTCATAATGTTTTCTCGAAGATTGATCGATTGCCATGAACCCTAAACTGCTAGGTTGTTTCAATTCTGCAATCTCATAAAGTGACTATGTGTATAACAACTAAGTATAAGTGTGACTGTCTCGAACCTACATACCATCCCTGATGTATGATGCAAGACCAAGCCCCAGAGGGAAGGTCTGAGTTGGTCAAGCCCCAGAGGGAAGACCATTGGGCACCCAAAGTGGTGACCCCAAGCACCAAGCTCAGGATGGAGAAGGTGGCCTTATGTCCCTTGCAAGGACAAAACTCTAAGAGAGGGTAATCCAGGGTTTAGGGTAAAAGCGGTTGAGAAGTTACATTGAAAATGTAATTTGGATTGTTAATCAACTATTTGTTGTATTTAGGTTGTTAGAGCTTATTTGTGATGTTGTATTTGTCCCCACATACCAGTATAGCAATATACTGACCGACGTTTTGTTTTTTGGCATTTTAGGTACAAATCTGAAAAGGACAAACAATAAAGTGAAATATGTGAAGATGAATTTAAGTAATCCAAAGGAGGATTAGATAGTTAGATTTCTAGTACGGATAGAAGTCTTAGATCCTATTTTGCAAAAGTTTTATTTTATACCATATTTCCAGTTTAGTATTGGTAGAATTTGATAATTATTTTTGATTAAATTGTTAAACCATTAATCCTGAATTTTGGGATAACGACTCTGACCTCTTGGTCTCCCTTGATTGGGGGTTACCAGGAAGTGGGGTCATTACATTTGGTATCAAAGTGAATGGTTTCTCATTTAATCCTTGATAATTATTAATGTTTACAAACTCTGTAGAACCGAGGGAGTTATTAGAGGATTTTTTGATGATAGAGGTGTATTAAAAAGGATCACAGTCTGGGGGGTTGGCAATATTTTCCTCCACCCCGCTAGTCGATCACAAGGACTCTCGAATGCGGTGTGACTGCCTGGCCAAAGTTTGAGGTCTTGACTCAAAATAAGATACCTTTAGGACTCTCTCATCTATCTTATTCCCTTCTCAATCCTAATTCAAGCAAGGTTCTAGGGTTTAGGGTTTCTCTCTCTCTTCCCCACCCCTCTTGAGGTCAGTGTAAGTAAGATAAGGATTAAGGAATCCTCCACCAAATTAATGAAAGGCATGTAAACAAGATGTCATTGACATAATAGTTTAAGCGTAAACTAAAGATTAGTTACATGCTTAGGTTGCATATAGTTTAGGACGCATGTCGTAGGATCCCATCATTATTTTTCTCAACATTTGCATGCCACCTCAAATTCTTCACATCTATCAGATTGGAAAACAAGCGTTGAAACCGTGATATTATGGGTAGATACCACATTACCTTGGCAGGAGAACCAGTTTTGGACTCCCCCGAAGTCGTCAATTTATATCGTGACGCACCACATTTTGGACAATCTTTCAAATCCACATAGTCCTTTTGAAATAATACACAATCATTCAGGCATGCATGTATCTTCTTGGCATCCATTCCCATTGGGCACAATAATTTCTTTACCTGGTATGTTGAGATTGGCAGCTCGTTTCCTTCAGGAAGCATTTCTTTCAACAAAGACAACAATGACATGAAGCTTTTGTCACTCCATCTATTGTTAGCTTTCAGCTTATACAATCTCAACAAAGTGCTAAGCTTCGTAAACTTAGTACAACCTGTGTATAATGATATCTCAACATCATGCACAATGTTTCTAAAAATGGGAGGTGGATCAGTGTGATCTACCCCACAACTATCTAGCATTGCATCAACGATGTCTACTGGAACTGGTTCATTCACATCTACGTCATCAGAGACAATTTCTTCTTCCACACAAGCACTGCTATCGACATCCATTGGTTTCGGGTTTGAAATCTCTCCATGTCAGTTACATTCTGTATAGCCTTGTATAATCCTGTTGCACATGGCATGACTTTTGATTTCATCACTAGTGCTGACTTTTAAGTTGTTACCGCAATGCCTATATGGATAGTAGAACCTATCTCCAGGTTGTTTCCTATGTTCCTCGGAAAATCTAATAAACTGGTCAAGATCAGAAATAAACTCTAGGGTGCGCGATTGCGAATGGACATCCATGATCTATCCATTCTATGATCAAAGAGAAAACAAGTATATATTACAACAAGATTAGGGTCTAGGATTAGAGTTTTTGCATGGTTAAAACTTTAGGCCAACAAATACATGTGTTGTCATTCTTATATATAATGAATGTGTACCACCTATCCCATTCTTGAACACCTAATCTCACTAGTAAGTGTATAATGTGTATTGGGTTTTCAAGAAAATTTCGGTAGCATTTCCCCGCTGTTCTCTAAGTACATATGTACTTAGAGAATAAACGGGGAAATTCTGCCAAAATTTTCTTGAAAACCAAATACACATTATACACTTACATCCTAAGTGAGATTAGGTGTTCAAGAACAGTCCCAAACTGGGGACTATCCAAGATTTACTCCTAATGAGTAAATCTTGGATGGGTTTCTAGGCCAACAAACACAATGATAGATATGTACATGTTAGGGTTTCATCACAATTGATGTTAGGGTTTCATCAATGTTAGGGTTAAATAAAATCAAATTAGGATGCTAGAATGGACAAGTTTAAATCTTATTTCAACATGCATCAAAATTTACTAAATTAGGTCAAGCATTAGGATTAGAAGCACAAATATATGCAAGCAAAATGTTTGTTCATATCCTAGAATGATTTACAATAGCAACATCTAAATAAGTAAACTCAATGCATTAGATAAATAAATATAATTAGTAGATAAACAAATACAAAGCAATAGATAAAAAAGTACATGAATAAAATACCCTCTTTTCTTCCTTCTCCCTCCTTACCAACATCAATCACGACTGTGGTTGTGTTGGCCGACCACGGTCGTGTTGGGCAGCACGGCTGTGGTCGGCCAACACAGCCACGACCGTGCTTATTGTTGGTAAGGAGGGAGAAGGAAGAAAAGAGGGTCATGAAGGAAGAAGAAGAGGGCTACCTAGTAGCGTGGAGAAGAGTGGCGGTGGCGGTGTGAGAGCAATGGTGGTGAGCAGAGAAGGAGGCGGCGAGCAGATCAGGCAACGACGGTGGAGGTTGACTGCGGTGAGCAGAGAAGGCGGAAATGGTGGAGGTGCTGCGGAGAGCAGAATGGAAATAGGAGAAGGAGGACGCGGCGGCGGCGAGCAGAGACGCACCAACAGCAGCGGCGGCGAGCAGCAGGTTGAATGCGGGCGGGCAGGGGCGTCGTCGGGCGATTTTAGGTGAGCAGCAGGAGAGGAGAATTCTCACAATGAAACAAAAGAAAGGGGAAGACTCGGGTGATCGTGGGTCTATTAAGTTTGTAAAAGGCGTCGGTTATCTACAAAACTAGCACCTAAACATCTTAAGTGTTGGTTGATAGTAAAAAACCGACATCCAATTGTATAATCTTTGCCCTAAATTATTTGGCGGGAACCATTATCAGTGTCGGTTATCAAAGTAATATCGGCATTGAAATTGGAACTTTTCACACAAATTTTTATCTTATATAGGCGCCGATTATTATTTAAAAAAATGACACTGTATGTGACACTTTGTGGCCAATTTTTTTCGCTCAAAAATTGGATTTTGCAGGTAATTTTAGGCGTAAGTTTCTTTTATCCAACCGACGCTGAATACAAAGCGATACCTGTGTCTGGATGGTCTTCGAATATAGACGTCGGTGTTCCTTAATAATCAATGTTGAATGTTATAGGTGTCAGTTTTAAAAAAAATGACACCCAAAAAAGCGACGTTGAATGTTGTTTCTGTAGTAGTGATAACATGTGTTGTCATGCCTTCGAGAGAGCACTGAGGTTAGACCTTCTTGTCAGGAGGATGAGGAGAGAGTTAGCCTTAGAGGCAGAGGCCTCCAGGAGGAGGTAGAGACCTGACACATCCTTTGAGGATGATGCTTACCCTAACCCTAAGTGGTAGTTAGGGAGAGAGATGAAAAGATGAGTTGGCTAACATAGTGGACCATGCAGGTATGTACATGGGTTGACATGCATATAGGTTTTGTGTACCCATGAGAAGCATGAGCTAGGTTTGGCCTAATGCTTTTGGAAACCTGACCTTGGGCGGTCGTTCCTATTGAGGGTGAAGAATAGTTCCCTCTTTGTGGAGAATAGTGGTGACCATATAGAAACCCTTATGAGAATGTAGGAGCAGAGAAGAGGCATGCACCTACATAGAGGTGGACAACAACAATGCCGATAGTAGGTTGAGACCTAGGCCAGAAGAGTATGTCGGATATCTTATGAGATGATCATGTCGAGCTCTGGATGATCTGGGCCGGACATAGGTTTTGGATCATACGTTTCACCCAGGTAGGTGTAGACATGTATCCTTAAGAGTTTGACCCATCTTCTTAGAGAGAACCCTCGATGGTAGGACCAGTTTTAAAGTTAGCTCTGGAGAGAGGGTGGGACCTGATGGGGAAGGTTGGACACCTTGACTCTGAGATATGAAGAAACATGAGAAGTTGGGTATGATATGGCCTAGAATGGATGACCCTGAGTAGTTAGTTGTGGTTTCCTCATGTGCGATCCTTAGAGGCTTGTCATACCTTGGATGCCTATAGAGGAACCAAACCCTGGAATGGGAAGAGGCTTCTTGAATCAATGTACAGAGGTTATAGGTACCTACCTTTTTAGGTATAGGAAGGAGGGCTCCTTAGACCCTGAAGAAGTATAGTAACAAGTTACGAGGTCTCACACCGATTTGGTTGTCCTTATGTAGGACTCTAAGGTATTGTTCACGTGGAAGAATAGTAGGAAGTGCATGCTATACCTTGTACATGTTTGGTTTGTGGTTGAAAAGTTGGGCATGTAGTTAGACAGTTGATGCATAAGAAGTGAACCTATGGTTCCTAGACCTAAGAATGGAAGTAGTAGTACCTGGTGCACCTGATGCTCACAAAGATGGTTGAGTTCCTACATATTCAAGCATGGCACCTCCTCATGTTTAGAGGAAGAGGAAACCCCTTGGACTAAGGTATATGTTTGATGAACCCCTCACACATAGGTTGGTGACATATGCATGTATGATAATGGTCCAATGTTGAGGAATAGGAACAAGTATGACATACCAAGGAAAGCTAGCATGGTTTAGTAGGTGGTCTTCTTGTTAGCTATGTGCTTTAGTAGCTTGATAGGGCTAATCATGCACATGATGATGTAAACCCTAGATGGAGGAATGTTTGAGACCTTTGTTGCTATCAAGAGATAGTTTTCTCCCATCCTGGGGAGGGACCCTTCTGTAGGGTGAGTATCAACTTTTGTTGAGGTTCAAGGTAACCTAAAGAGGTCTCTCTTATAAGAGTTTGATGACCTAAGTGGAGATCACATAGTATGAGCACGAATCTATAGACCCATGTGTGACCATCTCTAAGGGGCATGAAGATATGTTTCCATGGAGGTAACCTATATGGGGTCATACCAAGTTAGGTAGGTCGCCATGATCCATATGAAAGGATGTAAGTTGACCATGAGTGCCCAAATAGAGGATGGAGAATTGGGTGAGGATTCAAGAATGAGATGTGCTATGATGGAATCCTAAGTCAATACTAAGGTGAGGAAGGGACAAGACCGTTGAAAGTAGGAGTTGTTTGTTCTCTGGATGCATAGGACCATAGGGTCAGGAGGTAACAACTACCTTTGCCCAAGGACCATGGGTTAGGAGTTTGGCCACCTTCATGAGTTCATGGGGCCTAAGGGGTAAATGTGAGAGCCACTCCCTAGATGCATAAGGGTTAGATCACCCCAAAAGTGTCGGCGCCCTAGAGACCTTGAGGTAATGACTAAGGATTGTACATAATAGATATGTTAAGATCTAAAGGTGATGGGAACTGTCTGCCCATGGATGTAGACCCATAGTGGAGATGTTCATGGTGTGGAGTCATGTTTCAACTTAGACTAGAAAGTGTGATGGTGAAGTGTAATGCACCATCTCTACTCTTGGAACAAGATGAGCTCTGTATTTGGACTGCAACCAAATGCTTATTTCATCTTGTTATGGGGGTGAGAGACAGGACAAAACACATGCCATATACTAAGGATCAAGGTGATGTGAGTTGAAACATTTCTAGGATGCTTGAGGATAGAGGAAGTACCACACCTTATGAGAGTACGTTGGATAGGTGGTTTGAAATCACGAAGAGAACCAAGATGATATGAGGATCATACCTCTCTGGAAGTAGTTTGGAATCTATGAGTCATAAGTTTGGGTTTGATAACCAAGATAATGAGTTGAAATTTTCTTGACTTAGTTGACCTAATCCCGAGAAGAGGATGTTGAGTGGAGAATATGAAGGTTTATGTCTACACCATCTCTAGGCGTATAAGGAAGCTTATGTGGTAACAAGATATTCTCAGCTGAATACAACTCAGGTGTACAACTGTCTTGTTTAGCCAGTAGAGAAGTTGGGTGAGGTTGCTAGGTGAACCCTAAGTTTGTTAGAATATGACACCTATATGGCTAACACCCATATACAACTGGACCCATTGGTCAAGGTGGTGGATACTCAGTTAGCCAACCTAGAGCTTGATGATATGGAAGGTGGGTTGTAAGAACCTCAAGTACACCTCTCATGAAAAGAAGGTGGTGAAACCCACTACTACAGTGTTTTAGGGTTTTCAGTTAGTCACCTTGAGGAATCATGGCAAGTAGAGGCTCATGATTTTGAGTACACCATACACCATGGTACTACTAAGATAGTTGAAGTTTGAAGTGGTACTTTGAAGACCTGAGATGAAAAAGTATATAGGGTTGCATATGGTTTGTCGCCATGCATGCCAGAGGGTGAAGCCCAAACACCAATAACCCAGTGAGTTTATTACAACCCACATTGAGGTTAGTCACTAAGTACCTTGATTAGCATTAAGTACCTAGTTAAACATCATGGTTAATCAAGATAAGCTAAGATGTGAATCATTAGTCAAGATTGATTCATTTGATATAATTAATGTTAATTGTAGTGTTAATCATTAAATTAATTACCTAAGATGATTAACCTATCTAATATGGTTTAGTTATTGTGTTTTTATGCCTTGAGGTTGTAGTGGACCTCGTGCTTGAAAATTTTTGCAAAAAGAATCACTTGATTTGGACCTTTGAGGCAAACGTTATAGCATTTTTAAGTTCCTTGGACCAATTCTGCAATTTTCCCATAAGTTATAATCCCTTTCCCTTATCCCCTTCTTCCCAAATGAACAGAGCACCGCTTGAGTGGCACCCAAGCAGGTTGCCCGATCGGCCGCAACAGAGGGGAAAAGAAGGGGCGATTTTGAGCCCTAGGTCCATTTTTAGTTAGCAACGTCTCCTCATCCCTCTTCTACCTTCTTCCTCCATCTTTCCCCTCCTCATCCTCACCCTAGCAGCCTCGACCTGCAAGGGCAGCTGACTAGAACAGAAGTCGTGCGGCCCGATCAAGAAGGAAAGGGGGAGGGGCGGGGAAGTTTTTGGCTCCCAAAGCTCTAAGCTAGCTAGGCCGCCTTCCTTCTCCTTCATCTACCTCTCATCCCCGCCCTTATTGCGCCCACCTGCGCCTCAACTAGCAAGGGGCGGCACCCCATCTAGCAAGAGCAGTAGCAACTGCTGCAACAACAGCTAGGAAGCCATTTGGGTGAGAGCAGCAGCACCAAGCATCGTCGTGCCCAAGACAAGGATCTGCAACCCTAGCCACGAGCAGCAACGCCTAGCTCAACTCCTTTCCCTGTGCGTGAAGTAGGTCTGAACCAGGGTTGTTCTGAGGTAGAAGACGACCCCGCTGACACCCAAAAACATGACTCTAGATGCGTTTCTAGTTGAATTGAGGTCACCTCACCCGCTGTGAGTAGAATTTCACTCTCTAATGCAAGTATAATTCTAATAATTGGACGTTTTGGTTGAAATTGGTATCATTCACAGATATCAACGTTTACCCAAGTGTCGGACAGTGTCGACGCAGTTTGAACGATGCTAATTAGTTAATTGATATGTGTGATTTGGATTAGTGAAAATACACGTTTGATCGAAACTTAAATTGCTCGATTGAATGTTGAACTCAGTAGCACATGACCAGTAATGGCACAGTTTGGGTATAAACCCAGGCTGTACATTTTTAGTAAGTTAATAGATGTATGATTTCAAAGAAATGACAATGACATGAAAAGGGTTTAATAGAAACCTAGTTGCACACTCCCGGTTATATTTAATGTGAGTGTATTAATAATTATACGAATCGACAAGTTTCTCAAAGAAATTATTTGAAATTCTCAATTAATATTAATAATTCATGCCATGACAAGTAATTGCCTTTTAATTGAGTTATGTGATGCATAACTTAGAATTTGGGTTGATGTGCTCGATTTTCATGGAATCACAGATAACTTACAAGTGCTACTGACGATTTATAATATATCGAGTAATTCACTCTTGTTAGTGTGTTACGATGATCAATTGTATAATTCCAGTGTATATGAGCCAAGTTGATATGAGTTTAGTTTATTTAGGAAATTTCAATCAGTCTGCATGCATGGTATATGGATTACTCAATAAATTACAATGTTTTTGAGTATACTGCCCTGTCAGGTCTAGAATGATATTCATGTTATGATTTGAACTGCAATTGAATAGACGAGATGCCATAGAAATACCAGAGTTGAGTATAAGTAAGACAAAGGTTCAACATAGTAAAAGTTTTATAGAAAATAATAAAATTATAGATTTAAGGGCCCTGACACCGTAGAACCCCTATGTGAGGTCTGCGCCTTAGGGGTGAAACAACCTAACCCTGGCAATGTCCAATATACGGGGGTCGGAGCATGCTATCAGGTGGCACGGGGGACGAAGCCCTAGTGGAAGTCTCCTTAAATTATAGTTTGCAGTGTCCAACATCAACCAGAAGTCCTGGTGGCACTAGAATACAGAAAAACCAATAGGTTGCTTGACTCTCCGCCTGTGTGCTCAGGTTAGAGGAGGAGTCCAGTTTACGACACAATAGGAGTGCTGAGGCCAGAGATCCAGTTTCCCTGTTGCAGACCAGGAGAGTAGTCAGACTTAGCTATCCCGGGGTGTCAGCTAAGTCTTGTACAGTGGGATCGTAGTTTGCTACAAGTCTTCATATGTAGAGTACACTTCATATGATTAGGGCATAAGATAAAATATGTTCATATAGGTTTACAAAGTTTCTTATAAGTTAAAGAGTTCAGAAAGATTTGAGTTAGTTTCACAGAAGTTGTCCTTTAAATGAAATTTTAGTATTCTCTGTTATTTAATCATATCCTACAACTTTGTAGCAATTTTCATCTTAATGAAATGTTGACATCTCCTGTCGTTTAAATTATATTGTTTATATCTACTCAGTACAATATTATCTTGTATTTTATTCCAATTAATAAGCATAAAATGAGTTATATGTGATGGTCGGGTGAAATTCTATTCACTGAGCCAGTAGCTCACCAACCTACTGAAACATTTTTCAAGTCAATGTCATCACGAGGAAGCTAGAGGATCTTATCACCCAAGTTTTTAGAAGGTAGTTTTTAGTTAGATAGAGGTCTCTTAGTCCTTTCCCCTCGGTCCTTGGGCATGTGGTGTGGTAGAGAGAGAATGTAATGTAACATGTAAACTAGTTTTAAGTTATCTGTTGTGCGTTATTGTAACATCCCTGACATGGGTTATGAACTAACCCTAGATGTTTTGCTTAAATATTTGATTATATGATTGTGATTATCTTGTGTAATGTAATTAAAGCTTTTGAGGAACTTATATTTCTATTTCAGTCCTTTTTGAACAATGTTGTAACTTTGTTTTGTTAATTTTGGACTAATGTGCAAATTACCCAAGTAGAGGGGTTAACTTGCAAATTTCACATGTTAAGATGTTCCTATGATAATGAGACATCATAAGAATGAATATGATGTAGTGGTATGCATTCTCCAAGCTTGAGCACCAAGATGTAGCTTGCAGAGCAATCCTTGTGCTTTAAAACCTAGTTTTGGTGTAAAGTGCAATATACCCAAAACTTAGGGTGAAACATGTAAAATATACCCTCTAGAGTATCTCTAATGTTCTTGACATCAAGTATAGCAATGAAAATGATAGGGGAGCCTCATTTGAATGATCAAGTAAGAAAGATAACCTTAAAATTTAAATAACCAAGTTTAAGCAAAATGACCCTTTTATATAGGCCACTTAGTAAGGTGTTTGGTTTCTTTACCTTTTAACCTTGGTAAAAGGAAGAGATATGTATAATTAAATAAGGAGGAAACTTGGCCAAGAAGTGGAGAAGGAATTGGGGGATATGTTTGAGAAATAAAAGAGATAAACTTCTTTTCCTTGAAAATATCCAAAAATATATAAGCACCCTTTTTCCTCAAAGCAAATGATCATTCGTTTAGTTCTTTCTCCTCATCTTCTTGCTTTGGACCGACCAAGAGGGAGCTCTGGAACAGACGAAGAATGACCAAGCTGGTTTGGTAAGTTGGACCATCATCCAACTCGAATTCTTGGTGGAAATCCTAATACAAGGTTGGTTTATTGGTTTTCTTTACACAATTCTTCTTTCTAGCCATCTTCTCCATCCAAAACTTGAAGAACGGACCTTGAACAACCTTTGGAGATTCATCCACCATTAAAGATATGAAGCTTGGAGCTCTAGATCATATCTTAAGGCGGTTTTTATAATTCTAACCCTTAAGCTTTGTTAATGCATCCTCTTCTCCTTGTATATATGCGTATTTTTCTTCTTTAGACACCTTTGTGTGTTCTTGTTCTTATTTCCATGAAGAACCGCCCCTGTTCTTGAGGTAGAATATGATGACGTTAATATCTATGTTTATCCTAAATCTTGCTTTAGCAAACGGTCTCCCAACTTTTGCAAATGTTTTCCCAAACCATTTGGGAGCAAACAGTTTCAAACCGTTTGAATGCAAATGGTTTCACAAACCGCATAGAAGCAAACAGTTTAAGACCGTTTGGATGCATTGACCAGGCGTTGACCATTTGGAGGTCTGTTGGAAATAATGTGGACTAATCACCTACCAAAAATCATCATCTAATTCCAAGTAAATCACCAATTGAAGGCACATCAATCACCTAAACCCTAATCGGGTTATTTGCTGATTTTAATAATTGAATCAAGTCTAAGTTTGGGCTGAGTGGCCCAAACGGTTTCAAAACCATTTAAGAATCACCCAAATGGTCTCAAGATCGTTTGGTGATAACCCAAGACCATTTGGAGTTCTAGGGTTAAGTGGGGTTGACCAATTGAGGGTCCAATGATAACAAATTGATAAATAATTAAGTGCTGACTTGGTGACCAAACCTAGGGTTCAAACCTTAAGTGAATGACTTGGTTTTTGATGACATAATGGGAAAACGGTCTTAAGACCGTTTGGAGGATGTCCAAACGATCCCAAGACCATTTGGGGGTCACCTTAGACCGTTTGGAGGTCTAGGGTTGACTATGGTCAAGTGATTATAAATCTAAAGGTAACAAGTTGAAGTGTAATTGATTAGTGACCTAATGATCAAATCAATGATCCAAACCTTAGTAAGTTGAGTTAGTTTTTGATGTTGACCTAGGAAAACCGTATCAAGACCGTTTGGAGGTCATCCAAACGATCCCAAGACCGTTTGGGGTCAGGTCATGACCAAATTGATTGATGGTTCTATGGATTCAAATCAATTAGACTCATGTTGAGGAGCGTTGAAGAGTAATCGATTCCAAACCCCAATTCAATTGATCCAAGCCCTAATTGGTGATCAATTGAGGGTCAATTTAGTGTCAAATCAGTAGAGGGTTGACCTAATTAACTCAATTGATAAGTGGCTAACAAGCGCATGGTTGATTGAGGGGTTCAACATTGGAAACCCATCTCAATTGAAGTGGTTGAGACACTTTTTAGTCCATGCGGTTTTGAGGTGGTTTGGACCAAACGGTCTCAAGACCGTTGGAGTCCAAATGGTGTCCCAAACGGTCTCAAGACCGTTTGGGACCAAATGATCCCAAACCGTTTGATCTCATGCGGTTTCAAGATTGGATTTGCCCATGCGGTTTCATAGTCAAAGTTGGCCAAACGGTCTTCATGACCAAACAGTCTTCACCTCATCTTGGGCAAAGGGTCTTGAGTGTGCACCTTACCAAATGGTTTCAAAAGTCAAACTAGACCAAACGGTCAACACCACCAAACGGTTTCAAGGTCCATCCAAGACCGTTTGGGGAGTTTGTGTGCAAGACCGTTTGAGGTTTAAAAAGCTTGAGAACGTTTGATGCCTTAGTGGTCAAATGGTTTAGTAGTTGATTAAAGTAAACCTTATAGATACCTAAAATGATTAATGGACTAAGTAATTAGTTGATTAATATATGTCATGATCAATGGTGATCATTATAAAGGTACCTTGATGGGATAGAGTGACCAATCCCCTTTGATCAAGTGAGCCTTAATGACCACAATAGCATGACACAACCCATGATGTCAGAATAGAATTGACTTAGTCTAATCATAGGATGATGTAAATATCATCTTATAGAAAGAGGAGATAGAGGACTCCTTATATGAATGGGAATTAAGTAATACACTTCCAACATGTATGTATATATATCTAATTAGGGTATGATCCATCATAGTGAGATCATGAAAACCCTAATTATGATGGTTAATGAATATTAATCTAATGAGAGTGCATTAATGGAAGTGATCCTCACACATGATGATGGTATGATTTTAATTCATTGTAATGTGAATAGTAAACCCTAATCTAGGGTACTGTGATGTAATGTGAATAGTAAACCCTAATCTAGGGAAATGTCATGGTGTGAATAGGAAACCCTAATTTGGGTTATGCTTTTAAGCATGACACTCTGTACTTGATTATGGAATGAGTAATCATTATGCCGTTATAAGTTAAAGGGGTTGAATAACCCTAATTGAATTAAAAAGGAAACCCTAACCCTAGAAACCAGCCGTGGTAATGTGACACGGCTGTGGTGTTTTATATTTAATTTGAAAAGAACTTGTATTGTGTTGATATAGATACAATGTGCATGTTATCAATTGTGTTAACCATGCAGGTTTTTTTATAAAGAGGTGAGCATAGCCATGTAAGGGTTATGATGCCATATATATTGAAAGCACTTTATAAGCTTTAAGAATAATGATAAGCTATGTTGCCTAGTGAGAGGTAACATATGAGATTGGTAGGCTGTATGAGCTATGAGAAACATCTACATTGCTACAATCAAGGTCATGCTGTTAAATGACTTGATGTCAATATGTTACTTGGTAACAAGTGTTTTGATGATCTTAGGGTTTGAATACCCATATTCTCGAATCACAATGCTGAGATGGTTAGGGATTGATATCCCAGTGTTAACAATATGTGACATAAACTTGATATGATCAATACTCTTTCTTTATAAGCAGTTGTCTTATTGGTTTATGTTTGAAAACATGCCTGATGCTAAAAGAATGCCATAATATACTTAAATAATCAAGTATAATGATATCATGTAGCGCCCTGACCATAGATCCATCATTGTCAAAAGTTAAATGATGGTGAAACATGTTTTCCTAAGGGAACTCCTGGAGAGCATACTTTTGAGTATGTGGGGGTTATGGACGCGAATATCCTTACGTCCTAATGTAGGATTTGATGTGATATGTATCTTTAATCTTTCAACCCTTCATTATATCTTAATGCCGAGATGATGTATCACTAATCTCCCGATGATATTGTTAATGCCGCATCAATGAGAGATAAACAAGAAATCCCTCGATGGCGAAGAGAGTACAGAACATCACTGTAACTCTAATAGCAAAGTTGCCAGAATACCCTGGAAAGCTATTATGGCAGAGACACAAGATGTCCTGCATGTTGTTCCTCATACTAACTAAGGAGGATGAGGTCATAGGAATCCGACTCTTCTAATGACCTATGTATGGTACCGATTGCGATTTAGTAATGGTCGGTTGGAGTATGAGAGGTGTAACTCATCTCTTCAGGGCATAAAAATGTTTGAAAAATGTAATCATCCGTGTAGCATATTTGCTTAGGTTGAACTACGAGAAACAATGATTGATGATACATTGGTTACAGTGCTTTAGTTGAATAATTAGTATACATGTTCTTCATATTCCTTATCATTATATGTCTTGTCATTCAATTAAGTTATAATTGAAATGATTGCTAAAAGAATGTTGCTCTATTTAGCTTATTCGATGAATTGCCTGCTGTTGAATAATTATAGTTCTTCTGGTCATTATTATCTTAATATTTGCAATAACAATGCTTCTGGAGAAGAGTTATAACTCTCACTAGGACAATTATTCAATTGTATCACCCTCGTGGGATTCAACTTTTTAGGTAGACGCCGAGGACGAAGGAACCCTTCAGTGGGTGAGCAGCAGTAACAACAGCAACAACATCTGGGACAGCAATGATCCTCAGGTGGACACACTGTCTATCAAGCTTTGTAGATAGAATGTCCTATGTGTCGTCTCTGTACTCTCAGGTCCTAGGAGTCAGTAGATGGTTTAATCTAGATCTGAGATTTTGGCGTAATGCCTCGAGATTTTTGTATCTTGCCTTGTATAGCTAACAAGGCAGTTGATGTTCATCATCCTCGAGATGTGTTTGTTACAGAGATGTAATGATGGATCAGTTTGTAAACAACTTAACATGTTTCCTTATAAAAGAGTTTTATTGTTTGTAAATCTCTTTACAAAAAGTTTTAATTTTTAGTGATTTTCAATAATTCCGCTGCTAGTTAATCGCTTCCGCATTCATTAATCTCATTTTTCGAGACGCATCATCACAATTTAGTGGTATCAGAGCTCTAGGTTCGCTGAGTCTACAGAGACATAGGACTTAAGTTGTTGAATCTGTTCTAGTGTCTTCTAGTATATCTGATAGTGTCTTCTGCTCCTCAGGAGAAGAAGATAAGATTAAGGATGTATGGACCACACGAGGAACACGTTGCCGAGAGTAGTGTCGCTGCACCCCGAGAAGGTGCAAGAGATCCAGAAATAGAAGAACTTGTGCCTGAACCACCTCAGTTCAATCGAACTAACATGGGGAACCCAGCCGTCCAAGCCATGTTTGGGCAGTTTATGACTGCCATGACACATATGACTGATAGGATGCCTATACCTGCACCTAGGGCACCTACCCATCCTGAAGGACAAGGAACCAGCAAGACGTTTGAACGACTTCGCCGAGTTAGAGCCACAGAGTATGCTGGAACAGCTGACCCAGCAGATGCTGACTTGTGGTTAACTGAACTAGAGAAGGCCTTTAGAATCCTGAATATCCCAGAAGATGAGAAAGTTAGACATGTTGTTTATCTTCTCAAGGGGAGTGCTTGTCACTGGTGGACCATGGAAGAACAGAAAAGGCCAGGTGTGGAGATTGCATGGGAAGTTTTTCGATGAGAATTTATCAACAGATACTTCCCTAATACGTTTGTGGACTAGAAAATCTCTCAGTTTGAGAGGTTAAGACAAGGACCGATGAACATTAGTGAATACGAGGCTAAGTTCATGGAGTTGTTGTGTTTCTGTCCGCATATGACAGCTACAGATGAAGAAAGGATTAGGCATTTTGAGAAAGGATTAAACGCCGAGTTGACTACTCCCATGTCTGCTCTAGAGAATAGAGAAAGGTTTGCTACCTTTGTGGAATCTGTCAAGAGGGTAGAGAGGTCTGTGTCAGAGAAGAGACAGACCAAGAACAAGAGGATGTATCCCCAGTTCCAAGGATCTTCATCTAAAGATTTCAAGAAACCTAGGTTTTCTGTACCTACACCACCACCTAGATCCAATACCCAGACACAGTGGATGTCAAATAAGGGTAGAGGACGAAGCTTACCGTTAGAAGGAGCTCGTAGCTCAGCATCTATGTCGGTTATAGGACCACCCAGACCACAACAACTAAACAGAAGCTATTACATATGTGGAAAGATGGGACATGTGATGAAGGACTGTAGAGCCCGAGAAGTGAGTGTGACTCAACCTCAAAGGCAGAGTCAACAAGTATCTCAAAGGCGACAGTTTCCAGGTAACGCTAGAGGATGTGGACAAGCGTCCCAACTGGATCATCGACATCCAGTCATCGAGCACCGAATCAACCACATGCAACGACGAGATTCTACACTATGAATCCACCTGATGCAGTAATCAACCCTCGGGTTGTGGCAGATCAGATGGAATTGTTATATTCTGATATGTCTACATCTTGCGTTGTATACGTTTTAATTGATCCGAGTGCTATGCATTCCTTTATCACTCGAAGAGTGATTCTTGACTGCAATCTGACTACAAGATATAGAACATATAATTTGTTGCTAGAAACTCTATTGATGGGATGTGCTGTGTTGCAGGAGATATGTTCTCCCTGCATCCTCTTCTTTTCTGAACGTCGCATTCAAGTGGATCTTATACCACTTGAGATGCATGGATTTGACGTAATCCTTGGGATGGATACCTTAGAAAGGTATAAGGTTGTCTTGGATTGTGAGTCTAAGCAAGCTGTGTTTGCTGATGATAGTGACACATGGATCTTTCAAGGAGAGAGAAAGATTCTACCCACCTATCTTGTGTCAGCTATGGTTGCTGAGAAGCTGATGAGGCAAGGATGTTATGCATTCTTGGCCCATGTGGTAGATACTACCATGGGCAGTCCTAACCCTACTGAAGTTTCGATCGTCAGGGAATTTGTAGATGTATTTCCTGAAGAACTTCCAGGTGTACCTCCACCTCGAGAGATTGATTTTGAGATCAATCTAATCCCAGACACGCAACCTATAACACAAACACCGTATAGGATGGAGCCTGCTGAGATGGTAGAACTCAAGAAACGGTTGTAAGAGTTGCTTGAGAAGGGTTTCATCCGACCGAGTACTTCGCCTTGGGGTGCTCCGGTCCTCTTTGTTAAAAAGAAAGATGGATCAATGCAGTTGTGCATTGATTATAGACAATTAAATAAAGTAACGATAAAGAATAAGTATCCTCTACCGAGGATTGATGATCTTTTTTACCAGTTACGTGGTGCAACTGTCTTCTCATAGATAGATTTGAGATCAGGATATCACCAACTACGTATTAAGGATAGTGACATACCAAAGTCTGCCTTTAGGACGAGGTATGGTCACTATGAGTTCACAGTTATGTCGTTCAGACTAACTAATGCACCAGCTACATTCATGGAACTCATGAATAGAATCTTTCGACCTTTTCTTGATCAGTGTGTTGTTGTCGTCATAGATGACATCCTGATCTATAGTAGGGATGCTCATCAACATGAACAACATCTTCTTCAGACTCTTACTTTGCTAAGAGAACACAAGATATATGCTAAGTTTAGCAAGTGTGAGTTCTGGTTGCCAGAAGTTTCTTTCCTTGGACACATAATATCTGCCTCGGGTATTCGTCTTGACCCTAAAAAGGTAGAATTTGTTTTGCTTTGGGAGCAGCCGAAGACACCGACAGAGATCCATAGTTTCTTAGGGTTGGCAGGCTATTATCGGAGGTTCATTAAGAACTTCAGTTCTATAACTTTACCGTTGACTAAGTTGACCAGGAAGGATGTTCCTTTTAGCTGGAGTGACAGGTGTCAACAATCTTTTTAGTTGTTGAAGGAGAGGTTGACAAGTACACCTGTGCTTGTGTTACCTCAACAAGGGAAAGGATATATAGTTTTCTATGTTTCCTCCAAGAATGGACTAGGATGTGTGTTGATACAGGATAAACAAGTGATTTCTTTTGCTTCTCGACAGCTTAAGAAACATGAGGAGAATTATCCGACACATGATCTAGAACTAGATGTTGTGGTTCATGCCTTGAAAATCTGGAGACATTATCTTTATGGAGAGACATTCCAGATTTTCACTGATCATAAGAACCTTAAGTATATCTTTTCTCAGCATGAACTTAATATGAGGCAACGCCGCTGGATGGAGTTAATCAAGGACTATGATTGTACGATTGATTGTCACCCAGGGAAGGCCAATGTAGTTGTTGATGCTTTAAGTAGGAAATCAGCAACACCAGCCTTAGATAGAGCACAACTAAATTCCTTGGTGTGCTCTAGGAGGGATATTCTTATCTCCTTAAGGCCAGACAATATACAGTTAAAAGTATCATTGTTAGCCGGGTTGTTAGCTGAGATGCATATAAAGCCTACTCTGAGACAACAAATCAAGGAAGCACAACAAGTTGATGTTGTAGTTCAACTGATTAGATCGGAGTATGGAAGTGAGAAACGAGATGGTTTCCATGACTCAGATGATCAAGTAGCTTGTTATCATGGTAGGATGATAGTACCGAACATGGATAACTTGAGGAAGTTAGTCCTGGAAGAAGCTCATTCTTCGATGTATGCTATGCATCCAGGAAGCAGCAAGATGTATTGAAACTTAAAAGATATGTATTGGTGGCCTGGATTGAAGAAGGATGTTGCTGAGTTCGTTATGCGGTGTTATGTGTGTCAGCAAGTTAAAGCTAAACACTAGAAGCCTACAGGAACAATGCAACCTTTACCCATACCGCAGTGGAAGTGGGATCATGTAACCATGGACTTTGTTGTTGGCCTACCCAGGACAACCAAAGTACATGATTCCATTTGGGTAATAGTTGATAGGTTGACGAAGACAACATATTTCTTACCTGTCAAAACAACATATTCTGCTGAGAAACTAGCACAGTTATATGTTGATGAGATAGTGCGGCTGCATGGAGTCCCAGTTACCATTGTTTCTGACAGAGGTCCCCAGTTTACGAGTCATTTTTGGGAGCGACTTCATAAAGACTTAGGCACACAGTTAAGGTTTAGTACAACCTTTCATCCTCAGACTGATGGATAGTCAGAAAGGACTATACAGACCTTGGAGGACTTGCTTAGAGCATGTGTTCTTCAGTTTACGGGGAGTTGGGATCTGCACCTAAGCTTGATAGAGTTTTCCTACAACAATAGCTATCAACATAGCATTGACATGGCACCTTATGAAGCTTTGGATGGAAGACATTGTAGATCACCCCTATGTTGGTATGAAACTGGTGAATATCAACTTTTAGGTCCTGATCTTATGCAGGAGACCACTGAGAAGATTAGAGTAATACAACAATAGTTGAAGACTGCACAGGATAGGCAGAAATCTTATGCTGATAAGCGTCGTAGACCCTTAGAATTCCAGGTTGGAGACGGAGTGTACCTCAAGGTCTCACCTTGGAAAGGAGTTCTTAGATTTGAAAGGAAAGGAAAGTTAGCTCCTAGGTTTATGGGGCCTTATCCAATCATTGAACGGATTGGAAGAGTAGCTTATAAGCTAGAGTTACCACCAGAGCTACAAAAGTTACACCATGTGTTCCACACTTCCATGCTTAGGAAATGTCACCCTGATACAGAATCAATTCTGCAAACCTATGGAAGTAGAATTGAATGATGATGTATCTTATGAAGAAGGATCTGTATCGATCCTTGACAGAAGAATTAAGAAGCTGAAAAAGAAAGACATAAGTCTTGTGAAAGTCCTCTGGAATCACCATGGTGGTGAATAAGCCACATGGGAACTAGAGGGAGAGATGAGAAGGAAATACCCTGCTCTTTTCTCTTAATATGTTTTGTTGATTTCGGGGATGAAATCCTTGTAAGGGGTGGATAATTTGTAACATCCCTGACCTGGGTTATGAACTAACCCTAGATATTTTGCTTAAATATGTGATTAGATGCTTGTGATTATCTTGTGTAATGTAATTAAATCTTTTGAGGAACTTATATTTGTATTTCAGTCCTTTTTGAACAATGTTGTAACTTTGTTTTGTTAATTTTGGACTAATGTGCAAATTACTTAAGTAGAGGGGTTAACTTGCAAATTGAACATTTTAAGATGTTCCTTTGATAATGAGACATCATAAGAATGAATATGATGTAGTGGTATGGATTCTCCAAGCTTGAGCACCAAGATGTAGCTTGCAGAGCAATTCTTGTGCTTTAAAACCTAGTTTTGATGTAAAGTGCAATTTACCCAAAACTTAGGGTGCAACATGTAAAATATACCCTCTAGAGTATCTCTCATGTTATTTACATCAAGTAGAGCAAAGAAAATGAGAGGGGCGCCTCATTTGAATGATCAAGTAAGAAAGATAACCTTAAAACTTAAATAACCAAGTTTAAGCAAAATGACCCTTTTATATGTGACACTTAGTAAGGTGTTTGGTTTCTTTACCTTTTAACCTTGGGAAAAGGAAGAGATTTGTATAAGGAAAGAAGGAAGAAACGTGGCCAAGAAGTGGAGAAGGACTTGGGGGATATGTTTGAGAAATAAAAGAGATAAACTTCTTTTCCTTGGAAATATCCAAAAATATATAAGCACCCTTTTTCCTCAAAGCAAAGGATCATTCGTTTAGTTCTTTCTCCTCATCTTCTTGCTTTGGACCGACCAAGAGGGATCTCTGGAATAGAGGAAGAACGACCAAGCTGGTTTGGTAAGTTGGACCATCATCCAACTCGAATTCTTGGTGGAAATCCTAATACAAGGTTGGTTTATTGGTTTTCTTTACACAATTCTTCTTTCTAGCCATCTTCTCCATCCAAAACTTGAAGAACGGACCTTGAAAAAACTTTGGAGGTTCATACACCATTAAAGCTAAGAAGTTTGGAGCTCTAGATCAGATCTTAAGGCGAGTTTTATAATTCTAACCCTTAAGATTTATTAATGCATCCTCTTCTCCTAGTATATATGCGTATTTTTCTTCTTTAGACACCTTTGTGTGTTCTTGTTCTTATTTCCATGAAGAACCGCCCCTATTCTTGAGGTATAAGATGATGACGTTAATATATATGTTTATCCTAAATCTTGCTTTAGCAAACGGTCTCCCAACTTTTGCAAACGTTTTCCCAAACCGTTTGGGAGCAAACGGTTTCAAACCGTTTGAATGCAAACGGTTTCACAAACCGCATAGAAGCAAACGGTTTAAGACCATTTGGATGTGTTGACCAGGTGTTGACCATTTGGAGGTCTGTTGGAAATAATTTGGACTAATCACCTACCAAAAATCATCATCTAATTCCAAGTAAATCACCAATTGAAGGCACATCAATCACCTAAACCCTAATCGGGTCATTTGCTGATTTTAATAATTGAATCAAGTATAAGTTTGGGTTGAGTGGCCCAAACGGTTCCAAAACTATTTGGGGATCACCCAAACGGTCTCAAGATCGTTTGGTGATAACCCAAGACCGTTTGGAGGTCTAGGGTTAAGTGGGGTTGACCAATTGAGGGTCCAATGATAACAAATTGATAAATAATTAAGTGTTGATTTGGTGACCAAACCTAGGGTTCAAACCTTAAGTGAATGACTTGGTTTTTGATGACATAATGGGAAAACGGTCTCAAGACCGTTTGGAGGATTTCCAAACGATCCCAAGACCATTTGGGGGTCACCCTAGACCGTTTGGAGGTCTAATGTTGACTATGGTCAAGTGACTATAAATCTAAAGGTAATAAGTTGAAGTGTAATTGATTAGTGACCTAATGATCAAATCAATGATCCAAACCTTAGTAAGTTGAGTTAGTTTTTGATGTTGACCTGAGAAAACCGTCTCAAGCCCATTTGTAGGTCATCCAAATGATCCCAAGACCGTTTGGGGTCAGGTCATGACCAAATTGATTGATGGTTCCATTGATTCAAATCAATTAGACTCATGTTGAGGGGTGTTGAAGAGTAATCGATTCCAAACCCCAATTCAATTGATCAAAGCCCTAATTGGCGATCAATTGAGGGTCAATTAAGTGTCAAATCAGTAGAGGGTTGACCTAATTAACTCAATTGATAAGTGGCTAACAAGTGCATGGTTTATTGAGGGGTTTAACATTGGAAACCCTAACTCAATTGAAGTGGTTGAGACACTTTTTGGTCCATGCGGTTTTGAGGTGGTTTGGACCAAACGATCTCAAGACCGTTTTGGTCCACCATTTGGGACCAAACGGTCTTAAGATCGTTTGGACCGTTTGGGACCAAATGATCCCAAACCGTTTGATCTCATGCGGTTTCAAGATTGGTTTTGCCCATGCGGTTTCAAAATCAAAGTTGGCCAAACGGTCTTCATGACCAAACAATCTTCACCTCATCTTGGGCAAGCAGTCTTGAGTGTGCACCTTACCAAACAGTTTCAAAAGTCAAACTAGACCAAATGGTCAATACCACCAAACGGTTTCAAGGTCCATCCAAGACCGTTTGGGGAGTTTGTGTGCAAGACCGTTTGATGTTTAAAAAGCTTGAGAACATTTGATGCCTTAGTGGTCAAATGGTTTAGTAGTTGATTAACCTAAACCTTATAGATACCTAAAGTGATTAAGGGACTAATTAATTAGTTGATTAATATATGTCATGATCAATGGTGATCATTACAAAGGTACCTTGATGGGATAGAGTGACCAATACCCTTAGATCAAGTGAGCCTTAATGACCACAATAGCATGACACAATCCATGATGTCAGAATAGAATTGACTTAGTCTAATCATAGGATGATGTAAATATCATCTTATAGAAATAGGAGAGAGAGGACTCCTTATATGAATGAGAATTAAGTAATACACTTCCAACATGTATGTATATATATCTAATTAGGGTATGATCCATCATAGTGAGATCATGAAAACCCTAATTATGATGGTTAATGAATATTAATCTAATGAGAGTGCATTAATGGAAGTGATCCTCACACATAATGATGGTATGATTTTAATTCATTGTAATGTGAATAGTAAACCCTAATCTAGGGTACTGCGATGTAATGTGAATAGTAAACCCTAATCTAGGGAAATGTCATGGTGTGAATAGGAAACCCTAATTTGGGTTATTCTTTTAAGCATGACACTCTATACTTGATTATGGAATGAGTAATCATTATGCCTTTATAAGTTAAAGGGGTTGAATAACCCTAATTGAATTAAAAAGGAAACCCCAACCCTAGAAACCAGCCGTGGTAATGTGACACAGCTGTGATGTTTTATATTTAATTTGAAAAGAACTTGTATTGTGCTGATATAGATACAATGTGCATGTTATCAACTGTGTTAACCATGCAGTTGTTTTATAAAAGAGGTGAGCATATCCAGGTAAGGGTTATGATGGCATATATATTGAAAGCACATTATAATCTTTAAGAATAATGATAAGCTATGTTGCCTAGTGAGAGGTAACATATGAGATCGGTAGGTTGTATGAGCTATGAGAAACATCTACATTGCTACAATCAAGGTCATGTTGTTAAATGACTTGATGTCAATATGTTACTTGGTAACAAGTGTTTTGATGATCTAAGGGTTTAAATACCCATATTCTTGAATCACAATGATGAGATGGTTAGGGATTGATATCCCAGTGTTAACCATATGTGACATAAACTTGATATGATTAGTACTCTTTCTTTATAAGCAGTTGTCTTATTGGTTTATGTTTGAAAACATGTCTGATGCTAAAAGAATGCCATAATGTACTTAAATAATCAAGTATAATGAATCATGTAGCGCCCTGACCATAGATCCATCATTGTCAGAAGTTAAATGATGGTGAAATAGGTTTTCCTAAAGGAACTCCTGGAGAGCATACTTTTGAGTATGTGGGGGTTATGGATGTGAATATCCTTACGTCCTAATGTAGGATTTGATGTGAGATGTATCTTTAATCTTTCAATCCTTCATTATATGTTTATGTTGGGATGATGTATCACAAGAGAGTACAGAACGTCACTGTAACTCTAATAGCAAAGTTGCCAGAATACCCTGGAAAGCTATTATGGAGGAGACACAAGATGTCCTGCATGTTGTTCCTCATACTGACTGAGGAGGATGAGGTCATAGGAATCCGACTCTTCTAGTGACCTATGTATGGTACCGATTGCGATTTAGTAATGGTCGGTTGGAGTATGAGAGGTGTAACTCATCTCTTCAGGGCATAAAAATGTTTCAAAAATGTAATCAGCCGTGTAGCATATTTGCTTAGGTTGAACTATGAGAAACAATGATTGATGATACGTTGGTTACAGTTCTTTAGTTGAATAATTAGTATACATGTTCTTCATATTCCTTATTGTTATATGTCTTGTCATTCAATTAAGTTATAATTGAAATGATTGCTAAAAGAATGTTGCTCTATTTAGCTTATTCGATGAATTGCCTGCTGTTGAATAATTATAGTTCTTCTGCTCATTGTTATCTTAACATTTGCAATAACAATGCTTCTGGTGAAGAGTTATAACTCTCGCTGGGACAATTTCAATTGTCTCACCCCCGTGGGATTCGACTTTTTAGGTAGACACCAAGGACGAAGGAACCCTTCAGTGGGTGAGCAGTAGCAACAACAACAACAACATCCGGGACAACAATGATCCTCAGGTGGAGACACTATCTGTCAAGCTTTGTCGATAGAATGTCCTATGTGTCGTCTCTATACTCTCAGGTCCTAGGAGTCATAGATGGTTTAATCTAGATATGAGATTTTGGCGTAATGCCTCGAGATTTTTGTATCTTGCCTTGTATAGCTAACAGGACAGTTGATGTTCATCATCCTCGAGATGTGTTTGTTACAGAGATGTAATGATGGATCAGTTTGTAAACAACTTATCATGTTTCCTTATAAAAGAGTTTTATTGTTTGTAAATCTCTTTACAAAAAGTTTTAATTTTTAGTGATTTTCAATAATTTTGTTGCTAGTTAATCGCTTCCGCATTCATTAATCTCATTTTCCGAGACGCATCGTCACAATTTATTGGTATCAGAGCTCTAGGTTCGTTGAGTCTACAGAGACATGGAACATAGGTTGTTGAATATGTTCTAGTGTCTTCTAGTATATCTGATAGTGTCTTCTGCTCCTCAGGAGAAGAAGATAATATTAAGGATGTATGGACCACACGAGGAACACGTTGCCGAGAGTAGTGTCGCTGCACCCCGAGAAGGTGCAAGAGATCCAGAAATAGAAGAAGATGTGCCTGAACCACCCCAGTTCAATCCAACTGACATGTGGAACCCAGCCGTCCAAGCCATGTTTGGGCAGTTTATGACTGCCATGACACATATGACTGATAGGATGCCTATACCTGCACCTAGGGCACCTACCCATCCTGAAGGACAAGGTATCAGCAAGACGTTTGAATGACTTTGCCGAGTTGGAGCCACAGAGTATGCTGGAACAGCTGACCCAACAGATGCTGACTTGTGGTTAACTATAACATCCCTGACCTGGGTTATAAGTTAACCCTAGGTGCTTTGATTAACTATGTGACTAAACGCTTGTGATTATCCCCTGACATGTAGTTAAGTTCCTGAGGAACATATATGTTCATTTCTGTCATCTTTAAACAATGTTTTAGTATTATTTTGTAATGCAGGGACCTATGTGCAAATTCCCCAGTTAGAGGGTTTAACTTGCAAATTTCACATGTTGAGATGTTCCTTTGGTAATGAGACATCATATGAGTGAATATGATGAGGTATTATGGATCCTCCCAAGCTTGGGCACCAAGATGCAGCTTGTGGAGCAATCTTTGTGCTCGAAACCCTAATTCTGGAGTAAAGTGCAATTTACCCAAAATATGGGGTGCAACTTGTAAAATACACCTTCTAGAGTATCTTTTGTGACCCTTAACATCTTTTAGAGTAGAAATGATTAAGGGGGCGCTTCAATTAAATAATCAGATAAGAAAAATAACCTTTGTACCAAAATCACCAAGTTATAAGTTAGGAAACCCTTATATATGTGCACCTTAGTGATACGATAACTTTCTTTGCCTTTAGTTCTTAATTCCAAAAAGGGTTTTACCTAGGATATGAGGAGGAGGGGCGTTCAAAGAAGAAAGGAGGGACCTAGATGAAAAATGGAGTAATTAGAGGTCCTTATGATGGAAAACTTACCCAAGCTATATAAGCTCCTTCTTTGCAACCAAGTAAACGTACTTCCTTCACTTCTTCACTTGTCACCTTGTTTTGACCGCCCAAGGCAGAGCTCTGGAGCTAGAGAAGACGACCAACTTGTTCTAAGGTAAGATGAGACCATCTTCTAGCTTAGATTCATGGAGGAAGTTGGTTTATAAGGTTGGTTTTATGGTTATCTCACTTAGGTCTCTTGTTCTAGCTGATCTTCCCCAACCTTTTCTTGGAGAATCACCCTTGGCCGACCTGAGAAGCTCAAGACGCCTAATTTGAAGGCATCAAGGATGATAATTTCACCCTAATTTGAAGGCATCAAGGATGATAATTTCATGTATGATGATGTTATGAGCTCAAATCACTATGAAGTGAATAGTAAACCCTAATTGATACTAATGAGGGTACCTAGCCTTAGTAAAGGCATAGAGGTACAACCCTTGAAATGGAATGCTATTTTTGCCTTATGAATCGTTGATCTGTAGTGAAATGTTATTATTGTCAAGTTGAGTTGACTATGCAGGTTCTTGTAAGAGAATGATTATACCCAGGTAAGGGTTATGATAGAGTATGCATTAAAAGTATGTTGTAGACTCTATGAATGATGATACATGTTATGTTACTTATGCTTAAGTAACAACATATGAGATGATGGGATGTAAGAGCCATGAGTAACATCAAGGTCATGCTGGTTAGATGACTTGTGATGGATTAGCATCCTTTTGATAACTGATGAAAGATAACTGGATACATTTAGTATTCTTCTGTTATAGCAATGCTTTTATGCTTAAATGTTTGGAAACATGTTTGATGCTAAAAGAATACTGAAATGTACCTAATTAATCAAGTGTAACCATACATGTAGAGCCCTGATCATAGATCCATCATTTTCAGATGTTAAATGATGGTGAAACAGGTTTTCCTAAGGGAACTCCTGGAGCACATACTTTTGAGTATGTGGGGGAATATGGACGCGAACATCCTTACATCCTAGTGTAAGAGTTGATGAAGATGTATCTTAATCTATCAGCCCTACACTATGTGTTTATGCCGGGATGATGTACCACTAATCACCCGAGGAATCTTTTATGCCACATCGATGAGAGATAAACACAAGATCTTTCGATGGTGAAGAGAGTATAGAACGCCACTGTGACTCTAATAGTGAAGTACCAGAATACCCTGGTGAGATATAGTGGCAGAGACACTAGATGTCCTACATGTTGATCCTCATTCTGACTGAGGAAGTTGAGGTCATGAGAATCCAGCTCTTTCGATGACCTAGTATGATACCGATGCGACTTACTAGTGATCGGTTGGAGTATGAGCGGTATACCTCATCTCCACAGGGCATAATATTGTTTGTAAAACATAATCAGCCGTGTAGTATATCTGCTAGGGTTGAACTACGAGGAACAATGATTGATGTTACATTGTTGCATTAGTATTCTTGCTCTTTAAATGAAATTGTCTTACTTAAATATCCAATCTGCTGTTGAGTAACTTAGATTACTTGGTTAAGTTTCCCTTACCTGCTATAACAAAGCTTCTGGCAGAGAGTTATAACTCTTGCTGGGACAATTATTTTGAAATTGTCTCACCCCGTAGATTTCGATCTTTTAGGTAGTCGTCGAGGACGAAGGAACCAGTCTGTAGGAGAGCAGTACCAGGAGCAAAAACACCAGGGGTAGCTGTGAGTCTCAGGTGGAGATCCTGGCTGTCCAGTCCTTTAGTTAGATAGTCTTATGTCGTCTCTGTACTCTTAGGTCCTTGGAGTTTTTTGATCTGAGAATTTTGAGTCTTAAGATTTTGTATCTTGTTGTATATAATCACTCAAGAAGTGATTTAACAGAGATGTAAACTGGATTTCTTGCTTTTATGAAAGGAGTTTCATGTTTTCAAGATCTCGTCTCGAAAAGTTTTAATTTTTCGTGATTTTTCATATTTCGCTGCTAATCCAATACTTCCGCTGAGTTTATATCGTGTTTTGGAGATCGGAGCCCACAATTAAGTGGTATCAGAGCTCCAGGTTCGCTGAGTCTACAAAGACATATGACTTAGAATGTCGAGTCTATCCTTAGTGTTCCTTTCTTATCTAATAGAGTCTTCTGCTCCTCAGGAGAAGAAGATAATTAAGGATGTCTGAGCCACATGATGAGTTCGAGGTTGAGAGTAGTGTAGCTGCACCTCGAGGAGGTGCAAGGGACCCAGAAGTAGAGCAGCATGTACCTGAGCCACCTGTACAGCCACCACAGTTTGATCCAACTGATATGGCAAACCCAGCTATTCAAGATATGTTTGGGCAGTTTATGGCTGCCATGACATGCATCACTGACAGGATGTCTATGCCTGCACCTAGGGCACCTGCCCAGCATGAAGGACAAAGTATCTGTAAGACGTTCGAGCGACTTCACAGAGTCGGGGTGACCGAATACTTTGGCACCGCTGACCCTACAGATGTAGATCTGTGGTTAACCGAGTTGGAGAAAGCTTTCAGGATCTTAAACATCCCCGAAGATGAGAAGGTTAGACATGCCGTTTATCTTCTCAAGGGAAGTGTTGGTCACTGGTGGAACATGGAAGAGCAGAAGAGGCATGGAGTAGAGATCTCGTGGGAAGACTTCCGTCGGGAGTTTGTCAATAGATACTTCCCAAAGACATTCCTGGACGAGAAAATCTCTCAATTTGAGAGATTGAGGCAAGGCATGATGAACATTAGCGAGTACGAGGCTAAGTTCATGGAGTTGCTGCGGTTCTGTCCGCACATGGCCGCCACAGAAGAAGAGAGGATCAAAAGGTTTGAGAAGGGTTTGAACGCCGACTTGTCTACTCCCGTGTCTACCCTAGAGAATCGGGAGAGGTTCACTACCTTCGTCGAGTCAGTCTGAAGGATAGAGAGATCCGTAGTCGAGAAGAGGCAAACCCATAAGAGATATCCGCAGATCCAAGGTTCTTCATCCAGAGACTTTAAGAAGCCTAGATTCTCTGCACCTACCCCTCCACCACCCAGATCTAGTTCTCAGACCCAGTGGACACCTAGTAGAGGTAGAGGACGGAGCCAACCGTCACATGAGACTCACAGTTCAACATCGATGTCAGTCATAGGGCCACCTAGACCACAGCAAGACAGAAGCTGCTACAACTGTGGGAAAGTAGGTCATCTGATGAAGGACTGTAGGTCTAGGCCTGTCAGTGTGACACAGCCTCAGAGACAGAGTCAACAGGGATCACAGAGAAGGCAGTTTCAAGGAGCATCTAGAGGACGTGGACAAGCATCCCAAGCTGGATCGTCAGCACTGGCTCAACCTCAGGCGATAGCGAGGTTCTATGCTATGAACCCACCAGATGCAGTGATTAACCCCCGGGTTGTGGCAGGTCAGATGGGACTTTTATATTCTGATATGTCTAAATCATGTGTTGTATCTATTTTTATTGACCCGGGTGCTACGCACTCCTTTATCACTTGAAGAGTGATTCATAACTGCAATATGACAGTTAGTCATAGGGCAGATAGCTTGTTGCTTGAGACTTCGTTGAGTGGGTATGCTGTGTTGTGGGAGGTATGCTCTCCCTGCATCCTTTTCTTTTCTAATCATCGCATTCAAGTGGAACTTATACCACTTGATATGAAAGGATTTGACATAATCCTTGGGATGGATACCTTAGAAAGGTATAGAGTTGTATTGGATTGTGAATCCAAGCAGGCTGTGTTTGCTGATGATAGCAACACATGGATCTTTCAAGGAGAGAGAAAGATTCTACCCACATGTCTAGTGTCAGCTGTGGTTGCTGAGAAGATGATGAGGCAAGGATGTTATGCATTCTTAGCCCATGTGGTAGACACTACCATGGAGAGTTCCAACCTTGCCGAAGTTTCTGTTGTCAGGGAATTCGAAGACGTATTTCCTGAAGAACTTCCAGGTTTACCACCGCCTCGGAAAATTGATTTTGAAATCAATTTGATTCCCGATACACAACCCATAGCCCAGACACCGTATAGGATGGTGCCTTCCAAGATGGCAGAACTCAAGAAACAACTTCAAGAGTTGCTTGAGAAGGGTTTCATCCGACCGAGCACTTTACCTTGGGGTGCTCCGGTCCTGTTTGTTAAAAAAAAAGACGGATTGATGCAGTTGTGCATTGATTACATACAACTCAATAAAATAACAATAAAGAATAAGTACCCTCTGCCAAGGATTGATGATCTCTTTGACCAGTTGCATGGCGCAACCGTCTTCTCAAAGATAGACTTGAGGTTTGGATATCATCAACTTCGTATTAAGGACAGTGACATACCCAAGTCTGCCTTTAGAACAAGGTATGGTCACTATGAGTTCACAGTTATGTCGTTTGGACTGACTAATGCACCAGCTGCATTCATGGAACTCATGAATAGAATCTTTCGACCTTTCCTTGATCAATGTGTTATTGTCTTCATAGATGACATCCTGATCTATAGTAGAGATGCTCAGCAGCATGAACAACATCTTCGCCAAGCTTTGACCCTGCTAAGAGAACATAAGTTATATGCTAAGTTTAGCAAGTGTGAGTTCTGGTTGTCGGAGGTGTCTTTTCTTGGACATGTGATATCTGCCTCGGGAATTCGTGTTGACCCTAAAAAGGTAGAGTCTGTTCTACAGCGGGAACAGCTGAAGACACCATCAGAAGTCCGTAGTTTCCTAGGGTTAGCTGGCTACTACCGGAGGTTCATTAAGAACTTCAGTTCCATAGCCCTACCCTTGACCAAGTTGACCCGAAAGGATGTTCCTTTTGTCTGGAGTGATAAGTGCCAGTAGTCTTTTCAGTTGTTGAAGGAGAGGTTGACAAGTGCACTTGTACTTGTGCTACCTGAGCAGGGAAAGGGATACATAGTTTTCTGTGATGCCTCTAAGAATGGACTCGGATGTGTGTTGATGCAGGATAAACAAGTGATTTCTTTTGCTTCCCGACAGCTCAAGAAACACGAGGAAAATTATCCGACACACGATCTGGAGTTAGCTGTCGTGGTTCATGCCTTGAAGATCTGGAGACATTATCTTTACGGGGAGACGTTCCAGATTTTCACAGACCACAAGAACCTTAAGTATATCTTCTCTCAACATGAGCTTAACACGAGGCAACATCACTGGATGGAGTTAATCAAGGACTACGATTGTACGATAGATTACCATCCAGGGAAGGCCAATGTAGTTGCGGATGCTCTAAGTAGGAAATCAGCAACACCATCCTCTGATAGGGCACAACTAAACTCTTTAGTATGCCCAAGAAGAGATATGCTTATCTCCCTAAGGCAAGACAATGTACAGTTGAAGGTGTCATTGTTAGCCGGGTTGTTGACCGAGATGCATATTAAACCTACCCTAAGAGAGTAGATTAGAGAGGCACAACAAGTTGATGTGGCAGTTCAACAGATCAGATCAGAGTATGGTAATGAGAAGCGAGATGGTTTCCATGACTCGGATGACCAAGTGGCATGTTATCAGGGTAGGATGATAGTACCAGATGTGGATAACTTGAGGAAGTTAGTCCTAGAGGAAGCTCATTATTCGATGTATGCCATGCACCCCGGGAGCACCAAGATGTATAGAAACTTAAAAGATATGTATTGGTGGCCTGGGATGAAGAAGGATGTTGCTGAGTTTGTTCTGAGGTGTCCTGTGTGTCAGCAAGTCAAGGATGAGCACTAGAAGCCTGCAGGAACAATGCAACCCTTACCCATACCACAGTGGAAGTGGGACCATGTGACCATGGACTTTGTTGTTGTCCTACCCAGGACAAGCAAAGGACATGATTCCATTTGGGTAATTGTTGACAGGTTGACAAAGACAACACATTTCTTGCCTGTCAAAACAACCTTTTCTGCTGAGAAGTTGGCACAGTTGTATGTTCAGGAGATAGTGCGGCTACATGGAGTCCTTGTTGCCATAGTATCAGACAGAGGACCCCAGTTTACGAGTTGTTTTTGGGAGCGACTGCACAGAGCTTTAGGCACCCAGTTGAGGTTTAGTACAACCTTTCACCCACAGACTGACGGACAGTCGGAGAGGACTATACAAACTTTGGAGGACTTGTTGAGAGCATGTGTTCTCCAGTTTACCGGGAGTTGGGATCTACACCTAAGCTTGATAGAGTTTGCCTACAACAATAGCTATCAACATAACATTGACATGGCACCTTATGAAGCTTTGTATGGTAGACGTTTTAGATCACCGGTATGTTGGTATGAAACTAGTGAATATCAGTTGTTAGGTCCTGATCTTGTGCAGTAGACTACAGAGAAGATCAAAGTAATACAACGACAGATTAAGACTACACATGATAGACAGAAGTGATATGACGATAAATGTCGTAGACCCTTAGAGTTCCAGGTTGGAGACAGAGTGTATCTCAAAGTATCACCTTGGAAAGGAGTTCTTCGTTTTAGAAGGAGAGGGAAGTTAGCTCCTAGGTTTATGGGGCCTTATCCAATCATTGAACGAGTTGGAAAGGTAGCCTATAGACTAGAGTTGCCACCAGAGTTGCAGAAGTTACACCCTGTGTTTCACATTTCTATGTTGAGGAAATGTCACCCTGATACCGAGTCAGTTCTACAACCTATGGAGGTAGAATTGAATGATGATATAACATATGAGGAAGGACCAGTGTCGATTCTTGATAACAGAATTAAAAAGCTAAAGAAGAAAGATATAAGCCTTGTGAAAGTCCTCTGGAGTCATCGTGGTGTCGAGGAAGCCACTTGGGAACTAGATGAAGAAATGAGAAGGAAATACCCTGCTCTTTTCTCTTAAATATGTTTTATCGATTTCGGGGACGAAATCCTTGTAAGGGGTGGATAATTTGTAACATCCCTGACCTGGGTTATAAGTTAACCCTAGGTTCTTTTCTTAACTATGTGACTAAACACTTGTGATTATCCCCTGGCATGTAATTAAGTTCCTTAGGAACATATATTTTCATTTCTGTCATCTTTAAACATTGTTTTAGTATTGTTTTGTAATGCAAGGACCTATGTGCAAATTACCCAGTTAGAGGGGTTAACTTGCAAATTTCACATGTTGAGATGTTCCTTTGGTAATGAGACATCATATGAGTGAATATGATGAGGTATGATGGATCCTACCAAGCTTGGGCACCAAGATGCAGCTTGTGGAGCAATCTTTGTGCTCGAAACCCTAATTCTGGAGTAAAGTGCAATTTACCCAAAATATGGGGTGCAACTTGTAAAATACACCTTCTAGAGTATCTTTTGTGACCCTTAACATCTTTTAGAGTAGAAATGATGAAGGGGGTGCTTCAATTAAATAATCAGATAAGAAAAATAACCTTTGTACCAGAATCACCAAGTTATAAGTTAGGAAACCCTTATATATGTGCACCTTAGTGATAAGATGACTTTCTTTGCCTTTAGTTCTTAATTCCAAAAAGGGTTTTACCTAGGATATGAGGAGGGACGTTCAAATAAGAAATGAGGGACCTAGATGAAAAATGGAGTAATTAGAGGTCCTTATGATGGAAAACTTACCCAAGCTATATAAGCTCCTTCTTTGCAACCAAGTAAACATACTTCCTTCACTTCTTCACTTGTCACCTTGTTTGGACCGCCCAAGGCAGAGCTCTGGAGCTAGAGAAGACGACCAACTTGTTCTAAGGTAAGAAGAGACCATCTTCTAGCTTAAATTCATGGAGGAAGTTGGTTTATAAGGTTGGTTTTATGGTTATCTCACTTAGGTCTCTTGTTCTAGCCGATCTTCCCCAACCTTTTCTTAGAGAATCACCCTTGGCCGACCTGAGGAGCTCAAGACGCCATTAGAAGCTTGAAAGCTTGGGAGCTTGGAGCTCTATGGACGACCTTTGAGGCGGGTTTTATACCTCTAAACCTCTTGCTTTCTTATACATATACTTGTTCTTGCATATAGTGGTTAGTCCTTCTTCTTCCCCATCTTTCCTTGCTTCCTTGCAAACAAATCCGTGAAGTAACCTACCTGTTTTGAGGTTGAAGATGATGGGCATGAGTTCCTAGGTAACTTTACCAAACTACCTTGGACCCTTTGGTCTAAACGGTTTGCAAACCGTTTGAGGTCAAACAGTCTCAAGACCGTGTGATCTCATACGGTCTTGCAAGACCGTTTAGAATCAAACAGTCCCAAGACCGTTTGGGAAGTTTGACCAAGGGAAGACCATTTAGAGGTCTGCTGTACACATATTGAATTAAACATCTATAAAGAATTGTAACTTAATTGCAAACCAATCACAAGTTGAAGGCACCTCAACCCTCTAAACCCTAATCGGGTTCAATTGGTGATTTCTATGACCAATTGTGGTGATCTTTGGGTTAAAGGGCCCAAACGGTCTCAATACCATTTGGGGGTTCACTCAAACGGTCTCAAGACCGTTTGGTGACAACCCAAGACCGTTTGGAGGTCTAGGGTTAAGGTAATTTGATTAATTGAAGGTCCAATCACATAGGTTGATGAAATGATTAAAAGTGCTGATTTTAGACCTAATTAGGGTTCAACCCTCATCAACTGGACTTAGATTTTGATCAATCTTTGGGAAAACGTTCTAAAGACCGTTTGTAGGATGTCCAAACGGTCTCAAGACCGTTTGGGCCAAGTTTGGGCCCAATTTAGTGCCAATTGATAGGTTCAACTTCAATTAGACTCATGATTATCAATGTTGATGGCTAATTGTTTACAAACCCTAAATTCAATCGGTTTCAACCCTAATTGGTTAGTAATTAAGGGTCAATTGAGTGCCCAATTGGTTAAGGACAACCCTAATTAGATCAATTGATAAGGGGCTAGCAAATATGTGGCCAATTGAAGGCTTCAACATGGACAACCATAATCGATTACAACCTTTGGATCACCTTTGAGGTCCATGCAGTTTTGAGCCCATTTGGACCAAACAGTCTCAAGACCGTTTGAATCCAAATAGTCTCAAGACCGTTTGAGCTCAAATGATCTCAAGGTTGTTTGGTCCAATCGATCTCAAGGTCGTTTCAACTCATGCGGTTTTAAGGTCGTTTCATCCAAACGGTTTCAAAGTCAACACACTCAAACGGTCTCAAGACCGTTTGAGGGAAAACGGTCTTGAGTGTCATGCGGTCTTGAGGTCAACATAACCAAATGGTCAACGCCCCAAACGGTCTCACGACTGTTTGGAGGTTGAAGTGTGTAATCGTTTGGGGATCTTTAGGGCTGTGTTTGCTTTGTAGTTTGAAGGTGTAATTGGTCCAATGGTGGTCTAATCTTAACCCTAATGGTACCTAAAGACATTAAGGGGCTAAGTGATTAATAGATTGAGCCATGTGGTGATTGAAGGTGTACATTACCAATGTGCCCTTGAAGGGTCCAAGTAGATGACACACTTGATCAACCAAACCCTAATGACTTGATAGTGGTGAATTAGCTTATGTTAATCAAAATGGACTCGATCTAACCTAACCTAGAGTGATGTAATCACGACCTATTAGTAATAGGAGAGATAAGGTCCCATTTATAGTTGAAATTCAAGTAAAGTACCTTCAATTTATATGAATGTGCATGATTAGAGTATGATCCACCTATGTGAGATCATGAAAACCCTAATTAGGATAATTGATGAATCTTAATCTAATTTGAAGGCATCAAGGATGATAATTTCATGTATGATGATGCTATGAGCTCAAATCACTATGAAGTGAATAGTAAACCCTAATTGATACTAATGATGGAACCTAGCCTTAGTAACGTCATAGAGGTACAACCCTTGAAATGGAATGCTATTTTTGCCTTATGAATTGTTGATCTGTAATGAAATGTTATTATTGTCAAGTTGAGTTGACTATGCAGGTTCTTGTAAGAGGATGATTATACCCAGGTAAGGGTTATGATAGAGGATGCATTAAAAGTATGTTGTAGACTCTATGAATGATGATACATGTTATGTTGCTTATGCTTAAGTAACAACATATGAGATGATGGGCTGTAAGAGCCATGAGTAACATCAAGGTCATGCTGGTTAGATGACTTGTGATGGATTAGCATCCTTTTGATAACTGATGAAAGATAGCTGGATACATTTAGTATTCTTCTGTTATAGAAATGCTTTTATGCTTAAATGTTTGGAAACATGTTTGATGCTAAAAGAATACTGAAATGTACCTAATTAATCAAGTGTAACCATACATGTAGAGCCCTGATCATAGATCCATCATTGTCAGATGTTTAATGATGGTGAAACAGGTTTTCCTAAGGGAACTCCTAGAGCACATACTTTTGAGTATGTGGGGGAATATGGATGCGAACATCCTTACGTCTTAGTGTAGGAGTTGATGAAGATGTATCTTAATCTATCAACCATGCACTATGTGTTTATGCCAGGATGATGTACCACTAATCACCCGAGGAATCTTTTATGCCACATCGATGAGAGATAAACATGAGATCTTTCGATGGTGAAGAGAGTATGAAACGCCACTGTGACTCTAATAGCGAAGTACCAGAATACCCTGGTGAGTTATAGTGGCAGGGACACTAGATGTCCTGCATGTTGATCCTCATTCTGACTGAGGAAGTTGAGGTCATGAGAATCCAGCTCTTTCGATGACCTAGTATGATACCGATGCGACTTACTAGTGATCGATTGGAGTATGAGCTGTATACCTCATCTCCGCAGGGCATAATATTGTTTGTAAAACATAATGAGCCGTGTAGTATATCTGCTAGGGTTGAACTACAAGGAACAATGATTGATGTTACATTGTTGCATTAGTATTCTTGCTCTTTAAATGAAATTGTCTTACTTAAATATCCAATCTGCTGTTGAGTAACTTAGATTACTGGCTTAAATTTCCCTTACCTGCTATAACAAAGCTTCTGGCGGAGAGTTATAACTCTCACTGGGACATTTATTTTGAAATTGTCTCACCCCGTAGATTTTGATCTTTTTGGTGGTCGTCGAGGACGAAGGAACCAGTCTGCAGGAGAGCAGTACCAGGAGCAACAACAACAGGGGCAGCAATGAGTCTCAGGTGGAGATCTTGACTGTCCAGTCCTTTAGTTAGATAGTCTTATGTCGTCTCTGTACTCTCAGGTCCTTGGAGTTTTTTGATCTGATAATTTTGAGTCTTGAGATTTTGTATCTTGTTGTATATAATCACTCAAGAAGTGATTTAACAGAGATGTAAACTATTTTTCTTGCTTTTATGAAAGGAGTTTCATGTTTTCAAGATCTCGTCTCGAAAAGTTTTATTTTTTCGTGATTTTTCGTATTTCGCCGCTAATCGAATGCTTCCGCTAAGTTTATATCATGTTTTGTAGATCGGAGCCCACATTAACTGAACTAGAGAAGGACTTTAGAATCCTGAATATCCCAGAAGCTAAGAAAGTTAGACATGCTGTTTATCTTCTCAAGGGGAGTGTTGGTCACTGGTGGTCCATGGAAGAACAAAAAAGGCCAGGTGTGGAGATTGCATGGGAAGTTTTTCGATGAGAATTTATCAATAGATACTTCCCTAATACGTTTCTGGATGATAAAATATCTCAGTTTGAGAGGTTAAGACAAGGACCGATGAACATTAGTGAATACGAGGCTAAGTTCATGGAATTGTTGCGGTTCTGTCCGCATATGGCAGCTACAGATGAAGAAAGGATTAGGCATTTTGAGAAAGGATTAAATGCCAAGTTGACTACTCCTGTGTCTGCTCTAGAGAATAGAGAAATGTTTGCTACCTTTATGGAGTCTGTCAGGAGGGTAGAGAGGTATGTGTCAGAGAAGAGACAGACCAAGAACAAGAGGATGTATCCCCAGTTCCAAGGATCCTCATCTAAAGATTTCAAGAAACCTAGGTTTTCTGTACCTACACCACCACCTAGATCCAATACCTAGACGCAGTGGAAGTCAAACAGGGGTAGAGGACGAAGCCTACCGTTAGAAGGAGCTCATAACTCAACATCTATGTCAGTTACAAGACCACCCAGACCACAAAAACTGAACAGAAGCTGTTACATATGTGGAAAGATGGGACATGTGATGAAGGACTGCAGAGCCAGAGAAGTGAGTGTGACTCAACCTCAAAGGAAGAGTCAACAAGTATCTCAAATGCGACAGTTTCCAGGTAACACTAGAGGACATGGACAAGCATCCCAAGCTGGATCATCGGCATCTAGTCATTGAGCACCGAATCAACCACATGCAACGACGAGATTCTACGCGATGAATCCACCTGATGCAGTAATCAATCCTCGGGTTGTGGCAGATCAGATGAAATTGTTATATTCTGATATGTCTACATCTTGCGTTGTATATGTTTTAATTGATCCGGGTGCTATGCATTCCTTTATCACTCGAAGAGTGATTCTTGACTGCAATCTGACTACAAGATATAGAACATATAGTTTGTTGCTAGAAACTCTATTGATGGGATGTGTTGTGTTGCAAGAGATATGTTCTCCCTGCATCCTCTTCTTTTCTGAACGTCTCATTCAAGTGGATCTTATACCACTTGAGATGCATGGATTTGACGTAATCCTTGGGATGGATACCTTAGAAAGGTATAAGGTTGTCTTGGATTGTGAGTCCAAGCAAGCTGTGTTTGCTGATGATAGTGACACATGGATCTTTCAAGGAGAGAGAAAGATTCTACCCACCTATCTTGTGTCAGCTATGGTTGCTGAGAAGCTGATGAGGCAAGGATGTTATGCATTCTTGTCCCATGTGGTAGATACTACCATGGGCAGTCCTAACCCTGCTGAAGTTTCGATCGTCAGGGAATTTGTAGATGTATTTCCTGAAGAACTTCCAGGTGTACCTCCACCTCGAGAGATTGATTTTGAGATCAATCTAATCCCAGACACGCAACCTATAACACAAACACCGTATAGGATGGAGCCTGCTGAGATGGCAGAACTCAAGAAACGGTTGCAAGAGTTGCTTGAGAAGGGTTTCATCCGACCGAGTACTTTGCCTTGGGGTGCTCCGGTCCTCTTTGTTAAAAAGAAAGATGGATCAATGCGGTTATGCATTGATTACAGACAATTAAATAAAGTAGCGATAAAGAATAAGTATCCTCTGCCGAGGATTGATGATCTTTTTGACCGGTTACGTGGTGCAACTGTCTTCTCAAAGATAGATTTGAGATCAGGATATCACCAACTACGTATTAAGGATAGTGACATACCAAAGTCTGCCTTTAGGACGAGGTATGGTCACTATGAGTTCACAGTTATGTCATTCAGACTAACTAATGCACCATCTACATTCATGGAACTCATGAATAGAATCTTCCGACCTTTTCTTGATCAGTGTGTTTTTGTCTTCATGGATGACATCCTAATATATAGTAGGGATGCTCAGCAACATGAACAACATCTTCATCAGACTCTTACTTTGCTAAGAGAAAACAAGCTATATGCTAAGTTTAGCAAGTGTGAGTTCTGGTTGCCAGAAGTTTCTTTCCTTGGACACGTAATATCTGCCTTGGGTATTCGTGTTGACCCTAAAAAGGTAGAATATGTTCTTCTTTGGGAGCAGCCGAAGACACCGACAGAGATCCGTAGTTTCTGAGGGTTGGCAGGCTATTACCGAAGGTTCATTAAGAACTTCAGTTCTATAGCTTTACCCTTGACTAAGTTGACCAGGAAGGATGTTCCTTTTACCTGGAGTGACAGGTGTCAACAATCTTTTCAGTTGTTGAAGGAGAGGTTGACAAGTGCACCTGTGCTTGTGTTGCCTGAACAAGGGAAAGGATATATAGTTTTATGTGATGCCTCCAAGAATGGACTAGGATGTGTGTTGATGCATGATAAACAAGTGATTTCGTTTGCTTCTCGACATCTTAAGAAACACGAGGAGAATTATCTGACACATGATCTAGAACTAGATGATGTGGTTCATGCCTTGAAGATCTGGAGACATTATCTTTATGGAGAGACATTCCAGATTTTCACTAATCATAAGAACCTTAAGTATATCTTTTCTCAGCATGAACTTAACATGAGGCAACACCACTGGATGGAGTTAATCAAGGACTATGACTGTACGATTGATTATCATCCAGGGAAGGCCAATGTAGTTGCTGATGCTTTAAGTAGGAAATCAGCAACACCAACCTTAGATAGAGAACAACTAAATTCCTTGGTGTGCACTAGGAGGGATATGCTTATCTCCTTAAGGCAAGACAATGTACAATTAAAAGTATCATTGTTAGCCGGGTTGTTAGCTGAGATGCAGATAAATCCTACTCTGAGACAGCAGATAAAGGAAGCACAGCAAGTTGATGTTGTAGTTCAACTGATTAGATTGGAGTATGGAAGTGAGAAATGAGATGGTTTCCATGACTCAGATGATCAAGTAGCTTGTTATCATGGTAGGATGATAGTACCGGACATGGATAACTTGAGGAAGTTAGTCCTGGAAGAAGCTCATTCTTTGATGTATGCTATGCATCCAGGAAGCACCAAGATGTATTGAAACTAAAAAGATATGTATTGGTGGCCTGGATTGAAGAAGGATGTTGTTGAGTTCGTTATGCGATGTTCTGTGTGTCAGCAAGTTAAAGCTGAACACCAGAATCTTGTAGGAACAATGCAACCTTTACCCATACCGCAGTGGAAGTGGGATCATGTAACCATGGACTTTGTTGTTGGCCTACCTAGGACAACCAAAGGACATGATTCCATTTGGGTAATAGTTGATAGGTTGACGAAGACAACACATTTCTTGCCTGTCAAAACAACCTATTCTTCTGAGAAACTAGCACAATTATATGTTGATGAGATAGTGTGGCTGCATGGAGTCCCAGTTACCATTGTTTCTGACAGAGGTCCCCAGTTTACGAGTCGTTTTTGGGAGCGACTTCATAAATCCTTAGGCACACAGTTAAGGTTTAGTAAATCCTTTCATCCTCAGACTGATGGACAGTCAGAAAGGACAATACTGACCTTGGAGGACTTACTTAGAGCATGTGTTCTTCAGTTTACAGGGAGTTGGGATCTGCACCTAAGCTTGATAGAGTTTGCCTACAACAATAGCTATCAACATAGCATTGACATGCCACCTTATGAATCTTTGTATGGCATACGTTGTAGATCACCCCTATGTTGGTATGAAACTGGTGAATATCAACTTTTAGGTCCTGATCTTGTACAACAAACCACTAAGAAGATTAAAGTAATACAACAACAGTTGAAGACTGCACAGGATAGGCAGCAATCTTATGCTGATAAGCGTCATAGACCCTTAGAATTCCAGGTTGGAGATAGAGTTTACCTCAAGGTCTCACCTTGGAAAGGAGTTCTTAGATTTGGAAGGAAAGGAAAGTTAGCTCCTAGGTTTATGGGGCCTTATCCAATCATTGAACGGATTGGAAGAGTAGCTTATAAGCTAGAGTTACCACCAGAGCTACAAAAGTTACACCCTGTGTTCCACACTTCCATGCTTAGGAAATGTCACCCTGATACAGAATCAGTTCTGCAACCTATGGAAGTAGAATTGAATGATGATGTATCTTATGAAGAAGGACTTGTATCGATCCTTGACAGAAGAATTAAGAAGCTGAAAAAGAAAGACATAAGTCTTGTGAAAGTCCTCTGGAATCACCGTGGTGTTGAAGAAGCCACATGGGAACTAGAGGGAGAGATGAGAAGGAAATACCCTGCTCTTTTCTCTTAATATGTTTTGTTGATTTCGGGGACAAAATCCTTGTAAGGGGTGGATAATTTGTAACATCACTGACCTGGGTTATGAACTAACCCTATATGTTTTGCTTAAATATGTGATTAGATGCTTGTGATTATCTTGTGTAATGTAATTAAAGCTTTTGAGGAACTTATATTTCTATTTGAGTCCTTTTTGAACAATGTTGTAACTTTGTTTTGTTAATTTTGGACTAATGTGCAAATTACCCAAGTAGAGGGGTTAACTTGCAAGTTGCACATGTTAAGATGTTTCTCTGATAATGAGACATCATAAGAATGAATATGATGTAGTGGTATGGATTCTCCAAGCTTGAGCACCAAGATGTAGCTTGCAGAGCAATCCTTGTGCTTTAAAACCTAGTTTTGGTGTAAAGTGCAATTTATGCAAAACTGAGGGTGCAACATGTAAAATATACCCTCTAGAGTATCTCTCATTTTCTTGACATCAAGTAGATCAAAGAAAATGAGAGGGGCGCCTCATTTGAATGATCAAGTAAGAAAGATAACCTTAAAATTTAAATAACCAAGTTTAAGCAAAATGACCCTTTTTATATATGCCACTTAGTAAGGTGTTTGGTTTCTTTACCTTTTAACCTTGGGAAAAGGAAGAGCTTTGATAAGGAAAGAAGGAGGAAATGTGGCCAAGAAGTGGAGAAGGACGTCGGGGATATGTTTGAGAAATAAAAGAGATAAACTTCTTTTCCTTGAAAATATCCAAAAATATATAAGCACCCTTTTTCCTCAAAGCAAAGGATCGTTCCTTTAGTTCTTTCTCCTCATCTTCTTGCTTTGGACCGACCAAGAGGGAGCTCTGGAACATAGGAAGAATGACCAATCTGGTTTGGTAAGTTGGACCATCATCCAACTCAAATTCTTGGTGGAAATCCTAATACAAGGTTGGTTTATTGGTTTTCTTTACACAATTCTTCTTTCTAGCCATCTTCTCCATCCAAAACTTGAAGAACGGACCTTTTACAACCTTTGGAGCGTCATCCACCATTAAAGCTACAAATCTTGGTGGTCTAGATCAGATCTTAAGGTGGGTTTTATAATTCTAACCCTTAAGCTTTGTTAATGCATCCTCTTCTCCTAGTATATATGCGTATTTTTCTTCTTTAGACACCTTTGTGTGTTCTTGTTCTTATTTCCATGAAGAAGAGCCCCTGTTCTTGAGGTAGAAGATGATGATGTTAGTATATATGTTTATCCTAAATCTTTCTTTAGCAAACGATATCCCAACTTTTGCAAACGTTTTCCCAAACCGTTTGAATGCAAACGGTTTCACAAACCGCATAGAAGCAAATGGTTTAAGACCGTTTGGATGCGTTGACCAAGCATTGACCGTTTGGATGTCTGTTGGGAATATTGTGGAATAATCACCTACCAAAAATCATCATCTAATTCCAAGTAAATCACCAATGGAAGGCACATCAATCACCTAAACCCTAATCGGGTTATTTGCTGATTTTAATAATTAAATCAAGTCTAAGTTTGGGTTGAGTGGCCCAAACGGTTTCAAAACCATTTGGGGATCACCCAAACGGTCTAGGGTTAAGTGAGGTTGACCAATTGAGGGTCCAATGATAACAAATTGATAAATAATTAATCGATGATTTGGTGACCATACCTAGGGTTCAAACCTTAAGTGAATGACTTGGTTTTTGATGACATAATGGGCAAACGGTCTCAAGACTGTTTGGAAGATGTCCAAATGATCCCAAGACCATTTGGGGGTCACCCTAGACCATTTTGAGGTCTAGGGTTGACTATGGTCAAGTGATTATAAATCTAAAGGTAACAAGTTGAAGTGTAATTGATTAGTGACCTAATGATCAAATCAATGAGCCAAACCTTAGTAAGTTGAGTTAGTTTTTGATTTTGACCTGAGAAAATGGTCTCATGACCATTTGGAGGTCATCTAAACGATCCCAAGACCGTTTGGGGTCAGGTCATGACCAAATTGATTGATGGTTCCATGGATTGAAATCAATTAGACTCATGTTGAGGAGTGTTGAAGAGTAATCGATTCCAATCCCTAATTCAATTGATCCAAGCCCTAATTGGTGATCAATTGAGGGTCAATTGAGTGTCAAATAAGTATAGGGTTGACCTAATTAACTCAATTAATAAGTGGCTAACAAATTCATGGTTGATTGAGGGGTTCAACATTGGAAACCCTAACTCAATTGAAGTGGTTGAGACACTTTTTGGTCAATGCGGTTTTGAGGTGGTTTGGACCAAACGGTCTCAAGACCGTTTGGGTCCAAACGGTGTCAAGACCGTTTGAGTCCAAACGGTCTCAAGACCGTTTGGGACCAAATGATCCCAAACCGTTTGATCTCATGCGGTTTCAAGATTGGTTTTGCCCACATGCGGTTTCAAAGTCAAAGTTGGCCAAACGGTCTTCATGACCAAACAGTCTTCACATCATCTTGGGCAAACGGTCTTGAGTGTGCACCTTACCAAATGGTTTCAAAAGTCAAACTAGGCCAAACTGTCAACACCACCAAACGGTTTCAAGGTCCATCCAAGACCGTTTGGGGAGTTTGTGTGCAAGACCGTTTGAGGTCTAAAAAGCTTGAGAACGTTTGATGCCTTAGTGGTCAAATGGTTTAGTAGTTGATTAACCTAAACCTTATAGATACCTAAAGTGATTAAGGGACTAAGTAATTAGTTGATTAATATATGTCATGATCAATGGTGATCATTACAAAGGTAACTTGATGGGATAGAGTCACCAATACCCTTTGATCAAGTGAGCCTTAATGACCACAATAGCATGACACAACCCATGATGTCAGAATAGAATTGACTTAGTCTAATCATAGGATGATGTAAATATCATCTTATATAAAGAGGAGAGAGAGCACTCCTTATATGAATGAGAATTAAGTAATACACTTCCAACATGTATGTATATATATCTAATTAGGGTATGATCCATCATAGTGAGATCATGAAAACCCTGATTATGATGGTTAATGAATATTAATCTAATGAGAGTGCATTAACGGAAGTGATCCTCACACATGATGATGGTATGATTTTAATTCATTATAATGTGAATAGTAAACCCTAATCTAGGGTACTGTGATGTAATATGAATAGTAAATCCTAATCTAGGGGAAATGTCATGGTGTGAATAGGAAACCCTAATTTTGGTTATGCTTTTAAGCATGGCACTCTATACTTGATTTTGGAATGAGTAATCATTATGCATTTATAAGTTAAAGGGGTCGAATAACCCTAATTGAATTAAAAGGAAATCCTGACCCTAGAAACCAGCCGTGGTAATGTGACACGCTGTGGTGTGTTATATTTAATTTGAAAAGAACTTGTATTGTGCTGATATAGATACAATGTGCATGTTATCAATTGTGTTAACCATGCATGTTTTTTTATAAAGAGGTGAGCATAGCCAGGTAAGGGTTATGATGCCATATATATTGAAAGCACTTTATAATCTTTAAGAATAATGATAAGCTATGTTGCCTAGTGAGAGGTAACCTATGAGATTGGTAGGATGTATGAGCTATGAGAAACATCTGCATTGCTACAATCAAGGTCATGCTGTTAAATGACTTGATGTCAATATGTTACTTGGTAACAAGTGTTTTGATGATCTAAGGGTTTGAATACCCATATTCTCGAATCACAATGATGAGATGGTTAGGGATTGATATCCCAGTGTTAACAATATGTGACATAAACTTGATATGATTAGTACTCTTTCTTTATAAGCAGTTGTCTTATTGGTTTATGTTTGAAAACATGCCTGGTGCTAAAAGAATGCCATAATGTACTTAAATAATCAAGTATAATGATATCATGTAGCACCCTGACCATAGATCCATCATTATCAGAAGTTAAATGATGGTGAAATAGGTTTTCCTAAGGGAACTCATGGAGAGCATACTTTTGAGTATGTGGGGGTTATGGACGCAAATATCCTTACATCCTAATGTAGGATTTGATGTGAGATGTATCTTTAATCTTTCAATCCTTCATTATATGTTTATGTCGGGATGATGTATCACTAATCTCCCGATGATATTGTTAATGCCGCATCGATGAGAGATAATCAAGAATTCCCTCGATGGCAAAGAGAGTACAGAACGTCACTGTAACTCGAATAGCAAAGTTGCCAGAATACCCTAGAAAGCTATTATGGCAGAGACACAAGATGTCCTGCATGTTGTTCCTCATACTGACTGAGGAGGATGAGGTCATAGGAATCTGGCTCTTCTAATTACCTATGTATGGTACCGATTGTGATTTAGTAATGATTGGTTGGAGTATGAAAGGTGTAACTCATCTCTTCAGGGCATAAAAATGTTTGAAAAATGTAATCAGCCGTGTAGCATATTTGCTTAGGTTGAACTACAAGAAACAATGATTGATGATACATTGGTTACAGTGCTTTAGTTGAATAATTAGTATACATGTTCTTCATATTCCTTATTGTTATATGTCTTGTCATTCAACTAAGTTATAATTGAAATGATTGCTAAAAGAATGTTGCTCTATTCAGCGTATTCGATGAATTTCCTCCTGTTGAATAATTAAAGTTCTTCTGCTCATTGTTATCTTAATCTTTGCAATAACAATGCTTCTGGCGAAGAGTTATAACTCTCGCTGGGACAATTATTCAATTATCTCACCCCTGTGGGATTCGACTTTTTAGGTAGACGCCGAGGACGAAGGAACCCTTCAGTGGGTGAGTAGCAGCAACAGCAGCAGCAACATTCGGGACAACAGTGATCCTCAGGTGGAGACACTGTCTGTCAAGCTTTGTAGATAGAATGTCCTATGTGTCGTCTCTGTACTCTCAGATCCTAGGAGTTAGTAGATGGTTTAATCTAGATCTGAGATTTTGGCGTAATGCCTCGATATTTTTATATCTTGCCTTGTATAGCTAACAGGGCAGTTGATGTTCATCATCCTCAAGATGTGTTTGTTACAGAGATGTAATGATGGATCAGTTTGTAAACAACTTATCATGTTTCCTTATAAAAGAGTTTTATTGTTTGTAAATCTCTTTACAAAAAGTTTTAATTTTTAGTGATTTTCAATAATTCCGCTGCTAGCTAATCGCTTCTGCATTCATTAATCTCGTTTTCCGAGACGCATCATGACAATTATATTGTGCATGAAAAATATAATATGATGTGTAAATATACTTTATCTACCTAAAATGTAAATAGTAGTTGCTTCCGCAATTTAGTAAGGTTTCAATTTATTCCAAGTCATAAGATTTTTCTTTAAATAAATTTTAAGTGATTAAGAAAAGAAAAAGTTAAGGGTGATCTTTGTATTACGTTAAATCCTCAATTTATGCCCTAATATCATGATTAGTGGTAATTGTGAGATCGGGGTGTAACAGAGTTGCTACAAAGAATGAGGAGTCCCTGAGAGGATATGGGAGCATATCACCATAAACATTGTGGTAGGTCTCCTCTGGACCAAGAGAGGTCATGATGCAGTATGGGTTATGGTAGGTCGCCTTACCAAGTTGACCTAATCCCTTACCTAAGAAAGAGATCACTTCCAGTGTGACAAATCTGGTTGAACTATATATATATATATATATATATATATATATATATATATATATATATATATATATATATATATATATATATATATATATATATATATATATATATATATATATATATATATATGAGAGAGAGAGAGTTCAACTACACCGTGATCTGAGTTCAATATTTTGAGCATGACCTCAAGTTCACTTCCATGTTGTGGAAGTAGGTGTAAGAAGAACTCGATGCTAGATTGAAGTTGAGTACAAAATATCACCCCTGACTGATGGACAATCAAGAGAGTATGATCCAGACTAGAGGATTTGATGAGAGCATGTGTGCTCATTTCGGGTGATACATGGGAGCAGTTCATTCCCTATAAGAGTTTACTCATGATGATAGCCACCATAGCCAGTATAGGGATGTAAGGAGCTCTGTAAGGGAGGTTGTGTCAGTCACCGCTTCATTTGAATGATGTCGGTGAGAGGACCTTGTGAAGGTTAGGGAGACCGCAGTGTGTGCATATGAAGTTGCTTTGATCGAGCAATGGCCGAGAAAGCCTAGGGGCGACAAGAGTCGTGAGTTGATATAAAGCAGACTGACATGCAGTTCACTATGGGAGAATGTGTGTTATGAAAACCCGACCCCTTTGAGCTATAGCTGAGAAAGATGAGTCCTCCATACATAGGTCCATTCGATATGAATTGGTGGAGTTGCTTATGTTTAGCCTTACCCCTCAGGATAACATGATGTATGATGTGTTCCATGAGTCCGATCTAGAGCACTATGTGATGTACCCGAGCCATGTGCTGAGCATTGAACCTATTAAGCTTCAAGAGAGGCCAACATATCCTAAGTCACCTACGAGGGTACGAGATACCAAGGTGAGAGAGAACTCAGATGTAAGAATATAAGATGATAAAGGTTATTTGGAAGCACCATAGAGAAGATGAAGCAACATAGGAGCCGAAGATGAACATGAAAAAGTCTTATCCTGTTTGTTTGTATGTTAGGTGGAATTTTGAGGGCAAAATTTCAATTAGAGGGGAAGGATGTTATAACCCCAATTTTTGGGTTCATATGGTGGGAAATGCAATATCCCCAATAAATGTATGATTATGTGAATTGTATGATTTATGTGTATTGAATGGATTTCCTTTGCAATATTTCCTTTGTGCATATGATTTCATGGATCATAATATATTAATGAGTCCAATGTGATTAAAAGAAAAAGAAGAAATCAAATAATGCATTATTAAGAAGGAAATTTGAGATAATAATAAAAAGATAGGAAATATGTGGAAATATGGATAATAGAATCATCATGGATGAGATTTTGAGTCCACATGGTTTCTAATGATAAAAGGAATCCAAATAAATGATATAAAATAATAAGAGAGAGAAAATATGCACAAAATATATCTTAATAAGTAATAGCTTGCATATGAAGAAAAGTCTCCCATACTTTCGAGTTTGAGGTCTCTAAGGTATCTTATGGACTAAGCAACTTATTTGATAAAATATTTCATAGTTTCTTAATAATCAAGTTTGCGTATGTAAGAGATTAATTAAGGAATATTCCTTTTCCCAGTGAAAGATAACAATGTGGATGAAGTTTTCCTCATTTAATGATAAGGAATTATGTTCTTGGGAGAGAGATTTGAATTTGGGTTTTATACTAAAAATAGAAACCTTTTTGGAAAGAATCTTTCCTTTTAGTACCAAGAGTCCTAAACCCTACTGATCCCTCCTCTCTTCCCTGTTACCCACGACTTATACAAGGACAAAACGCTATAAAGAGCGAAATCAATCAAGCCCTACAACATGACCATGGATTACGATCCAGAGACTCCGAATGTTGTTCTTCTTTCTCACACCGGAGCAAGCAAGAGTATGTCATAGATTGGCTCCAGATCGAGGGACAAGAGAGGAAGACTTCTGTGAGGTTCCCATCTACTAAACCGACATGTAAAAGACCAAGGTAACGATTCCTACTCGTAGTTCTACATTTTGTTCGTCTAAAAAACCTAGCAGATATGAACCCTCTCCGCAGCCTTTCCCTGCTCAACTTTGGTCGTACCCGAGTGCCCTCTCAGGTCGAGAAGGAGAGGTGAAGCTACTCCAACCTTCTTGTAGCCTCACCGCCTCAGGGCCTAGAAGGGGAAGCTCGTGGACGCCCAGCCAACGACGAGCGACGAGAATTATGTGAGGTAGGAGACGGGTTGGGGTCAAAAGACCCAGATGCCCCGAAATAACATGTAAAGCATGGAGGGTATTTCTGTCATTTCACACTATTTAAAGGGCCGACCCAATGATAATTCGATTCTTTGGTTCTCGTGAACGTGTCGCCCTGTGATTGGTTGAAAATGCAATTAAACTATAAAAAATGTAGAAATTACTAGGAAGCTCGGATTAAGACAAACCATATATGATTTTTGATCAGAAAAATGCAAGGAACTCACTAAAAACAGTTTTATAGCCTGAATCTAATCGTAGTTCGAAAAAGGGATAAAGTTGCAAACCTGAATGCTTTAATATGAGGAAAAACCCTAATTTGATGATATATGAAATTGAGATGATTAATATGGATAAACTACGAGCATATTAACATATTGATAATAAAAAGATGTTTTGAATGTCTAAGTAGATAATCCATGGGTCAAATAGCTTAATTTAGGGTTTTGATATGTTAATGAGCATTAATGGGCTTAGAAACCCTAATCTAGGTGTTAATGGGTTTTAATGAGATATAATTTGAGATCCTTAGTATAGAAATGATGATAAAAAGGCTCTAATGTGTATATGTGAGTAATTAGGGTTTTAAACCTAAGATTGATGTTTTAGGGTTTTATGGTCATAAAAGAGAAAGTTGTGAATAGATCTAAAGGAACCCTAATGAAACCCTAATTTGGATTGGAAACCCTAGGAAATGAATCCAAGTCAATAAAGTAGATTCTTGATAAAGTATGTAGTAAATAGGTTACATGTGCTTTTCAAGATCCTTGATTGTGTGGTGAGCTACCTGCTTGGATTGCTTTCTTATTTGGAATTGCTATTAGCTTGTGAAATCTACTGAACATGTATGTGGTTAAATTACGATTAACCGATTTATGTTTCATGGTGTTTTCTCGAAGATTGATCGATTGCCATGAACCCTAAACTGCTTGGTTGTTTCAATTCTGCAATTTCATAAAGTGACTATGTGTATAACAACTAAGTATAAGTGTGACTACCTCAAACATACATACCATCCCTGATGTATGATGCAAGACCAAGCCCCGGAGGGAAGGTTTGAGTTGGTCAAGCCCTAGAGGGAAGACCGTTGGGCACCCAGAGTGGTGATCCCAGGAACAAAACTCAGGATGGAGAAGGTGGCCTTATGTCCCTTGCAAGGACAAAACCCTAAGAGAGGGTAATCCATGGTTTAGGGTAAAAGCAATTGAGAAGTTACATTAGAAACATAATTTGGATTGTTAATCAACTATTTGTTGTATTTAGGTTGTTAGAGCATATTTGTGATGTTGTGTTTGTCCCCACATACCAGTATAGCAATATATTAACCGACGTTTTGTTTGTCGGCATTTTAGGTACAAATCTGAAAAGGACATACAGTATAGTGAAATCTATGAAGAAGAATTTAAGCAATCCAAAGGAGGATTAGATAGTTAGATTTCTACTGCGGATAGAAGTCTTAGATCCTATTTTGAAAAGGTATGCAAAAGTTTTATTTTATACCAACTTTCCAGTTTAGTATTAGTTTAATTTGATAATTATATTTGATTAAATTTTTAAACCATTGATCCTGAATTTTGGGATAACGACTCTGACCTCTTGGTCTCCCTTGATTGGGGGTTACCGAGAAGCGAGGTCGTTACATGATCTCTTGTTCTTTATTTATGGAACTATTTTGTTCTATTTATGATGCATTCATTTAGTATAAATGATAGTCTTGATTATAGTTGCAGGTGTGAGAAACTTGATTTCCACACCCTTGAGCACGATCCTTAAGATTATCTTCTATGATCTTGTTCTAAGGTTTGAAGAACACCCTTGTGAAGGGTCCTTTTTCTTAGGTTAAATGTTTGGTGTTCCCTATTTTCTACCCAGGTGTTATGACCTGTTTGGTAGAGGGCTAGATACCACATAGTTTGCAACATCAAGTTGCATGAAGTCACAACACCTAAGATGATGTGTGGTTGTGAATATGCATGCTAAGGGGTCGAAATACTTTAGGGTTTTGAAAGTAGTGACCATATGAAAGTGTTACGGCTGATACCTTTATGTTTAGGGTCGAAACACATGTGAAGATGATGGTTTAGATCATGAACTTTGTTACGGATTATACACCGCATGTGGTTGAGGTTGAAACACTATCCTTTTGTGGGTTGAGACCATGAATGGTTAAGGTTGAAACACCTTGAAGTGTGGAGGTCGAAACACATTGGTTTGGAGGTCGAGACACTCATGTCTCATGAGGCTCACACATCTAGGTTGCTACACCATAAGGTGTTAGGGTTGAAACATAGTGTTGCGGCCGTGACACTTTGAGGGTGTCTAGGTCGTGACACATGTATGGTTGAGGGTCGATACATCTATACTCATATATGTATACGATAAATACATGATATGAAGTTCTATATGAAATAATGTGACTATGAATGGTTAATCATTAACCATGATGCTTGACTCTAGAACTCTTTAATAATGTGGTAGATGATGGAATTAGGGTATAGATGGTTAATATATAAAACCCTATTTGATTACATATAAACCCTAACCTTAATATATTGCTCATATAATGTATGTGGTTGCCTTACTTGGAGATTATTATTCTATAATAGAGTATTCTATCTCCTGTGTATGAAACCCTAACTTTGTAGGAGAGATGAATATGCATAGCTAAGAGAATGATATGGTGAACCTTGTCAAATACAGGGTGGTGATTATAAGAATACATCAATATTGAGATATATTGTGATATTATTTTTACATGCTTTATGTAATGTCAATCTTATGCCCGTTGAGTGTCTTGAGCATAGTTTGAGGTGAAATCCTCTAGACATAGAATTGAGGGGTTGAAACCCCATATTAATGTGACATTTGTTTCATGAATGATAAAGACACATACATGGACATATAGTTAACATGCGTGCATGAGTAAGCACGTAATGATTTATGTATAGTGGTGTGGGAATGATTGTTTGGTTAACCTTAATCCCTAATAGTGATCCCTAACCCTAACATGCTCCAACAAAGTGGTAAGTGACTCAATTAGGGATTAGTTCTATAATCATGATGTAAACTCTAGTTGGCAATGTGAGTGAACCATAACCCTAATTCTAGGATATGCTATACTTATAGAGCGTGCATGGATGAATAGCATATGATGATACTCTCTCTCTCTCCTACTTGCATGGTTTTAACTTATAATGTTATTGAGTGTCATAACTTGTGCATGCTATGAATATGATTAAATGATAACAGATGATGGCCATGAGCCTTGATGAGATACATTCAAATTTGTAAATATGTGAATGTGCAAACTTTGTTATAATCTATAGTGCAAATCCCTAATACACTCCAAACTTGTGGTAGGTAATGAAAATAGATATGGGTAAATAAATAATGTTCTGGGATCCCTATGTGGTTAAGCATGAACCCTAATCCTAATTGAAGGGACATATGATGCATTGCTTAAAGTGCTTAATTATGACAAGAAAATCATGAGTATTCTCTCTCTATTTGTATAACATTGATTTTGTAGTAAATATGATAATAATAGACAATGATTGCTATGGTGCATTTGTGATGTGATACATGTGATATTTATATGCCTAAAGAGGCATGATGTAATGGTTATCATAGCTAATGATTCCTATAATACAAGTGATGATTATATGCCTGATAAGGCAGGATGTGACAATAGCAAGTTACATAAATATTATGATTGGTCTTATGACCTTGTGAAGGCTTAATGCCTAGTGTGAGGTTATATCCTCCAATGATGTGATAAGGGATTATATCCCTAGTAATGTGATAATAGTGATCGACCTGATCTGGCAGTGTCAACAAGTAATTATGTTAATGGCCTTGTTTAAGGCAGCGATTCAGTATTGTCCTGAGATGATGTTCACACTTTATACGTTTTATATGTTTTGAAGTTGTTTCATAGTTATGCTTTCTAGATTGAATTAGGGCTTGTATGTCCATTTGTATGATGGAGCCTTAATTACTCAATTGGTATAACTAATAAAGTAAAATCTTAATCATGTAGTTGTCATGTACCATAGATCCATCTTCAACGTCAATATTTTGCTAGATGGTGAAATGAGTAACTCCTACGGGAAACTTGGAGTGCATATTGTTGAATATGCGGGATATCAGTAGAGGTATCTCCCTATATCATTAAATTGTTTAAACAGTGATGTGATGTTTATTATAGAATGACCATGTGTGAGCCTATTCTCTAGAGTTGTGCCATGTACCAAGGCAGGCTAGTTGTTTTACATGACCATAGCTTTGACTATGAGTTGTTGTCTTTATAGGAATATATTTGTGGCTATAAGTTTTTGTCTTTGAAATTTGACTATATGTCAATGTGTTGCAGACTCGAGCTGACCGAGTAGTGACAGTGATGATTATGGAGTCCGACTCTTCGATTGATCTTATATGATAATGATTTGACTTAGCAATGGTCGGCTAGATTTGAGTGGTACACCTCAAATCCTCAGGGTTTAATAATAAAAGATGTGACACAACCATATAGTTATATTTCTTAGGGTCACATTTAAATAATATTGGATGACCCCCTTGTGTGTATCTTATACTCAATATCTTATAACAGTTGTATGTGTTCTTCATAGTCCTTCTTGAAGTATAAAATGATCTACTACTTAGTTGTAGATCCTTGAATTGCTTAAACAATGATAACTGTCATTCTTATATCATTTAGTTGAATCTGCTTATCTGTTAATAGTATAAATGACTGTTTAATTTATCACTACTTATAATAGATGTTCAGGGAGTTATATCTCTCGCTGGGACTTTGGTCTCACTGATGGCAACCACATTTTCTTTAGGTGGATGGATAGGATGAGATAGAGATCATGTGGTTGAAACTAACAATACAAAGAGCTATAGCCAGTGGATCATGATATGCAATACATGTCCAGTCAGAGAGTCCCATGTGCCATCCTTGTACACTTAGGTCCTTGTTAGAGTTTTGTTAATGTTTTACATTGATTTGAGTTTTGGTTGTAAGCCATAGTGGTACTGACATAGTTTGTATATGTGAGCAGATGATTATATGTAAAAAGTTGTGGCTAAATATCCAGTGAGCAATGAAGTGTAATACCTTTAATTATGAATGAAATACAAAGGCAACCGTTTATGGATCCAATTGTGTCTGGTTGGGCTTGAGATCATGATATGTGGTCGGTTTTAGTTTACCCAATTTTGTGGTAATATTTTTTATCACTGATAATTCCACGCTTTGTTTTGAGTAATCTCGCTTTGTGTGGCAAAAGGTGTCACATTTGGTGGTATCAGAGCTATAGGTTTGTTGAGTCTACAGGGATGCTAGAACAAGGACTAGGATGATGTCTAAGTTGAAAAATGATATAAAATGTTGTGTATACTACCTAGCCTTAGTACTTGAGTTCCCTGGCCAGGTATTCAAATATTAAAGGAAAAGGAGTATGAAACTCTTAGATTGCTATCAATCTGATTACTCTAATCAAGTAATCATTTGAAACAATCTAAAGAGCATAATAGATCAGGAATCATGGTGCTAATACCTCCATTTGACCTTAAAAAAGGATGAGGACTAAACTATAATCTACCTAAACATTGAATGTTTGGTGATTAAAAGAGAAAGATATGACATCATGAAACCTAAACCTCAGCATAAGTAAGTTGTAACATCCCTGACCTGGGTTATGCTCTAACCCTAGATGTTTTTCTTAATAATGTTGATTAGATGGTTGTTCATAATTCTTGGAAAGTAATTAAGGCTCAAGAGGAACTTATATTTCAATTTTAGTCCTTTTTGAATAATGTTGAAACACTATTTTGTTAGTTTTGGACTAAAGTGCAAATTACCCAAGTTGAGGGGTTAACTTGCAAATTGCACATGATAAAATGTTTCTCAGATGTTGAAGCATCATAAGAATGAAAATGATGCAGTGGTATGATTTCCACAAGCTTGAGCACAAAGATAAAGCTTGCTGAGCAATCCTTGTGCATTAAAACCTAGTTTTGCTGTAATGTGCAATTTACCCAAAACCTAGGGTTCAATATGCAAAATATCACTTCTAAAGGGTCCCTCATGTTTCTTGGCATCATGAGGAGCAAATGAAATGAGAAGGGCGCTTCATTTGAATTATTTTGGAGGAGAGAGAATCTTGATATTAAAATAATCAAGATTTATGCATAATTGAAACCCTAATTCAATTTAATGCAAAAAGAAATATATTAATTGAAGAGCCCTTCAACCAAAAGGTGAGGGATGAATTTTCAAAGGGGTTGGACGAGATTGTGCCTTGCAAGGGCACAAAAATATCTTGTGTGAGTGGAGAGCCCACTCACATTAAGTTAATAAAAAGTAATATCCACTAAAATGGGATATTAATATAATATGATTAAGGTGCTTAATTTATTTTCTTTTAATTCTTGGATAATGAAGAGGTTTTGCAAGAGGAAGAAGATGGATTCATGGCCAAGGAATTTAGGGGGAAGAGGCGGCACTAATTTTGGAACTAAAAGATTTTTATAAGGTATTTTCTCTCTCATTGATTTTCTTATAAAAACATCTTTTACAACACAAATCAAAGGCTTTTTCGAATCCACTTCTTCTCTTTGGTTGCAAAAACGACCAAGGGAGCTAGGAGAATCAGGAGGACGACCCCCAACCTGTTGGTAAGCTTCTTGATCTTCTTTCACCTTGAAATCATGGTGGACATCACAAAACAATGCATGATTTCTTCTCTATTTCACTCCATTTTCAATCCTAGCCAATCTTTTCACTCCAAAGCTTGAGGACGAGCCTTGGAAGAGTTGCAAAAGCTTCCTCAACCATTGTTGACTTGAATATCCAAGCTTTTAAGCTCAATTGGAGGCGAGTTATATAACTCAAACCCTTAAATATTGTTATTGCATTCAAATCTCCATTATTTGTTGAACGTTTTGTTCTATTTGAAATTCCCTTGACCCATTGCTGTAATTACCATGAAAATGGCAGAAGATTTTGAATGAACGAAGCTAGATGATGATGACATCATCTTAGGCACATATTCCAACAAGATTTCCTTGCATACGGTTTTAAGACCTTAGTCCAAACGGTTTCACCAAACCGTTTGGAGACTAAACAGTTTGCAAACCGTTTAGAGTTTTGAATCCCAAACCATTTAGAAAGGTTGACCGTTTGAATGGGTTGACCGTTTGAGGTCAGGACCCTAGTATATGTTGGATGATGATCCAATGGATCCAATTGTTTAATTCAACATATGGACAATCATCCAAGTAAGAAACCCTAATCGAGTTAAGTGCTGAATTTGCAATTGAGTGAATTAAATCTTTGGGTTGATTAACCCAAACGGTCTCAAGATCATTTGGATATCACCCAAATGGTCTCAAGACCATTTGGAGTTCAACCAAGACCGTTTGGAGGTCTAGGGTTGAGTATGGTTGAGTATTTGAAGGTCCAGAGATAGCAAATGGTAATGCAATCAATAGTTCAATTGTTGATCAATCTAATGATCCAAACCCTAATTGAATTTCACAAATTTCAGTGTTGGGATGGGGCAAATGGTCTCAAGACTGTTTGGAGGTCATCCAAACGACCTCAAGACCGTTTGAGGTCAGTTCATGCCCAATTTGAATGATGGTCCAATGATTTCAAAGCAATTAGTTCCACAATGACTAATATTGAAAGTTCATCAATTTCAAACCCTAATTCAATTGGGTTCAAAAACCTAATTGATGATCAATTGAAAGTTTAATCAATTGAAAGATGATTCATTAAGCTCAATTGAAGTATGGTGCTTAGGTTCAGTTGAGGAGTAATTACATGGATTCAATTGATGAGGGAATCAATCTTGGAAACCCTAAATCAATATGAGTGGTTGAGACCATTTTTGGTCCAATTGGTTTTGAGGAGGCTTGGAACAAACGGTCTCAAGACCATTTGGGACCAAACGGTCTCAAGACCGTTTGGGACCAAACGATCCCAAACCAAGTGAGACTCAAACGATCCCAAGTATCTTTGTCCTAACGATTTCAAGCACCAACTTTGCTAAACAATTTCAAAATGTTTTATCAAGACCATTTGGAGGTCTAAACAGTCTTAGACCATTTGGAGGTATTTCAAGCAAGACCGTTTGAGGTCTGGTTGGTCAAGACCGTTTGGGGTCTAAGTGACCCAAACCGTTTGGAAGAAATTAACCAAAACCGTATGGACACTTAAGGTGATTAAAGGTCAATTGTTTAATTGATCATTACATGATGTAATTCTAGGATGATTATGGTAATTGTACTTTTAGTAAGGTAGGGTGAATAGTAACTTTTGAATGATTAATCTTTGATGATTATGGAAGTAATGACACAATACATGTGTCAACTCTCCAATCAAGTTGAGTTGACCTAATCTAATCAAGTTTGAATTAAATATCATTATATAAAGGATAAGAAAGAGAGGACTTCCTACATGAATGATAATCATGTAGTGGTTAAGTCTCAACACTTCCAACATGAATGCATGTGTAATTAGGGTATGATCTTTGATAAAGAGATCAGAAACCCTAATTAAGAAGGTTAATGTGCCCTAATCCTAATTGAGGGAAATGATATGTGGAACCCTAATCTATGGTAATGGTATGACCCTAATTTAGGGTAATGACATGAGAAACCCTAATTCAGGGTATTTTAATAATAAACCTTGATTGAATGTGAATAGTAAACCCTAATTGAGAATGGTGTTATGAGAAACCCTAATCATGGGTGAAGCCATATGAAACCCTAAGTGAGGGTGACGTCATGTGGAACCCTAGACAAGGGTGAGGTCAAAATGAAACCTTAATGCAATAGTGTGATGTAAAATCTAATTCAAGATAATGTTATGTACTGGCATGTGATACTTTGATATAAAATCCTACACTGATAAAGGATAAAGATATGTGGAGCCCTAATCTTGGGTTATAGGATATGAAACCCTAATTGTGGGCAATATGGTGATAAATTATAACCCAAATCTCAGTAATGAGATAAAATATTCTAAATGACATAAATAAGGAAATCCTAACTCAGATGAGGAAATAGTGATGTTACTCTTACAATGCATAGTGCTGATTTGTAATTGATATAATTGTTATCATGTGCACTAATTATGCAGGTTTCATGAGATGGTTATGATGTTTTACTATTGAAATTGCTATATGGGTCTTGTGAGCCATAATATGCTATGTTTCCTAGTAAGAGGTGACAAGAGACATTATTGGGCTTTAAGAGCCATATGAAATACCTACACTGCAAATATTATGTTTACAATGATCAAATGACCTGAAGGCATGAAGTTACCTGAAAAACTGGTAACAAGTGATTTGATGAACTAAGGGTTTGGACACCCATGTTTTATAATCATAATGATGAGATGATAAGGGATGGGAATACCCTGATGTGATAAGGGATTGAGATCCCAATGTTTAACAAAGCTTTGAAAAGACCTTGGTAGAAATAGTACTCATTCTTTGAAGCATTTATTATAATGTTTTATGTTTGAAAACATGTTTGATGCCAAAAGAATATTGTAATGTACTTAATTAACCAAGTGAAATGGTATCATGTAGAGCCCTGACCATAGATCCATCATCGTCAGTAGTTTGCTGATGGTGAAATAGGTTTTCCTATGGGAACTCCTGGAGGGCATACTTTTGAGTATGTGGGGATTATGGGTGCAGATATCCTTACGCCCTAATGGAGGAATTGATGTGAGGTAAACATTAAATCTCTTAATCCTTCATTATAAATGCCGGGATGGATGTATCACTAATCTCCCGATGATGTTAATACCAAATCGATGTAAGGTAAATATAATATCTCTCGATTGCGAAGAGATTACAAAATGCCACTGTAACTATAATAGCGAGGTTGCCAGTATACCCTGGAAAGCTATTTAGCAGAGACACAAGATGTCCTACATAAGGTCCTCACACTGACTGAGGAAGATGAGGTCATGAGAATCTGACTCTTCTATTGACCTATGTATGGTACCGATTTCGATTTCACAATGGTCCATTGGAGTATGAGCGGTATACCTCATCTCCTCAGGGCTTAAGTATGATTGTAAAATGTAATCAACCGTGTAGCGTAATTGCTTAGGGTTGAAACATGAGAATCAATGGTTGATGATACATTGCTTAGTATGTCTTAGTTGGATAAACGCTATACTTGTTCTTCATATTCCTTATTGAATAAGTGACATGCTACTTTGTCAAGGTATAGCAAGAAGGACTTGAATAGAGAATACTGCTCTAATTTGTTTATACATTGATTTAACTGCTGTTGAATACTTATGATTCTTCTGCCCAGTTTTATTTTATTAGCTGCAATAACAATTTTTCTGGCGGAGAGTTATATCTCTCGCTGGGACAATTTTCAATTGTCTCACCCCCATGAGATCCAACTTTTTAGGTAGACACCGAAGAAGAAGCAGGAACCCTACAACAAGGGAAGAACAGCAGTAGCAACAGAACCAATGACAGTAGTGAATCCTCAAGTGGAAAGACTGGTTGTCATGTCCTGAAAATAGAGAGTCCTATGTATCATCTTTGTACTCTCAGGTCCTAGGAGTCAGTAATTAGTTTAATATTTATCTGAGGTTTTTGGATTGATACCTCAAGATTTTTATCCTTCCTATGTAAAGTTTAATAGGGCAGTTGATGTTTGTAATTCTCGAGAAGAAATGGTACAAGAGATGTACTAGTAAACCAGAATGTATTTGAAATGCTTTGTTTCCCTATGAAAGAGTTTTTCAGTTTATGGATCTCTTTGTAAAAAGTTTTAATTTTTAGTGATTTTCAGTAATTCCACTGTTAACGACCGCTTCCGCATTCATCTTAATCGATGTTTGGCAACATACATCACAATTTAGTGGTATTAGAGCTCTAGGTTCGCTGAGTCTACAGAGACATATGATTAAGGTTGTTGAGTCTGTTGTAGTGTCTTCCAGTCTATCTGATAGTGTCTTCTTCTCATATAGGAGGAGAAGAAAAACTAAAGATGTCTGGATCACACAATGAACATGCTGTTGAGAGAAGCGTTGCTGCACTAGGAGGAGGTGCAGGAGACCAAGATAGGGAGGAGCCTGTACTTGAACAACCCCAGTTCAATCAAGCTGATATGGGGAACCCAACCTTCCAAGCCATGTTTGGATAGTTCATGGCGGCCATGACTCACATGATAGATAGGATGCCACTACCTGCACCTAGGGCACCAGCTCACCATGAAGGATAGGGAGCTGACAAGACATTTGAACGACTTCGCCGGGTTGGGGCCACAGAGTATGCTAGTACAGCTGACCCAGCAGACACAAACATGTGGCTGACCGAACAAGAGAAGGCCTTTAGAATCCTTAATATCCCAGAAGCTGAGAAGGTTAGACATGCAGTGTACCTTCTTAAAGGGAGTGTTGGCCATTGGTGGATTATAGAAGAGGGCAAGAGTCCAAGTGTGGAGATCGAATGGGAAGTATTCCGACGAGAATTCATCAATAGATACTTTCCTAAGACGTTCCTGGATGAGAAGATCTCTCAGTTCGAGAGATTAAGGTAAGGACCAATGAACATTAGTGAGTATGAGGCTAAGTTCATGGAGGCTTTGCGGTTTCTGTCCACATATGGCAGCTACCGATGAAGAAAGGATTCGACGTTTTGAGAAGGTATTGAACGATGATTTTACCACTCCTATGTCTGCCTTAGAGAACAGGGAGAGGTTTCCTACTTTTGTGGAGTCTGTCAGACGGATAGAGCGGTCTATGACTGAGAAGTGACAAACTAAGAGTAAGAAAGTGTATACTCAGTTTCATGGACAAGTATCCAAAAATTTTAAGAAACTGAGGTTTTCTTCACCAATAGCACCACCAAGGTTTAATACCCAGACACAATGGACGTCTAATGGGGGTAGATGCCATAGTATACCACCAGAAGGAGCCCACAACTCAGCATCAGTGTCGGTAATAGGACCATCTAGACCACAACCAGGGAACAGAGGTTGTTTTATATGTGGAAAGATGGGGCATCTGATGAAGGATTGTCGAGCCAGAGAAGCAAGTGTGACTCAACCTCAGAGGAAGAGTCAGCAAGGCTCTCAGAGGCGATCGTTTCCAAGTGGCGCAAGTGGACGTGGACAAGCGTCCCAAGTTGGATCATCGACACCCAATAATCGAGCACCGAGTCAACCGCAGGCGACGACGAGATTCTATGCGATGAATCAACCTAAAGTAGTAGTCAACCCTCAGGTGACAGGTCAGATGGAACTGTTTTATTCTGATATGTCTACATTTTGCATCATATCTATTTTAATTGATCCGGGTGCTACACATTCTTTCATCACTAAAAGAGTGATTCTTGACTGCAATATGAAAGTTGGTCATAGGGCAGAGAGTTTCAAGTTAGAGACTCCTTTGATGGAATCTGTAGTGTTGCAAGAGGTGTGTTCTCCCTACACTCTTTTCTTTTCTGAACATCGCATTCAAGTGGATCTTATACCACTTGAGATGCATGGTTTTGATATAATTCTTAGGATGGATACCCTAGAAAAGTACAAGGTTGTCTTGGATTGTGAGTCCAAGCAAGCTGTGTTCACAGATGATAGTGACACATGGATCTTTTGAGGAGATAAAAAGATTCTTCCAACCTGTCTTGTGTCAGCCTTGGTAGCTGAGAGGTTGATGAGGCAATGATGTTGTGCATTCTCGGCTCATGTTGTGGATACCACATTCGAGAGTTCTAATCCTTCTAAAGTTCCGATAGTCAGGGAATTTGAGGATGTATTCCCTAAAGAACTTCCAGGTGTACCTCCACCCCGAGAGATTAATTTTGAGATTAATCTAATTCCGGGCACGCAACCTATAGCACAAACACTTTATATGATGGCACCTGCCAAGATGGCAAAGCTTAAGAAATAGTTGCAAGAGTTACTTGAGAAAGGTTTTATTTGACCGAGCACTTCACCCTGGGGTGCTCCGGTTCTCTTTGTTAAGAAGAACGACAGATCGATGCAGTTATGCATTGATTATAGGAAATTGAATAAAGTAACTATAAAGAACAAGTATCCCTTGCCAATGATTGGTGACTTGTTTGATCAGTTGTGTGGTGCAACTATCTTTTCTAAGATAGTTCTGAGGTCAGGATACCATCAGTTGCGTATTAAGGAGGGTCACATACCTAAGTCTGCCTTTAGGACAAGGTACAGTCAGTATGAGTTCATAGTTATGTCATTTGGACTAACTAATGCACCAACTGCATTCATGGAACTCATGAATAGAATCTTTCGACCTTTCCTTGATCAGTATGTAGTCATGTTCATAGATGACATCTTGACCTACAGTAGAGATGCTCAACATCATGAGTAGCACCTTCGTCAGGCTCTAACTTTGTTAAGAGAGCATAAATTGTATGCTAAGTTTAGCAAATGTGAGTTCTGGTTACCAGAAGTCTCTTTTCTAGGACACATAATATCTGCTTCAGGTATTCGTGTCAATCCTAAGAAGGTAGTATCTGTCCTACAATGAGAACAACCAAAGAAGCCAATGGAGATACGCAGTTTCCTAGGGTTGGCAGGCTATTATAGGAGGTTCATTAAGAACTTCAGTTCAATAGCTTTACCCCTAACCAAGTTGACCAGAAAGGAGGTTCCTTTTGTCTGGAATGGCAAGTGCCAACATTCTTTCCAGTTGCTGAAAGAAAGGTTAACCAGTGCACCTGTGTTAGTGTTACCTGAGCAGGGAAAGGGGTACATAGTTTTCTGTGATGCATCTAAGAATGTCTTAGGATGTGTGTTGATGCAGGATAAGCAAGTGATTTCTTTTGCTTCTCGACAGCTTAAGAAACACGAGGAAAATTATCCAACACATGATTTAGAACTAGATACTGGAGACATTATCTCTATGGAGAAACATTCCAGATTTTCACAGACCATAAGAACCTAAAGTATATCTTCTCATAGCATGAGCTGAACATGAGGCAACGTCGCTGGATGGAGTTAATCAAGGACTATGATTGTACAATTGATTATCATCCAGGGAAGGCTAATGTAGTAGCTGATGCACTAAGTAGAAAATCAGCAACACCAGCCTTAAACAAAGCACACTTGAACTCCTTAGTGTGATCTAAGAGGGATATGTTTATATCCTTGATGCAAAACAATGTACAGTTTAAAGTATCATTGTTAGTCGGGCTGTTAGCTGCGATGCACATAAGACCAACTCTGAGACAGCGGATTAAAGAAGCACAACAAGCTGATGCTGTAGTCTAGCAGATTAGATCAGAGTTTGGTAGTGAGAAACGGGATGGCTATCATGAGTCAGAGGATCAGGTAGTCTGTTACCATGGTAGGATGGTAGTACCCGATGCCGATGACTTGAGGAAGTTAGTTTTGGAAGAAGCTCATTCTTCTATGCATGCTATGCATCCCAGGAGCACCAAAATGTATCATAACTTAAAAGATATGTATTGGTGTCCTGAATTAAAGAAAGATGTAGCTGAGTTTGTTATGCAGTGTCTGATGTGTCAGCAGGTTAAAGATGAACATCAGAAGCCCACAGAAACAATGCAATCTTTGCCTATACCACAATGGAAATGGGATCATGTCACCATGGACTTTGTGGTTGGTTTGCCTAGAACAACCAAAGGTCATGATTCCATATGGGTGATAGTTGATAGGTTGACAAAGACAACATATTTCTTACCTGTCAAAATAACCTACACTACTAAGAAGATTGCACAGATCTATGTAGATGAGATAGCGTGTTTACACGGGGTTCCACCTACAATTGTTTCTGATAGAGGTCTCCAGTTTACGAGTCATTTTTGGGAACGATTACAAAAAGCTTTGGGCATGCAGTTAAGGTTTAGTACAACCTTTCATCCACAGACAGATGGACAATCTGAGAGGACTATACAAACCTTGGAGGACTTGCTTAGAGCACGTGTCCTTCAGTTTGTAGGAAGTTGGGATCTACATCTGAGCTTGATAGAATTTGCTTACAATAATAACTATCAGTACAATATTGACATGGCACCATATGAAGCATTATATGGTAGACGTTGTAGATCTCCTTTATGTTGGTATGAACTTGGAGAAAATCAACTTTTGGGTCCTGAGCTAGTGCAACAAACAACTGAGAAGATTAAAGTAATACAACAACAGTTAAAGACGACACAAGATAGATAGAAATCATACGCCGATAAAGGGCGAAGACCCTTAGAATTCCAAGTTGGAGACAAAGTATATCTCAAGGTCTCACCCTGGAAAGGAGTCCTTATATTTGGAAGGAAGGGAAAATTAGCTCCGAGATTTATGGGGCCTTATCCAATCATTGAACGGATTGGAAAGGTAGCTTATAAGCTAGAGTTACCACCTGAGTTGTATAAGTTGCATCCAGTGTTCCACATCTCTATGTTGAGGAAGTGTCACCCTGATACAGAATTAGTTCTACAACCTGTGGAGGTAGAATTAAATAATGATATATCATATGTTGAAGGACCCGTGGCGATCCTTGATAAAAGAATTAAAAAGATGAAAAAGAAAGACATGTGACTTGTAAAAGTCCTCTGGAATCACTGTGGCATTGAAGAAGCTACGTGGGATCTAGAGGAAGAAATGAAGAGGAAATGCCCTACTCTTTTCTCTTAATGTTTTGTTGATGATTTTGGGGACGAAATCCTTGTAAGGGGTGGATAATTTGTAACATCCCTGACCTGAGTTATGCTCTAACCCTAGATGTTTTGCTTAATAATGTTGATTAGATGCTTGTTCATAATTCTTGGAAATTAATTAAGGCTCAATAGGAACTTATATTTCAATTTTAGTCCTTTTTGAATAATGTTGAAACACTGTTTTGTTAGTTTTGGACTAAAGTGCAAATTACCCAAGTTGAGGGGTTAACTTGCAAATTGTACATGATAAAATGTTTCTCAGATGTTGAAGCATCATAAGAATGAAAATGATGCAGTGGTATGGTTTCCAAAAGCTTGAGCACCAAGATAAAGCTTGCTGAGCAATCCTTGTGCATTAAAACCTAGTTTTGGTGTAATGTGCAATTTACCCAAAACCTAGGGTTCAATATGCAAAATATCACTTCTAGAGGGTCCCTCATGTTTCTTGGCATCATGAGCAGCAAAGAAAATGAGAAGGGCGCTTCATTTGAATTAGTTTGGAGGAGAGAGAATCTTGATATTAAAATAATCAAGATTTATGCATAACTGAAACCCTAATTCAATTTAATGCAAAAAGAAATATATTAATTGAAGAGCCCTTCAACCAAAAGGTGAGCGATGAATTTGCAAAGGGGTTGGACGAGCTTGTGCCTTGCAAGGGCACGAAAATATCTTGTGTGAGTGGAGAGCCCACACACATTAAGTTAATAAAAAGTAATATCCACTAAAATGGGATATTAATATAATATGATTAAGGTGCTTAATTTTTGTTATTTCTTGGATAATGAAGATGTTTTGCAAGAGGAATAAGGTGGCTTCGTGTCCAAAGAATTGAGGGGGAAGAGGCGGCACTAATTTTGGAATTAAAAGATTTTTATAAGGCATTTTCTCTCTCATTGTTTTTCTTATAAAAACACCTTTTACAACACAAATCAAAGGCCTTTTCGAATCCACTTCTTCGCTTTGCTTGCAAAAACGACCAAGGGAGCTAGGATCATCAGGAGGATGACCCCCAACCTGTTGGTAAGCTTCTTTATCTTCTTTCACCTTGATTTCATGGTGGAAATCACAAAAGAATGCATTATTTCTTCTCTATTTCACTCCATCTTCAATCCTAGCCAATCTTTTCACTCCAAAGCTTGAGGACAAGCCTTGGAAGAGTTGCAAAAGCTTCCTCCACCATTTTTGACGTGAAACTCCAAGCTTTTAAGCTCAATTGGAGGCGGGTTATATAACTCAAACCCTTAAATATTGTTATTGCATTCAAATCTCCATTATTTGTTGAACGTTTTGTTCTATTTGAAATTCCCTTGATACATTGCTGTAACTACCATGAAAACAGCAGTAGATTTTGAATGAACGAAGGTAGATGATGATGACATCATATTAGGCACATATTCCAACAAGATTCCCTTGCATATGGTTTTAAGACCTTAGTCCAAACGGTTTCACCAAACCGTTTGGAGACTAAACAGTCTGCAAACTGCTTAGAGTTTTGAATCCCAAGCCATTTAGAAAGGTTGACCATTTGGATGGGTTGACCGTTTGAGGTCAGGACCCTAGTATATGTTGGATGATGATCCAATGGATCCAATTGATTAATTCAACATATGGGCAATCATCTAATTCAGAAAACCTAATCGGGTTAAGTGCTGAATTTGGAATTGAGTGAATTAAATCTTTGGGTTGATTAACCAAACGGTCTCAAGACCATTTGGAGATCACCCAAACAGTCTCAAGACCGTTTGGAGGTCAACCAAGACCGTTTGGAGGTCTAGGGTTGAGTATGGTTGAGTATTTGAAGGTCCAGAGATAGCAAATGGTAATGCAATCAATAGTTCAATTGTTGATCAATCTAATGATCCAAACTCTAATTGAATTTCACAAATTTCAGTGATAGGATGGGGCGAACGGTCTCAAGACCGTTTGGAGGTCATCCAAATGACCTCAAGACCGTTTGAGGTCAGGTCATGCCCAATTTTAATGATGGTCCAATGATTTCAAAGCAATTAGTTCCACAATGACTAATATTGAAAGTTCATCGATTTCAAATCCTAATTCAATTGGGTTCAAAACCTTAATTGATGATCAATTGAAAGTTTAATCAATTGAAAGATGATTCATTAAGCTCAATTGAATTATGGTTCTTAGGTTCAATTGAGGAGTAATTACATGGATTCAGTTGATGAGGGAATCAATCTTGGAAACCCTAAATCAATATGAGTGGTTGAGACCATTTTTGGTCCAATTGGTTTTGAGGAGGTTTGGACCAAACGGTCTCAAGACCGTTTGGGTCCAAACAGTCTCCAGACCGTTTGGGACCAAACGGTCTCAAGACCATTTGGGACCAAACGATCCCAAACCAAGTGAGACTCAAATGATCCCAAGTATCTTTGTACTAAACGATTTCAAGCACCAATTTTGCTAAACGGTTTCAAAACGCTTGATCAAGACCGTTTGGAGGTCTAAACGGTCTTAGACCATTTGGAGGTATTTCAAGCAACACCATTTGAGGTCTGGTTGGTCAAGACCGTTTGGGGTCTAAGTGACCAAGACCGTTTGGAAGTAATTAACCAAAACCGTATGGACACTTAAGGTGATTAAAGGTCAATTTTTTAATTGATCATTACATGATGTAATTCTAGGATGATTATGGCAATTGTACTTTTAGTAAGGTAGGGTTAATAGTACCTTTTGAATGATTAATCTCTGATGATTATGGAAGTAATGACACAATACATGTGTCAACTCTCCAATCAAGTTGAGTTGACCTAATCTAATCAAGTCTGAAGTAAATAACATTATATAAAGGATAAGAAAGAGAGGACTTCCTACATGAATGATAATCATGTAGTGGTTAAGTCTCAACACTTTCAACATGAATGAATGTGTAATTAGGATATGATATTTGATAAAGAGATCATAAACCCTAATTAAGAAGGTTAATGTGCCCTAATCCTAATTGAGGGAAATGATATGTGGAACCCTAATCTATGGTAATGGTATGACCCTAATTTAGGGTAATGACATGAGAAACCCTAACTCAGGGTATTTTAATAATAAACCTTGATTGAATGTGAATAGTAAACCCTAATTGAGAATGATGTTATGAGAAACCCTAATCATGGGTGAAGCCATATGGAACCCTAAGTGAGGGTGACGTCATGTGGAACCCTAGACAAGGGTGAGGTCAAAATGAAACCTTAATGCAATAGTGTGATGTAAAATATAATTCAATATAATGTTATGTATTGGCATGTGATACTTTGATTTAAATTCCTACACTGATAAAGGATAAAGATATGTGGAGCCCTAATCTTGGGTTATAGGATATGAAACCCTAATTTTGGGCAATATGATGATAAATTATTACCCAAATCTGAGTAATGAGATAAAATATTATAAATGACATAAATAAGGAAATCCTAACTCAGATGAGGAAATAGTGATGTTACTCTTACAATGCTTAGTGCTGATTTGTAATTGAAATAATTGTTATCATGTGCACTAATTATGCAGGTTTCATGAGATGGTGGACATAGCCAGGTATGAGCTATGATGTTTTACTATTAAAATTTCTATATGGGTCTTGTGAGCCATAATATGCTGTGTTGCCTAGTAAGAGGTAACAAGAGACGTTATTGGGATGTAAGAGCCATATGAAATACCTGAACTGCAAATATTATTTTTACAATGATCAAATGAACTGAAGGCATTAAGTTATGTGAAAAATTGGTAAGTACAAGTGATTTGATGAACAAATGGTTTGGACACCCATGTTTTATAATCATAATGATGAGATGATAAGGGATGAGAATACCCTGATGTGATAAGGGATTGAGATCCCAATGTTTAACAAAGCTATGAAAAGAACTTGGTAGAAATAGTACTCATTCTTTGAAGCAGTTATTATAATGTTTTATGTTTGAAAACATGTTTGATGCTAAAAGAATATTGTAATGTACTTAATTAACCAAGTGAAATGGTATCATGTAGATCTCTGACCATAGATCCATCATCGTCAGTAGTTTGGTGATGGTGAAACAGGTTTTCCTACGGGAAATCCGGGAGGGCATACTTTTAAGTATGTAGGGGTTATGGACGGGAATATCCTTACGCCCTAATGGAGGAATTGATGTGAGGTAAACATTAAATCTCTCAATACTTCATTATAAATGACGGGATGGATGTATCACTAATCTCCCGATGATGTTAATACCGAATCGATGTGAGATAAATATAATATCTCTCGATTGTGAAGAGAGTACATCATGCCACTATTACTCTAATATTGAGGTTGCCAGTATACCCTGGAAAGCTATTTAGCAGAGACACAAGATGTCCTGCATAAGGTACTCACACTGACTGAGGAAGATGAGGTCATGGGAATCCGACTCTTCTATTGACCTATGTATGGTACCGATTTCGATTTCACAATGGTCAGTTGGAGTATGAGCGGTATACCTCATCTCCTCAGGGCTTAAGTATGATTGTAAAATGTAATCAGCCGTGTAGTGTAATTGCTTAGGGTTGAAACACGAGAATCAATGGTTGATGATACATTGCTTAGTATGTCTTAGTTGGATAAATGCTATACATGTTCTTCATATTCCTTATTGAATAAGTGACATGCTACTTTGTCAAGGTATAGCAGGAAGGACTTGAATAGAGAATACTGCTCTAATTTGTTTATACATTGATTTAACTGTTGTTGAATACTTATGATTCTTCTGCTCAGTTTTATTTTATTAACTGCAATAATAATGTTTCTGGCAGAGAGTTATATCTCTTGCTGGGACAATTTTCAATTGTCTCACCCTCGTGGCATCCAACTTTTTAGGTAGACACCGAAGAAGAAGAAGGAACCCTTCAACAAGGGAAGAACAGCAGCAGCAGCAAAACCAAGGACAACAGTGAATCCTCAGGTGGAAAGACTGGTTGTCATGTCCTATAAATAGAGAGTCCTATGTGTCGTCTCTGTACTCTCAGGTCCTAGGAGTCATGTGACGTCCCCAAATTTTCTAAAACTTAATCTGATGTGAGATGTCCAAATTGAAACCCTCACCTCAGTGAGAATCCCAATTTAAACATCCCACACTAGGCTAATAAGAAGAAAATCAAGGGAGTCCGAAGGAAACCATCAATAGCACATGCACATGAAAAATAATAAAACCATACACACATGTTCACCATTAAACATATAATTAAAACATGAATTGTTACAACATTTGATATTACATATTGAACAACAAACTTCTACATATACATGTACTACCACTAAACTACAGGATCTTAAGACAACAGGTCCAGCTGTACATCAGCTCGCCACACAACTCTCAACTATCCTGGATCTCTAAGAGCATAACCAAAACCTAAATAAAAGATTACATGCGGTACACGTCAGCACAATATTCAAGAATATTGTACTGAGTACGCCTACGTGTCTTTTATATTCCTCTCATCATATCTTGGCAATAAGATAAAACTAATACTTGGCAACATTAAACAAATGTAAGAAAATCATATACTTGCACAAAGATATTCATTAACAAAAGAGAACACATATTTTAAGCTCATTTTCCATTATATGCTTGTGCATCTGCCTACCAATGGGATAGATGCATCCAGGCTTCATGATCTGCTTACCAAAGAGATAGATCATTGTACATGTGATCTGCTTACCAAAGAGATATTTCACTCACTAGCACTATGATTACCAAAGAGATATAGTGCTTTCATATAATGGAACAAATATATTATGTTTCATGTGTTCATAGCCATAAATATGGAAAATCAAGCAAGTTATCATACAAAAACAATCAATCATCCAATATCATATGCCAAGTATTCTAGTACACATATAACACAAGCATATTGTATAATAAGCCAAGTAAGAGGTAATGGCGTACCTTCAAAAGAGACATCCTAATCATCACACATATTCTTGATGTCAACTACATCTAAACTTCATCAAAATTATACCAAATGTTTATCATCATATAAACTACCTTCCCTTTAACTTTGGTGTCAAAACTCATATATTGACCACTCAATTAAATACCTCAAAAAGAGCATATACTTAAGGATCTTAATGATGATGTCAACATCAATCAACACCTACCCTTTACCAAAGGACTCATAACTCTTATAAGTAACTCATCATGTATGAACTCACTTATGTCATTTCACATTTAAGGATTCCAAGAGTCCACTCCATCACATCCTACACACCTTAAAAGAAATTCCGTCCTCGGAATTAAGCCAGAAACCACTTTGTCACATCATATACATCTTAAAAGAACTTTCGTCCTCGAAAGTACACCATACTCATACTTCTAGGGAAAACCTTATCTTGCTCTCATCCACATGTAGGCACCATTCTATGTGTAACATATCCGTAAAGGTTACCTAGAACCATGTATCCAAATCACTCTTAGGGGGGGTTTTACAACCATCTTGGTGCATAGACACTCCATTCAAGGTTAAACTCAAGGTTTAGGAGCTTAGGTTATGTCATGACATATCTCATATATCAGGGTTGCATCCTTATCTTATCCCGTGCATTAGGGTTTCCACATCATATTACCATGTTCTAAAGGAGTTAACTAAGATTAACTCATACATCAAGGTGTCATCAATATTTTATTGAGATAATTATAAAACATATTCAACAATAACATATGCCTTTTAGGAGGGAGTTAACTACAGTTAACCCACTTAATCCATCAAGATCATATCAAGGTGTATTAAACGTTATGTTGTGCTAACTGTCAAACTATAATTTCATCTTTATTAAGCACTAAGATTAACACATAATGTAACATGTTTCCTTCATTTGATTTTATTTCATTGCTCATGATAATTTGCAACAACTATTAGTGATTTTATCACAAGATTAACCGAAAGTATCACTTTATCATCATTATTCATGTAGATGGTTAACCATTTGTGCATTGATATCTATTAAACCATCTCTAGGTTTCCATTCTATCATGTTTATATATCACGTCTCAATATTAGATCACATCTTACATATATTATATCATGGTTGTGCTAACAAACTTATACAAGTGGCTCGTGAAACATGTATCAAAACTTCATCTAGTCCAACTGAGGTTCTCCTGACCCATACCATGAGGGTAGTGCCATGCTCAGTCTCTCTGAGCTACCTCAACACTATGAGTATCTCATATGCATATACTTTATCTTCCCTCTCCTGGTCTAGGGTTCTCGGATTACCATCATTGACACTAGTTAATAGTTTCATAAGACCTAGCCACAAAGCACAAACCCAAACATGCTATGACATTCTCTTCTCAACTCTATACCCATGAAACACTATATCTCAAAACTCTCTTATATACACCACTAGATTCCTATGTGGGAAACCACCAACCTAAGCATGAGGATTCATAGAAACTAAAACATAGCTACCTCCTCCAGGGTCTTGGGCTCTCTCCCTCACCCAGATGGCAGGCACTCATATTCATATTCACATACACATATAGCCAGCCTCTCTTTGTATCTAGGGTTTGGTCCTCCCAAGGACATCTAGGGTTCAAGAAATCTATAGGAACCATGCATAGAGCAACTCAACTTGTTCACATAGGAGTATTCTAGTTTAGGACATATCATAACACAATTTTCTCATATTTCTCATATCATGGAGTCTAGGTTCTCTGACCTTCTCCTTGTGGGTCTCGCTCTCTCTTGAGCTAACCCAAAACTGGTCCTAACACTAGAGGTCCTCCTACGTAAAAGAGATTGAGGCTCATGTTGATTCACAACTTGTCTTAACTTAGCTTATCTTATCCCATAAAAGCCTATTTACTTGTATCATCAAAACTTATCTCAAATCCTCAAATATGAACTTAGATCCTCAAAGACAACATAAATCATCTTAATCATCTTATAAGACTTACATCGTATCATCAAACTTTTATCATCTATTCCATCTATCGTATATATCAAAAAGGCTCGAGACATCTAATCTAGAACTACTCTCTCTTGTAGACTGATGCCATTCACTTTCACTTAGGTTACATGATCACCTCCTACTCGTATGTGTGCGGGGACACATTTTTGTAATACATATACATAATAAAATATTATATAGTTTTTCTCCGATAAAATAAGCGTCATAGAAAACTATTGAGCTTCGATCCGTTTGGAATCAAAAACCAAATCCTGGAAATGAGTGTCCCACACATAGTAGAAAGTACAGTGTCATGAAAACTAGTGTAAAGGGTGAGAACAAGGGGTAGACTAGTGTAGCTACTCTAGACAATGTGCACAATATGTCTAGGGTTTCTCTTCCCTTGATGCACGTCATTTCCAAATAGTGCGACGTCCCATACCGCTGCACTACAAGGAAAGAACGACATCTAAGGACTTGCTACTCAACAAGCACCAGTCTAGACCTAGTTCTCAGACATCTAGGTGCTAACCTAGAGGCTAGGTCAGATCTAGTCTCTAAAAGATGACTAATATAACCCTAAAAGATTATTAAGTTCAAGGTTCTTTAGTTTAGAGTTGCATAATGAGCATATGTCAGGCTTTTCTATTGTACATGCTCTGATACCACCTGTGACGTCCCCAGATTTTCTAAAACTTAATCTGATGAGAGATGTCCAAATCGAAACCCTCGCCTCAGTGAGAATCCCAATTTAAACATCCCACACTAGGCTAAGAAGAAGAAAATCAAGGGAGTCAGAAGGAAGCCATCAGTAGTACATGCACATGAACAATAATAAAACCATACACACATGTTCACCATTCAACATATAATTAAAACATGAATTGTTACAACATTTGATATTACGTATTGAACAACAAATACATATACATGTACTACCACTAAACTACAAGATCTTAAGACAACAGGTCCACTTGTACATCAGCTCACCACACAACTCTCAACTATCCTGGATCTCCAAGAGCATAACCACAACCTAAACAAAAGATTACATGCCGTACACGTCAGCACAATATTCAAGAATATTGTACTGAGTATGCCTACGTGTCTTTTATATATCTCTCATCATATCTTGTCAATAAGATAAAACTAATACTTGGCAACATTAAACAAATGTAAGAAAATCATATACTTGCACAAAGATATTCATTAACAAAAGAGAACACATATTTTAAGCTCATTTTCCATTATATGCTTGTGCATCTGCCTACCAATGGGATAGATGCATCCAGGCCTCATGATCTGCTTACCAAAGAGATAGATCATTATACATGTGATCTGCTTACCAAAGAGATAGATCACTCACTAGCACTATGCTTACACAAGAAATATAGTGCTTTCATATAATGGAACAAATATATTATGTTTCATGTGTTCATAGCCATAAATATGGAAAATCAAGCAAGATATCATACAAAAACAATCACTCATCCAATATCATATGCCAAGTATTCTAGTACACATATAACACAAGCATATTGTATAATAAGCCAAGTAAGAGGTAATGGCGTACCTTCAAAAGAGACATCCTAATCATCACACATATTCCTGATGTCAAATCCATCTAAAATTCATCAAAATTGTACCAAATGTTTATCATCATATAAACTACCTTCCCTTTAACTTTGGTGTCAAAACTCATATATTGACCACTCAATTAAATACCTCAAAAAGAGCATATACTTAAGGATCTTAATGATGATGTCAACATCAATCGACACCTACCCTTTACCAAAGCACTCGTAACTTTTATAAGTAACTCATCATGTATGAACTCACTTATGTCATTGGATATATAAGGATTCTAAGAGTCCACTCCATCACATCCTACACACCTTAAAAGAAATTCTGTCCTCGGAATTAAGCCAGAAACCACTTTGTCACAAGTCAGTAATTAGTTTAATATTGTTCTGAGGATTTTGGCTTGATACCTCAAGATTTTTATCCTGCCTATGTACAGTTTAACAGGGCAGTTGATGTTTGTAATTCTTGAGAAGAAATTGTACAAGAGATGTACTAGTAAACTAGAATGTATTTGAAATGCTTTGGTTCCTTATGAAAGAGTTTTTCAGTTTATGGATCTCTTTGTAAAAAGTTTTAATTTTTAGTGATTTTCAGTAATTCCACTGTTAACGACCGCTTCCGCATTAATCTTAATCGATGTTTGGCAACATACGTCACATAAGCTATATGAGGTTCTTGAAGTTATGATTTTAAGAAGTTTATAAATTAAGAGATTGATAATTTTGTGCTAATAAAATGACTCAAGGTGTAAAATTCATATATGATGAAGAGAACTTCTAATATATGTATAAAGTGAGAAGTTAAATAAGAACAAATGATAAATAAATAAAGTGGATCCTGAGTTCATCTCAGACCAACCAATGTGTATAAGAAAGTTTAAGGTGAAATTATCATAATATGTGAAAGAAAATAAGGCAGATGATCCATGTTCAATAAAGAACATGTGAACAAATAATTATATATCTATTGATGTGAAGTTGTAAAACATGGTAACACAAGGGGATACACATGAAAATGATGAACAATTAATAAAGAAGGGGTAATGATATGTGTTCATCTTTATAATTCCTATGCTGATGACAAGGAAACCAAGATGAAATAGGTTAAAATGACACATGAGCAGTCGTAAACCTGTGTAATAACAAAGGAGAGTTGGGTAACCCCTTCCCCTTGTTAGCAATCTCTGGATGGCACTACAGTGATAAGGGAAGTATGTTACCTTAGCATTCTTTCTCTTCAGGGATATGACATTTAGGTGAGTCTTATGTCACTTGATGTGCATAGTTTCTAAATGACCTTGAGATGGATACTTTAATCAGTATCAGTTGGTCTCAGACTTTAGTTCCAAGATAGTAATGTCTGTGAATGATGATGTTTTATGGATCTTCCAAGATGTTAGGAAGATTCTTCCAATATGTTTTGAACTAGTAATAATAGCTAAGTGGTTGATGGGGTAGAGATATGATGTGCTTTTGGCACATGCGATGGATACCAAGGTGAGGAATCCTAGTATCCAAGAGGTTCCAGTTGTGTATAAGATCAAGGACATGTTTCCTAATGAGACCTTAAGTGTTTTGCTTCCTTGAAAGATTGACTCTAAGATCAATCTGGTTACCAATACCCAACCAAAAGTATAGACATCATTTGTTAGAGGTTTATACCCCATATAGGATGATGTCAACGAAAATGTAAGAATTGAATATACTGTTGCAAGATCTTCTTGGGAAAAGAGTTGTATAATATTTTGTGACACATTAGAAATGATTTGAACTACAAACATTTTGAGTAAGAAATATTTCTTGTCAACATTTTCTTGGCAAGCATAAATGTATTCTTTACTGTTCCCTAAAGATAACATAAATCAATGGTGATTCTTAAACTCAATATACGGGAGTGTTCAATGATGGTAGTATTGGCCCCATCAGCCAATGGTAACATGATACTTCATAACTGATGATGGTTCAGGTTACCACATGATGGTGCGATTAGGTATCATGAGTTTCTTTAATTAATTCCTTAACTAATAGTTCCCTTGGTTATATGATCCAAGAATTAAACCTACATATCAACCAATAGTTTTGAAATGATTAAACCTAATCCAATATTTGTTAATAAATTCCATAACATCCAATGGTTTATAATGAAATCGATAGTACAAAGCTTTGGATCTAATAATGAGAGTTTGATGGTCAATGCCCTTAAACTTGTAGACTTACCTTTTCCCTCAGATATATATCTTAAACTCCCAGATTTGTGAACCTTATCTTGTAATGTTACAAGTTTACAAGGTAACTTACAAATTAAAATCGTCATCTGAATTGTACAAGGTACGAACAATGTTTTTGTGTTGAGGGCGTGTAACACCCCAATTTCTAAAACATGCACAAAACTAAGCAGAAGCATAGATGTCATTGGGATGTCACAAAAATGATTATCATTGCATAAAATAAAGTTCATATATAAACAAACACAAGATAAAATGACAGTTCTCATACTCAAGTCCTCAACATAACTCACACATGAAAAAAAACTAAACATGACTACTCTTAAACATCCTACACTTTCTCAGAAACATGAAGGAAATCTACTCTATTAGTAGTTGGCACCCCACCAGGTTTGGTCTTAGATGTCCTTGAGCTCCTTCTTCAGATGGTCCTTAGATGGCTTTACCCTTGACATTGCTCCTTTCCTACAGGCATCGCACCCCCAACCATGCATCAAACAAATTGGTAAGTGGAATTGAACATATTATATCTTTTATGTAAACTGAAGATAAACTTTAAACATTAAACATTGAAAAAGAGACAATTGCTTTTAGATTATGTCTTTTATCTCGACCTATATAAGGATCCTTGACTTTTGCATCGAAGTTCCTCTTCTCTTATGTACCAAAGTGCCTCTTGGGTTGCACCGAAGTGCGTCTTAGTTTTTCTCCGAGGAGCATCTTAGTGAGGATATTATATAAGTTATCTTTTAATCATTATCTTTCTCTTAAAAACTCTTAACTTTCTCTTAAAATATTAATCTTGTCATTATTCTTAATGTTCTTGAAATGTGACACAATAAATATTGACAACAAAGCATGACTTTCAGTTTCTTATACAATCATTGAATTTAAACAATTGAAATAGTAAATAATACATTCATAACATTAGTTGTACACATATAATTAAAACCATCCAATAATTATGTTCAAAGTGCATGGACCACTTACCTCTCTCTTAGATAAGGTCCTAGTTGCTTCTTTAGGTTCAGGAAACCCTAATCTCGATCCTGAGGCTTATAAACCCTAATTACCCTGTTAAAGTAATTATCATTCATTAAGAACTAATATTCAACCTAGTTTCTAGGGTTTTGGAGTTCATTAATGATTTAGGGAAAAACGAAGTTAAATCAGGGTTTGAAACTAAGTCCATCGTCTAGATCTGAAAAAATTGAACAAAATCCATATTTAACTTGGCCCCATTGGACGTACCAGTAAAAAGATATGAATTTTTGTTTATCGACCAATCAAACCGACAACAACAGAAAATGGGGTAACGACGGAGTACCTAAATAGGGCGAGGAATTGATCAAAACTACTACTTGATAAGATGTAAAATCATTCCCTTGAACTATCCTGGAGCAGTTTTGCTCCTTTGAGGTGCCTAGGGCATCTCTATGGGCCGCCGGAGGTAGCCAGAGCAAGGTTGAGTGGGGAAAGTAGTCTTGAGCGAGCAGAAGGGAAAAAGGAGAATGAAATATGGTTTCTTGATGATCATTGAAAGTTTTCGTGAGGTTGTTTATATAGGTGATGCCCTAGAGAGGGTAGGAGTCATCTTCAAGGTGGGAAACAGGGGCGGAAAGAGGGATTCTTATCGACCAAGAGTTCTAGGGCACCAAATCGCATCATATTTGGGATCATCTAATTTGGGAAAAGTCGTTGATGGTGTACACACTATTTTCTAGCGGAAGTGATCAGAAAATAGGATTCAAAAAGGGGGAAGAAAAAGTGCACTATGGAGTCTGTGCCTGGCTGGACTAAAGTGGAGGGGATGTTCTCCCCACGTGCGGCTGAATCCACGAGAGACCGACCCAGATTGGGTCACTAGAATAACCGCGTGACAACATAAATTGATTGGACCAAAGTCCAACATATATATGATTAGGTTGTTTTAGGATTTATTAGGTTAATTATTTATTATTTCAATTGTATCATCTAGGAAACTTCAAGTCTTCTCAAATTTCGTGTATAACTCAAATAAGACCCAAGGTACCCAAAAATATAATTATTTTCCTGATTTGACCATCTTAGCTTCTTATATTTCTCTTTTTAGCATAAATGTTTAATTAATCATATAGGATGACTTAAAATGAATTTGAGGATAAAATTTTGGGAAAATTTATCCACACAAAGTTATGGTAATTATGAGGCCATAAAAAGATCATTGTTCGGGTAAATTTCCTATTAAACCCTAAATGCCACTTATTTAATAGTTAAGGCTAAATTGATGATATTGAATTTTGATTTAGTGCTAAAACTTATCCAATTTAGTTTATGTAACATATTTGGGAACCATCATCACCTTATTATATGTATTAAATATTAATTTTAGAACAAAAATAAATTAGGGTTTCAAATCAAGGTCATTTTGTAAGGTTCAAATTTTTAGGGTGTTACATGGTGTGTCCAATGTGACCAATCCTGTGTAAATATTGGGCAAAGAACATGATGTTGGTTAAAAGTGTTATGAAATCATTATGGCATAAAGGACATCTTGTGGAAGTTTAAGGACATGATACTTGAGGAGTATATGTATCTTTTTGTGTGGGATTTCAGGGATGAAATCCTTGTTAGGGGTTTATAATTGTAAGGTGCCTGACTTAGCTTAATGTTAAATTGTGTTTACTTTGTATAAAGAGATACTTAAATATTAATTTAATCTTATAAGTTCCCTAATATCATGTGACATGTCTTTGATTTCAATTTGGTTCAATTTGATTGAGGTCTGAACCATCTTTACTATATACGTGTTTATTTTGGGCTAGTTTGCAATTTACCCATAAGTGAGGGTTAACTTGCAAGATGTCACATGTAGAGAGTCCTCCTTCTACTTTGTTTCCATGAGAGAGAATATGGTGACATGGGGAGCCTTGTTTGAATCATGTTTGGTGACAAATCACATCATAGTGTTTTAGGGTTTCTAGGATTTGCTACATGGAAGTAGTGATCAGCTAGGGTTTAGGTGTTGTGACCACTACCCCACTTTTGGGTGAGGGTAGAGACCACAACACATGATATAAGGTCATGTGGTTTGAACCTAAACAACCTAGAGGTCGAAACACCTCTTGTACCTTAGTTATCAACCATGCACATATGCATATATGAGAATTCATGTTTTGGGTCAAAACGAGATGTGCTTGTAAGTGTTGCGACCTAGATGATGGTAGTGACCTTGGAGGTCGGTAAACTTTCTGGATAAATATGAAATTTTCGTATTTTTCATGTCTAAGAGGATAAGACCATGGGGTTGAAGGACATGTGTCCTTGGGCAATCTAGAATGGTGACACATCATCAATTGCTTTCTCTCTCTCTCCCTTGGGGTATATATCCCTTTCTCTTCATGTGTGAGAGACTTTTTGACTTCCTCTTCCTCTTCCCTTGAACATGAACTGACATTGGAGCTTCAGGAGCAAGGAGCATATCTTGAAGCTAGGGTGTGATCCATCTTGCATGTGATGGATTTGGTGCTAGATCATCTTCTTGGCGGTGGTTTCTTGGAGAATATGTTCTCTTGGAAAGTGATAAGAACCCTGGATCTAGTTTCCCCTTTATTCTTCATCTTCATCTTCCTTCATCTTGACCATGAGGGCTGTGGATGGTCCATGGTGATACCTCTTGGGGATTTCTTCTTCTCTTGGGTAAAAAATCATGTTGTAACCTAGGGTTTCTTCATCTTCTACCTTGGTTGAAGTTAGGGTTTGGGTTTTCTTTTCCCTAGACTTCTCCTTAACTGTGATGTTCCTCTCTTTATAAAGGAGATACAGTGGTCAAAGGTTTGGATCTAGTTGAGGCTTCATTTATTTGGAGCATAAGATCAAGGAGGCTTGGATCATCAACTATATGCGGGTTATATAACTCCTTCCTCCTCTATTATGTGCAACTTTAACCTGATTATATATTATTCATATGTTGCTGTTCCAGATCCTAAAATCTGTTCTTTTAGTAGAGGGAAAGATGATAATTAAGGTTGAACTATGTTGAATCTTAAAATTATGTATACTTCTTATAAACCCAAACATCCGTGTACCCGATTTGGAGATTTTGGAGAAATGAGTGATGGAACTATGTTGAATCTTAAAAATGTTGTATACTTATTTTAATCCCTAACATCCTTATACACAATGTGGATATTTTGGAGAAATGAGTGTTGATATCTTTTTATTTGTTTATGGAACTGTTTTGTTTTGTTTATGATGTGTTCATTTAGTATAAACGATGGTCTTGATGATAGTTGCATGTGTGAGAAACCTAATTTCCACACCCTTGAGCATGATCCTTAATATGATCTTCTATGATCTTGTTCTAAGGTTTGAAGAACACTCTGATGAAGGGTCCTTTTTCTTGGGTTAATGTTTGGTGTTCCCTATTTTCTGCCCAGGTGTTATGACCTATTTGGTAGCGGGCTAGATACCACATATGTTGCAACATTAGGTTGCATGAATTTTTGCAACACCTAAGATGATGTTTGGTTGTGACTATGCATGCTAAGGTGTCAATACACTTTAGGGTTTTGAAGGTAGCGACCATATGAAAGTGTTATGGATGATACCTTTATGTTTAGGGTTGAAACACATGTGAATATGATGGTTTAGATCATGATTTTTTTATAGACAATACGCCACTTGTGGTTGAATTCGAAACACTATCCCTTTGTGGGTTGAGACCATGAATGATTAAGGTTGAAACAACTTGAAGTGTGGACGTCAAAACACTTTGGTTTGAAGGTCGAGACACTCATGTCTCATGAGGCTCACACACCTAGGTTGCTACATCATAAGGTGTTAGTGTCAAAACATAGTGTTGCGGCCGTGACACTTTGAGGGTGTCTAGGTCGTAACACATGTATGGTTAAGGGTCAATACATCTATACTCATATATGTGTATACGGTTAATATATAGTATGATGATCTATATGAGATAATGTGACTATGAATGGTTAATCATTAACCATGATGCTTGACTCCGGAACTCCCCAATAATGTGGGAGATGATGGAATTAGGGTATAGAGGGTGAATGGTGATATAAAACCCTAATTGATTACATATAAACCCTAACCCTAATATATTGCTCATATGAAGTATGTGGTTGCCTTACTTGGAGATTATTGTTCTATAATATAGTGTTCTCTCTCCTGTATATGAAACCCAAACTTTGCAGGTGAGATGAATATGCATAGCTAAGAGAATGGTATGGTGAACATTGTACAATACAAGGTGGTGATTATAAAACCCTAATTGATTTCACCAACTAAAAATCACTCACTATAAAAAACCCTTAGTGGAGGATGAGTTAATCTTTTATGATTTTTTTTGTTTTTTCTGCATATATAAAAGGGAAAAGTTAGTCTGATGGTATATTTACAAAAAAGGGTAAATTTGGGATTATGTATAGTTTTAATTTAGAAAGAGTATGGAAAACTAAAGAAAAAGACTAAGCTAATCGTCCAAAATAGGAGGTTATCAGCATAGCTAAGAGAATGGTATGGTGAACCTTGTACAATACAAGGTGGTGATTATAAAACCCTAATTGATGGATCTTCCACTTACGTGGAATTGCGTGCACCAACTAAAAATCCTAAAGATGGTAAGTCTCTAGGTTTAGCCTTGCATATACTAGATAAAGAACTCCACCCACGTATGCTAAGATACGTGGAAGTCTTATCGTAGTATAGTTAAGGGTCGAATCCTCAGGACAACGGTCTTATTGCAAGCAACAAGATGGAAAATGTTTACAATTTCACTTAATCACTCACTAGTAGGCACTTAGATCAAAAGTTGGGTTTTGTTGTTTAAACTAAGAACATGTAAAGTAAAGAAAACAAGTAAATCTAAGGAGTTAAACTATGATAAAAGTCACTAGGATGTGATCGGTTTTTCACCGCCACTACACATGGATCAACACATGCAAAGCAAAACATAACCTGCAAAAAGAGTCTAGTCAGTTAGTATCCTTGTAGACTTAGTTTCCTTTCGGATAACTAACTACGAGAAGTGCGGGAATGTTGCAACGCCAGCCATTCCCGAACAAATGGTCACCTACTTTGCATCATTCCCCTCGCAAAGTGTGTTCCTCGACTTACCAAGGTTGCACTTTCATACGTCAACTGATTCCATTTCATAGTATGAAAGTGCAACGAATGATAGTGAGTTTACTCCGCTTCTTGAGATACACTTCTAGATACCGAAATAGATGCATGGTGGATACATGCACCAAGAACCAACATACAAACGAGTTTCGAATCTAATAGTACAAACGTAGACAATTCATACTAAAAGATAAAGGATAACACAAGTTGGAGATCAAGCAACATGCATTCATTAATCGTTTGATGTCGAACTGAAAAAGATAAGAACTCTATATTACAAGTTATGGATTACATTTACATGATATGAAAACATGGGTAGCGGGGCTACTCCCCGCACCCTAGTGAAAGAAACTACTCGCTCATGACTAGGACAAAGAAGGAGGCGAGAAGAGAGAGAGAGAGAGGATCATCCCCATAAAGGAGAGAGGAAAGTCAACCCCTTGGAGAGAGAGCAACGATCCACCAGTCTTCAAGGGTTGCACGATGATGAGATCTCCCCTTCCCACCTTATTTGGCGAAGAAGGAGAAAGCAACTTCAAGATGGAGTATGGGTCTCAGACCGGCAGCCCCAGGGCGGAGGATGGAAGTAGCAAGAGCTCTGGAGTGATTGAGGCAGCCTTTGGACATCTAAAACTTCATCTGATGGAGGACCCTTGGGGTCTTATTTATAGGCCTTAAGTGGAGTCCAAACGGTTTGGAGACCGTTTGGACCTTGAGACCGTTTGGACCTCAAGACCGTTTGGATCTTGAGACTGTTTGGACCTCAAGACCGTTTGGACCTTGAGACCGTTTGGACCTCAATACCGTTTGGACCTCAAGACCGTTTGGCTCCATGCGGTCTCGGGACCGGTTGGCTTCATGCGGTCTTGAGACCGTGTGACTCCATGCGGTCTCGGGACCGGCTGGCTTCATGCGGTCTTGAGACTGTGTGACTCCATGCGGTCTCGGGACCGGTTGGCTTCATGCGGTCTTGAGACCGTGTGACTCCATGCGGTCTCAGGACCGGTTGGCTTCATGCGGTCTTGGGACCGTTTGACTCCATGCGGTCTTGAGACCTGTTGGCTTCATGCGGTCTTAGGATCGTGTGACTCCATGCGGTCTCGGGACCGATTGGCTTCATGCGGTCTTGGGACCATTTGACTGCATGCGGTCTGGAGACCGATTAGCTTCATGTGGTCTTGGGACCGTTTGAATCCATGCGGTCTTGAGGCTGAGTTAATCTTTTTAATTTTTGTTTTTGTTTTTCTGCATATATAAAAGGGAAAAGTTAGTCTGATGGTATATTTACAAAAAAGAGTACATTTGGGATTATGTATAGTTTTAATTTAGAAAGAGTATGGAAAACTAAAGAAAAAGACTAAGATAATCATCCAAAATAGGAGGTTATCACCCCCCTAACTTAGAGTTTAACTTGTCCTCAAGTTAGATAGAGCTGAGGCATGTAATGGCGAGGCGATCTTATTTAGTTAGGATTTCCATACTCTTGCTTCAATTCTTAACCTGAGTTCTCCTAAGGTCATATCAAGTCTTATTGCTTGCCATGACTCTTTCAGGTTTCGAGAGTTGCTTGGGTCTCAGGTTCTTTCCGTATCTCATAGCTCGCATCGGGACCACCTTTATTATGTGCATGTTGTTGACTCTAATCAGCTTTATACCTCTCTGAAAGACCTACTGGAAGCTAGAGAGGGTATGAGGGTTGGCTAAAGGCTTGAAGTGTAACTCCCCCTTCAAGTGGGGGAGGGGTTGTCTATGCTTTTAGGTTCTCACTACCGGGCACGACACATCTTCCTTTGTGAGGGCATGATGTGGTTTTTGAATGCACTAACAAATTCACTCGGAGTTTATATCCCCGAGCTTTTACCAAAACCAAGTGCAACAATACCACCCGCAAGCGGACAGATCTTATTGCAGTATAGTTGAGGATCGATCCCAAAGGATAACATTTTTAAGAATCCTTGTCAGTTGAATCTAGCTCAAGTAAAACTAATATTTAGAACAATTGGTTGATTTGGGTTTGATTAAACTAATTGCAAGAAAGTAAATGCGGAATAAAAGATAGGTTTAGATCAATAATATGGAATCGCTGGGATGGTACCGGGTTTGACCACCGCTACACACACAAACATGCTCTTTTGCAAACAATCCAGGCAAGATATAACACTTCAAGTAGAGCTGCTGCAGAACCCCCCATACGAGCGTTAGGTCCGCGTAAGCATCACCATAGGTAGCGGATTTCTCGTCGCCATCCGGATCACATGTCTTACGACTCTAAAGATACAGAAATCCACGGAGGTTGTGAACTCCCCATACGGGCGTTAGGCGCACAGAAGCGTCACCGAAGGCTAGATGGCTCGTCCCCTCGCGGATCATACACTTACTACCTCGATGAAATCCCATCCTATTTCTAGTTTGGGAGTCAACCACATTAAACGATAAACAAGCATGAGAGTGACATGCAAGGAAACATCGACGTTTAGCAAGATGATACAAAATCCAACTAAGGTTGTGAACCCCCTATATAGGCGTTAGGCGCACAGAAGCATCACCGAAGGCTAGATGGCTCGTCCCCTCACGGATCATACACTTACTACCTCAAGGAATCCCCTTCTATTTCTAGTCAGGGAGTCAAACTCGTTAAACGATGTTCGAACCCATGCATTGAAGTTATCGCAACATAGGGAGCACAAAGATGAAAACAAGCATATAACCAACCTACAAGCTTAACGATAAACAACAAAATGAAGAGTTATATATATTGCCATGGAAAGATTAACAAAAGAACATGATTTGCATGGGCAGCGGGGCTAGTCCCCGCACCCCAGCGAAAGAGGACTACTCACTCATGATGCGAGATACAAGAAGGATAGGAGAGAAAGAGAGATCCGCCATGAGCTCGGTGCAGAGGGTGGACGCAGCCCGGTGAAGAGGATGCGCTCCTTACTCTGTCTTCTTTCTCTTCTTGGCCTCCTTGGATGCAACACCAGCACTAGAGGGAGTGGAACCTGATCGGGGTGGTGCTCTGGAATCCTATCGGCGTCCGGATCCGATGCCTCCAAATGGGGACCCTGGGGGTCTATTTATAGGTTCAGATCTGACCCCAAACGGTTTGGAGACCGTTTGGGCACCAAACGGTTTGCTTCGATCGGTCCTGGCCTTGGCGTGGTCGTGCGGCTTTAGTTCTTCAATCGATCCTTGCGCTTGCATCGAACGACCTTGGGACCGCGCGGGACCAAACGGTCTTGAGACCGCATGGGACCAAACGGTATTGAGACCGCATGGGATCAAATGGTCTTGGGACCGTATGGGACCAAACGCTCTTGAGGCCGCATGGGACCAAACGGTCTTGGGACCGTATGGGACCAAACGGTCTTGAGACCGCATGGGACTAAATGGTCTTGGGACCGTATGGGACCAAACGGTCTTGAGACCGCATGGGACCAAACGGTCTTGAGACCGCATGGGACCAAACGGTCTTGGGACCACAAGGGACCAAACGGTCTTGAGACCGCATGGCTTTCTTTGGCAACTGGTTTCGTCATTCATTCTTCGTGTATTCCGCCAAACGGTCTTGGGACCGCGTGGACCCAAACGATCTTGAGACCGCAAGGATCCAAATGGTCTTGAGACCGTATGCATGGAGTTGCTTGATTTTCCTATATTAAATGAAAGATATTTTGTTAAAATCTTGATTATTGAATCAACTAAGTAGTTTTGTGCATTATGATTCATATTAGGGTGAAAAGATGCGGAATAGAGATGAAATTGTTCCAAAAAGGTAATTGATTTTCATGATGAGTATGCACTCATCAAAACACCCCGAACTTAAATCGTTGCTCGTCCTCGAGTAACATAAAGTTTGAAACTGTTGCCTAATGAAACACTTTCGATCCGTGTGATTTCTTCATCTTCACATCACAAATGTTTTCTTTCTGCTCAGTATGAATGAGTATCTTAACTTCCTGGGACCACTAAACACGTCTTTCCATAGCTTCATTCCTGAGTTTGTTTCCCAACAACGCTTCCTCCCCACTTTTCCCAACACCAAGCATGTCGAAGAGTTTTGTAGGAGTTCTGAGATACCTACAGAATCAACAAGTATGCATCCGATCTGACACTGGTGTAATTCAAGATGGTGGGGCATGTATTGTGCCCTTAGGTAGAAAAAGGAGTGAAAGGTGTTATGGAAAGAAGAAGTAAATCTCTCCTCTATTCGACTCGAGATTTTTATTTGTTTTGCAATTTCATTTATTGCATATTTTTTTGTGTGCACTATGGCATCTTTTATGCAGATCTCTCCTCTATTCGACTCGAGATTGCATTTCTTTTCGTGTGCACTTTGGCATCTTTTATTGTAGATCTCTCCTCTATTCGACTCGAGATTGCATTTTTGGTGGTACGCCCCTATTTATTGGAAGGGGTATGGAAGAAGTGGATACGGGGGAAGTGGCGGGCCACCCCGAACTTAGGGTTTGGCACAAGTTTGGATATTTTGGTGGTATTGATGGATGGAGGGATACGAAGATGATAGAAGAAGTGTAGAAGAGAGTTCAGATCAAAATGCAACTTGATTTACAATTCAAAACCGGGTTATTCTCTTTGTCATACTCTGCTCAAATAATGACTTGATGCGGATCCGGTGGGGATTCTGAGCCATTGTTCCACTAGTCAGTTAGGAAGCACGACGTGTTTGATCCGTATCAGTTTGACAGATACTTACCATTTTGTAAAAAAGTATTATGATGTTAGGAATCATAAGCTTCACAGGATGGTTTCAGGCAAAAGGCAAGTTTCAAAAGTCAGTCCTCTTGAGGTTTCGCTTCGAATAAGGAGGATATTATGATCGAAAAATGCATATCAAGATAGTTAGTTACATTTTTATCGACAAGAGTCAAAATTTCATCAGGTATCTATTCAAAAATTAAAAAATTTTTTATGATAAAGACAACTTATATGAAAGAGGGTGTTTATGGAAGTAAAGTACGTACCACCCACCCTCCACCCCGAACTTAGAGATTTGCTCGTCCTCGAGCAAACCCTAAATTCAAGATGGAGGGGAAAGGTAACACCAGGTATGACTTCTGAGAATGATTTTGTTCTGATCAGTGCCACTCCGATCTCGTGTTCTGTAAGGAAAACTATCTCATAAGGCAAATTTTATTTAAGGACAATTTAACTATAAGGTAAGAAACAAAATTTGAAAAGGAGAAGTAAAACAGATTTACTGATCGGGTTGCCTCCCGACGAGCGCCTTTGTTTTATGTCGATGGCTCGACAGAGTTCTTCGGTATTATGGTGGATCCTTTGGATTGTTGAATTCCAACATTATTTCGGTGCCTTTGTCAGTTGATGTGAAGTATCTTTTCAAGCGGTGACCATTTGCTATAAATTCTCCAGACCTGTCACTCCATAAAGAGAAAGCACCATGAGGAGAGATGCTTTTGACGATGTAAGGTCCACACCAACGTGAGCGGAGTTTCCCTGGGAACAATTTTAATCTGGAATTGAAAACTAGAACTTGGTCTCCCACTCGTATGTCTTTTCATTTCAAATGTCCATCATGCCAGAGTTTTGTACGTTCTTTGTAGATTCATGCATTTTCATAGGCTGACATTCTGAGTTCATCCAGCTCATGGAGTTGCATTAATTCTGGCTTGACCCGCTTGTTTCGTATCGAAGTTTATTTGTTTAATTGCCCACCATTCCTTATGTTCTAGTTCGACTGGGAGGTGGAAACCCTTTCCATATATCAATCGAAAAGGTGTAGTCCCAAGGGGAGTCTTATAAGCGGTCCGGTAGGCCCATAAGGCGTCGTTGATTTTTGTTGACCAGTCTTTTCGATTGCGTCCGACGGCTTTTTCGAGAATAGACTTAAGTTGACGGTTGGATACCTCGACTTGTCCACTTGTTTGTGGATGGTATGGTGAAGCTATTTTGTGTGATACACCATATTTTCTTAATAAAGCTTCAAAGCTTCTTTCAATGAAATGGGAGCCTCCGTCAGAATTCACGGTTCGCGGTACTCTAAACTGTGGGAAGATGATATCTTTGAATAATTTGATGACGGGTTTTGAATCACTAGTGACAGTTGGGATAACTTCGACCCATTTTGAAACGTAGTCCACTACCACTAAGATATACGAGAATCCATTGGAAGATGGGAATGGACCCATATAATCCACTCCCCAAACGTCAAATATCTCGACTTCTTGCCATAGATTCAGTGGCATTTCGTCTCTCTTGGTTATATTGCCGGCCCTTTGACATTTATCACAGGATTGGACAAAATCGTAGGAATCTTTGGATAAAGTCGGCCAGAAGAAACCACATTGAAAAACTTTTAAAGCTGTCTTCTTTGAGCTCATGTGGCCGCCTACAGGTCCTGAGTGACATTGATCTAAAATAGAATGGGCTTCTTCTTCGGCGACACAACGTCTATACAATCCATCTGCGCAGAGTTTAAAAAGATATGGTTCATCCCAATAGTAATGCTTCACATCATGCATAAATTTCTTCATAGGGTTCCCGATGTATTGGGGATGGATGGCTCCGGTGGCAAGGTAGTTTACAAAGTCGGAATACCATGGTTCGAATCTTGAGACCCTCATAAGCTGATCATCTGGTAGGGAGTCGTTTATCGGAATCCCTTCAACATCCAGAGTGTGGATGCGACTGAGGTGGTCTGCCACGACATTCTCCGTCCCTTTTTTATCTCTTATTTCTAGGTCAAATTCTTGTAGAAGGAGTATCCATCTGATCAGCCTTGGCTTAGCATCCTTCTTTGCCATAAGATAACAGATAGCAGCATGGTCTGTGTAAACGATGACCTTCGAACCAATAAGGTAGGATCTGAATTTATCGAAGGCATAGATGACTGCCAGAAGTTCCTTCTCAGTAGTAGCGTAATTCCTTTGAGCTTCGTCGAGGGTTTTCGACGCATAATAGATCACATAATGTTGTTTCTCTATGTATTGCCCTAAGACGGCACCTACCGCGTAATCACTGGCATCACACATAATTTCAAAGGGGTGGTCCCAATCGGGAGCTCTAATGATGGGGGTAGTTGTAAGGGCTTTCTTCAGCGTATCAAAACTTTTGACACATTCTTCATTGAAATTATAATCAACATCTTTTAAAAGTAGATTGGTCATTGACTTTGTTATCTTGGAAAAATCTCGTATAAACCTTCTATAGAATCCAGCGTGACCAAGGAAAGCGCGAACTTCCTTCACATTTGTGGGAATAGCCAATTTAGATATGACTTCTATCTTGGCTTTATCAACTTCAATTCCTCTGTTGCTAACCCTGTGGCCCAAGACAATGCCTTCCTTTACCATAAAGTGGCATTTCTCCCAATTTAGCACCAGATGTGCTTCTTCACAACGTTTGAGGACCATGGAGAGATGGTTAAGACAGGAATCAAAGGAGTCCCCATATACAGAAAAATCATCCATGAAGACCTCCATAACAATTTCAGTAAGTCCCGCAAAAATGGCAGTCATGCAACGTTGAAAAGTTGCGGGGGCATTACACAGGCCAAATGGCATCCTTTTAAAAGCATATGTCCCGAAGGGACATGTGAAAGTCGTTTTTTCTTGATCATCTGGATGTATGGGAATCTGATAGAATCCAGAGTAACCGTCCAGGTAACAAAAATATTCTTGATGGGCCAATCTTTCTAAAAATTGATCGAGGAAGGGCATAGGAAAATGATCCTTTCGAGTGGCCTTGTTTAATTTTCTATAATCAATACACATCCACCACCCATTGACTGTTCGAGTGGGGATGAGCTCATTGTTTTTGTTTCTTATAACGGTTGTCCCTCCTTTCTTGGGTACCACATGAACTGGGCTTACCCATGGTGACTCCGATATCGGGTATATTATTCCAGCTGTAAGAAGTTTGATGATCTCGCGACGGACCACTTCCTTCATATTCGGGTTCAACTTCTGTTGATGCTCGATGGTTGGCTTATGGTTTTCCATCATGGGGATCCTATGCATGCACAAAGCTTGACTGACCCCTGTGAGGTCACTCATCTTATAGCCTATGGCTTTCTTCCTCTCCCTTAATACCTCCAGAAGTTTCTCTTCTTGCTTGGTTGTTAGATCAGAGTTTATGATCACTGGACAAGCTTTGAGATCGTCTAAAAACATATACTTCAGCCTTTCAGGCAGGGGCTTCATTTCAGGAGGTTCTGGTTTATCGCTAATTTCTTCCGTAGTTCCGGTAGTCTTTAATTCATCGTAAGTAGCTTCAGCATTTTCTTTAGCAGAGTTGGGGGGTTCGATGCAATCCTTATCTTGTTGGTCAATAGGTTCGTCATTAAATAGGTCAGATAGAGCAGTTTCCAAGGGATCGCATGACTCGTGGTATTCTTGAGTTAGTTGCGACATTTGCTCAACACAATCTATCAGATAGACTTCCTCCTGTATACTTGGTCTTCTCATACTTTCAAAAACTTTAAACTCCACAGTCTCTTTTCCTAACCTTAGCAGTAAGGTTCCTGCTTCGACATCAATAAGGGCTCTTGCAGTTGCGAGGAACGGATGGCCGAAGATAAGAAGGTATCTGGTGTCTTCTTTTATGTCCATGATGACAAAATCACATGGAACATATGCGTCCTTGCCTACTTTGACCGGGATGTCTTCGAGAATTCCTAACGGTCTTTTTATCGAATTGTCCGCAAGTTGAATGGTCATAGCAGTTGGAAGCAATTCTGTGAACCCTAATCTCTTGCATAGACTGAATGTCATAATAGAAATACTTGTGCCAAGATCTGCCAATCCTTTCTTGCATGATGAGTCACCAATGTGACATGAGATTCCGAAGGATCCTGGATCTTTTTGTTTCTTTGGCATCTTGCTTAGTATGATATCTGATGTGGTTGTAGCCAATTTTACAGTTTCATACTCTTCAGTGATGTACTTCTTGGTGAGAAGCGACTTTAGATACTTGGTCCAGGCTGGTATCTCATTAAGAGCATCTAAGAACGGGATATCAACATGGAGTTTCTTCATAGCCTCTTTAAATTTGATGAATCTAGTATCAAGCTTGGTTTGTCTCAGACGGGATGGGAAAGGAACACGAGGCTTATATACAGGAATATCCTGTTCTGGTGTCTCAGCTTCTTCATCAGGAACCTTTTCAAAACTTCCCTTATCAGTATCGTTTTCCTCTGGTTGCAATTCCGGTGTTGTCAAGTTTTGGACTATCACAGGTTCACTCTCGTCAGGGATAACCACAGTCGGGTTTGTTGGGGGATCTGAATAAATTTTCCCTGATCTTGTGGTGACAACCTTCAGCTGCTCAAGATGTTTCAGATTGTTCTCAGGTTGTCCGGCAAAGACTCCAGCTGGTGGCTTAATACTAGCAGCATGTTGAGCTAGTTGAGTTTCAATAGCTTTCTGTTGGGCTTGTTGGTTGTCTATCATCATTTGTTGCGTTTGCAATAATTTTTCAATGGTAGATATCTTGTCATTAGAAGGAATGGGTCCTGCCTGACCTTGCTGTTGATTCAGGTTCTGATACTGAGAATTGTTCTGATAATTATTCTAGTTTCTGTTCTGAAAATTACCTTTGAAGTTTCCTTGATTCCCAAAGTTCTGGTAACCAGGTGGGCCCCTGGGTTGATTGTTCGGACCAAATTGATATGAGTTCATAGCTCCTGAAGGGTTCCCGTATTGGAAGCCTGGGTGATTCCTATTTTGATTTGCATTGTAATAGTTCTGCCCAGAGACGGTGTTAATAACATTATGATTTTCCATCTGGCAATTATCTCCTTGTCCACAGGCATTGCTTAAAACAACATCGTAGAGAACATTGCATGACAGTGTGGAATGATCAGTGCCTTTGCATGCTTCACAAAACAAAGAAATCGACTTGACCTGCTCTGGTTGCCTAGTGGGAGAATGTCCTCTTCCAATCGCAGCAAGGGATGATTCTATGTGATCTTTCTTTGCAACTAAGACCTTCAAAGTTTCAGCTATAGATTTGTATTATGGGATAGCTTCAGCCATGGCTACCTTTAAGACTCCTTTACCAACAGATCTTCCCCAATTGGCTTGATTTTCTGCTCCCAGGGTGACTACTCTCCATGCGCTGTCGTAAATTTGCCGCATGAAGTTCCCTCCAGATGAGGAGTCAAGGAACATCTTTACGTCATCCTCCACACCCCTGTAGAATATCTCTATCAGCTGGTTCTTAGGAATTCCATGGTATGGGCATTTGCGTAGGAGCTCCTTGTACCTATCCCAAGCTTCGGCAAGGGTTTCTCCTGGGACTTGAGTGAAATTTGTGATTCGTCCCCTGATTTCATATGTAAGAGATGGGGGGTAGAACTTTTCCAGAAAAGCATTTTGGAGCTGCTCCCAGGTGGTGATAGGTACTTCACTCTGTAGTGAATTGTACCAACTAATGGCTCTATCAGCAAGAGAGTACTTGAAAAGATGGAGTCGAATGGCATCATCAGAGACTCCATTTTGCTTCGTCATAGCACATAGGTCGATGAATCTGAGAAGATGACCTTGGCTGTCTTCAGCTTGTTTACCGTAGAAGGGGTTGTTTTGAAGCAAAGTTATCCAATGTGCTCTAATCTCAAAGTTGGAAGCTTCGATGGGAGGAGGCTGCACCGGATGATAGACATTTGCAGCCTTTGGGATAGAGAACTCTCTAAGATCTTTCTAAAGTTCCACTGCTTGCGCTGCTGCCTGTGCTGCTAAGATCTCCTGTTGAACCGCAGCTCTAGCTTCTTGCATGAGCCTCTCTCTGCGCATTGATGGCTTGAGCCACTCTTCGGGCTACTTCTTCTTCTTGTGCCATCCTTGCCTGATTTTCCCTGATCTGACGATGGAAGGTTCTATCTATTTCAGGATCGAAGCTCGCTGTGAGTCCGAGACTGTCTGATCGGTGCATGCACTAAGCGTTGGAGGGCACCTGAAAATTAGGAGGATTTGAAAATGAGATCCACAAAGTAGAATAACGGTCAAGTAGATGAGCGATAGTTTCAAAAGAAAAACAAAATCCTAGATTAGTCTTAGAAGAACTAGATTTGACTGACTGATTCCGTTGTCCCCGGCAACGGCACCATAATTTGATGTGGTTTTTGAATGCACTAACAAATTCACTCGGAGTTTATATCCCCGAGCTTTTACCAAAACCAAGTGCAACAATACCACCCGCAAGCGGACGGATCTTATTGCAATATAGTTGAGGATCGAACCCAAAGGACAACATTTTTAAGAATCCTTGTCAGTTGAATCTAGCTCAAGTAAAACTAATATTTAGAACAATTGGTTGATTTGGGTTTGATTAAACTAATTGCAAGAAAGTAAATGCGGAATAAAAGATAGGTTTAGATCAATAATATGGAATCGCTGGGATGGTACCGGGTTTGACCACCGCTACACACACAAACATGCTCTTTTGCAAACAATCCAGGCAAGATATAACACTTCAAGTAGAGCTGCTGCAGAACCCCCCATACAGGCGTTAGGTCCGCGTAAGCATCACCATAGGCAGCGGATTTCTCGTCGCCATCAGGATCGCATGTCTTACGGCTCTGAAGATACAGAAATCCATGGAGGCTGTGAACCCCCCATACGGGCGTTAGGCGCACAGAAGCGTCACTGAAGGCTAGATGGCTCGTCCCCTCGCGGATCATACACTTACTACCTCGATGAAATCCCATCCTATTTCTAGTCTGGGAGTCAGTCGCGTTAACCGATAAACAAGCATGAGAGTGACATGCAAGGAAACATCGACGTTTAGCAAGATGATACAAAATCCAACTCAGGTTGTGAACCCCTATACATGCGTTAGGCGCACAGAAGCGTCACCGAAGGCTAGATGGCTCGTCCCCTCGCGGATCATACACTTACTACCTCAAGGAATCCCCTTCTATTTCTAGTCAGGGAGTCAAACTCGTTAAACGATGTTCGAACCCATGCATTGAAGTTATCGCAACATAGGGAGCACAAAGATGAAAACAAGCATATAACCAACCTACAAGCTTAACGATAAACAACAAAATGAAGAGTTATATATATTGCCATGGAAAGATTAACAAAAGAACATGATTTGCATGGGCAGCGGGGCTAGTCCCCGCACCCCAGCGAAAGAGGACTACTCGCTCATGATGCGAGATACAAGAAGGATAGGAGAGAAAGAGAGATCCGCCATGAGCTCGGTGTAGAGGGTGGACGCAGCCCGGTGAAGAGAATGCGCTCCTTACTCCGTCTTCTTTCTCTTCTTGGCCTCCTTGGATGCAACACCAGTAGTAGATGGAGTGGAACTTGATCGGGGTGGTGCTCTGGCAGCCTATCGACGTCTGGATCCGATGCCTCCAAATGGGGACGCTGAGGGTCTATTTATAGGTTCAGATCTGACCCCAAACAGTTTGGAGACCGTTTGGGCGCCAAACGGTTTGGAGACCGTTTGGGCGCCAAACGCTCTTGAGACCATTTGGGCACCAAACGGTTTGAAGACCGTTTGGGCACCAAACGGTTTGCTTCGATCGGTCCTGGCCTTGGCGTGGTCGTGCGGCTTTAGTTCTTCAATCGATCCTTGCGCTTGCATCGAACGATCTTGGGACCGCGCACGACCAAATGGTCTTCAGACCGCATGGGACCAAACGGTCTTGAGACTGGGATCAAACGGTGTTGGGACCGTATGGGACCAAATGGTCTTGAGGCCGCATGGGACCAAACGGTCTTGGGACCGTATGGGACCAAACGGTCTTGAGACCGTATGGGACCAAACGGTCTTGGGACCGTATGAGACCAAACGGTCTTGAGACCGCATGGGACCAAACGGTCTTGGGACCGTATGGGACCAAACGGTCTTGGGACCGTATGGGACCAAACGGTCTTGAGACCGCATGGGACCAAACGGTCTTGGGACCGCATGGGACCAAACGGTCTTGAGACCGCATGGCTTTCTTTGGCAACCGATTTCGTCATTCGTTCTTCGTGTATTCCGCCAAACGGTCTTGGGACCGCGTGGACCCAAATGGTCTTGAGACCGCAAGGATCCAAACGGTCTTGAGACCGTATGCATGGAGTTGCTTGATTTTCCTGTATTAAATGAAAGATATTTAGTTAAAATCTTGATTATTGAATCAACTAAGTAGTTTTGTGCATTATGATTCATATTAGGGTGAAAATATGTGGAATAGAGATGAAATTGTTCCAAAAAGGTAATTGATTTTCATGATGAGTATGCACTCATCAAAACACCCCGAACTTAAATCGTTGCTCGTCCTCGAGTAACATAAAGTTTGAAATTGTTGCCTAATGAAATACTTTCGATCCGTGTGATTTCTTCATCTTCACATCACAAATGTTTTCTTTCTGCTCAGTATGAATGAGTATCTTAACTTCCTGGGACCACTAAACACGTCTTTCCATAGCTTCGTTCCTGAGTTCGTTTCCCAACAACGCTTCCTCCCCACTTTTCCCAACACCAAGCATGTCGAAGAGTTTTGTAGGAGTTCTGAGATACCTACAGAATCAACAAGTATGCATCCGATCTGACACTGGTGTAGTTCAAGATGGTGAGGCATGTATTGTGCCCTTAGGTAGAAAAAGGAGTGAAAGGTGGTATGGAAAGAAGAAGTAAATCTCTCCTCTATTTGACTCGAGATTTTTATTTGTTTTGCAATTTCATTTATTGCATATTTTTTGTGTGCACTATGGCATCTTTTATTGCAGATCTCTCCTCTATTCGACTCGAGATTGCATTTCTTTTCGTGTGCACTTTGGCATCTTTTATTGCAGATCTCTCCTCTATTCGACTCGAGATTGCATTTTTGGTGGTACGCCCCTATTTATTGGAAGGGGTATGGAAGAAGTGGATACGGGGGAAGTGGCGTGCCACCCCGAACTTAGGGTTTGGCACAAGTTTGGCTATTTTGGTGGTATTGATGGATGGAGGGATACGAAGATGATAGAAGAAGTGTAGAAGAGAGTTCAGATCAAAATGCAACTTGATTTACAATTCAAAACCGGGTTATTCTCTTTGTCATACTCTGCTCAAATAATGACTTGATGCGGATCCGGTGGGGATTCTGAGCCATTGTTCCACTAGTCAGTTAGGAAGCACGACATGTTTGATCCCTATCAGTTTGACAGATACTTACCATTTTGTAAAAAGTATTATGATGTTAGGAATCATAAGCTTCACAGGATGGTTTCAGGCAAAAGGCAAGTTTCAAAAGTCAGTCCTCTTGAGGATTCACTTCGAATAAGGAGGATATTATGATCGAAAATGCATAGCAAGATAGTTAGTTACATTTTTATCGACAAGAGTCAAAATTTCATCAGGTATCTGTTCAAAAATTTAAAATTTTTTATGATAAAGACAACTTATATGAAAGAGGGTGTTTATGGAAGTGAAGTACGTACCACCCACCCTCCACCCCGAACTTAGAGATTTGCTCGTCCTCGAGCAAACCCTAGATTCAAGATGGAGGGGAAAGGTAACACCAGGTTTGACTGCCGAGAATGATTTCGTTCTGATCAGCGCCACTCCGATCTCGTGTTCTGTAAGGAAAACTATCTCATAAGGCAAATTTTATTTAAGGACAATTTAACTATAAGGTAAGAAACAAAATTTGAAAAGGAGAAGTAAAATAGATTTATTGATCGGGTTGCCTCCCTACGAGCGCCTTTGTTTTATGTCGATGGCTCGACAGAGTTCTTCGGTATTATGGTGGATCCTTTGGATTGTTGAATTCCAACATTATTTCAGTGCCTTTGTCAGTTGATGTGAAGTATCTTTTCAAGAAGTGACCATTTGCTATAAATTCACCAGACCTGTCACTCCATAAAGAGAAAGCACCATGAGGAGAGATGCTTTTGACGATGTAAGGTCCACACCAACGTGAGCGGAGTTTCCCTGGGAACAATTTTAATCTGGAATTGAAAACTAGAACTTGGTCTCCCACTCGTATGTCTTTTCGTTTCAGATGTCCATCATGCCAGAGTTTTGTATGTTCTTTGTAGATTCGTGCATTCTCATAGGCTGACATTCTGAGTTCATCCAGCTCATGGAGTTGCAGAATTCTGGCTTGACCCGCTTGTTTCGTATCAAAGTTTATTTGTTTAATTGCCCACCATGCCTTATGTTCTAGTTCGACTGGGAGGTGGCAACACTTTCCATATATCAATCGAAAAGGTGTAGTCCCAAGGGGAGTCTTATAAGCGGTCCGGTAGGCCCATAAGGCATCGTTGATTTTTGTATGGGCAGCGGGGATAGTCCCCGCACCCCAGCGAAAGAGGACTACTCACTCATGATGCGAGATACAAGAAGGATAGGAGAGAAAGAGAGATCCGCCATGAGCTCAGTGCAAAGGGTGGACGCAGCCCGGTGAAGAGGATGCGCTCCTTACTCCGTCTTCTTTCTCTTCTTGGCCTCCTTGGATGCAACACCAGCAGTAGATGGAGTGGAACTTGATCGGGGTGGTGCTCTGGCAGCCTATCGGCGTCTGGATCCGATGCCTCCAAATGGGGACCCTGGGGGTCTATTTATAGGTTCAGATCTGACCCCAAACGGTTTGGAGACCGTTTGGGCGCCAAACGGTTTGGAGACCGTTTGGGCGCCAAACGGTTTGGAGACCGTTTGGGCACCAAATGGTTTGGAGACCGTTTGGGCACCAAACGGTTTGCTTCGATCGGTCCTGGCCTTGGCGTGGTCGTGCGGCTTTAGTTCTTCAATCGATCCTTACGCTTGCATCGAACGGTCTTGGGACCGCGCGGGACCAAACGGTCTTGAGACCGCATGGGACCAAACGGTCTTGAGACCGCATGGGATCAAACGGTCTTGGGACCGTATGGGACCAAACGGTCTTGAGGCCGCATGGGACCAAACGGTCTTGGGACCGTATGGGACCAAATGGTCTTGAGACCGCATGGGACCAAACGGTCTTGGGACCGTATGGGACCAAACGGTCTTGAGACCGCATGGGACCAAACGGTCTTGGGACCGTATGGGACCAAACGGTCTTGAGACCGCATGGGACCAAACGGTCTTGGGACCGTATGGGACCAAATGGTCTTGAGACCGCATGGGACCAAACGGTCTTGGGACCGCATGGGACCAAACGGTCTTGGGACCGCATGGGACCAAATGGTCTTGAGACCGCATGGCTTTCTTTGGCAACCGGTTTCGTCATTTGTTCTTCGTGTATTCCGCCAAACGGTCTTGGGACCGCGTGGACCCAAACGGTCTTGAGACCGCAAGGATCCAAACGGTCTTGAGACCGTATGCATGGAGTTGCTTGATTTTCCTATATTAAATGAAAGATATTTAGTTAAAATCTTGATTATTGAATCAACTAAGTAGTTTTGTGCATTATGATTCATATTAGGGTGAAAAGATGTGGAATAGAGATGAAATTGTTCCAAAAAGGTAATTGATTTTCATGATGAGTATGCACTCATCAGGGCAGCTGAATGTACCGGCCGGGTGAGTCCTTTATGAGCCTTTCATATATTTAGATACCTTAGGGTTTCACTACCGGGCACGACACATCTGCCTTTGTGAGGGCAGCGGAATGTGCCGGCCGGGTGAAACCTTCATCGTTTCTTAATATAGATCCTTATTCATGGAACAACTCTCATAATTTTATTCATCTCTCTGGCTTTTATTCGATGACTCGCAGGCTTGGGTTTTGGGGTTTTGTTTGGGAAATTATTTTGGGCAGCCAAGCCTCTTTTATTTTGAAGTGAGGAAAGCTGTTCTTAGAGTTTTTCAACATGCACTTATTTGGTTTGTGGTCCACTTGCAGAACTTCTTGATTTGGAAGTTGCTTGATGCCCCTCTCATCCTTGAGATCTTGGCTTATTTCTGCCTTGATTTTTGACCTGTGGAGAGTCAGATAAAGAAGTGAAGCAAAAGCATGAAAATCAATAGTGGAGGGACATTATTAAATCGCCATTAAATGTCTAAGTGCTATTTACTTTTGGGGACTAACATGATTCTAGAGTTAAAAGAGGGTGATTCTACTCAAAAAGGGTTGATTAAAAAAAAAGTAAAAAAGAAGGGAAAAAAGTACAAGCAGAAAAAAGGAGAAAATGGAGAAAGAGGGGTTTAGAAAAATTATACCTCGCCCTTGTCTAATGTACCCCACCTATATCACTCACTCTGTCCTCAGAGTGTCAAAGTGATAGGGTGAGAAGTAATTAGGACAAGGGCTGCAGGCTAGGTTAAATCTTGAAATCTTGGGTTGCCTCCCAAGTAGCGCCTTGGTTTAACGTCGCTGGCTCGACGAAGCTGTAAAGTTGTTATGCTGTTGGTATAGCATATTTGATTTCAATTGTTTGTCTTGGCATTTTGTCATCTGGAGTGTAGTATCTTTTTAAATGATGACGTTAACCATCCTTTCTCCCCCATTGTTGTCGATAATGATGACATCTCCAGTTGGGTAAATATGCTTAATAGTGAAGGGCCCGAACCATTTTGTTCTAAGTTTTCCGGGAAACAACTTGAGCTTGGAGTTAAAAAGGAGTACTTTGTCACCAACGGAAATATCTTTTCTCTTGAGGTGACCATCGTGCCACATTTTTGTCTGCTCCTTATATATTCTGGTGCTCTGGTAGGCAGTCATGCGGAGCTCTTCTAGCTCCTATAACTGGAGTTGTCTATTCTCTCCTGCGCTTTTGAGATCGAAGTTTAATTGTTTGATGGCCCACCAGGCTTTATGTTCCAGCTCTACTGGAAGATGACAGGACTTCCCGTACACCAAGCGGAATGGGGTTGTCCCGATAGGTGTTTTATATGCAGTTCGGTATGCCCAAAGGGCATAAGGAAGTTTGGTGGACCAATCAGTGCGGTTTTTGTTCACCATTTTTTCAAGGATCGCCTTTAATTGTCTATTAGATACCTCCACCTGACTACTAGTTTGTGGATGGTAAGGCGTGGCGACTTTGTGATTGACTCCATATTTTTTCAGCAAGGCTTCAAAACTTCGTTCCAAGAAATGGGTCCCGCCATTCGATATGAAAGTTCTCAGAACTCCAAATCTTGGGAAAATAATATCTTTGAACAATTTGATAACAGGCTTGGAATCGCTGGACACAGTGGGTACAACTTCGAACCACTTTGAGACGTAGTCCACCGCGACCAAAATGTAAGAGAATCCATAGGATGAGGGGAAAGGGCCCATGTAGTCTACCCCCCATACATCAAAAAGCTCAATTTCCTGCCACATAGTGAGGGGCATTTCGTCCCTTTTTGATATGTTGCCCAAAAATTGGCATTTGTTACAGGCTTTCACGAAATTGTAAGAGTCTTTTGATATGGTGGGCCAGAAGAAACCATATTGTAAAACTTTTATGGAAGTTTTCTTGGCACTCATATGCCCCCCCGTGGGTCCGGAATGGCAATGTTCTAGGACCGGGGTTATTTCTTCTTCTGGCAGGCAGCAACGGAAAAGTCCGTCGGCACAAAGGTGGAACAAGTAGGGTTCGTCCCAGTAATAACGTTTATGTCGTGAAGAAACTTCCTTTTATCCTGGTAGGAAGCAGATGGGTGGATAATCCCTGTGGCCAGATAATTAACGATATCATCATACCAAGGGAAACCATGAGTGGCATTCATAAGTTGATCATCAGGAAGAGAATCCCGGATAGGGATTTTATATTTTTCTTCAACCTCGATCCGGCTGAGGTGATCGGCCACAACATTCTCCACACCACTTTTATCTTTGATCTCCAACTCGAATTCCTGGAGCATTAGCACCCAACGGATAAGCCTAGGTTTGGCATCCTGTTTCTGAATCAGGTATCGAATGGCAGAATGGTCGGTGTAAACGATGACTTTAGAACCAATCAGATAAGAGCGGAATTTTTCAAACGCGTAGATGATAGCCATAAACTCTTTCTCCGTGGTGGTGTAGTTTTTCTGTGCTTTGTCTAGCGTTTTGGATGCGTAGTAGATAACATAGGGTTTCTTATCAATCCGCTGTCCTAAAACAGCCCCTATGGCATAATCACTTGTGTCGCACATGATTTCGAAGGGCTGAGACCAATCTGGAGCTCTTAGAATAGGCGCGGAGATTAACGCATCTTTAAGGGTGGAGAAACTTTGCATACACTCCTGATTGAATATGAACTCAGCATCTTTGGTCAGGAGTTGGGTCATGGGTTTAGCTATCTTCGAGAAATCTTTGATGAATCTTCTATAGAATCTTGCATGACCCAGGAAAGCTCGAACTCCTCTTATGTCCTTTGGAGGTGACAGCTTTGAGATAACATCGATCTTTTCTTTATCAACCTCGATTCCCCTATCACTTACCCTGTGTCCGAGGATGACACCTTCTGTTACCATGAAATGGCATTTCTCCCAGTTCAAGATAAGGTTCATTTCCTCGCAGCGTTGCAGAACTTGTCCAAGATTGATTAAACAATTGTCGAAGGAATCTTCGTAAACTGAGAAATCGTCCATAAACACTTCCATAACGGATTCAGTTAAACCGGCAAAGATAGCAGACATACATCGTTGGAAAGTGGCGGGTGCGTTACATAACCTGAACGACATTCTTCTAAATGCATATGTCCCAAAGGGACATGTAAAGGTGATTTTTTCCTGGTCCTACGGACGTATGGGTATTTGGTAGAACCCGGAGTAACCATCGAGATAACAAAAATATTTTTGGTGAGCTAGGCGTTCCAGGACTTCATCAAGGAAAGGTAGAGGGTAGTGGTCTTTCCTTGTGGCTTTGTTCAACTTCCTATAATCAATACACATTCGCCATCCTGTTACAGTCCTGGTAGGCACTAACTCATTTTTGTCGTTGGGCACTACAGTAGTGCCCCCTTTTTTTGGAACAATCTGGATAGGGCTGACCCACTGGGAGTCAGAAATAGGATAGATCATGCCAGCTTTGAGTAATTTAAGGACTTCCAGACAAACTACCTCCTTCAGATTAGGATTCAGTTTTCTTTGATGTTCGCGAGAGGGTTTGAATTCTTCAACCATAGGAAGTTTGTGCATAAACAAAGCTGGGTTTATGCCCGTAAGGTCAGTTATTTTATATCCAATGACCTTTTTATGCTTCCTTAGCTCATCCAGAAGCCTTACTTCTTGATCTTCTGTAAGGGTGGAGCTGATGATGACCGGGCATAGCTCTTCCTCATCTAGGAAAACATATTTAAGCCATGTAGGTAAAGTCTTCAATTCAGGGGTTTTCGGTGGTTCAACTGCTTCTATAATAGTAACGACTTTAAGCTCTTCAAAAGTGGCCTTTGGCACTTCTACGGACACTGCTGAACCAGTTCATTTGCTGAGAATTCAACATCTGGATTGACCAAAACATTCTCCAGTTCGTCAGCTGGCTCGGATATTTCTAATTGTGACATTTGTTGAATTGCATCAAGGAGGAAAACCTCCTCTTGTATGCTAGGGCCTTTCATACTATTAAGGACTCGGAATTGAATTGCTTCTTTTCCGAGCCTAAGAATGATGGTGCTAGCTTCGACGTCAATAAGTGCTCTGGCAGTAGTGAGGAACGGTCTACCAGAAATGATTGGGTACCTTAGGTCTTCTTTAATATCCATGATAACGAAGTCGCATGATACGTAAGCATCCTTGCCTATCCTTACCGGGATATCTTCAATGATCCCCAAGGGTGCGGTTATGGTGGAATCAGCTAGTTGAATAGTCATTACTGTAGGCAACAATTCGGTGAAACCCAAACATTTGCACATTGAGTAAGGCATAATAGATATGCTGGCCCCAAGGTCAGCTAATCCTTTCTTTGTAGATGCATTTCCAATGCAACATTGGATTATGAAGGAACCGGGGTCCTTCTTCTTTTTTGGCATTTTGTTTAGGATTATGTCAGAAGTGGTCTGAGCAAGATTGACAGTTTCTTGCTCCTTGGTGATATACTTTCTTGATAGCAAGGTTTTGAGATATTTTGCCCATGCTGGTACCTCGGAAAGAGCGTCAAGGAGTGGGATATCGATGTACAGTTTCTTCATTGCCTCCTTGAACTTTTGAAACCTGGTGTCCATCTTCGTTTTGCGCTGTCTACCTGGATACAGGATTCTTGGTCTATATTGCAAAACTTCAGGTTCTGCGGACACTTGGTCTTTATCTTTGCCCTTTATTCCCTCTGAGGGCTTCTCAATTCCTTGTTGCAAGCTCTCGTTTGTCATAAAAGCGGGTGTATCATCATTATCCAGAGTGATCTTGGTAGTCTCATGAAGAGTGCGTCCCGACCTTGTGGTAACAACATTCAGCTGTTCATGTCTGTTCTGTCCTGCTGGGGGCTTTAATTGTGCAGCGATCTGAGCGAGTTGAGCTTCAACTGCTTTCTGCTGAGCCTGTTGGTTAGAAAGCATAGTTTGCTGCGATTGTAACACCTGCCTTATCAAGGATATTTCATCTTCCGGTTGGGCAGGAGCCTTTTTGGGGGAATTTGTTGTTGGGCTTGTTGAGATTGTTGCGGCGGTAGCGCCATCTGGGGTTGCTGGGTATGCAGCTGTGGATGGAGAGGAGGATGAGGGTACTGGTAATAGGCTAATTGGTTCCTGGGGTAGTTAGCCCTAGGGAAGTTGTTCCTGGAATTCCCTTGATTTTGGTTGAAACTGTTTGGGAACCCAGGTGGTAGCCTACTAGAGGATCCTCTCTGCGTTTGATGCTGAGGATTAGCGGTCCCAGCAGGGTTTCCATACTGGAATCCAGGGTGATTCCTCGGTTGATTGGGATTGTAATAGACTTGTCCAGGAATAGTATGGATGGAGTTGACTTGTTCTGGAATCTGATCTCCAGATTGATCAGTAATGGGTTCATATTGTTGTGATGGTGGATGCAGATCCATCATCACATTATACAACATACCATAGGAAAGGGTCGGATGGTCAGAAGCATGACAAGCCTCACAAGATCCTGTGACGACCTTGACTTGTTGAACTAAAGGAGTTTTTTTCTTATCAATATCTCCGAGAGAAGTCTCGAGAGATTTTTGTTTGTGAACTATAGTTTTCAAGGCTTCAGCTATCACCTTCATTTCTATAGATTCTTCAGCTTTGTAAACCTTGAGGACACCTTTACCGGCTGACCGTCCCCAGTTGGACTGGTTTTCAGCTCTGAGAGTAACAATCTTCTAGGCGTCCTCATAATTCTTTCTCATGAAATTTCCTCCAGATGAGGAATCTAAAAACTGTTTAATATCGTCGCTCACTCCCCGATAGAAGGTTTCTATCAGCTGATTCTGGGAGATTCCATGATGGGGGCATTTGCGCAAAAGTTCTTTAAATCTTTCCCATGCTTCAGCAAGGGTTTCTCCAGGTAGCTGAGAGAAGTGATTGATCTGCCCTCTGATTACATAAGTCAGTGAGGGGGGAAATAACTTCTCTAAGAACTTTTCCTCTAGGGGGGGCCAGGTGGTTATTATTGGTTCTCTGTCAAGTGAGTTATACCAACTCAGGGCCCTCCCAAACAGGGTGAAATGTAGAGGAGGGGCCAGGTGGTTATTATTGGTTCTCTGTCAAGTGAGTTATACCAACTCAGGGCCCTCCCAAACAGGGTGAAATGGAACAGATGAAGCATTATCGCATCAAAAGCTACTCCAGCTTGCAGAACCAGGCGGCACAGTGCCTTAAACCTTTTCAGATGATCCATGCAATCGTCTCCAGAACCTACGGAGAAAGAGATGCCTTGCATGATCTGGATCCACTGGGTCTGAATCTCGAAGTTGGGGATATTGATGATCGGAGGTCGGACCGGGTGGTTATCCTCATAGTTCTTTGGGACAACATAGTCCATCAATTGTTTGTTCCTTAACTCCAACTGAGCAGCTTGGGTTGCTGCCTCAGTCTCAACTCTTATGCGGGATTTCTCTTCCGCACGTATCTCCGCTTGGATTTGGGCACGAGTGTCTGCGATGAGTTGTGCCTGTTGAGCGGCAATGGCTGCATTTACCCTCTCCATCACCAAAGCAGCATGGCGTTGTTCGTTGGCCATTTCTCTGGCTCGTTGGCGATTGAGACAGATGCGACGATGGAAACTTCTCTCTACCTCGGAGTCGTACTTCGGATCAGGGGAGAATCCATGATTATGCGATGATCGCATGCACCTTTTCTACCTGAGTAGAGAAAAGAAAACACCTTTAGATAATGATAAAGATATGATGGTTTCAAAAAGATATAGAGTTATGATTAAAAAGAAAGTGTAAAATCCTAACCAACTAGGAAGGTACTAAATGAAATTACAACGTTCCGTTGTCCCCGACAACGGCGCCAATTTTTTTGATGGAGCTTCCACTTACGTGGAATTGCGTGCACCAACTAAAAATCCTAAAGATGGTAAGTCTCTAGGTTTAGCCTTGCATATACTAGATAAAGAACTCCACCCACGTATGCTAAGATACGTGGAAGTCTTATCGTAGTATAGTTAAGGGTCGAATCCTCAGGACAACGGTCTTATTGCAAGTAACAAGATGGAAAACGTTTACAATTTCACTTAATCACTCACTAGTAGGCACTTAGATCAAAAGTTGGGTTTTGTTGTTTAAACTAAGAACATGTAAAGTAAAGAAAGCAAGTAAATCTAAGGAGTTAAACTATGATAAAAGTCATTAGGATGTGATCGGTTTTTCACCGCCACTACACATGGATCAACACATGCAAAGCAAAACATAACCTGCAAAAAGAGTCTAGTCAGTTAGTATCCTTGTAGACTTAGTTTCCTTTCAGATAACTAACTACGAGAAGTGCGGGAATGTTGCAACGCCAGCCATTCCCAAACAAATGGTCACCTACTTTACATCATTCCCCTCGCAAAGTGTGTTCCTCGACTTACCAAGGTTGCACTTTCATACGTCAACTGATTCCATTTCATAGTATGAAAGTGCAACGAATGATAGTGGGTTTACTCCACTTCTTGAGATACACTTCTAGATACCAAAACAGATGCATGGTGGATACATGCAGCAAGAACCAACATACAAACGAGTTTCGAATCTAATAGTACAAACGCAAACGTAGACAATTCATACTAAAAGATAAAGGATAACACAAGTTGGAGATCAAGCAACATGCATTCATTAATCGTTTGATGTCAAACTGAAAAAGATAAGAACTCTATATTACAAGTTATGGATTACATTTACATGATATGAAAACATGGGTAGCGGGGCTACTCCCCGCACCCTAGTGAAAGAAACTACTCGCTCATGACTAGGACAAAGAAGGAGGCGAGAAGAGAGAGAGAGCATCATCCCCATAAAGGAGAGAGGAAAGTCAACCCCTTGGAGAGAGAGCAATGATCCACCAGTCTTAAAGGGTTGCACGATGATGAGATCTCCCCTTCCCACCTTCTTTGGTGAAGAAGGAGAAAGCAGCTTCAAGATGGAGTATGGGTCTCAGACCGGAAGCCCCAGGGCAGAGGATGGAAGTAGCAAGAGCTCTGGAGTGATTGAGGCAACCTTTGGACGTCTGAAACTTCATCTGATGGAGGACCCTTGGGGTCTTATTTATAGGCCTTAAGTGGAGTCCAAACGGTTTGGAGACCGTTTGGACCTTGAGACCGTTTGGACCTCAAGACCGTTTGGACCTTGAGACCGTTTGGACCTCAAGACCGTTTGGACCTTGAGACCGTTTGCACCTTAAGATCGTTTGGACCTCAAGACCGTTTGGCTCCATGCGGTCTCGGGACCGGTTGGCTTCATGCGGTCTTGAGACCGTTTGAACTCCATGCGGTCTCGGGACCGGTTGGCTTCATGTGGTCTTGAGACCGTGTGACTCCATGCAGTCTCGGGACCGGTTGGCTTCATGCGGTCTTGAGACCGTGTAACTCCATGCGGTCTCGAGACCTGTTGGCTTCATGCGGTCTTGAGACCGTGTGACTCCATACGGTCTCGGGACCGGTTGGCTTCATGCGGTCTTGGGACCGTTTGACTCCATGCGGTCTCGAGGCCGGTTGGCTTCATGCAGTCTTGGGATCGTGTGACTCCATGCGGTCTCGGGACCGATTGGCTTCATGCGGTCTTGGGACCGTTTGACTCCATGCGGTCTCGAGACCGATTAGCTTCATGCGGTCTTGGGACCGTTTGAATCCATACGGTCTTGAGGCTGAGTTAATCTTTTATGATTTTTTTTTTGTTTTTCTACATATATAAAAGGGAAAAGTTAGTCTGATGGTATATTTACAAAAAAGGGTAAACTTGGGATTATGTATAGTTTTAATTTAGAAAGAGTATGGAAAACTAAAGAAAAAGACTAAGATAATCGTCCAAAATAGGAGGTTATCAACGTAGCTAAGAGAATGGTATGGTGAACCTTGTACAATACAAGGTGGTGATTATAAAACCCTAATTGATTGCAAATAAACCCTAACCCTAATATATTTCTTATATGAAGTATGTGGTTTCCTTACTTAGAGATTAGTGTTCTATAATATAGTGTTCTCTCTCCTATGTCTGAAACCCTAACTTTGCAGGCGCGATGAATATGCATAGCTAAGAGAATGGTATGGTGAACCTTGTACAATACATGGTGGTGATTATAAGCATACATCATTATTGAGATATATTGTGATATTATTTGCACATGCTTTATGTAATGTGAATCTTATGACCTGTTGAGTTCCTTGAGAATAGTTTGAGGTGAAATCCTCTAGAGATATAATTAAGGGGTTAACACCCTATAGTGATGTGACACTTGTTTCATGGATGGTTGAGACACATACGTAAACATATAGTTAACCCATGTGCATGAGTAAGCAAGTAATGATCCATGTATAGTGTTGTGGGAATGATTGTTTAGTTAACCATAATCCCTAATCATGATCCCTAACCCTAACATGCTCCAACAAAGTGGGAAGTGACTCGATTAGGGATTAGTTCTATAATCATGATGTAAACTCTAATTGGCATTGTGAGTGAACCATAACCCTAATTCTAGGGTATGTTATACTTATAGAACGTGCATGCATGAATAGAATATGATGATACTTTCGTTCTCTCCTACTTGCATGGTTTTAACTTATAGGTTGATTGAGTGTCATAACTTGTGCATGCTATGAGTATGATAAAATGATAATAGATGATGGCCATGAGTTTTGATGAGATACACTCAAATTTGTAAATATGTGAATGTGCACACTTAGTTATAATCTATAGTGCAAATCCCTAATACATTTCAAACTTGTGGGAGATAATGAAGCTAGAGATTGGTAAATAAATAATGTTCTGGGATCCCTACGTGGTTGAGCATGAACCCTAACTGATGGAGCTTCAACTTACGTGGAATTGCGTGTACCAAAATAAAATCCTAAAGATGGTAAGTCTTTAGGTTTAGCCTTGCGTATACTAGATAGAGAACTCCACCCACGTATGCTAAGATACGTCGAAGTCTTATCATAGTATAGTTAAGGGTCGAATCCTCAGGACAACGGTCTTGTTGCAAGCAACAAGATGGAAAATGTTAGAGTTTCACTTAGTCTCTTAATAGTAGGCACTTAAATCGAAAGGTTGGTTTTTGTTGTTTTAAACTAAGAACATGTAAAGTAATGAAAGCAAGTAAACTTAAGGAAGTCAAACAATGATAAAAGTCACTAGGGTGTGATCGGTTTTTCACCGCCACTACAAATGGATCAAGACATGCAAAGTAAAACATAACCTGCAAAAAGAGTTTAGTTAGTTAGTATCCTTGTAGACTTAGTTTCCTTTCGGAGAACTAACTACAAGAAGTGCGGGAATGTTGCAAAGTCAGCCATCCCTGAACGAATGGTCAACTACTTTGCATCATTCCCTTCGCAAAGTGTGTTCCTCAACTCATCAAGGTTGTACTTTCACATGTCAACTGATTCCATTTCATAGCATGAAAGTACAATGATGGGAGTGAGTATACGCCACTTCTTGAAAGATACTCCTAGATACTGAAAAATATGCATGGTGGATACATGCACCAAGAACCAACATACAAACTAGTTTCAAATCTAATAGTACAAACGTAGACAATTCATACTAAAAGATAAAAGATAACACAAGTTGATGATCAGGCAACATGTATTCATTAAACGTTTGATGTTGAACTGAAAAGATAAAAACTCTATGTTACAAACTATGTATTACATTTACATGATATGAAAACATGGGTAGCGGGGCTACTCCCCGCACCCTAGTGAAAGAGACTACTCGCTCATGACTAGGACAAAGAAGGAGGCAAGAAGAGAGAGAGAGAGAGCGTCATCCCCACAAAGGAGAGAGGAAAGTCAACCCCTTGGAGAGAGAGAGAGACGATCCACCGGCTTCACAGGTTGCGTGATGACGAGATCCCCTCTTCCCACCTTCTTTGGCAGAGAGAGAGAAAGCAACTTTGAGATGGAGTATGAGTCTCAGACCGGAAGCCCCTGGGCGGAGGATGGAAGTCGGATGTGCTCTGGAGTGATTGAGGCAACCTTTGGACTTCTGAAACTTGATGTCTTTTGTAGGACCCTTGGGGTCTTATTTATAGGCCTTAAATGAAATCCAAACGGTTTGGAGAGCGTTTGGACCTCAAGACCGTTTGGGCCTCAAGAACGTTTGGGCCTCAAGACCGTTTGGGTCTCAAGACCGTTTGGTCCTCAAGACCGTTTGGTCCTCAAGACCGTTTGGGTCTCAAGACCGTTTGGGTCTCAAGACCATTTGGTCCTCAAGACCGTTTGGCATCATGCGGTCTCGGGACCGGTTGGCTTCATGCGGTCTTGGGACCGTGTGACTCCAAGCGGTCTCGAGACTGGTTGGCTTCATGCGGTCTTAGGACAGTGTGACTCCAAGCGGTCTCGGGACCGGTTGGCTTCATGCGGTCTTGGGACCGTGTGACTCCATGCGGTCTCGGGACCGGTTGGCTTCATGCGGTCTTGGGACCGTGTGACTCCATGCGGTCTCGGGACCGGTTGGCTTCATGCGGTCTTGGGACCGTGTGACTCCATGCGGTCTCGGGACCGGTTGGCTTCATGCGGTCTTGGGACCGTGTGAGCCCATGCGGTCTTGACTCTGGTTGAGTCTTTTATGATTTTTTGTATCTTTTTCTGCAAATATAAAAAGGAAAAGTTAGTCTAATAGTATATTTACAATAAGAGGGAATATTTAGGGATTATGTATAATTTTAATTTAAAAAGAGTTGGAAAATTAAAGAAAAGACTAAGATAATCATCCAAAATTGGAGGTTATCACCCCCCCTAACTTAGAGTCTAGCTTGCCCTCAAGTTAGATAGAGCTGAGGCATGTAATGGTGAGGCGATTTTATTTAGTTAGGATTTCCATACTCTTGCTTAAATTCTCAACCTGAGTTCTCCTAAGGTCATATCAGGTCTTATTGCTTGCGTTGACTCTTTCAGGTTTTGAGAGTTGCTTGGGTCTCAGGTTCCTTTCCTTATCTCATAGCCTGCATCGGGACCACTTTTATTCAGTGCATGTTGTTGGCTCTAATCAGCTTTATACCTCTCTGAAGAACCTACTGGAAGCTAGAGTGTGTATGAGGGTTGGCTAAAGGCTTGAAGTGTAACTCCCCCTTCAAGTGGGGGAGGGGTTGTCTATGCTTTTAGAATCTCACTACCAGGCACGACACATCTGCCTTTGTGAGGGAAACTGAATGTACCAGCTGGGTGAGTCCTTTATAAGCCTTTCATATATTTAGTTACCTTAGGGTTTCACTACCGGTCACGACACATCTGCCTTCGTGAGGGAAGCTGATTGTACCGGCCGAGTAAGGCCTTCATCGGTTCTTTATATAGATTCTTATTTGTGGCACAACTCTCATAATTTTATTCAACTCTCTGGCTTTTATTCGAAGACTCGCAGGCTTGGGTTTTGGGATTTTTTTTTGGGAAATTGTTTTGGGCGGCCAAGCCTCTTTTATTTGAAGAGAGGAAAGCTGTTCTTAGAGTTTTTCTACATGCACTTATTTGGTTTCTTTTTGTGGTCCTCTTGCAAGACTTCTTGATTTGGAAATCTCCTGATGCCTCTCTCATCCTTGAGAGCTTGGCTTATTTCTTCCTTGATATTGACATGTGGATAGTCAGATATAGAAGTGAAACAAAAGCATGAAAATCGATAGTGGAGAGACATTATTAAGTCACCATTATATGTCTAAGTGCTATTTACTTTTGGGGACTAACATGATTCTAAAGTTAGCTGAGGATGACTTTATTTCGAAAGAATTAAATTAAAAAGAATGTGTAAAGGAAAATAATAAAATATGTACATATAAAGGGAAGGAGAAGATGGAAAAAAGAGGGGTTAGAAATGATACCTCGCCCTTGTCTATTGTACCCCCCCAACTTATCACTCACTCTATCCTTAGAATGTCAAAGTGATAGGTTGAGAAGTACGATGACAAGGACTACAGGCTAAGTTAATCCGGAGTTTGCCCCTGGTGTGCAAAGTAGATTAGCTGCAAATTGTCCACGTAGAGCGTGATAATCCACGTCAGTCATATCCTCTACTGGTCTTTGGAGGACCATGATGGTGTACATCCAGTAGAGGACATGGAAGCCGCAATCATTTCATTCCCGGATATGCTGTGGGCATTTGTGGCTGTAGGAAGGGCGATGAAAATGTTCTTTGTCGTAAGCCCTTGTATGCTGACTTAAAAAGGTGATTAATTTGTCAGCGCATTCCTTCACCACTACCTCCGTGGGTGTCTTTGGCGTCATGACATAATTCTTCTATTGTGGATTGTACTGGCTGTCGGAACTATTATAGATTGTAGTTGTTCCTTCTGGTAGGTTTGTTTCTAGGAGCATCCAGTGCTCATGATAGAGGAAGGGTAGCATGAAGAACTTCGGCGTTGTGTGTTGTAGAAAGGAGATCAGCACTTTAGTTGTTCTGAAGTTTTTTAACTTTAAAAGATCATCCTTCATGTAAGGGGACACATGTATGTTGTGGGGTGATTTTGGCCAAGGAGAAATTGATACGCGGTCATTAAGCTTACAAAGAGAGATCCTTTAAACTGTACAGTCTCTCGAAGAGTGTATGCCATTATTAGAATGTCACCAGACATGAATACGAGTTCATCCTTCTCGGCATAAAGCCTTGACATGATGAGGCGTAGTTCAATGTCGGAGAGACCGTTGCAAGCACTGAGGTCAAAGTCCGGGAAAGTTGGTTTTATGGCAGACAAAAGATCTGTCACCTTTTCTTTGCTCGGGAGCTGTGGCTGGCTCCTGGGATTTCTCTAACTCTTTCAAAGTTTGTCAAAATGGTCTCCTCTGCGGACGTTGTATTGCTGAAAAAAGATAACGAGGGACGTCATCTGGTGCCATTGTTGGGTCCTTGAAGAACCTTCTATCGCAAATGAGCTCCATGGCATAACACCCTCGCAAGGAGTGAAAATCTTCAGCAACGAGATCAGTAAAAGGGATTTCTTAGTTCAGCGCTTGGATGTGACAGATGGTGTAGAAAGAACAATCCCCAGATCCCTCAGCGGCTTGAACTTGTGGATTAACTATTTGGAACCAGGGTTGGCTCCAATCTTGTCGGAGGGATGGGCGTACAGCCCAAATTAACTTAAGCAGCCGGAAGGGTATACATCTCGCTTCGCCTGCTGCTTCACCAACAAAATTTATTGTACCGACAAGTAGCTCAGTGCCACAAGAATTATAAACCTTGGCGTCCCGAGCCTCGGTGTCTACAATCATAAATAGCCAGTGATCCGAAACTTGAAAAAGCACGGTAAGATAACGTGCCCGTCGTGCTAGACCAGCACGCATCCGCTCGATTGACTTTACTCGTATGTCTTTGTATAAAAGGCCAATAGACAGAGCTGGTGAGGCGTTAAAAACTGGCTGCTGCCTCTTAGAACTTCTGTACACTTCTATACAGTTGGTGAGAAGGACACAGAAGATTTCCCTTGGCATCATGGACCGTGGTCGCAGGATGTTGCAGAAGTCTTCTCGTGTCAACTTGCACTTAGTTTTGGTGTTATGGTAGATGATGTCTTCCCCTGCCTTTGCATCGTCCACAATGGTGTTCAGTATAAAAATGTCCTGAGCATCTAATGTGGAGATGGCCTCCATATCTAGATCATGCATTTTGTACGGTAGAGGTGGTGGCGGGGGAAGCTCCTGCGGGGGGGGGGGGGTGAGGAGGTTTGTTCCAGGACTGCTGCATAGTCCTGCAGTTCATCATCTGAATCAGAAGTAGAATCGAGTTCTTCATCTGTATCTAAGATCACTCGTTCTGACTCATCCAGGTCTTGGGGGGAAGGCACTGATTTGCCAAGTGTGGAGGAAGGCGGAGCGGTTTTTGGTTGTGGGCTTGTGCTGGTTCCTAATATACATTGGTGGAACTCAGCAAAAGCCATGTCTTTGGCAGACTCTCCAATGGATCCCAGAGTAGAATAATCAAGGAATTGGTCCCCATATGACATGTTTACATTATCGTTGTGGGGGGACTTAGGGTGATGTTCACCTTCTTGGTGACCTTTGTCGAAACCTTTCTGAGAGGGTTCTGCTGCTTGGCCTGGGTCCTCTCCATCATAAGATTTATCACCTGAGGAGGTGGTATTGTTGTTCGAATCAGCAGAAGAGTCGAAGTCTTCTTCGTCGTCATTATCGCCATCTTTGTCAGCCGCTGCCTTTTCTGCTGGCTTCTTATTTGGTTTCTTTTTGGACCGCCGATGGGTTGCTTGTAACTCATCGAACGCCACTTGCACATGCTCATATGTTTCGAGCAGTGCGTCGTGTGTTTCTTTGAGGTCGTTATATCGGCCCTCGGCGGAGAGGAGTCATGCTGTAAGATCTGTTACTTAAGCACGTAGTTACTGGATTTCATTATTTGTTGTCTCCTCTTGGCGATTGTTTAGTTGTGTGAGGGTGCTACTGATGGTGTCCAAGCACGTGCTAAGAGCTGCTTGTTGCTGCTTGAGCTCGTGGAGAGTCTCGGGCAAAGGTTGAGTCTGTGTAGAGATCTCATCGACTTGCTTTGCCATCGCTTCTTGCTGGCGCTTCACTCCAAGGACCAGCTCGGGCAAGTTATTGTAGTGGTTGTTGATGTGCTCAACTTGCTTAGCCACCTCATCTTGTTGTTGCTGAAAACCTTGGAGGATGTTGGGCAAGGCGTGGTTCTATTCGTCGATCGTGGCCACCTGTTTGGATAATCCCTGCACACAAGAAAAAATAGAATGTAAAATGTTAGAAGGATCAGTGAGGAGGTTTCGGATGACGTCGAATTGACGTCCGAATTCCTCACCGATATTGGAAAAGGGGACCCCAGAAGCGGAAGGGTGGGATGGATGGGGTCTGCGTGGGAGGGTGGTAGTGTCTTGCGGAAGAGACACTGATGGTGCCGCAAACTGCGTGGTGACTATGGATGGGGTCACCAACGGTGTCGGGGTGGTGGTGGATGAGGAAGGTGGTGGTATCTCTGGTGAAAGTGGTGGGAGTGATAGTGATGGGGTAGAGACTGTGGAGGTGGAGGGGAAGGTGGTGAAGTCGGGCGTAGGAGTGGAGAAGGGAGAGCCCGAAGGGAAAAGGGGTGAAGAAGAGGATGCGGGTGTTTGTGTAGATGTGGTGAAAAAAGGAAGAGTAGTGGATGTTGGAAAGGTGGGGGGTGGTGAGGTGGTGGCGGTTAGCTGAGCATTTAGACTCATTATGAAAGAATCTAAAGATGAGGAGGTAATGTGATCGTCGTGAAGTGGGTTGTCTTCAGGATGTGGTTTTGAAGTTGGCGTCCGCGACAGCTGTTGATTCTGTGAAAGTCTTGTGGATGGTCGTTTCACAGGAATTTTAGTTATACTGGCTGTCGGGGCGTTGATGCTGAGTTCAATTTGCCCTGCCTTTATTTTCTTTGCTGGTGCTTTTACTGTAGCTAAGAGTTTGGTAAGCTCCTCGTCAGTGAAGAGGAGATTTTCCTTGTCGTAGTCTGTGAGCTCCGGCAGCGGTAGCAGGGTTCTGGATGATTTGGCTGTAGGGTAGAAAACATAATGTAGTTTCACATCCTTTTCCTTGATAATGAAGGAGTTCTTCAAGGTTTGTTCATTGGTGAGGATGTCGCCCTTTATTTGTGTGCATCTGGGTAGAGGTCTGTCCATCTTGAGATATTTGATGATGGATGTGACATGACCTCCCAAGCATATTTCCTTCCCCAGGGAGTAGGTAGATAATTTCTGGATCATATGTCATCCAATGTTGACTGGCATTCCGTTTAGAATGGACCAGAGAACAAAGAGATCCGAGATTATAACATTCCCTCCTTCTATCCTGGGGAAGAGTGCACCTGTGAGGATTTTGTGTAAGGTGCGCACTAGTCCAGATTGTATATTTGATGCTTTGCATGTCTTAGCATCATAAGTGGGGAGCCCAGTCAGAGATTTCCAAAATATGTGCCTGTTGAAATTAGGATTCTCAGTTCCCACAACCTTGGCTTTTTTAGCTTCTCCTGGTTGTCAATAAAAGTTTCATTCAGCATGTTTTCTGTGATGACAACCTTGCCACCGAAAAGTTAGATGACCAGCCTACAGTCACCTCCATCCCGTGATCTATCCATGATGTCGACGGGCTCTTTGTTAAGAAAGGTGAAGAATTCAGTTGTGGGTTCAGAATATGAGATCTCAGGTACCAAACACAACCTTGCAAGGTTGTCTTTGTCTAGCATGTTGAAAATTCAATCATGATCCCCATCTTAAGTAGTACGCTGGAGCAGACGTACTTAGTAGGTTTTAGGATTTTGTTGGTGGAGAGGGTGGTGTATATGTAGATGTTTTTTGGTGGTTGTGCTGCGGTGGTGATGGGAGGGAAAGTGGGGACAGTGATGGTTGTGGGAGCGGCAACGGAGGTGGTGATTGGTGGAGTGTTTCCTGCCAGGGTTTGCTCCCTTGCAGTGGCAGGCCGGACTTGCTTTCTGGATCGTTTGGAGGGTTGTCCGGTTGCAGTTTCCTGGACCTTGTGTTTCCCCTTTGATTCTTCAGCTGAGGATTCCTCCTCGGAGTTTGGCTTGTATTCCGAGCCTTCATCACTAGAGGATATTTCAATTTCTTCTTCAGGCGCCTCAGCTAGACATTTGTTGAGGCGGTCAATGTCACACAAGACATCCATCATCTTGACCTTTGGTGGGGCCTTTCCAGTCCTATTGTAGTCATCTCTGATCTTTTGGAGTTTGTCCAGGTCTTCCATCATTTGCTCCTTTGTCCAAAAAGGAGCGTCTTCAGTTCCTGAGGCATACTTAGCTGGTGATGCCATATCTGAAAAGTGGAAAATCATGAGTAAGAATACATGCTTAGAAAACAATTGGATTTTTATTTGTATTTATGTGGTTTTATATTTTTATGAAAGTTAAGCGATGAAGGTAAAATGGTTTGAAGACAGTTTGGTCCCAAACGATTTCAAGACTGTTTGGTTCCAAACGGTTTCAAGACCGTTTGGTCCCAAACGGCTGTAAGACCGTTTGGTCCCAAACGGTTTCAAGACCGTTTCGTCCCAAACGGTTTTAAGACCGTTTGGTCCCAAATGGTTTGAAGACCGTTTGGACCATTTGGTTCCAAATGGTTTGGAGACCGTTTGAACCGTTTGGTCCCAAACGGTTTCAGGACCGTTTGGTTCCAAACGGTTTGAAGATCGTTTGGTCCCAAACGGTTTCAGGACCGTTTGGTTCCAAACGGTTTGGAGACTGTTTGGCAGGTGAAACGTCGGGTGAAGCGGCCGGCGAAACAGGGGCGGAGCCGGCGGCGGTAGAGACGAAAGTGGCAATGGAAAAGGCAGAGCCGGCGGCGATAGAGACAAAATCGGCGATGGAAAAGGCAGAGTCGACGACGATAAGGGTGATGGTACAGATGATCGCGGTGGAGCCAGCGGTGATAAAGACAAAGGCGGCAATGGGAAAAGGAGGTGCCACAGCGGCGCCGAAGATGTTGACGGAGGTAAATATGGTTGCAGAAGCAAAAAGGTCGGACAATTTTCCGCGGTGGCACATGCAGGCGTCGACGATGGTAGCGGGACTACCTTGTGGATGTTGGTGGAGATGACGGCCGAGAAGCGGAGAGCGGTGGAGCATAGGTGAGGTCGCCGTGAAGAAGCACAAAAACCAAGTCGACAGAGGTAGAAGACGGAAGCAATAGAACAACACTTGCGCAAAAGTTCGAGAAAGGTCGAGAGTCAAAGAGAGAAGAATGAGGGGGTAGGGTTTATATTTATAGGAAATAGGAGTCGACCCTAGGTCAAACGGTTTAGCGACCATTTGGTCTCCAAACGGTTTGAGGACCGTTTGGCTCCAAACGGTTTCAGGATCATTTGGCTCCAAACGGTTTCAGGACGTTTGGCTCTAAACGGTTTCAAGACCATTTGGAAGGGTAAAGGTCGAAAGGATTTTTATATTTTTGTGAAATTTTTTATATTTTCAATTTATTTTTATGTTTGTTTTGGTTATATGAATTTTTTTAATATTTTCGTAAGATAAACTTAACGTAGTTAAAAGAACGGAAAATAAAGGAAGAAGCTGAAATCTTGGGTTGCCTCCCAAGTAGCGCCTGAGTTTTACGTCACTGGCTCGATGAAGCTGCGATGTTGTTATGATGTTGGCATGGCGTCTCTGATTTCGATGGTTTGTCTAGGCATTTTATCTCCTGGAGTGTAATATTTCTTTAAATGATGGCCGTTGACCATCCTTTCTCCTCCGTTGTTGTCGACAATTATGACAGCTCCAGTTGGGTATATTTGCTTTATGGTGAAGGGCCCGAACCATTTTGTTCTAAGTTTTCCGGGAAACAACTTGAGCTTGGAGTTGAAAAGGAGTACTTTGTCACCAACGGCGATGTCTTTCCTCTTAAGATGACCGTCATGCCACATTTTGGTTTGCTCCTTATAAATCCTGGCACTCTGATAGGCGGTCATTCGGAGCTCCTCTAGCTCCTGCAGCTGGAGTTGTCTATTTTCTCCGACACTTTTAAGATCAAAATTTAGCTGTTTGATAGCCCACCAAGCTTTGTGTTCCATCTCAACTGGAAGATGACATGACTTCCCGTATACCAAACGGAACGGGGTTGTCCCGATTGGTGTTTTATAAGCAGTACGGTATGCCCAAAGGGCATCGAGAAGCTTGGTGGACCAGTCAGTGCGGTTTCTGTTGACTGTTTTTTCTAGAATCACCTTTAGTTGTCTATTTGATACCTCAACCTGACCACTGGTCTGTGGATGGTAAGGCATTGCTACTTTGTGGTTGACTCCGTACTTTTTCAACAGGGCTTCAAAACTTCGTTCCAAGAAATGGGTCCCGCCATCTGATATGATAGTTTTGGGGACTCCAAATATGGGGAAAATGATATCTTTGAACAATTTAATAACTGGATTGGAATCGCTGGACACAATGGGTATAGCTTCGACCCATTTTGAGACATAGTCCACCGCAACCAGGATGTAAGAGAAACCATAGGAGGAAGGAAAAGGGCCCATGTAGTCTACCCCCACACGTCGAAAAGCTCAATTTCTTGCCACATTGTGAGGGGCATTTCGTCCCTTTTGGATATGTTGCCAGAAAATTGGCATTTGGTGTAAGATTTCACAAAATCATAGGAGTCCTTTCCTATGGTTGGCCAGAAGAAGCCTGACTGCATAACTTTTAAAGCGGTTTTCTTTGCGCTCATGTGCCCCTCGTGGGTCCTGAATGGCAATGCTCTAAGACGGGGGTAATCTCTTCTTCCGGTAAGCAACGACGGAAAAGTCCTTCAGCACATAGGTGAAACAGGTAAGGTTCATCCCAATAATATTGCTTTATATCATGGAGAAATTTTCTTTTGTCATGGTAGGAAGCAAAGGGGTGAATGATTCCAGTAGTTAGATAATTGACAACATCCGCATACCAAGGGAATCCATGGGTAACCTTCATTAATTGGTCGTCAGGAAGAGAATATCAGATAGGGATTTTATCTTCATCTTCAACTTCAATACGACTGAGATGGTCGGCTACGACGTTTTCCACTCCGCTCTCATCTTTAATTTCCAAATCGAATTCCTGAAGCATCAACACCTAACGGATAAGTCTGGATTTGGCATCTTGCTTCTAAATCAGGTATCAAATGGCGGAGTGGTCAGTGTAGACGATGACCTTGGATCCTATCAAATAGGAGCGGAATTTCTCAAATGCGTAGATGACAGCCAGGAACACCTTCTCTGTAGTAGTGTAGTTCTTCTGGGCTTCGTCTAGTGTTTTAGATGCGTAGTAAATTACATAGGGTTTCTTGTCGATCTGCTGTCCTAATATAGCCCCTATAGTGTAATCGCTTGCGTCACACATGATTTCAAATGGTTGCGACCAATCTGGGGCTCTCAGAATAGGTGCAGAAATTATAGCATTTTTGAGAGTGGAGAAACTTTGCATGCATTCTTGGTTAAAGATGAACTCAATATCTTTAGTCAGGAGTTGGGTCATGGGTTTTGCTATATTTGAAAAATATTTGATAAATCTTCTGTAGAACCCCGCATGACCCAAGAAAGCCCTTACTCCCTTTATATCTTTCGGTGGCGACAACTTCGAGATAACATCAATTTTTGCTTTATCGACCTCGATTCCTCTATCACTTACTCTGTGCCCGAGGATGACACCTTCAGTTACCATGAAGTGGCATTTTTCCCAATTCAGAATAAGGTTCGTTTCCTCACAACGTTGCAAAACTTGCCCAAGGTTGATTAGACAGTTATCGAAAGAATCTCCGTAAACTGAGAAATCATCCATGAACTCTTCCATTATGGATTCTGTTAATCCTGTGAAAATGGCTGACATACATCTTTGAAATGTAGCGGTTGCGTTACACAACCCGAAAGGCATTCTTCGAAAAGCATAAGTTCCAAACGGGCAGGTGAAGGTAGTTTTCTATTGGTCTTCTGGGTGTATGGGTATTTGGTAGAACCCGGAATAACCATCGAGATAGCAGAAGTATTTCTGATGAGCTAAATGCTCTAGGACTTCATCGAGAAAGGGAAGTGGGAAGTGATCTTTCCGCGTGGCTTTGTTCAGTTTTCTATAATCAATACACATCCTCCACCCTGTCACCGTCCTAGTGGGTACTAACTCATTTTTGTCATTAAGCACGACAGTAGTGCCTCCCTTTTTAGGAACTACTTGGACGGGGCTGACCCACTGGGAGTCAGAGATCGGGTATAGTATGCCAGCTTTTAGTAATTTGAGGACCTCCAGGAGAACCACCTCTTTGAGATTAGGGTTCAGCTTCCTCTGATGTTCGTGAGATGGCTTAAATTCTTCGACCATTGGAAGTCTGTGCATGCATAGAGCTGGATTTATGCCCGTCAGGTCATTTATCTTATATCCAATGACCTTTTTGTGCTTCTTCAACTCATCCAGAAGCCTTTCTTCCTGATCTTCTGTAAGGGTAGATCTGATGATGACTGGGCATAATTTTTCCTCATCCTAGAAAACATGATTAAGCCCCATGGGTAAAGTCTTCATTTCAGGGGCCTTAGGTGGCTCAGTTGCTTCTATAATGGTGGCAGCTTTGAGTTCTTCAAAAGTGGCCGTCGACGCTTCTTCGACCTTCTCCAAGTGTTGCAGACACTGTTGAACCAGTTCATTCGTAGAGAATTTGACATCCGGATTGGTTATAACATTCTCTAGTTCGTCAGCTGGCTCGGATATTTCTAATTGAGACATTTATTGTATTGCGTCAAGAAGAAAGACCTCCTCTTGGATGTTGGGGCCTTTCATTCTATTAAGAACTCGGAATTGAATTGCTTCTTTTCCGATTCTCAGAATGATGGTACCAGCTTCAACATCGATAAGCGCCCTGGCAGTAGCGAGGAAAGGTCTGCCAAAAATTATCGGGTATCGCAGATCTTCTTTGATATCCATGATAACAAAGTCGCACGGGACATAGGCATCCTTGCCTATCCTAACAGGAATATCTTCAATGATCCTCAGAGGTGCGATGATGGTAGAGTCAGGTAATTGAATTGTCATTGTTGTAGGCAGCAATTTGGTGAAACCCAATCGTTTGCACATAGAATAGGGCATAATGGATATGCTGGCCCCTAGGTCACCCAATCCCTTTTTGGTTGATGTGTTTCCAATGCAGCATTGAATTCTGAAGGAACCTGGGTCCTTCTTCTTTTTTAGCATTTTATTTAGGATGATATCAGAGGTGGTATGGGCAAGTTTGACAGTTTCCTGTTCCTCATTGATGTACTTCCTTGATAACAGAGTTTTGAGGTATTTTGCCCAAGCTGGTACCTCAGAGAGAGCATCAAGGAGTGGGATATCGATGTAAAGTTTCTTCATCGCTTCCTTGAATTTTTGGAACCTGGTATCCATTTTCGTTTCTCGCAGTCTTCCCGGATACGAGATCCTTGGTTTATACTGCAAGATTTCTGGTTCTGTGGACACTTGTTCTTTATCTTTGCCCTTTGCGCCCTCTGTGGACTTCTCCGTTCCTCGTTGCGGGCTCTCATTCGTCATGAAGGTAGGTGTTTCATCATTATCAAGAGTGATCCTTGTAGTTTCATGAAGGGTGTGTCTCGATCTCGTAGTAACAACATTCAACTGTTCAGGCCTATTCTGTCCATGCCTAGGGTTCGATTCGGGCTGCCCTGTAAATGTGCCTACTGGAGGCTTCAGTTGTGCAGCAATCTGGGCAAGCTGAGCTTCTACTGCCTTTTGTTGTGCTTGTTGATTAGCGAGCATAGTCTGTTGGGATTGCATCATCTGCCTTATCAAGGTCATTTCATCTTCCGGCTGAGAAGGAGTATTTTTCTGAGGAAGTTGTGGCTGACCTTGTTGAGGTTGTTGTGGAGGCAGCGCTAGCTGAGGTTGCTGCAACTGGGGGTGCAACTGTGGGTGTAGAGGAGGATGAGTATACTGATAGTAGGCAGATTAGTTCCTGGGGTAGTTAGCTCTCAGGAAGTTATTCCTGGAGTTCCCTTGATTTTGATTGAAATTGCTTAGGGATCCGGGTGGTAACCTACTAGAGGATCCTCCCTGCGTCTGGTGTTATGGATTTGCGGTCCCAGTAGGGTTCCCATATTGGAATCCTGGGTGGTTCCTTGGCTGATTAGGATTATAATAGACTTGTCCAGGGATGGAATGAATAGAGTTGACTTGTTCAGGCAGTTGCTCTTCAGACTGGTCAGTGATTGGTTCATACTGTTGTGGTGGTGGATGCATATCCATCATCACATTATAAAGCATACCACATGAAAGAGTTGGATGATCAGATGCATGACAAGCTTCACAGGTTCCTGTGGCTGCTTTGACCTGTTAAACCAGAGGATTTTTCTTCTTGTCAAACTCACTAAGAGAAGTTTCGAGAGCTTGTTGCTTATGAACTATGGTTTTCAAGGCTTCAGCAATAGCCTTCATCTCTATTGGTTCTTCGGCTTTATAGACCTTGAGGACTCCTTTTCCAGCTGATCGTCCCCAGTTGGACTGATTCTCAGCTCCGAGTGTGACTATTTTCCAGGCATCCTTGTAATTCTTTCTCATAAAGTTTCCTCCAGATGAGGAATCCAAAAATTGTTTGATATCATCACTCACTCCCCTATAGAAAGTTTCTATCAATTGGTTCTAGGAGATTCCATGATGAGGGAACTTTCGCAGAAGCTCTTTGAACCTTTCCCATGCTTCAACAAGGGATTCTTCGGGAAGTTGAGAGAAGTGATTAATCTGCCCCCTGATCTCGTAAGTCAGTGAAGGAGGAAAGAACTTCTCTAAGAACTTTTCTTCCAGGGGAGCCCATGTGGTGATTATTGGCTCCCTATCAAGTGAGTTATTCCAGCTCAGAGCTCTCCCAGACAGAGTGAAATGAAACAGATGAAGCATTATTGCATCAAAAGCGACTCCGACTTGCGGGACCAGGCGGCAAAATGCCTTAAACCTCTTCAGATGATCCATGCAGTCATCTCCAGAACCCCCAGAGAATGTGATGCCCTGCATGATCTGGATCCATTGGGTACGAATCTCAAAGTTGGGCATGTTGATGATCGGAGGTCAGACCGGATGGTTGTCTTCGTAGTTCTTTGGGACAGCATAATCCCTCAGCTGCTTGTTCCTTAGTTCCAACTGAGCAGCTTGGGTAGCTGCCTCATTTTCAGCTTTGATGCGGGCCTGTTCTTCCGCATGAATCTCTGCTTGAATCTGAGCACAAGTATCCGCGATGAGTTGTGCTCTTTGAGTGGCGATGGTGGCGTTGACCCTCTCCATCACCAATGCAGCCTGGCGTTGATCTTCAGCCATTTGCCTGGCTCTTTGGTGATTGAGTCTAATGCGGTGATGGAAGCTTCTCTCTACCTCAGAGTCAAACTCCGGATCAGGGGAGAATCCGCGGTTATGCGATGATCGCATACACGTTTTCTACCTAAGTAGAGAAAAGAAAACACCTTTTAGATAATGGTAAAGATATAATGGTTTCAAGAAGATATAGACTAATGATTAAAAGAAAGTGTAAAACCCTAACCAACTAGCAAGATACTAAATGAAAATAAAACGTTCCGTTGTCCCCGGCAACGGCGCCAATTTTTGATGGAGCTTCCACTTACATGGAATTGCGTGCACCAACTAAAAATCCTAAAGATGGTAAGTCTTTAGGTTTAGCCTTGCGTATACTAGATAGAGAACTCCACCCACGTATGCTAAGATATGTGGAAGTCTTATTGTAGTATATTTAAGGGTTGAATCCTCAGGACAACGGTCTTGTTGCAAGCAACAAGATGGAAAACGTTAGAGTTTCACTTAGTCTCTTAATAGTAGGCACTTAAATCGAAAGGTTGGTTTTTGTTGTTTTAAAATAAGAACATGTAAAGTAAAGAAAGCAAGTAAACTTAAGGAAGTCAAACAATGATAAAAGTCACTAGGGTGTGATCGGTTTTTCACCGCCACTACACATGGATCAAGACATGCAAAGTAAAACATAACCTGCAAAAAGAGTTTAGTCAGTTAGTATCCTTGTAGACTTAGTTTCCTTTCAGAGAACTAACTACAAGAAGTGCGGGAATGTTGCAAAGTCATCCATCCCCGAATGAATGGTCAACTACTTTGCATCATTCCCTTCGCAAAGTGTGTTCCTCGACTCATCAAGGTTGTACTTTCACACATCAACTGATTCCATTTCATAGCATGAAAGTACAACGATGGGAGTGAGTATACACCACTTCTTGAAAGACACTCCTAGATATTGAAATAGATCCATGGTGGATACATGCACCAAGAACCAACATACAAACGAGTTTCAGATCTAATTGTACAAACGTAGACAATTCATACTAAAAGATAAAATATAACACAAGTTGATGATCAAACAACATGTATTCATTAAACGTTTGATGTTGAACTGAAAAGATAAAAACTATATATTTCAAACTATGGATTACATTTACATGATATTAAAACATGGGTAGCGGGGCTACTCCCTCCACCCTAGTGAAAAAGACTACTCACTCATGACTAGGACAAAGAAGGAGGCAAGAAGAGAGAGAGAGAGCGTCATCCCCACAAAGGAGAGAGGAAAGTCAACCCCTTGGAGAGAGAGAGAGACGATCCACCCGCTTCACAGGTTGCGTGATGACGAGATCCCCTCTTCCCACCTTCTTTGGCAGAGAGAGAGAAAGCAGCTTTGAGATGGAGTATGGGTCTCAGACCGGCAGCCCCTGGGCGGAGGATGGAAGTCGGATGTGCTCTAGAGTGATTGAGGCAGCCTTTGGACGTCTGAAACTTGATGTCTTTTGAAGGACCCTTGGGGTCTTATTTATAGGCCTTAAGTGAAGTCCAAACAGTTTGGAGACCATTTGGTCCTCAAGACCGTTTGGGCCTAAAGATCGTTTGGGTCTCAAGACCGTTTGGGTCTCAAGACCGTTTGGGTCTCAAGACCGTTTGGGTCTCAAGACCGTTTGGCTTCATGCGGTCTCGGGACCGGTTGGCTTCATGCGGTCTTGAGACCGTGTGACTCCAAGTGGTCTTGGGACCGGTTGGCTTCATGCAGTCTTGGGACCGTGTGACTCCATGCGGTCTCGGGACCGGTTGGGTTCATGCGGTATTGGGACCGTGTGACTCCATGCGGTCTCAGGACCGGTTGGCTTCATGCGGTCTTGGGACCATGTGACTCCATGCGGTCACAGGACCGGTTGGCTTCATGCGGTCTTGGGACTGTGTGACTCCATGCGGTCTTGGGACCGGTTGGCTTCATGCGGTGTTGGGACCGTGTGACTCCATGCGGTCTCGGGACCGATTGGCTTCATGCAGTCTTGGGACCGTGTGAGCCCATGCGGTCTTGAGGCTGGTTGAGTCTTTTATGATTTTTTTTGTCTTTTTATGCAAATATAAAAAGGAAAAGTTAGTCTAATAGTATATTTACAATAAGAGGGAATATTTAGGGATTATGTATAATTTTAATTTAGAATGAGTGTGGAAAACTAAAGAAAAGACTAAGATAATCATCCAAAATTGGAGGTTATCACTAACCCTAATTGAAGGGACATATGATGCATTGTTTACATTGCTTAAAGTGTTTACATATGACAAGAAAATCATGAGTATTCTCTCTCTATTTGTATAATGTTGATTTGGCAAGAAAGATGATAATCATAGCTAATGAGTTGTATGGTGTATATGTGATGTGGTACCGGTGATGTTTATATGCCTAAAGAGGCATGATGTGATGGTTATCATAGCTAATGAATGCTATAATATAGGTGGTGCTTATATGCCTGATAAGGCAATATGAGACAATAGTGACTTACATGAATAATGTGATTGGTCTTATGACCTAGTGAAGGCTTAATGCCTAGTTTGAGGTTATATCCTCCAATGATGTGATAAGGGATTAATATCCCCAATAATGTGATAATAGTGATCAGCCTGATATGGCAGTGTCAACAAGTTATGATGTTAATGGCCTTGTTTGAGGCTGTGATTTAGTATTGTCCTGAGATGACGTGACAAGTTCACACATCATACGTTTTATATCTTCTAAAGTTGTTTCATAGTTATGATTGCTAGATTGAATTACGACTTGTATTTCCACTTGTATTATGGAGCCTTAATTCACCCAATTGGCATAACTAATAAAGTAAAACCTTAATCATGTAGTTTCCCTGTACCATAGATCCATCTTCATCATCAGTATTTAGCTGGATGATGAAATGTGTAACTCCTATGGGAAATTCGGAGCACATATTGTTGAATATGTGAGGTATCAGTGGAGGTTTCTCCCTGCATCCTTAAATTGTTGAAACAGTGATGTGATGTTTATTATAGAACAGCCATGTGTGAGCCTGTTCTCTAGCATTGTGCCATGTACCAAGGAAGGCTAGTTGTTTTACAGGACCATAGATTTAACTATGAGTTGATGTCTTTACATGACTATAGTTGCATTTATAAGTTGTTGTATTTGCAGTTTGACTATATGTCACTGCGTTGCAGACTTGAGATGATCGAGTAGTGTTGTGATGATCATGGAATCTGGCTCTTCCATTGATCTCTTATGGTATTGATTTCAATTGAGCAGTTGTCAGTTGGATTTGAGTGGTACGCCTCAAATCCTCAGGACATAATAATAAAATATGTAACACAGCCGTGTAGTGATATTGCTTAGGGTCACATTCGAATAACATTGGATGACCCCCTTACTGTGTTTCTTATACTGAGTATCTTATAACAATTGTACGTGTTCTTCATATTCCTTCTTGAAATATAAGATGATCTACTGCTTAGATGTAGATCCTTGAACTACTTAAACAATGATAACTGCCTTGCTTATATCATTTAGTTGTATTTGCTTATCTGTTAATAGTATAAATTGTTGTTTAATTTATCAATGCTTATAATAGATATTGGCGAAGAGTTATATCTCTTACTGGGACTTTGGTCTCACCCTGTGGGATCCACATTTTTAAGTGGACGGACATGCTGAGACAGATATGGTGTGGTTGAAACTGACGATACAAAGATCTATAGATAGTGGATCGTGGATATGCAATATGTGTCTAGTCATAGAGTCCTATGTGTCGTTCATGTACACTCAAGTCCTTGGGAGACTTTTGTGAATGTTGTACATCGGTTTGAATTTTTTTGTAAGCCATAGTGGTACAGACATAGTTTGTCTATGTGAGAAGATGATTATATGTAGTAGGTTTGGGCTAAATATCCAGTGAGAAATGTAGTGTAATACCTTTTGTTATGAATGAAATAGAAAGGAAACAAATTATGGGTCCAGTTGTGTCTGGTTGAGCTTGAGATCCTTATATGTGATCAGTTTTAGTCTATCCTATTTTGTGATAATATTGTTATCAGTGATATTTCACGCTTTATTTTGAGTAATCTTGCTTTTTGTGGCAAAGGGTGTCACAATAGCTAGCAAACATGATATATAGCCACATAGATCCCAAGTCAAAACCCTATATCCCATGTCAAAACCCTAGATCCACATCTGGATCTCAACCCACCTATTACACATTTCTACATATTTAGGGTTGTATTTGTCATCAACTATGTATATTCTAAAAGCTACATTTTTTACTGGCATTGTAGATTACCAAAGCCATACATACCATCATGCAGAGAATATTTCTACATTTCCAAAAGTGTATCTATCTATATAACTTTAACTTACCTTCAACTCATTGTAAATTTTCTAGAATTAACTTTATTAACAAACATTCAGATTAAAAAAGGATTCCCAAAGACTAATATGTCCTTATATAGATAAGATGAGTAGCATGCCATATTGTCATGTAGGGTATATTTCTATAGTTCTAGAAAATATTCGACCTGATATGGATTTCAATCCATACCAAGATTTGACCTTGACCACTCTTGTGCATTGTTAATGATCTTGTGAATTGAAATATGACCTAATATGGATTTTTGATGCTTAGTCTTTATTCCTATAAAATGTTATGAGTTCCTATTAAAATCAAGGGGACCCTAAGTTGAAATCCATGATCATGTTTAGGACGTTTCACCCTAAGTCAAGTATGACCTACCATGTAATATGAAACATGTAACGACCCCCACTTTCCATTCTCCCTTGGTTAAGAGAAGACCTTATAGTTGAGTATCATTACTCTAAATTTCTAGGATCATATTTAACAGATAATAAATAATAGTAAATAATTTCCATTTATTTGAACAAATAATGTTGACATGATGTATGATGACACTCGTCTAAGGAGTTACACGAATTGTCAAAGAAACTAAATACATGACATGAAATATTATCTAGTTAGTCCTCCTTGAGTTATCTTTAATATCTTCAACATTTCTTGATTCTTCATGTCTTTAACTAATAGATGTAGGTTAACCTAAAACACCAAGATACAAAATGGATTAGTATATTGCTATACTGTATATGTGGGTTCATACAAAAATACACATGTAAGATAACAACATATATTCTCAACCATCAAATAAATGCACATATAAATTGGTGTTTTCATTAAGATAATCTCACCCATGTTTATTGAACCACCTTAGGTGTAGTCACCTTTCTCTATCCATCATATCCCTTGGTAGGTCTAAACCTAGGTTCAGATTATCATTCTTTACTTTATGTGACAGTCATGTTGGCACTATATTTGAATAAAAATTGAAATAAACATTCAACAATTCATTTCATTCAAACTTCAAGAAACCTCGAAAAACTTTAGAAGTCCATAATCTGGGTATTCATAAGCACAGCCATGTTCCTTATTGTAGAACCATGTAGTATGATCTTCACATACTTTATGCAATCCAATCATCAAGGGTATTCAACAAAGAAACATACATCCAATCAATCAACATGATATGTAATTGTAGACAACCCCAAATTGTCACTAGTTGATCATATCAATTCTAATTAGACCTAATGTGGCTTATGCAGGGTCTAGGGTTATCTTAGTGTTTCATATTAGGGTTAGGCTCGAAACTCTAATAGTACTATAACATTTGTCATAAGGGTTACAAACCCTAACTTGTCATTAGTTGAAACCCAAAAGAGACCAATCCCATCAGGGAAGGTCACAAATGAGCCAAGCCCAAGAGGGAAGGTCACAAACAACCCAAGCCCAGGAAGGTAGGCTACCATGAAGACCAAGCCCAGGAGGGAAGGTCACAAACAAGCCAAGCCTAGGAGGGAAGGGCACCATGAAGCCCAAGCCAAAGAGGGAAGGTCACCACAGAGACCAAGCCCAGGAGGTAAGGTCATCTAGAAGACCAATCCTAGGAGGGAAGGTCACCACAGAGACCAAGCCCAGGAGGGAAGGTCATCTAGAAGCCCCTAAGAGATGGAGAAAATCTAGGTTAAAGTATTATATACAAAATAATGTGCTCAATTATTGATAGAAAAACCTCGAGTAAAATGTGTATGACATCTCAATAAAACCTTAGGAAGGTATAACCCTATGTCACCCCTAGGGTCTAAAGTAGGAATCTAAATCTAGATTTGAAATTTTAGATCTATGACCTTGATGTCCAAACCCGATTGTCAATATTGAATAGTGAAATCTTGACTCATGATTAATGATATTGATATTTATTTGACTCCTATGATCACCCTATTTGGATCTTGAGGTCACCCTAGTTATATGATTGATGACTCCCATGTTCCCAAATCTCAAAAATGTAGAACAATGATTATGTTAACTCGCTCGATTTATGAATTAGGGTTAAGCTCCATGTGCACTAGGGTGGGCCCTTCCTTCGACTTTGAGCACGAAATCACGATGTTGAAATATGATGTTGTCTTAAATTATTGAAATATGCAATCTCAATGATGGATGTATAACCCCACCTAGGCTAATGTAAGAGATAGAACCCTAAATGTTGGAAACAAAAGTCATGCCTTACTCTTGAACTCTATCCAATTGACTTGAAATGTGATCTCTCCAAATTTGGTGATATATAGGATAATCTCTCCAAAATTGTGACTCATGTGATGATACCTCTATTTGATGATCTATTTGGCTATGATACTTCGAATTTGATGCTTTATGTTACTATGTGTTGACCATGATGCTCAATATCTCAATTTTGGATTAAGATGGATATTGTAAGTGGTGAGGATACCAGATGAGAATACTATGACAATCTTAGTGTTAAATAGGAAAACTCAATCTCGATTGATAATTGATTCAGTTTTGGGGACAAAATTCCTTTTAAGGTGGGGTGTATGTGATAACTTGTGCTTTTACCTCACCTCATATATGTGAGGTCACCTCATCCTTGCTCCAAATCCTCATTCTAGCCCTAAATTTCATGATTAAATATGTTTTTATGCTCGATTGGTGTGTCTTATGTACATGTATTTTGTGCTGACACTCAATTTGCTTTTAGACCAAAAGCTTAAAATTCTTAACACATCATCATCTTACAAATTAGTTTGAACCTAATCAATGACATCAACATAATCTCTAATGCATCTCAAGTTGTATAGCTTCTCATTGTCTTTCAAACAGTGCAAAAATGACTTCAATCAGACCATCATAACCCAAGATATGACCTTCTGAAATATACAATTTATTCTTCATTTTACCATCAACTTATCTTGGTTTTTACCCTAATTGGGCCTAAATAGGGAGCGCGGCCCAGCTAGGTGGGCGCCCTCCCTTGTTCTCACCAAGTCAGTGATCTGCTTGCTAGCTCTTGTCTTGTGCAATCTTGGCCCTCAAATCTATTTGCCATGGATTCTCCTCTTAATCCAAGGACCCTCGTCTTGTCTCCTATCTTGTGTCAGACAAGGTACAATAGGCTTTTTCCATGTCCAATCTGAACTATGCACACCTAATTTGTACTCTCATTGGCTCCATTTTTCCTTTTCCAATCTTTTCCTTCTCATTCTCTTTGTTTCAAACACCCTAGCTCCCTGTTTTACCCTCCAACTTCTATCTCCTATCCATGACACCTCCATGGAGCTCAAGATTGGGCATTTTGTCCTCCTTTCTCCTACGCCTTGTTTCTGACCTGGGATGGCCTCGCAGAGGCATGGCAAAGTTGGGTGGATATTTTCCCAGCACCATTGTGGGTGGTTCGTGTTGGTGTTTGAGCTCAGGTGAGCATCTCTGTGGGCCGCCACCACGTCTAAGAGAGTCCAACACAGGCGAGGGAATGAGAAGAACAACATGCTAGATTGCTTTGGACCATGAAGGTCCAACACTAAATGACCCAGATCAGTCGCGCTGATCCCCCCACCTTTGGGCATTAATTCCAGGTCAGTCTGATGCAAGTCAATGGTGTGACACCACCTGGGCACAACATGGCTGCTGGATCATTGATCAAAGGCCCAGATCGGTCGTTCTTTGGTATTACCTTCATTCTTTTTCCATGTATCATACCAGATCTTGAAAATAGCATATATCCTCATTACTTGGTCCAGTTTGGTCATATAATAGCCAATTTGGTCATATAATATATAAAATTGCATCTAGAGAACAAGATCTTTTCAATCAGACTAGTTTAGTGACTTGATTATGCTTGTATTCGACTGACATGTTAAAGATAACACCTTTTGATCTCTTTCTATACATTTTGTTCCATATAATGCTCAAGCTTAATCTTTCATCCCCCAAATCTTAATGATAGCTTAATATCAGCTACTTGAACATATTGATACATTAAGATTCGAACTTTATAAATCCATGTATCCTAAAATGGTCCAATGTTGCTTGAATGACCTAGAATGGGCTTTGATGCTAAATGTTACTTCTTTAATGCTTATCCTTGATTGAATGTGACCTAATCCTTATGCTTGACCCAAATAAAATTTTGATATGTTTTTAACTAATGCTTGGATTTTTCTCATGCTTGTATCCCTTTTTGACGTTATGATGTGAGATGAAGTATGAAAGGTGTTTCATTTAGAGTTTAGAATTCAATCTTTCACCTTGTTCAAATATTGTTCTAATGCTACTTGAATCCATTATGTGACCTCTAAATCAGTAATCCTACTTTCCTTGTACCCCTAAATTTATATGAGGATCGTTCTTGTACACTTATGACGAAATACCCTAATCTTGACTTTATATATGATCTAGTGTGCATGTTGATAACTAGTCTGTAAACTTATGCAAATCCTTCCCTAGTGACAACTTATCTTATATCAGCATCTTCAACTAGTTGCTTGTTGATGTTTATGACACCTAACTCAAGTAGATCCCACATATACACTAATGGTAACAACCTTGCATGATTATAACTCAATATGACTAGTTATGCCAATGTTGATGCTTATGTTGACTAAGCTTTCTCAAATCTTATGATTGCTCTATCCAAGATCATGAAACCCTCATATTATATCCCTGATCTAGTTGTTATGTGTCACTCTAAGTGGTAATGAAACCATGACGTACTACGTTTCTTGATAATGCCTATGCATGGCCTAGTTGAGATATTGAAATCAATGGGGAAAGAAATGAATGACTAGACTTAGGTGAGACATCCAACCCCATGACTATGATTAATGATACCTTATCATGCTGATATTAATCCAATTATACTCATTTGTAATGTCAGGATCTCTATGATGTCCTAATTGACAAGATCTACTCAGGTTGCTAATTATGGTTTTCTAATCAAGTTGTTAATCTTGTGCTCTACTCAAGGTACACTTTACCCTCCTATTAGCTAGACTAGTGGTATTGAATTGCTTTTATGTATGTATGCTTCAATTTCTCGGATGTATATACTTGCTTAAGTTACTTTTTCCCTATGATTAGTATGTTCATTTTGTTTGAAATACATTGAACGAACTTGGAACACAATTGAAATTGTCCACCATACAAGCATGTGCACCTGCTTGAATTCTCGGGGTAAGGGCAAAGGGCATACTCATGGACCTTTCCCTTGGGAAGTAGGTCAAATGGTACTGAATGGTGTTTAGTATAATGGAAATTCATGTAAAACATGTTGTTTGTTAATAAGAAAGTCTTTAGTGTTGTTTATATCTTTTTTAACATTATATCAAGTTTTTTCCAAGCATATATGTTCTCTTAAAATGTGAGTTTATGTATTTTATAGCGTACTCAACATAGTTGCACAGATGTGCATCCATTTTATGATTTTAGGTAACATGTACACTATGGATCTTGCTAGAATTGATGCTTCTGCTCTATTATGATAATCTGATGCTCTTACTCTGGTGATCTGTAATGACATGCAAATGGAATTCTAATGGTTTGACATATGGGACTAAGATCTTGTTTTATGTACTAGTTTACACTAATACATTTTTGGCCTCTAATGTCACTTTTCCTGACATCAATTTACATTAAAAAAAACCGACACTAGATACCATACACCATTGGTTTTTCAGAACAAACGTCACCATAGATGAAGTCTAGCCGATTAAGAAAAGACATAGGTACCTTTTTTTCGTTAACGTTAGTTACCTTCCAAGAAAACCAACGTCTAAGGTAACCCACAAAATACAATTTCAGGGGAAAATATTTGCCTCCAAAAAATTTAAGACGGGCATCAATTTTGTTAGAACCGACGACAGACATCATCACGCAAAATAAAATTTGCCTCCCAAATACTTCATGTAAGGAGGCGGGATCACCCCCTTACTAAACAAAATTGAAGAATAAAACATCCATTCCAATCAAACTCAAAGATATGTTGGAATAGGCACACATTTTCCAAATTTATTATAATGGTATGAAAAAGACCAAAGTATAGCAGCGGAATAAAAATGTTGACTATATTCAATTTATCACAAGGTTATTACAAAAGTACAACATAATATTCCTCAAGGGTTTACATGTATCAATCAACATAAGGATATAGTAAAGGGAAATCTAAACCATAAAATTTTTTGTCTCCAAGCTCTAACTTCTTAAGCTATATCCACATCATCACACCTTGTCCTCATTATCCTCCACCTAGGGTTGGAAGCATACCCCAGCAAGAAGAGAAAATTGATGACATCAGCAAAGGCTGGTATGTGCATACTAAATAGGAAATTGAGCAATATATGGAATAAATGACAACAATATAAAAGGCTTCCCATAGAAAGGATAAGGACCGCCCAAATGCGTATCAAGAGAAAAGGAATTGAAATCATATGATAACAAAAGAAAACTTGCCATTAATAAAACATAAAGATTGTGCCACACAAGCACATGTAAATAATTAGGGCGCACACCCCATATCATCAACCTACATGCATATGAGATAAAGATAGCCCTAGAACAATATTAACACAAAGGTGGCCAAGTCTCATAAACTTGAAACCTAATAGAGAAAGGAATACTGCCAATCTCCCAAATATATAAATCATGGGCCAAGAATCACACATCTTGCCCGGGGTATGAGGTTCCTTTCCATACCAAAAGAGTAAGAAATATCACATCTACTCAGCAGGAAACAACACATCTTCCATAAAAACCAATGCATACACTACTCTAGTGCTACTGAATCACATAGCATGTTAAATGTATAGGCAAGTAGAAAGTATAGTCAGAATATATAAACTAATTACCACATAAGTGACCAACATATACATCCACCTCATAAGTGGGAAAAAGACATCACATGTAATCGTTTAGAGTTCTATCATGAACAAAGCATAAGATAAGAGTTCAAAGAATATCCATGATCACGTGATCAATATCAAATAAGGTAGTTCACATGAACCATACCACATAAGTGACCAACATATACATCCACCTCATAAGTGGGAAAAAGACATCACATGTAATCGTTTAGAGTTCCATCATGAACAAAGCATAAGATAAGAGTTCAAAGAATATCCATGATCACGTGATCAATATCAAATAAGGTAGTTCACATGAACCATGATGTTCAAAAGAAAAGACATTGTGTATAGGCTAATGTCCATAGGAAAAAAGAGAATGAATAAGAATAGGTGAATTTCTCAACATAGAAGAATAGGGGATACATCATACATTTAGAGTGAAGAATTAGAAATTGCTCAATATAGAAATAATGTGGGATGGAATCATACCTCAACTTCAGAGTCTAAACAGTACAAGTCAGTCCTAGATCCAAGCCTAGGCCTCCAAAGAACCTCTAGGGAAGGTGGAAAGGTCCAATAAGTAAGGTTTCCAAGCTTAGAGAGGCTGGTTTCTCCAACAAAGCTCCTATCTCGAGCAAGAAGCACCTTCTCCACTTTAGAGGTGAAAAACCCTATCAAATAAACATGGAGATGAGGTGTTTATGGGTCTAGGTGGGGTTTCACCATGTAAGGACATGGTTATGACCTAGAGGAAGCTGTAAGTAAGACTAACAACATGAAAATAGGGAAGGAAAGAAGGATACTTACTAGTTTTGGCTAAAATCACCAAGGAGGAGCTTAAGAAATCCTAAATAGAGAAATTTGGAACCCTAAGAGCCTTCTTTACCAAGGTAGGCACCTCCTTTTACCTTGGGACAGAACCTTCATGGAAAAAGAGATTAGGAAGGATGCTCTAAGCTAGAGGTAATAAGGAGAGCAAGATTTTTCGAATTGGGAGTTGGGAAGGGGTAGACATGGCTTTATAAAGAAGGGGGAAAACATGAGTGCCTACAGGACTTTCCATGTGTCATGTAAAGGGTGTCCATGGACATGCAAGCCTTTATGGATAAGTAATAAGTCAAGCACGAGATGTAAAGTTACTTTCCATGTATCCAATGCTAAGGGTGCCTATGGACATGCAAACCTTTATGGATAAGGAAGAAGTCAAGCATGAGGTGTCCATGGAGCTTTCCATGTGTCCTTAGCCTAGGGATTGCATGGACATGTAAGAATACATCTCATAGAGGCTTCTTGAATATCAAAATTCGGTCCTAAAAGCCCCTAGAGACTTCTAGGCCATCCCCACCGTCCTTCAAACAAAGAAATAACCCCATTGGTTGATAGCTTTTAAAGATAAGCTCATTTATAAAGAGGGTAATCCCTATAATGCCCTTGGAGAGAAACACCTTTAAACCAAGGTGAAACTAGGTGCCCTATGGTTCAAAAACTCGAGAATGGTTATAGAATATCTAAATATTATAGTGCATGTGATAATTTACAAAGAAAACCTCCGAATTGGGTAAATTACAGAAAACTCCAGAATGTACCTAAAATTGCATAACTTGCACAAACAACATCCAAATTGGACCAAACTTCATCCACAAGTAATCTTTGATGTGTTGAATATGAATTTTCCATTATTTTCCTATTTTGAATTTATATAATCACATTATTCATTACTTATGCCTTTTACTCATTTTCTCTCTCCTATACTTATCCTAATATTTCAAGGAGTCCAAATTAGATAAAATTTGAAATGTAGGGTAATTTTGATATGTAGATTTCAAATTTGAAGTTTGTTTCCACTTTTGAGACTTATTTTTATGAGGTATGTCATATGTCCCATTAACGACCTATGATCTAAATTATTCATCCAATTAAGTTCCTTATATTCATATTACCACCAAAATGAGTTATGTGGCATATTTTATGTATCCATTATTAACGTAGGATTAATGTTAGAACATTAGGTTACATGAAGATGATCTATTAATGCATTAGATTATTGGGGTTATACTAAACATCCATTTAGGTCTAACTTCAACCTTGTTTGGCTAAGTCCAAAATGTCAACTTCCAGGGTAGGGTCCGAGATCTAGTATGTTACACTTCTGGTGTCAGTTTCTTCTCCACAAAACTGACATAATTCACATGAAAACCGTGAAAGTTTGCACAATCTGTGATGGTTATACTTTAAGGACCGACATCTTAGTGTTCGCACCACGAACCCACAAAAAGTGTTCCCCCCAAATTGCATTCTAGTATGGGTTTACTTTCTAGAAACTGATGCCTCTGTCCCCACTGAAGCTAATTTTGTTTCATCCAGATATGGCCTCTTGCATCGATTTTTTAGGTGAAACCAATGTTTTAGACACTAAGTATGGTGTTAGTTGTTTTGAATGTAACCGATGACTATGGCCATTACCGAGGCCAAATTTTGTTTGGGTAAATGCCTCATGCATCAATTTTTTGAAATAAATTGACGTTTATGCCACTATGTGCGGTGTTGATTTTCTGAATGTAAGCAATGACTGTCACCATTACTGAGGATGATTTTTTTTCATTCGGGTAAAGGCCTCTTGGATCATTTTTTTGGAATAAACTGATGTTTAAGTCACTATGTGTGGTGTCAATTTTACTCATCAAACTGAAAACTAACCATTAAGATGTCGATTTTTTTACAATCGACGACTATGTCCCACTTAAGACCCATAAAATTTCTTTCCCCTTCCCATTCTCTATTTAATTTCTCGCTCGATACCTAGCTCTGGAAGTTTTTTCTATAATTGATGTGTCGCACCACAATCATTTTGGAGCTTGCCATCAAGTGAGCTTGCCACCACTGCCGCTTAAGGAGCTAGTCTACTCGTCACTACTGTTGTTGGATGCTACTGTTGTCGGAGCTTGTTGTGCTCACTACTAATGCTGCTGGACGCCATTGCCATTTGAGCTTACTGTGCTGGACTCTTGAATCTTATTGTGCTCACCGCCAGTGCTGTTGTCGCTTTCATTACTGTTGTTGGATGCTACCGCTGTCGCCTTGACGCCTATTGGAGCTTGATTGCCAGAGCTCTCTACTTGGACCCGCTTGAGGAGCTATTATGCTTTGTCGTTCGCTGCATATGCTTCCCCTAGTCTTAGGTAAGAGATCTAACTAGGTGTGCTCTTTCTTAGCTTGGGCGCCACTTGTTGTCTCTGTTTCCCCTATTTATGACTATCCTATATGAAAATGACAAAAAATGACTTAATATGAAAATGTTGATGCCTAAGTCATTGATCTTGCTCAAATCTTATGATTTATCCCTTGTCACTGTTGAAAATCTATAATCTTGAAAGAATCCTAGGTCATGAATAATCTATGTGTAATGATTATCTTGATGATGGGGAATATGCATTGGAGATGTTGAAATCAACGTAATAGAATATGGTACCTAGGTTAGGTGAAAGAATTAATCCTCATGGGTATGATTAAGATTACAAGATGTTGCTATTGATAATCAACTCATACATTATTTGTAATCTTTAGACCTCTTTGAGGGAAACTTTTCAAAGATCTAGTCAATCCTCTCAAATCAAGGTGCCTAATCTAGTTCTCTTATTCAAGGTACACTTTGTCCTCCAACTAGACAAACTAGTGGTATTGAAACTTACTTGTATTAATACAATTAAACATGTTTGTATTTATATAATTGTTTGAGCTACATGTTGCATATGATTACTTTTTATATTGATTGATACATGTTAAACAAACTTTTTATATTACTTGTTACATGTTGTCATTAAATAATATTTCTTGCTATCTTTCTTGATTAACTAACCTAAATGGAAAAGTGAATTGAATAAAATGATGTCACATAAAACCTAGGATATTAATGATGAAACTATGATCATAGGTATAGGAATGGAAACATATATACATTTATTTTGTTGTCCTAGAAACCCATCTAATATTTAATGATTAGGAGTATGTCTTGGATACTCCCTGATTTGGGACTGTTCTTGAACACTTAATCTCACTTAGGATGTAAGTGTATAATGTATATTCAGTTATCAAGATGTTTTATTAGCACTTCCCCATTTGTTCTCTAAGTACATATGTTGGTGGAAATTTGCCCATCTACATCAGTGTACTTACACAACTATGGGGAAATGTTGCCGATTTTTTTTGAAAATCGGATACACATTATACACTTACTAGTGAGATTAGGTGTTCAAGAATGGGATAGGTGGTACACACATTCCTTATTGAACCCTAAACCCTAATCCGTAAACCATAAATGCTAATATGTAAACCATAAACCTAATCTAGCTAACCCTTATCCATTATTCTAAAATAATAAACCCTAATCTAGTAGTAAATCCTAAACCCTAATCATGTAAACCCGAAATCCTAATACTTGTTTTTTCTTTGATCATAGAATGGATAGATCATGGATGTGCAGTCCAAGTAATTGCACCTTAGAGTTTATTGCTGGTCTTGACCAATTTATAAGATTTGTAGAGGAACATAGGAAACAACCTGGAGATATATTCTACTATCCATGTAGGCATTGTGGTAACAACTTGAAAGTTAACACTGTTGACAAAATGAAAAGTCATGTCATGTGCAATGGGATTATATCGGGATATATAGAATGGCACTGGCATGGAGAAAATATAACGATGAGATCAATGAATGTCGATAACAATACTTTTGTTGAAGAAGAAATTGTCGTGGATGATGTAGATGTGAACGAACCGGTTCTGATAGACATGGTTGATGTGATGCTAGATAGTTGTGGGGTATAACACATCGATCCACCTTCCTTATTTAGAAACATTATGCATGATGCTGAGAGACCATTATACTTAGGTTGTACTAAGTTTATGAAGCTGAACATTGTGTTGAGATTGTATACTCTGAAGGCTAACAATAGATAGAGTGAAAAAAGCTTCACGTCATTATTGTCTTTGTTGAAAGAAATTCTTCCTAAAGGCAACGAGTTTCCAATCTCAACATACAAATTAAATAAAATGTTATGCTAATGGGAATGAAATCTAGGAAGATACATGCATGCCTGAATGATTGTATGTTATTTCAAAAGGACTACGCCTATTTGAAAGATTGTTCGAAATGTGGGGTGTCAAGGTACAAAATGATGAATTCAAGGAAGTCCAAAACTAGATCTCCTACCAAGGTGATGCAGTATCTACCTGTAATACCACAGTTTCAATGGTTTATTTGCCAATCCCATGGATGCAAAGACTTTAAGGTGGCATATGGAGGTAAATAAAAATAATGACGGAATCCTACCATACGTGTATGATTCCCCACAATAGAATAAGATTGATTTATTGTACCCTGAATTTGGTGAAGAAGTTTGGAATCTAAGACTTGGGTGCGGTATCTACCTATAATACCACAGTTTCAATGGTTTATTTTCCAATCCCATGGATGTAAAGACTTTAAGGTAGCATATAGAGGTAAAGAAAAATAATGACGGAATCCTAACATACGTGTATGATTACCCACAATAGAATAAGATTGATTTATTGTACCCTGAATTTGGTGAAGAAGTTTGGAATCTAAGACTTGGGATTTATACGAATGTGATGAATACATACAACACATTGAGCATCCAACATATCACTTGACTTGTTATGATTGTTATATACAATCTTCCTCCATGGTTGTGTATGAAACATAGGTACATCATGATGTCATTGTTGATATAGGGCCCTAAACAACATGGAAATGATATTGATGTTTATCTTGAAACTCTGATTGATGACTTAAAGAAACTCTGGGGAGAAGGTCTGATGACCTACGATGCTTTGCGTAGAGAGACATTTTGTTTGCATGCTATGTCATTTTGCGCTATTAATGACTTTCCAACATATGGAAATTTGTCCAGACATAGTGTAAAAGGATCCAAAGAATGCTCTATATGCGAAGAGAACAATGATTCAATACGACTAAAATACATCAAAAAGACTATATGAAGATTTCTTCCAAAAATTCATCCTTAATGAAGGTTTCACAAAGTGTTCAATGGATCAAATGAGGAACAGAGTGCCCCTAAACTTATATCAGGGGAGGTTGTTTATGAAAGCGTAAAAGACTTCATCAATGCATTTGGAAAGAGACCACAATGTACCATTCCCAAACGAAGTGAAAAATCTTTATACAAGAAGAGATCAATATTCTGGGGTCTTCCTTATTAGAGTTCTTTGGTAGTTTTACATTGTATCGATGTCATACATGTTGAGAAAAATGTCTGTGATAGCGCCATTGGTACTCTATTGAATATACCAGGTAAGACTAAAGATGGAATCAAATTGAGAATGGACCTACATGAAATGGGAATTAGGAAAAAATTAACAGAAGTAGTTAGCAATGATTGTAAAGCATATTTACCTCCTACTTGTTACATGTTGTCAAGAAAGGAGAAGAAAACTTTTTGCGAGTGGCTTGCTTAAGGTTAAGGTACCACAGAGACACTCTTGCAATATATGTAGACGGGTATTAATGAAAGATTTTAAGTTTGTAGGTCTTAAATCTCATGATTATCACACTCTAATGCAACAAATATTGCCCATGGCAATTCGATCTAACAACCAAAGCATGCAATGTTTGCAATCACCAGACTTTGTTTCTTCTTCAACACTCTATGAAGCAAAGTTATTGATCTTGAGAATCACAATAAGTTGCAAAGAGAAGTGGTTGTTATCCTATGCCATCTGGAGATGTATTTTCCTCCTTCATTCTTTGATATAATGGTACATCTTGTCGTCCATTTGACTAGGTAAACAAAAATGTTGGGACTAGTTTTTTGCATTGGATGTATACTTTTGAATGGTACATGAGTGTTTTTAAAGGTTATGTTTGAAATGTTACCTAAAGGGAGTATTATTGAGGGTTACGAGGCCAGGAAGGTTATAAGCTTTTGCAGTGACTTTCTGAGTTATAATGAAGCTCCTGTAAATTACAAGAATATTAGGGACTATTTCGACAAAGGGACTTTAGGGGCACGAGTGAAACTAATCAGTCATGAGTTTTGGAAACAAGCTCACTTGAGTGTTTACATCATCGAACATACCAATTCCACCAAGACAAAATATCCTTGAGCTAATTCAATGTGGCTTGCTAGAGAGCATAACAAGATATTTATTAGGTGGTTTGAAGATAAGGTCTTATGTCAACTATCTCAAACAACAAATAATGTTGCTAAAAATATCAAATGCCTTTCCTTTAAACCAAAAATGAATCTTATGTGTTATGAAGGGTTTGACATAAATGGGTTTCCATATTACACAAAGTGTCAAGATGATAAGAGCGTTGTGCAAAATAGTGGGGTCACCCTTCAAGCGTCTTCATTATTTTTTCTAATGCAAAGAATAAGAGTCCAAGTGAAGCTAAAATGTCATATTAAGGTGTCATTGAAGACATATGGGAGTTTGACTATGCAAATTTCAAAATTCTGGTCTTTAAGTGTAATTGGGTTGATAACACCAAAGGAGTTGTAGTGGATGAATTGGGTTTCACATTAGTGAATTTTGAAAAGATTGGCGAGAAGGGTGAACCATTCATAATGACATTATAGATGAAGCCAGTATTTTATAAAAATGGTCAGTTGTTCTTCATGGTAAAAGACAATTCATTGAAAATCATATAGATGAAGAAGAGTACTATGAAAAGTATGATGACACCAGTCCATTCTCAATTGGCTTGCCAACACCAAATATTGAAACTGATGCTGACTTGTATGTGCATACTGAGGGAATCTTAATTGGTAAAGTATCTCAATATTAAAGGCATGCTTTTATTTTCTAAATGTTAGATGTGCATTTTATAATCTTATATTTCATCGTTTGACCATTTTATATGACATTTTTTCTAGATGGCGTCTGACCACGATTATGATGATCACGATGATGATTACCATGAGGTTGAGCAGCATGACGATGTACACCTTGACACATGTATAATTTGTGTATCATTTTATTGTAGAGATGCACATTTTACAATATGTCTATCTTGTTGTATTTTTGTATTGTTTTATCGCATGTATAAATTATATTTTTTTATGAACTGTATGTGTTTTCTTTGTCGATTTTAGGTTGAGGATGTATGCCCTGAGGATCTTTCTCAGCATGATGAGCAACATCATAAAAAGGAAAAATAAGGGGAATCACCATGATGAAAAAGTTGATACAACAAAGGGGTAACTGACCAAAGTTGGACATTTGAGTTTGATCATGCAAGAAATCCGTTTGGAAAGAACCACAACTCTTTTCTAGAATATCTAGGAGTTCTTACTCATGGCCATTATAGTATAGTAGTAAAATCTTGGCATAAAATTGATAAAAGCAAGAAAGACTTCATATGGAAAGAACTATGTGTGAGACATTATCATTTGTAATTCTATTTTTAAAGCTATTTACAATTCTATTTTTAGGAATATTCCATTATGTATAAGAAATTTTACATAGAATATACGACCTAGATGAAAATCTATATCGTAAAAAGGTGAAGCAATGTTGTGGGAGGCTACTGAGGAATTATAGGACAACTCTAACAAGACTATACATACGGGACACTAAGAAGAGGAAGAACTCAACCATTAAGCAATGGTTCTATCTTGACCCAGAGACATGGGGGTGTTTGTTGCTATGAAAAATACCAATGAATCCTAGGTATTAAAACTCAGTCCCCATAGTGAATACATTCTTATGAATTCATTGTTTTACCTTGCCATTGATTGTTATGTTTTACTTACCAATTACTATTGAATATTGTTACTAACCATGATGCAAGCCATGCTCAAAGAGAAGGTGTGGAAAGAATGTACACAACCACATGATGGGTCTAGGTGGCTATGCACATCTTCACCAAAAGCTACTACAAGCGTCTTCTTCTCAGCAGCCTACTCCTGGGACTGTTGAGTCATCTACTACTACTAAACCTCTACATCACCATGATCTATGGATAGGAGGGAGGAAAAACAAATATGGAGATATACCCACCCCACAACTACTGAGGCGACTACATACATGGTAAAATTCAACTCTTAGAGAAATTAGTATTGATGATTGTTATGTTTTACTTACCAATTACTATTGATGATGATTAGAGGGAGCTCTACGAGCAAAGGAAACAAGGCAAGTTCATCCCTGAAGGCACGAGGGATGAATTGATATTTTCTCTAGGTAACCCAGAGCATCCTGGGCGTGTTAAGGCTGCAGGCACTGGTGTTGGTATAAGAGCATTATTTGGGCCATCGGAGCAGACATGAAAATCTATCAAGAAAGGGGGATTGTTAAAAGAGGAGGTAAAAGAGTTAATTGCAATGGGAATTCATGAAGCAATGAGCCAGTAACATGCTTTTCAACCAGCTACCACGATAGTACTTGTGCCCCCCACTCTTCATACGATGTGGACCCCCTGATAGAGTTGGTTGGGAGTAATCATGTGGACCCTCCACCTAGCACGTTGCCACGGAACCATTCTTACCCTAATCCCAATCCCACTATCTAAATGGGAAGTGTTAAAGGGACTAGAGAGCCCGTCCCTGAGTTGCCCAAAAATCACACGCAGATATATGAAAAAGGAAATAAAATTCTTCTTTATTGAAAATTAACCAAAATGTTTATTACATAGGGCTCGTAGGAAACATGAATACAAATATACAGATAAGGAAACTAAACCAACACTACATCCCTTTTATATTATCTCCCATGTAGAGTCCATATTGATGTAGTAGTCTTTGTCTTTAGCAGATAACAAATGAAGTAGATAGGAGGTGCATAATCCTTCGTTCTTTTCATTGCCTAAAATCAAGAAAATCATGACACAATCAATGTAATTGCATAGTACACTATTAAAAACAAGTAAAATAGTTTTATATCAGAATATTATACTTGGCATGACTTATATAAAAATAATCAATGGATAATTTTCGAAAGCAATATTTGTTTGACAAGATTTTCTTACAAATTACTGATTATGCTAATATCGAGAAGCGTGCTTATATAATTATGTGGCTCCATCGCCCCAACGAGATGGGGGAGATCGTCAAGATCTTTCTCTCCATATGAGGTAGAAGGCCAATTGACATGTACATGTTTGAGATCAATCGACATGTACAAGTTCCACCCTCTAAATGAGGAGGTTACTTGTACTCAAAATCAACAAGTATTACTGGCAGTCATAATGGGCAACATCATTTATGTTTTCCAGTTTGTTGCAAACTATGATATAGAAAATCGAAAGACTAATTAGTAGGGAAAAATATCTCAAACAAATACATAGCCAAGTATACATTTCAAGATGTACATAAAATGTATCATCAATATTATTAGTTTGTTCAAGGAGGAGGTATAATTGCGTATCTTCTTGGTTGATTTTTGGAATATGAATTCCAAGAAATAATAGATCAACACCTTAAGTCAAATCCTAGATCAACAAGATTGGATCAAGGGTCAAGATCATGATGTTTATAAGATCATGTTTTAACATTCAAGATTAGGGTTACTCATTCCTATTTTTACCTTGGGTTTAGGTCATTCACTTATGATCAACAATATTTCAAGATGTCCAACATTATTCATGTGTCAAGATTATTTCTAGTATGAATGACCTACCTAGGTATTTAGGAGCATATAAGATAACCCTAATCATTATAATCATTAGTCAAGTCATTATCAAGTCTCTAGATCATCATCATGATGAATTTGCATCATTAGTAGTCAAGATTAGATCAAGTTTTAATTGATGTAATGAGTAAAGTTAGAGATCAAATATTAGATCAAAAGATCAAGTATTTAACAAGAAAAGGTCACATATATGCATTTCAATGGATGATTTACTAAAAATGAGAGTTGGGATGTGAATTAGGTCTTCAACATTTTTGTTAAATCAGGATAATTTTTTTGATGAAAATGGACTATAATTTCAATATATTTGGAGTTATGATGCATTTTCTAGGATTTAATCAAGATTTGATAATTTACAGCTAATATTCGTGAGAGTGGTAGAAAAATACCTTAAAATAGGGAAAATACACAATCGTTGGATGATGAGTGGACGATCAAGATTGTGCCATGTAGGCGCTAATGAGTGGGGCGGTTTACTGAGCAAGGATCTGATATGATTCCTTGATTTGGCTAGTCCGAATGCGGTTCACTCGATTCTATTGGGTTGCGTTGATTTCCCTATGGACTGGGGGTTTACGAACCCGTTCTCCTTCGTTCAGGCTTCCACACGAGCCAGGAAGTGAGGCAGAGGGGCTTGTTGTAGATTTGGGGGTGTAAGAGTAGGAGGAGCTGAAGAAGGCATGCGAGGTGCTATTCAAATTGCTAAACCTTCGCAAAGCGGATGGGTGCCTTGATCGAAGGCAAGAGGATGTGAGGGTAGGATGCCCAATTTAGGTTAGACAACGGTGAAAAATGAACATTAGAATAAAAGGTGAGGAAATGGGGGGTTCTCAAGGCTGAGAGAGAGAGAAAGGGTGAGGCTCCTAGCAAGATGTTGTGGTGGCAAACATGGGGGAGCTTTTTTATAGTGTTGGGGCTAGGGTTAGGACTAGATCGGTCCTTGGTTGCAAACCAAGGTCGCCAGAGTTATAAGGGGAGTTGGGGGAAAGGTGTTTATGGCTAAACACTACCTTAATGGTAGTAAAAATGGTTATATATTGGTGCAAAATCACAAGTCCAACATTTCTATGCGATTAGAATTTCAAATCTTGCTCATAAATGATTGATTGCATGTTTTAGTCTCATTAAATCCTCCTCATTAATTGCAAGTGGTAGGAGATGACCTCTTGGATATTTGATCATGCCTCCAATCCATGGGAGCCTGATCCATGGGTCAGCGTTTGTCCCTCATCCTTAGCTCGGCTTGCTGACTTGGATAAGTCAAATAAAAGGGTTAAAGGGATTTTTAGCATATAACTTCAAGAAATCATAGGAAATTTTAGGAATATCCAATTGAGGTGAAATTTGGAACATAGCTGACAAGAATGTGTAGGATATTAAGAAAAAGTTTGAGAACCAAAAGATAAAGTTACATGGAAAAGTATACTTCTCTAGATAAAGTGATGATTTAACCTAATTTGTACTGTCACAAGGTGTATAAAATTCACATTGATCATTATATTTTGAATCTGAGTATCAACATTGATTAAGTAGCCAAGGAAAATACATTGAGGTAATGAGTGAACATAATGAGGTTAAAATTGGAATTGAACAAAATAGAGGAAAAACTCACATTATCACATCCTCCCCTCCTTAATAGGAATTTTGTCCCTAAAATTTAGACTTCCTTTAAGATGTTAGGAAATATTTCCTCCATATTGGATTTCAACTCCTAGGTAGCATCATCACTATCATGGTGCTTCCATGACACTTTAACCTTATGGATCTTCTTATTTCTGAGCTACTTGGTGCGTGTATCGAGTATCTTGACTGGAATCATGGTATACAAGGGTGTCCCTGAATTCAATCGGTTCATGATTGAGGATGTGGCTAGGGTCGTTGACATACCTCTTTAGGTTTGACACATGAAAGACATTTTTCATCATGCTATATTGTGGGGGTAAATACAACCTGTAACCATATTCCCTAATACAGTCCAAAATTTCATATGGACTCATGTATTTCCTTTGTTCTTCACAATAGCTCGAATAAGTTGAATCTTTAGAAAAACATGGTCACCTACCAAAAACCGAGTATCAGTCCTGTGTGCATCAACATAAGACTTTTGATGGTCTTGTACCCTTTTCAGTCTTTTCTTGATTAGGTTGATATTATCAGAATAAAGTTGTAGCTCCTCAGACTTTAGAGTCCGTCTTTCGCCTACTTCATCCCAGTAAAGTGGAGATCTACACGGCCTTCCATATAAGGCTCCATACAAAGGCATGCCTATACTAGACTGGTAGCTAATTTTGTAGGCGAACTGAGCAAGAGGAAGGTAGTGGTCCCATGAACCACCCTAATCAAGGACCCATGATCTCAGCAAGTCTTCTAGAACATGAATTGTCCTTTAAGACTGTCCTTCAGTTTGTGGATGATATGCAGTGCTGAAGTTCAACTGAGTCGCTAGTTTTTCCTACACTTGTCACCACAAGTGAGATTTGAACTTTTCATTATGATCTGACACAATGGACATAGGAACCCATGCAATCTAACTATCTCATGAATGTAAAGCTCTGCTAACTTTGGGACTTTGGTTGTTGTCTTGATCAAAATAAAATGGGTTGATTTAGTCAGACAGTCAACTACAACCCAAATGGCATCACTCCCTTTCCTGGTCCTGTGTAGACCCACCACAAAATCCATGATAATGTTTTCCCATTTCCATTCAGGGTTAGGTAGGGGTTGTAGAAGCCTCCTGGACATTGATGTTCAGCCTTGATCTGCTGGCAAGTCAAACACCTAGAGATGAAAGAAGCAATATCAATCTTCATATTCCTCCACCAAAAGTGTCATTGTAGATCCTTGTACATTTTAGTTGATCCAGGATGCACTCTATATTTTGACCTGTGAGCTTCTCGTAGCACCCTTTCTGTCATATCTGAATCCTCCAGAGCCCGTATGCATTTTTTGTGCCAGATTCCACCATCCATACCGTCCGTTAGATGGGTCCGGGGTTTGTCTAGTAGTTTATTCATCTCTTCAAGACTCTTGCTATTTTTCAGTGTTGTCAAAATATCAGACTGAAGGCCTGGTTTGACATAGATGCTGACCAACCTGAGAAAATTGTTAATATGCCTTGGGGCCCAAGGTGACATGACATCCATGTTTCTCGATTCAGTGGTAAAAATGGCAAACCTGCTGAGTGCATCAGCTACTACATTTGCCTTACCAGGGTGGTAGGAGATGGTGAAGTCATAGTCTTTGAGATACTCAAGACATCACCTCTGTATGAGATTGAGATCATTTTGTGTTAGGTCATACTTCAGTCTTTTGTGATCAATGAGGATGTCAAAGGTGGCACCATACATGTAGTGTCACCATATCTTCAGAGCGTATATGATGGCGCAAGCATGAGGTCATGGGTTGGGTAGTTTACCTCATTTGGAATCAATTTTCGAAAGGCATAGGAAACTCCCCTTCTATCATGTGTGAGGGTACAACCCAGACCAAACTTTGATGCATCAATGAAGATGATGAATCCGTCATTTCCTGAAGGGAGGGTCAAGATAGGTGTTGTTGTTAGCTTTGTCTTCAGTTCCTGAAAACTAGACCCGCACTCCTTCGACCAGACGAACTGCTCTATATTCCTAGTGAGCTTTGTGAGGGGTAAGGCGGTCTTCCTGAAGTTGGGTATGAAGCACCATAATAGCCAGAAACACCCAGAACACTTCAAATTTCAGAAACATTTTTGGGGGCTTGCCACTCAAGAACAACCAACACCTTGGCGAGGTCAACATAAATTTTGCCACCAAAAATTATGTGACCCAAGAACATGATTTCAGAAATCAAGAATTCACATTTTGACAAATTTGCATAGAATTTCTAGGATTGGAGGATATAGAGAACTTTGTTAAGATGAGTATGATGTGACTCAATGCCATTTGAAAATATCAAGATGTCATCAGTGAAGACTACTACAAACTCATCGAGGAAAGGTTGTAACACACTATTCATCAGGTTCATAAACACACAAGGGGCATTCATCAACCCAAATGGCATGACCATAAATTCATAATGCTTGTATCAAGTTCAAAAGGCAGTTTTAGGTATGTCTTTGTCCTTAACCTCGAGTTGGTGACAATCTTAGAGAAGACATGAGAAGAATGAAGTTGATTGAAAAGTTTGTCACTTCTGGGCATCAAATATTTATTCTTTAGGGTAGCTTGATTGATGATACGACAGTCAATGTACATGTGAAGGGATCCATCCTTTTGCTTGACAAGTAGAATGAGTTCTCCTCAATGAGATGTACTAGGGTGAATGAAACCCTTATCTAGTAATTCTTGCAACTGCTTTTTCAGTTCAATCAATTCAGTAGGAGCCATCCGATAGGGTGCTCAAGAAATAGGTGTGGTACGGGGTGCTAAGTCAATAGAGAATTCAATGTCATGATTAGGTGGTAGCCGAGGGAGCTCCTATGGATAAACACTTGGGTACTCACAAACTATGCCATTGTTTTCTAGAGTACTTGTATCATGATTGACTATAGTTATAGTTTCTAGGTATGTTTTACACCCTTTGGATATCAAGGTTTGGGATTTGATATGAGAAATGACAATATTTTCACTTCAATCTTTTCTTCTAGGAATTACAAGAATGGGGAGGTTGGGTTTAGATATAATGAATTTCTTGGCAGGACAATCGATCATGGCATAATTTTTGAGAAGCCAATCCATCCCCAAAATAAGGTCAAAGTCTTCCATGTCTAAGAGTATAAATACAAATTCAAGATTATGACCAACATAAGATAGATGGACTTTTTCAACAATATAGTAGGAGACTTTCATTTCCCCACTTGATGTAGTTACATCAAGTATGTACCCTAAGTCCCTTGTTTCAATATTGAGCATATAGGTGAGACTCTTAGGCATGAAGATATTTTTAGACCCAGAGTCAAATAGAGTGATAAAATAATGATCATACCTAGATATACAAGTATTTGGTGTAAGGTGTTTGTACAAGATAATCATGATACAACATTCTAAAAATAATTTTGAATTTAAAATAGTAGCTTCCATGAGTTTGTTCCCATTGGTATTTTCCTCATCTACATTCACTGTAAAGACAAGAGATTATCGGTCCTTGCCCTGTTTGGCCCATATTGGAGGAGGGTGAGGGAAGTTGTCTCTGAAATTTCCCTCCTTATTACAGAAATGGTAAACTGAAGAGAAGTACTTGCGTTGTCCAGAATGGGGGTTACCGCAGTTGCGGCAATGAGGAACATTGGGATTCCAGTCTTGACCTCTATTTTGGCCAGGATTTTGATTCTAAGTAGGGCCCCAATTGAGTTTTGGTTCTTGCCTTGATTGTAGTTCTGGGTAGGATGATTTATGTTCTTCTGTCGGTTTCTGTTCTTATTGCCACCATTATGGGGTTTCCCTTTCTACTCAGGCTTTGCGAGCACAACATCAGTACACCCTAGGTAGGAAAGGGTAGGTAGTGGCTTCCCGTGTCCCATCCCCAAGGTTCTCTCCATGGACAAGTCATGGTCATAGGCTTCTTGAAAAGAGGTAGGTTTGGATGAGAAGACAAAGGCTTAGAGGGTTAGAAAGAGCCCATCAATGTAATGGTCCAGTTTCTTCTCTTCCACGAGATTAGTGATGTGCCTCTCCAGGAGACGGAATTGTTTGACTATACTCAGCCACAATGTTGGTACCTTGGGGGTAAGGGTAAGGGTAAGGATTTTTTTTATTTCTGTTTTATTTTAGAGGTGGGCTGAAAGTGGATGGTAAAAATGGGTTTAAAGGCCTCCCAGTTTATAGGGATGACATGTTGTGACCGATAATAGTTTTCCCACTACAACTTGGCCGCCCCATTCAACTGGTAGGTGGTAAAACCAACTTTGTCTTGTTCAGGTCACCTCAAAACCCTAAAGGTATTCTCCATAGGAACTAACCAGGAATCAACCTTATCTAGGATATCATCCTTATCCTCACCATAAAAAGCTTATGGGATAAGTTTTAGGAAATCTTGAATGGTAATGGGTTTTGGGTTATGGGTGGGTACTAGAGATGTTGTATGGATTGCCAAGTCATGGAAGTGGCTATCTATTTCATTTCCCACTCCCCATATTTGTGCTCTTATTAGTAGAACCGACATCCTCATAATCATTCATGCGAGTCTTCTTTCCCTTATCTTTGGTACCAGATGTTCCTTCACCATCCCTATTGTTCCTAGTTTTTGGGGCCATCTGCAAGGGTCCAACTGATATATGTTTTCTCGTTTAAAATTTTCAAATCAAAGATATCATAGATCATGGCAATATTTGTAACTTTGGTTCAATCTTTCTCAAATTATTTTTGAATTTTAGTTCTTTCCCATCCTTAGACTACTAAAAAATAGTGAGAGTAGTTGATCAAGGTATGACATCGTAATGAGAGCAAGAAGATGAGAAGTCATCCTACTTTTTTCTAATAGGCGGCTTGGGTAGTCCTTAAAGAAGAGATGAGATGCTAGAATACTCTCTAGGGTTATTGGGAAGTCATCCTACTTTCTTCTAATAGGCGGCTTGGGTAGTCCTTAAAGAAGAGATGAGATGCTAGAATACTCTCTAGGGTTATTGGAAGTCCTTCCATTCATTTCAGGATCCACTAAGGCCAGGTGGAGTTGGGGGAACCTCAGCCACCATAAAGACGGATAGGAGGTGATTATGCTAGAACCCACTTTATGCTCTTTCTAGACACCTCAGTTTCACCATAGTGAGCTTTAGGGCTTTATTGGTTCAAAGATTAAGAACATCATTTCATTAATGCATATGAAGTGTGTTATGGCTTTGATACCAATTACCACAGAACTATTCTTACCCTAATCTCAATCCCACTGTCTAAATGGGCAGTGTTAATGGGATTAGAGCGCCCATCCCAGAGTGGCCTGAAAATCACATAGATAATATGCAAAAAGGAAATAACATTCTTTTTTTATTGAAAATGAACCAAAATTTTTATCACATAGGGCCTGTGGGAAACATGAAAAGAAAGATACAGATAAGGAAACTAAACAAACACTACATCCCTTTTATATTAGCTCCCATGTAGAGTCCAGATTGATGTAGTAGTCTTTATTTTTAGCAGATAATAAATGAAGTAGATAACATGTGCATAATCCTTACTTCTTTGCATTGCCTAAAATCAAGAAAATAATGACACAATGCAATTACATGGTATGCTATTTAAAATAAGTAAAATAATTTTATATCAAAATAGTATACATGGCAAGACTTATAATAAAAAATGGCCAACAAACAATTTTCCAAAGAAATATTTGTTCGAAAAGATTTTATTACAAATTTCCCATTACGCTGATATCGAGAAGCATGCTTATATATTTATGTGGATCCATCACCCCAAAAAAATGGGGGAGGTCACCAGGCTCTTTCTCTCCATATGAGGTAGGAGGTCAATTGACATGTACAAGCTTGAGATCAATTGAAATGTACAAGTTCCACTCTTCGAATGAAGAGGTTACTTGTACTCAATATCAAAAAGTATTACTATACTCATATTGGGCAATATCATTTATGTTTTAAGTTTGTTGCAAACTATAATATAGAAAATTGGAAGATTAATTAGTAGGGAACAATAGCTCAAACAAATACATATCTAGATATACATTTTAGGAGGTAAATAAAATGTATCATCAATACTATTAGTCTATTCAAGGAGGAGGTATAATAACATACCTTCTTGGTTGATTTTTGGAATACGGATTCAAAGAAATAATAGATCAACCCCTTGCGTCATATCCTAAATCAACAAGATCGGATCAAGGGTCAAGATCGTGATATTTAAAAGATCATGTTTCAATATTCAAGATTAGGGTTACTCATTCCTATTTCACCTTGGGGTTAGGTCATTCACTTATGATCAACAATATTTCAAGATGTCAAACATTATTCAAGTGTCAAGATTATTTCTAGTATGAATGACCGCCTAGGTATTTTAGGAACATCTAAGCTAACCCTAATTATTATGATCATTATTCAAGTCATTATCAAGTCTCTACATCGTCATCATGATGAATTAGCATCATTGGTGTTCAAGATTAGATCAAGTTTTGATTAATGTATTGAGTGAAGTCTGAGATCAAATATTAGATCAAAAGATCAAGTATTTCACAAGAAAATGTCACATATATGCATTTGAATGGATGATTTACTAAAAACGAGATTAGAAATATGAATTAGGTCTTGCGATCATTTTTATTGAATCAGGATAATTTTTCTAATGAACATGGACTTTAATTTCAATTATATTTGGAATTATGATGCATTTTCTAGGATTTAATCAAGATCTGACTATTTATATCTAATATTTGTGAGAGTGGTAGAAAAATATCTTAAAATAGGGAAAATCCATGATCACTCGATGATGAGTGGATGAATAGGATCATGTTGCATATGCGCTAGTGAGTGTGGCAGTTTACTGAGCAAGGATCCAGTATGATCCCTTGATTTGTCCAGTTCGAATGTGGTTTGCTCGGTTCTATTGGGTTACATTGATTTCTCTCTGGACTGACGATTTACGAACTCATTCCTCCTTCATTCAGGCTTCCACATGAGCCAGAAACTGTGGTAGAGGGGCTCGCCAGATATTTGGGGGTAAAGGAGCAGGTGGAGGTGAAGAAGGTGGATGAGATGCCACTTAGTTTTTCCAAACCTTTGCAAATTGGATGGGTTCCTCGATCAATGGACAGAGGACGCGAGGGTAGGATACCCAATTCAGGACATACGGTGTTGAAAAATGAATAGTAAAAGAAAAGGTGAGGAAATAGAAGTGCTCAAGGATGAGAGAGAGAGAGAGAGCAAGGGTGAGGCTCCTAATAAGATGTGGTGGCAGCTTGCATGGGGGAGCTTGTTTATAGTGTTTGGGCTAGGGTTAGTGCTAGATTGGTCCTTGGTTGCAAACTAAGGTCGCCGGAGTGAGAAGGAGAGTTGGTGGAAAGGTTTTGATGGTGAAATAAAGCCTTAATGGTAGTCAAAGTGGGTATAGATAGACGAGACATCATGAGGATAACATTTCTATGCTATTAGAATTTCAAATCTTGGTCATAAATGATTGATTGCACGTTTCGGTCTCATTGACTCCTCCAAGCTGATTGTGGGAGGTAGGATACAACCCCCTGGCTGCTTGATCAGGACTCCAATCCATGGGAGCCTGATCTAAAAGTCACGGGTTGGCCCTCATCCTTGGCTCGGCCGACTGACTTGGAAAAGTTTAATAAAAGGGCCATTTAAAGGGACTTTTAGCATATAACTTCAAGAAATCATAAGAGACTGTAGGAATGTCCAATTGAGGTGAAATTTGGATCATAGGTTAAAAAGAATGTGTAGGATACTAAGAAAAAGTTTGAGAACCAAAAGATAAAGTTACATGGCCAAGTATACTTTTTTGGATAAAGTGATGAATTAACCTAATTTGTAGTGTCACAAGGTGTATAAAATTCACATTGATCATTATATTTTGAATTTGAGTATCAAAACTGATGAAGTAGCCAAGGAAAATTAATTGAGGTCAAGAGTGAACATAATGAGGTCAAAATTGGAATTGAATAAAAATAGAGAAAAATCTCACATTATCACACGTCCACTGTAAGTAATTTTATTACATAGTAGTCTTTCAAAATGATTTGTATAGTATATATAACACTCTATTGAAATTGGTAGGTGTTGAGGCCATGCCATCTTAAATTACACGAATGTGTTGTTGTTGTGGGCATTGCTTACTCACACCTTGAATGTGACATGATTCATGGTTCACCATTGCCCGCCGATTCAGTTCGTGTGACTCTAAACTTGGTTTACGCCCCTTGGAAGCAGACTCCACTGCCATTGCACACCCCAAGCATGACACGATAGGTGATGCAAAAAGCAGCATGGTCGCGTGGCTCAAAGTTGGAGTTATCTATACCGATGTATGGTAAATTTACATTGATCTTGTATCTTTATATACATGACACAATTGATATAAAATTATATATGTGCATGACATAGCACCTAAGAAACCCCTTATAGATCATCCTGCACCTCCATCTCCACCTCCACCTCCTCCTCAAATACTTGGTTGGCTTGAAAAGGACCTATTCGACTCGATAGGTCCTCTATGCAAAGGTATGACACTATATATAGGTGAACATGACGAATGCTCACCTATGATGGTTTCTATTTAAGGAGGACGTTGTAGGTCAACATCATGATACTAGTACATTTCTACAATATGTATTGAAGTTGTTTGGTTATGCTTGGTTGAATACATCTATGATAGAACTTTAGATATGGTGAGATTTTATATAGCTATATATCTCATTTTATATATGTTGATCTATTTTCTTATGTATTAATGCATACATACTATATATTTTACAACCACAGACATAGGGTCTATAAAGAGTTTTCACTGCCCCATGTGGCATTTCTAGTTCCATCCTTGATTAGACATGTAATTAAAGACCATGCATATGTTACCCATTAATGATCTACCCCATTTCAATATTTTGGTAAAAATAAAAAGGGCATGATGTTAGCTCCATACAATGTTGAGTAAGTTTACTTACATTGCTTATAATTTGAATTAATACATTACATTTCATTTTGGATGTTGAGTTATAATTTGTTTGTCTTCTTATTACTCAGGAGTAAGCATTGGGTGTTATTGGTTATTTTCCCCGTGACACTATCTCTATATTATCTAGATCCTAAGGGTGATAAAATACACAGTGGGGACACAATTTGAAAAAGGCATTATTCATGTGAGTAAATTTTTATATTTATATATATTAACATACATTTTACATGACTATTGACTAATGTAATTCAATGTGTTACATTAACATATATGTCTATGAAATAATTGAAAAAAGTTGGAGGAAAGGTGGACAATAGAAAGAAAGCGACAGTTTGGGAGAATGTTGAGGTAGTTTTCTGACTCCAATGCATATTTATGCCAACTATGCTTACTTTTATTTATTAACATTTTGTATGTTGAAATTTATAGTGTTCTATACAAAACAATGATTGGACATTGATACACGCAAACTACACATCAAACGCAAGTGTACGTATCAATATAATATAGGCCTTAAGAGGCACAGATGTCGAACCCAGGGAAACGTTATTCCAGAAATTACTACTAACTATAATGCAATCAACTAGGCCAATGAAACCCTGATTGAAGATTTAATTATTGGAAGAAGAAAATAAATCTAAAATTGTTGGTTTTCGATCTCAATTAGAGTGAATTCCTTAGGAATATTGTTTCACCTTAGTTAACATTGCAATTAACATCATAACATTAATAAACACCTCTCCTAACCCCAAACTAAGAGACTAGTAGCTATAATTACACGCTCTCATAGCATAATTCACTACCTAACCTAATACCAATCCCACTCTCGTAACAATTGTGTTATTATAAAAAACTTTGAGTAATCTCATCACATTCGTAAGCCATCTTTCTCAAAGGGAGATATGAAACATATATTTCTATGAATTTTCTAACCATTAACTCCCTTTTTCAAAGCAATTAAAGGTTTAATTAACTACCTATGGTTATCAAGCATGGATAATTCATGACAAACGCATAGAAACAAGTCCAAAAATTAAGAGAAATTGATCTATTAATGCATAAAAGTCAATTACAATGTATAACCAGGCTACTCCTGGGTCTTAAGGAACAAGGGGTTTAGCCCTGCAAGATTTCTATTATCAAGAACATGAGAGAAAAGAAGAAAAATGTGGGAAATATTAGAAAACTAAAGAAATCCCCTAGAGAAGATGGTCCAGATGATCCCCTCTGACGAACGTGATGATTTGATGTCTTTTGACTGCAAATCTGCACACCGGAGCTGCCCGAATCATCCGTAATGTGGGTTTCTTCTCCACTTTCTCCTCTCCTTGCTCTCGACTACCTTCCAACATAATAGAACAAGCTAGATAGGGTGGCCGAAATTTCCCTAAGTCATAGAATGACTTAGGGCGTTATTAGTTACCAACCGCCATATTAGACTTAATTTTTAGAACTTCCTGATCTCGTTGTATCTGTACTACTGACTGGGTGTCGATAGTACCAACGTCTTCAATAGTTTTGGTTGCCTGGATAACTATCAGTACTACTGAGCTTGAATTCGATAGTACAGAGATTTCTCGTGAAATTCCAATTCATCCTTGTGATGTTGTCAACAGTATCAACTTCTGGGTTGGTACTACTGAGTCTTCTCGATTTCCATGTGTTCCAAACTAAGCATATATTGGTACCACCGACACTAAATTGGATAGTACCAAACTTTCTAGATTTGTGTAGATTCATCTAAAACACACAAAAACTAAACATAATCTCTTAAAATATAGTTTTTTTTAGGAAAGGTAATGTTATATTATAAAAAACACATCAAGCAAGCGAAGACCTGCTTATGTGGAGAATGAACAGGAAGTTTGTTTTGAAAAGGAAGCAGCTGGAAAAAAGAAAAGAAAAAAATTGAAAAAGACTGAAACAAAAACATAATGAGGCAAAGTTTAGCTAGCTGGGGGGAGGCACCCCTTAAGACAAACCTCCTTTCAAAATATAATGTTTTAGCATTCTAGTGATATTCCTGATTTGAAAATGTCTTTGAAAAGATTTGATAGTCACAGAAGTTGCTGCACTAAGCTGACCCCATCCTCATCATCAACCATAGCTTTCAGATCACATAGAAATGCTGCTTCAGATTTGCCTTCTTCCGATTCAACCATTCTTCCATCAGTTATTTTTCCTGCAGTTTTGTAAGAATGTGAAGATCTGCATCTATTTGTGATATAATAATTTTTACCAAATTTTTGACGTTGTTGAAAGTTCTATTGTTCCTTTCTTTCCAAAGGTTCCAGCAAATTGTGATAAAGATATCATTACTTTTGAAATTTTTGTAGTGTCTTGAAGGTGTTATTTGGATGGGGAAAATTTCTTCCTGGAGATCGGGAAGACATTTTTGCATGAAGTGTGAAATTTTTTTTTGTGAGAAAGTGCATTTAAAGAAGATGTGGCTGACTGAATCACTATTTTTTCACAGAGGACACATCTGAATGGTCCAATGAAACCCTTTCTTGAGATGTTTTCACCTGTAAGAAGTTTATTGTGTATAAGAAGCCATAAGAATGTTTTGTATTTTTGAGGCCATTTTTGTTTCCAAAGTTTCGATGAAGATGGTGAGATACCTCTGAAGCTGAGAAAGTTGTATGCAAGTTTGACCGAATACTCTTTCCCCCATTTCCAGGTGATGTAATTTGAGGTGTTGTTTTCCAGAGTACTAGCAAGATTTCTAAATTCATTTTGACTGACCTGGGGAAGGATACATCTTTTTAATGAGTTTGGTCTGTTGCTTGTCATGAGAGAAAGGGCTTTATCAATTTTTAAGTTGAGAAGTTTTTTTGGAGTTGACCAAGATGTTCTAAGGTTTACAACTGAGTTTTTTTCATACCATGGGTCAGTCCAAAAGGAAATGTTTTTGTGAGAATGTGGAGGGGTGATTATGATTTGAAAAATCATGTTTATATTTTTATTGATGAATTTCCAGAGTGGGGAAGCAGATTTTCGCTGGATATGATGCCAAGGAGGTGAGTTTTGATAGTATTTATTTGTGATGAGATTTGTCCAGATTTTCTTTTTATTTTGAATAAGACAATCAATAATTTTAGTGATGAGGCAGAGAGAGTGTGTTTCAATATTTATAATTCCCCAGCCACCTTGATCAATTGGAGCTGAAATAGTTTTCCAATTAACTAGATGATAGTGTTTCCCTGGTTTATCTTGTTTTTGAACATTATTCCAAAGGAAATTTCTCCGGATTTTGTCAAGAATGGATTTAGTTTTTGAGGGTAAGGGAATACAACTTAGGAAGTGGGTTGTTATAGGAGTGATGACACTATTTAACAGTGTGAGCCTTCCCGAGAGATTTAGGAAGTTGTTTTCCCAGCTAGTGAGTTTTGTATTTATTTTTGAAATTATGGGTTTCCAATTAGCATTTGATATGTTATATGGGGTGATAGGGAGACCCAGATATTTGATCAGAAAGTCTTCTGTTCTGCACTTTAGGAAGTCTTTTAGATTCTCCAATGAGGATTGTTGAATATTAACCCCAAAAATAGATGATTTTTGAATGTTAACTTTCAGACCAGAGATATAAGAGAATATACCTATGATCCTAAATATATTCTGAACAGAGGATATATCTGGAGAGGAGAAAATGATGGTATCATCAGCAAATTGAATAATATTCTCCTGGCAGACATCATGAGCCGAAATGAGTTCATTTTGTTTACCCAAGTGGAACATGCGGGAGAGAATGGTGGTTAAAATGATGAAAAGGTATGGAGAGAGTGGGTCCCCTTGTCTAAGTCCATTGGTATTATGGAAATAGCCAAAAGGAACACCATTTATGATGGTGGAGAAGTGATTTGTAGATATACATGCGTGGATCCAAGAGATCTATTTATCAGGGAAAGCTAAGCCTTTGAGAGTCTGCAGCAGGCAGTTCCTGTTGACAAAGTCAAAAGCTTTTTTGAAGTCCAGTTTAATGGCAAGGAGGGTTTTTTTTTGTGTGACATAGATGGATAGTTTCATTAACCATTAATAAAGCATCTTGTATGCTTTTGTTTTTAAGAAAGGCGGATTGGTTTAGAGGGATGATATCATCCATGAGAGGTTTGATCCTATTTGCTAATGTTTTTGCAATGATTTTGTAGGAGGTGTTTATGAGACTGATAGGACGAAAGTGTGAAATTAGTTCTGGTTTGCTATTTTTTTTTATTAGAGAGATGAAGGTTTTATTGATGTATTTGATGATGTTATGAGGGTTTGAACTTGCATGGAAGGCGGAAAGAAAGGCAAGGAAGTCATGTTTATAATGGTTCTAGTTTGTCAAATAGAACTTCGCATTAAGGCCATCTGGACCAGGAGATTTATTTTTGCCTAGGTCAGAGATAGCAGATTGTAGCTCCTCCAGAGTGAATGGCTTAATGAGATCGTGTGGGTTTATTATTTTATTTTGACAAATTGAATTCCATAGAAGGTTATTTAGACCAGATGGGTTACGGTTATTGTTGAAGATTTTTTTAAAGTGGTTTTTTATATGGGTTATGATTGATTGTTTGTGAGATGTGAGTCTTCCATTTATCATCAGGTGAGTTATAGCATTATTTCTAAAATTTTGATTGCAGATTTTATGAAAGAAATTAGTATTTTTGTCACCTTCTTTAGCCCATGAGATCTTGGCCCTTTGTCTCCATTTAGTATCAATTCTATTATTTATATGTTCAAGTTCAGCTTTAATGGAAAGGATCAAGGCTGGATCAGCTAATGGGTCTTTTTCAACATGGAGAAGTTGGTCTTCAAGGTTTTTTTGAGTTTCAGATAAGGTCGAGGGGTTTAGAATCATCCATTTTTTATATGAATTTTGATGTGTTTTGTGTTGTTTAAGATGTGAAGTCCAATGTTTGTAGCTTGTGGGTTAGCAAGAGTCCAGGTTTCAAGACAAGATCTGGAAAAATTGTCGATGTGAAGCCAGTTGTTTTCAAATCTAAAGGGACGTGATCCCCAAGAGCTAGAGGCGGTTTCAAGTATTAAAGGAAAGTGATCAGAAATCGTTCTATGGGAGATATAAATAGAAGAGAGTGGGTGTTTGTCTTCCCAAAGGTTTGAACAGATGAAATGATCGAGTCGGGCAAAGGACAGATTTCTAGACCATGTAAATAAGGCATTTGTGGGGACAAGATTGATGAGAGAATGGTTTGAAAGCATCTGTTTAAATTTTTTGTCAGCAGCTGACATAGGAGAGGGAGATGAATTTGTGTTGCACCTATCAGAGATCTGGGTAACTAGGTTAAAATCTCCACCAAGGACCCAGGGTGACTGATGGTAATTTGTGAAGAGACTGTGTAGCTCCTCGAGGAAGGTGGTTTTGTCATATCCTGGTTCCCCATAGATGCCAGAGAAAGACCAAAGGTAGTCATCAGCGAGATTTTTAAAATCAATCGTAATCGAAAATTTTTGAATGGAGGAGTTTAGCAAAGTGAGGACCTGATTAGTATATCCCACAATGATACCCCCTTTAAAACCCTTGGGAGGAAGCTGAATCCAGTTTATGATTCTATTTCCACCAATAGTTTTGAGGGCGAAGGGGGTGAGAAAGGACTTTGTTTCTTGGAGGGAGATTAAATCTATTTTGTTTTTATAAATATGAGATCGTATTTTTTTTCTTCTTTGGAGGTTAGTGCACCACAAATATTCCACGTAGAGATTTTCATGAAGAAGGAAAAAGAATCAAGAAAAACAGAATAACTAAAAAATCCTGTTAACGACTTTTCTTAGACCAACCCATGAAGGATTCTAGGTTATTAAGCATAAACTGTGCGTCATTCTTCTGTTCAAAACTAAAGCCTATCTTGTTAGCAAAAGATGTGAAACTTTTAGTGCTAGACCAAGAAGCTACATCATCTATAGTGACAGACTTATTATTTTTTTTGTGTGATAGAGATGTAGAAAGAGTTGACGCAGAGGAAACATAACTGATTGAGCAGGGAGTGGTGTTAACTCTCTTTGGCCTGTTAATGATGCTGGAACCTTTGATGTTATCTTGGTCTGGCTCCATGATCTTTTGCAAGTAGCTTGAGTTTGGATTTTGCAGAGGGCTCTCCTGCTCCGAACTCTGCAATGAGGTTTCCTTATTTTGTAAAGATGAGTCTTGAAAAATAGTGTTTTGATTGTTCTTGTTTGGGGAATGCCAACTTTCCTTCGTAGATGAAGGAGATGGGCAAGTGTTATTGCTTGGTTTGGTATTGGTAGCAGGGAGGGGGGGTCCGGGGATCTGTTTTGTTTTTTTTGTTTTGAAGAGGGTAGGTGCTTTCAGAAAGATTTGTTGGTTTTCTAATCCAGACTGGGTTTCTGGCAGGGGGAACTCTGGTATGTGAGATAGGGTTTTTTCCTTTGTACGGGCTGAACCAGGATGGGGGGTGTGAGGAAAGCTCAGAGAAAGCAGTGTTGTTAATAGTGGGGTGTATAATGAACCATTCTCTCATCGATCTTAAAATATAGTGAATAGTCAGAAACATTAAAATTACTTTTATTTGATGCAATTAATATCACAGGATGATGATAATAAATCATGTAGAAATCAGTACAAAATGAACAAATAGGGAAAAAACTCAGTGCATCAAACTCCCCTACACTTAAATGTTTCTCATACTCGAGCAACACACCCACGGATCTATTTGAGATAAGTCGAAAAAAGAACATAACATATGAATTTCATTTCTCAACTATCCCCAAACCGGCCTTCATTGACCACTGAACAATGAACTACTTTCAAGTGACCAAAAATTTCCATAAAAGACGTCCACCCTTAGATTAATGAACACTATCAAGAGAGCAGTTAATATCATAGACAATCATGCATTTTCTTAGTGCATCATGTGATTCCATATTCTACATTACTCTTTTCCTAACTACCAACTACTTGGAAGCAATTCTGCTTATAAGAATGAATGGGGAGAATAATCATTTATGTAGCCTACTGATAAGAGAAATGGATGGAATGAATTAGGTGGCTAATGAAGATTCACAAGTAGTAACAAAATTATTTATGCAAAAATAAAACATGATGAACTTCTATGGATAATAAAAAAATGCATGAATCCTAATGCCTAATATTATTGGGTGGAATGATGCATGTATCAAAAATCTCCTCAAATGAATGAGAATGAAGTATAGAAGGACTACATGATATGAATGTTTCCATCTTTTTGTGAAGAGTTTAGGGCATCCTTTGTCCCTTTTTACTTCATAACACAAAAATGTTCTTCCTTTTTTTTTTCTTTGGCCCATTATTTTAGCATGATGGAAAATTATGCTTGGTCTTCACTAACATATCATTCATTTTCCTAATTTTCTATGAGGGTATAAATGTATATCCCTACAGTCTTATTTTAGAAGAAAACAATATATCCTCATGATATAGAAATGAATGATAAGAAATGCATGCAATCTACATGTATTTGCTATGCAACCAGAATGGTATGAACATAGATTGTTTATGCATATTTTACCCCATTTTGTAGCTAATGAAATCAAAGAGAAACTAACTATCATGTCACCTATTATGCCATGCAATGCAAACAAGAGGAAATGATTCAGATTACTTGATCATCTTAAGGCGGTGAGTCAAAATGAATGGAAATTGGATGGAACCACATAACTGGGAGACAATGCCTTTCATGAACTATGATATGTCCCTCTCTAATGACATGTGAACAAGGTAACCTTAGGATTTCTTTCTTAAACTTCAATTTAAGATCCCGCTATTGTTTGACCAATTTAGGCTCAAATCCCATTAATGAATAATTAACATGCCCATTCATATCAAATGTCCCTAAGATGACTAGCCCAAACACTTCCTCTAGGTGGTGCAACTCAAGAAAATTGCTACTAAGCCCAATTAAAAGTTTTAAATTTCCATTGCAAGAGCACGAAAACACATGAAAATGACATAAATCACACATTAATCTCCACTAATACACTAGATATATGTGGATCCTAATAAAATTAAAGACAAACTAAGGAACAAAATAATGATAAAGACTTTGCAACACCCCCTAAGCTTGAACTTGAATATGTCCTTAGAGTCAATATCCAAACCTAGAGGTGGAATGGGGGTACTAGTTGCTATGCATGGTGGCAGAGGATGATGATTGGTGGCTCTTTGAATCAAGTTACATAAGCATATATCCCTCTTGTTGGTGCCCTTAGTTTGTGTCTTTTTGGCACCAAAATATGACATTGTCTATCCTTCTTTGAGCTTTATGAGTCGGTGCCACCAACATATGTTTTGACAACCTTTTTTCTGAAGCTTTGTCAATTTTTTCTGAGAAACATCGTTAGTACCGACTTTGACTTAGTAGTACCCACTTTGTTCTAGGAGTCCTAAATTTTTTCTAAAAAATTCGATAGTACTGACTTTGGTGTCAGTAGTACTAAACTTCTATAGACTTTTACCTGATAAGGAGTTGGTATACTGACTTGGGTGTTAGTACTACCAACTTTGACTCTACCTATACACCAAACAAAAGCATCAAGGTACCTTTTTACATCTACCAAAATCTAACATGAAAAATCTGAAATGTAACTAATGAAAAGACCTAAACAAATAGTAAATAACAAAAATAAAACTGGGTTTCCTCCCATGAGTGCCCTTGTTTAATGTCCTAGGCTTGACATGATGAGTTTTCTTCATCTTGGGTTTCTATGGGAAGGTTGTGAAGTTCATCTGGAAGTCTAAACTCCACTCTGTCATCATATATATTGAGTATCAAGTAGCCTCTACCAATGGCAGTGATTACGTCAGCCATAGTTTTGAATGGCCTTCCTAACAACATCTCAGATCCTTGAATCTCGGGTATGTTCATGACCACAAAAGCAACAGGAAAGATGAATTTGTCGAATTTTACTAGAACATCCTCGTGCATCCCATACGGCCTAACAACCTATCCATCTACCAATTTGATTGTCATAGATGTCTTCATTGGTTCCTTCAAACCCAACTTCCAAAAGGTAGTAAGAGGCATGCGATTTATGCTCGCCCCCAAGTCACAATGTGCTTGTGTGAAATATTAGTTGCCTATAGAACAAGGGATTTAGAAACATCCTAGATCTTTTATTTTCCTTGGCATCCTTCCTTGGATTATGGAACTCAGCACTTCATCAACACACAAAACATCTATATCTTTGATCCATCTTTTCTTGTTGATGATATCCTTCAAGAATCTTCCATATACAGAGATTTGCTCTATCGCCTCCAGGAGTGGAATGTTGATATGGAGCTTCTGGAAGATATCTAGGAATTTCTTGAAATGTCTTTCCTCTTTTCTCAACTTTAAACTATCATAATGGAATATGTAGCTTCTCTATATGCTTGTTCGGGGGAATGTATGGCACATTAGAGATCTCCTCCCCTAAGCTTGTTGCTTCAACCTCACATTCTGGGATAGAATTTGGCACATCTTCCATGTATAGAATGGCATGTGGCTGCTTCTCTTGACTTATGGATGCCTCCTTATTAGCTATGACTATTCCACTGCAGAGTAGAACCTTCACTTGTTCTTCTTGCACATGCACTTTTTTTAAAATAGGAGATGTGGACATGTCAATGGTGGAACTTTGAAGTACCTTGTCTATTTTTTAGCATCCTCCTAGTAATCCATATAGAATCTGTGGATATGGAACTTGTGGCACATATACCCAATCCAACTCTGGGGTGTGCTGCTTGGGTGACTCCTCAATATGATATTTCATCTCCTTAACAACAAAGATAAACTTTGCTTGGTGATGTTGATGTGCTGCCTCTACATTCCCAGTATATCCCTGTTGAACATGCTTCTTTATGGAGGCCACCTCTTCTGTTAGTTGAGAAATTTGATATTCCATGTTGTGGATTTGTGCACCTTGGTTTTGTAACTCCCTCTGTGTCTGGACAATAATCTCCTCATTCTGATTGACCAACTTTCCTAGCATCTCCTCAATTTTATCTATCTTACTAGGGCCCCTACCCTATTAATACCACTAAGACATGTACTTGCAATTCTCCTATTCACCTATAGATGAGGTGTCAGATTTCTACTCAAGCTTCCTTGCAAGGTAATCCAACTTCTCACTCAATGCGATTATGACTTTAGACTCCCTAATGCTTTTAGATGATGCTAAGACTTCTCTTTCATCTCCCCGCGATTGATTTTTGGACATATTCTTCAAAATCTCATGACACCTAGATGGCTTTTTGTTGAGGAAAAATCCTGATCATGTGCTATCCAATGCAGTTCTTTCTCCCTTATGCAGCCCATAGTAGAAAGTCTTTGATTGGCCATACAGATCAATGCCATAATGATGAACCTTCCTCAAAATGTTTTGAAACCTTTTCCATGATTCTATATATAGGATTAAGAGAGAAAGATTTCTTCCCCCCTCTCCCACGCCCGCGGCAGTGGCCGAACACCCGAGAGGGTGGTAAATCAAGGTGGAAACTGGGATTTGAACCCGGGTCTCTTTCTTAGGGGACACCATGCTTGACCACTTGAGCCACTCCTTGTCGGCCCCATGCTTCAGAATATGACTCTTCCACCTGATGTTTAAAATTTTAGATCTTCCTAACCAACTCGTTTGTCTTCTAGGATGGAAAGTAATGCTAAAAGATGATGTCAATCTTCTAATCTCAGGTTTCTATTGACTTTGGATGTAGGTTCAGAAACAATAATTTTACATTGTCAGCCAATGAGGATGGGAACAACTTTAGATAGATTATAGTTGCTGGAACTTTGTCAATCTTCACCATGTCATAGCTTTCTACAAAATTGCTAATGCACATCATCGGGTACTCCATTATGTGACCATGAAATGCCTATGTTTTAACTAGCACCACTAGACCAAGATCTATCTTATAACTACCCACATCAATAGCTTGTCTTTTAAATAGGTCCAACTGCATTGTAGCAGACGACACCTTGATCTTGTCCCAGATAGTCTACTCTTCTACTTCTGTATCACAAATCTTTGCTAGTTTGGGTTGATTTGCTTGCAGTGTTGGAGTTGGAATAAAATCTTCCACTGAATCTATGTACTCATGTGCTTTGCGCCACAAGTCCTCTAAGCTAAAACTAGTGCTATATGAGTTGACTCCCTGTAATTGGTGCATCTCATCTGCACCATGCGCTAGCACCTAAAACTTAACAACAATGTGAGTACACCGTATACTAGTTATTGAATCAAAATGATATTTGAAATTTAGCTTAGAAAGAATGAAAAAAAGGTGTAGCCTAGAGTGGCTGATCAAAGCACTCATTGTGCTAGAGTTGTTGTTTTCCTGACAATGGTGCCAAAACATGATACACACAAGTTACATGTTAAATACAAGTGTACGTATCAATGTAATATAGACCTTAAGAGGCCCGAATGTCAAACTCACGGAAACATTAATCCAAAAACTACTGCTATGTGTAATGCGGTCTGCTAAGCCGATGAAAACTTGATTGAAGGTTTAATAATCTAAAAAAGAAAATAAATTTAAAATTATTATTTTTTTATCTCAATTAGAGTGAATTCCTTAGGATTATGGTTTCACCTCAGTTAACATTGCAATTAACATCATAACATTAATAAACTTCTCTCCTTACCATGAACTAAGAGACTTGTCATAAGAATTACCCATTCTCATGGCATATATTACTACCTAATCTAATACCTATTCAACTCTCATAACGATTGTGTTATCTGTTAGGTGCTTTATCAAAAACTCTGGGTAATCTCTTCAAATTCGGAGCCACCTTTTTCAAAGGACGATATATAACATGTATTTCTATGAATTTTTTAACCATTAATTCCCCTTTTAAAAGAAATTAAAGGTCGAAATAACTATCTATGGTGATAAACATGGATAGTTCATGACAATATCATATAAATAAGTTCAAAAATCAAGATAAATTGATATATTGATGTATAAAAGTCAATTACAATGCATAATTGGGCTACTCCTGGGTCCTAAGGAACAAGGGGTTTAGCCCGACATGATTTCCATATCAAGAACATGAGAGAGAAGAAGAAAAATGTGGGAAACATTAGAAAACTAAAGAAATCCCCTGGAGAAGATGGTCTGGATGAACCCCTCTAACAAACATGATGATTTTTTGTATTTCAGCTGCAAATCTACCCACTAGGGTTGCCTGAATCATCCAGAATGTGGGTTTCTTCTCTACTTTATCCTCTCCTTGTTCTTAGCTGCCTTTCAACATAATAGAACGAGCAAGATAGGGTTGGCCGGAATCCCCCTAAGTCATAGAAGTGACTTAGGGTGTCATTAATAGCCAACTGTCATATTAGACATAATTTTTAGATTTTCCTGATCCCACCATGTTGATACTACCGACTGGGCGTTGGTATTATTGATGCCTTCGATAGTTGCAGTCTTATGGGTAATTGTCAGTACTACTAAGCCTGAAGTCGATAGTACCAAGATTTCTCACAAAATTCCAATTCATCCCTGTGATGTTGTCAGTAGTATCGACTTCTAGATCGGTATATTCTCAATTTCCCTATATTCCGAATTGAGCATGTGTCTGTATTACTGATAGTAAAGTCAGTAATATCGAGTTGTATAGATTTGTGTAGATTCATCTGAAACACACAAAAATTGAATATAAACTCTTGAAATATAGTGAATCATTCAGAAACATTAAAATTACATTTATTTTATGCAATAAGTATCACAGGATGATGATAATAAATCATGCACAAATTAATATAGAATGGACAAATAGTGCACAACAATCAGTAATAAATATCATGTGAAATCGACAATTATCTGGTGCATCAGGCATGTAGATAGTACATGATGCGGTATATGGACATGATTGTCAAATATCCGGTAGTAGACATAAAAGAGATATAAAATGTAGTCCACATGTATATATAGTCTTGATCATTATAAATATATAGTCTCATTAGATAATATGAAAATATGAAACTTATTAATTATATAAATCATTATCATTGTAGGTGTTTAAAATGAAAGACTTCAATATTCAAGAAAAGCTAGAAGACATACAAGTGTCATATACGATAGAACAACTAAATGAGATACGAGAATAATGGGCCAAAAGCCTTAGAAAGTGAAGTGAACTTTGAATTTGATTGGGATAAGGAATGAATTTTTTAAAGTTTGATGTAACTAATTCTATCTCAAACATGTGGTGCTTATGTTGCAACTAAAAATTTGATGTGAGCAAATTATTGGTGCATATGTGAATGATGATCTATATACATGTGTGTGAATGTGAAGATGGATAAATAATTGTGTATGAATGAATGAATTATGTTTCTACATGCCATGAGAATGGAATTGGTGTATATGTAAATGAAGTATCATGTGCGTGAATGAATGTGAAAATTTATGTTTGCACATGTGATAGAAATGGAATTGGAGAATGAATAGAATTATATGCATATATTATGTTTGTTGTTGCAGGTTTGGTGGCCTGGTGTTAAGCTAAACACAGGATGTTGTTAACCTATAATTCAGAACTCCACTTCTAAATTACAAGTTCTGCATCCTGCTGAGCAGTCGGGCCACAAGTTTGTAGGCTTTCTATTTAAAAAAAAACTTAGTCATCTGTTGTAACAAAAAAAACCAAGACTATAGGCATGAGCCGTCAAGTTTTGGTAAAATAACTGACATTAAAGGAAAAAACCAAAATGGTCATGTTGGACAACACAGACTCGTTGGGTAGCATGTCAATGTCGTCGGTTTTGTAGATTTAACCGTCGATGTGCATCTTAGTCGTCAGTTATTTGGTTTGCAAGTGACACTATACACCATAATAGGTGTCAGTTGTTACCAAATAGGCGACGTAGGGTCCTTTACTAGTTATAAATGTGACACCTTTACCATTTTTAAATGTGACATGGTATGGATCTTGCGACATTAGTTGTTGGAATGCAACTAATGCCTAAGACTCCTCTCTATGTCAGCTTCTTTTATCCACACAACCAAGGTTGGATCTTTGGCATCGGTTTGGCTATCCGCAAAGAACCAACATCTTAGACCTGTGGTTGTAGTGTCGCTCACTTAAGTGTCAGACTATATTCGACGTTATAGGGTTGCTTTAACCATCGCTAGAGATAGTTTCTGCACTAATGTTAGCTTCTTTTATGCTATGTTGTCTCTTACCTTGTTCTTGGTTGTGGCTTTATTCATGCATATGTTATGTGATCCATTCTAAGGATGGACGCCCAGATCCACTCGCCATTGGCTGTGTACCCATTAGGACTGTGGACTTTAGATAATAAATGGTCTTGTGACATGAATGCGCTTAAGACTTGATGTTATTATCTATATGGTGAACCATGTAACACTTTTTCATATCAAAATACCCTACATTATATTTTTCACCCATAGTGTACTCAATTTTAAGGGTGTCAAAAAAATAGGTTCGGGTTGGTTTTGGGTACAAAAATCATGTCTAGAATATTTGTCTGCAAAACCCAAACCCAAACTCAGACCTGGATTTTACTCATACCTCTCAACCCAGAATTGATCCAATTTTAGAAATCTAAACTGGGAGCCAAACCCAAACCCACATTTGAATATGATTTTTTTAGAATAGTAAATTTACTGATAGAGTTACCTAAATGATTCTAAATAATTTCATTATTCAAAATAAACCACCAAAAATGTCAATCATCATGTAATAATAAACGATTGCAATATTTTTATTTTATTATAGAAAATAATACCAACAATAAAATATTAATATCAACCTAAACACAAGAACACAGGTGCAACATCACATATATCACATCAAAATTGTTGCATCATCACCTATATCATATGAAAACAGCTCATGTTCACATCAAAATATAGCCATCAAACCAATTGAGATGAATGTACATACCCAAACAGCATTTATACCACATTATAACAATACATGTATAAAAAGGGTAGCATCAATGTTACCTAACACATAAGTATACTCTAACACCACACGAATGTCAGAATACTATTAAAAACAACACATATATCACTTCAAATAACTAAAGATGTTGCAATATCATATTTAATATACCAAGACAACACATTTAGCACTTCAAACCTAGCTTGCATCCAATAGATATATGCATATAAGTAATAATTTTGAACTCAATTTTGTCTGATTTCTATACCCAAAACCGACACAATTTAGATTTAGACACGTAATCTTAAACCCATAACCAACCCCAAATGTCACAACTAAAACCCATACCCAATATTTTCTAGGTCGAATACAATCAGGTTTACGAGTTCAGATAAATTTTGACAGCCCTAATCAGTTTGAGACTGTTGTATGTATTCCTAGAGAGCCAATCATGTGATGATTGTAATGACATATCTTGTAAACAATTTGATTAAAAATAAAGGAAATCTTCCATTTTCTTTGTCAGTTATGAGATAATAGTACAACATAATAAATGTTTGAGAATGATGTTAATCAATTACGTGTGTCTTTAGGTTGAGGACCTGAGCAATGAGATCATATGGCTGTTAAGAGTATATACATTCTTGTCATGTCCCTAGTCGGATGTTATTGTAGAAGACGATAGACAACAATAACATATAAGACTAGAGTGTGTGTTGGTTGATGACAGAATCTCATTATGTCATGATAAGTTATATCAAACCAAACATGTAGATACTTGTTAGAGAACATTGTATCATACGACCCACCTTGAGAGTGATGTATGGAAACCATTCAATGGTAGTTAGAATAATCTCTCAAGTGATGGTAGTGATTATGGTTCTTAGACCTAAAATCACTACACTCATCACATGTTGCCCAATGTAATTTGACATCATCCAACGTGACCTTGAATAAGGGTTACCATACATGTGATGCTCGAATACATTGTGACACATGGGGTATGACTGTGAGTGATGTAGATGGGATTTTTCCCTCCTAAAAGAGTATGATATCCTGGCCACTTGATAAGTGAGACTGAGAAATGCATGACCATATCATGTGAGTCAATATGTGATATTGAGCTTACATATATCATAGACATTTTTCTCAAGTTCAAAGAACATGGATTGAACGTTGAAGAGGATGACGATTCTATTCCTTGAGTCCAGTCTTGATATTAGAGACAGAGGAACTATATGATCAATGTAACACCAATCACAGATTGTAGGTTGAAATTGTTCTCCAACTTCTTGATTACTTGGGTAGCAATGATGTCTTACTAGATACCACTCATTGTTTGTGATATCATAAGTTGGTTATGAACATTCACTACCAATGTAACTTGGAACCTATAGGGTCACACACATAGGATACACCTAGAATAGGAGTTTATTCATGAATGATGTTTAACTTGATTACTAAAGTGTTTAATTTAAACAACAATGGTTGAATATTGACTGATAGGATTGTGAACCAATCATTTCAAGTGTTAAACCAATTGATTTAAGTGTCAAGTCAATTGAACCAACATTGATAATCAGAACTCTGAAATGACCAGCTCAACAAGTGAACGATCGACTTGGATTCATGAACCAACTAGTTCAGGTTGTGAGCTGATCATTTGAGTGATCAATACAATTGGATCAAGGCCTGATGTTGGTGTCATGTTGTGTATTAATTAAATATTAAATGCCAATACAATTGCAAATAGGAAACATAGTGAAATGACCGATTCAAGGGTTGAACTATTGGATCACATGTGAACAGACCCATTCAATGTTTGTAGGTTCTAAAAAACTTATGAAATCCCTTCATTTCACCTCATGTTCAGACTTGAACTCCTGACCCTAACCCTCATATAAATAGAGGGGTAGCCAAGGATTTCTAGAGGCACAACCATAAGATTTAACAATTCTTATCTTCTCACAGTTGTGGTAATGTGAGAACCTGAGCAAGTTCTACCCGTCAAAGGGAGGAACAACAAGGGAGAGATAATTGGAAGAGGAAGTCAATGCTAGCATGTTGACTAGACGGGACAACTCCTTCTTGTCCATATATATAGAACAACGGGAGTTCCTGGTGGTTTGTATGGATTACTACAGAGGAGAGGATACCTTTTCCACCTACTAGGAGGTCACAGTCAACTGCCATCCATGGTGATCAACCAGGAGGTCATCGCTGACAGCTACCCAGGTGCAACTTGAAGAAAGAAGCACGCTACAACAAGAGATTGTCGTTGAAATTGCTTCAAGATCAGATATATGCCTTATAACCTTTCCTTCCTAGTTCATAGTTGTTGACACAATCTTCTATTTAAGAGGAATATGGCAGTAAATATTTTGTTTCTTCTACCATATCTGGTGCCAAATTTCCCAATAGTGGTATCAGAGCCACGTCAATTTACTATGCTTGGCGATTTGATTAATATGATCAGATTTCTAGTTTATTTCTTAAGGTGTAAATATTTAAAATGATTAATGTACATATCTGATTAAATACCACGTACAAACACACACACACACACACACACACACATATATATATATATATATATATATATATATATATATATATGCAATTTACACGTCTCACCCTAAAATTTGTTTTGATGGTGGAAGTTAGCATGGTTATGGCCAATACCCCTAGACATGTGTGCTTGGTTGGATGGTTTTGTTTTTGTTTATATCTTGGTTTGCATGCCAAGCCTCCATCTTCTCTTCCATATGTAAATGTATTAATTCTTCCTGTCCTATGCTCCCCTCAAACGTAACTTGAGGTTTCCCTATTACCATGTAAAATGTTAAATAGGAATAGGATAGTTTTATCTCCTATTATGGCAAAAATAACAATCTGCACCAAATGAATTAATTGGCTGGAGGACAAAGGAGGCCTGATGACAGGAGGAGCCAGACTGATAAGCTGGTGGCCCAATCGATCAAATGGAGGTGTTCAGAAGTCGCTTGGACTGGAGGCGAAATAATCATTCAGAGAAACCAACTGATTTATCGGGAGGCAAACAAATAAGTTTAAGAGATGAATCGATGGACCTAGATTGTTTCAAGCACAGATATTCATCAATAACAGGTTGCTGCATATGATGTAGAGCTTAGGTGGTAGTAATTCCTTGTGGCTCCAAGGAATTATAGTAGTATGGCCATAATCATCTCTTGCATTTTTAATTACATGTTTTTATTTGTGGATATAGTATTTATATGATACATATAAGTATGTGGTGATTGGATATGTATATATATTTATATAAATATAAAATCCCTCAATGAAACATATTAAGTCTTAGATGCTTTCCATAAGCAACACACATGAAAAACTTGACCGACTAAGCATGGGCATGCCAAGTGTGGTGTGATGTCCATATCGTGGAAGTGTGATGGTAGTTATGTGGGACTACGAAGCATGGTGTATTACTATCTTATTGGCTTTTGGGTGAGACTTGACTAGGTGACCTTAATGAGATTAAGTGCATCAGAAGCATAAAGATGACTTTGGAAAAGAGGTGTGAATATAATATATCTAAGAATTGCATGAGATGCAATTGGTAGAGGTTTCCTCCTTAATAATTGGTTATGAATGTTGGTCTTGGTTGGATAATAATTCAATTGTTTTGGGTTTTGGCTCACTAGAATGTTGTACACTACAATCTTTTGAATTGATATGTGAGGGGTATCAATTTGAACAAAATCATAGGAGTAATAATTAATTGAGGTCCTAATTAAACATCGTCAAATTTTATTTTAATAAAATTTAATAAAAATGTTTTGACAAATTGAAATTTTTTCTTGTAGAAATAAATGGCAAAAAAATCATCGTTAGAATCAATCCTTAAGAAGAAAAAACTTAACGGGGCACATTTCCTTGATTGATTTTGGACTTTGATAAGGGTTCTCAATTATGAGCATAATCTCTATGTCCTAGATACACCAATGCTAGAAGAGCCCACTCTTGATGCACCTAGGGCTGAAGTAGATGCTTATTGGAAGCAGAAAGACATTAAGCACCTTATGCTATGTTGCATGAACTATGATTGCATGAGTAGTGTAAAGACATGGGGATTCTTCATATGGTAACACATCTTGAGAATGTGAAACATAATCTTGCAAAGTAAGAAAGGTATAATGTCTCAAAGGTGCTCTTTGAGTGCAAGATGACAAAAGGAGATCTAGTAGAGACCCATGCTATTAGGACCCCGACCTGTGTTTTGGGCTAACCCTATTTGTTTTTATTAAGTAATTTGCTTAGAACTTTGATCTAATCCTCTGAGTTGTTTTTTTTATCACGTGACATGCTTATGTTTCAAGTTTGGTTCTATTTGGATGTTGTTTGAGCAATGTTTGCTGGTTTTGGGGCCAAAGAGCAATTTACCCAAGATGAGGGGTTATCTTGCAATATGTGACATGATGAGTGTTCCCTTAGTGCTTTAGCATAATAATAGAGAGAATGATGCTATGGGGCACCTTGTGGAAAGCCTAAGTTCCCAGTTGAGCTTGTATGATTGATGCTTGTGCTTTATGTGCTAGTTTTGGTGTAAATTGCAATTTACCCAAAATGAAGGGTTAAAATGCAATTTACTATCTCTAGAGTGTTCCCTCTCTTGTTTGAAATCATATAGAGGATAAAGGAAGAGGTGGGCACCTTGTTTGGATCTTGGTTGTATAGTAACATCCTTGGTGATGTTTTGGAGCACATGAGTGAGGTATGTTTTGCTCATAGATGGGTTATCTCAGGTTAAAGAACCTTAGAGAGGCTACCTATCGGTTTGTGGAGTGTGTAGTGTTGTTCCCTATCAGTTTGTGGGTGTGTATATTTTTTCTCTATCGGTTTGAGAGTGTGTAGAGTTGTGCTCTATTGGTTTTTAACTGTGAGGAGTATGATCTATCGGTTTGTGAGTATGTTGGGTTTTGCCATATCAGTTTGTGAAGGGTGTAGAGCTTTGACATATCAGCCATGATATTGGAAGGAGACCTATAGGATGAAATATAGCCTAGATCTTATCACCATGTCTTGCATTTTGTTGCATGTGATCCCTTTCTCATGTACAAGTGTCACCTAAGCTCCTAATGAGACGACCCGACACCAAATCAGGTCGCCACGATGTAAATAATTGCGGAATTAAACATAAGCATCAGATTACCGAGAATCACTAAAAATTAAAACCATCTACAAAGAGATCCAAACGCAGGAAAATTTTTTCATCAAGAACCAAAGTATTACATATACATTCTGGTTCATAAGTACATGACCTATATCATCCCTTTTTGAGGATTACAAGCATCAACTGCCTTGTTAAAACTATACAAAGGTAACATAAAAACCTCGAGGCATCAAGCCAAAATCTCAGATCGATTAATTAAAAGTACTAGCTACAAACTCCGAGGACCTGAGAGTATAGAGACAACACATAGGACTCTCTATACAAAACATGACAGCCAGTGCCTCCACTTGAGATATCACTGCTATCCTTGTTGATGCTGCTGCTCTTCCCTTGATATAGGGTTTCTGATTCTTCTTCTGTGTCTACCTAAAAAGTTGGATCCCACGGGGGTCAGACAATTGAAATTGTCCCAGCAAGAGATATAACTCTCCGCCAGAAATATTATTATCGTAGTTTAATAGAATAAGACTGAATAGAGGAATCATTTACATTCAGCAGCAGATAAATCAATGTCTAAATAGATTAGAGCAGTATTCTTATTCAAGCATTTCAGCCATAACTTGATAAAGCAACATGTTACTTATTCCATAAGGAAATGAATAACATGTATAGCATTTATCCATTTAGGATATGCTAAGCAAGGTAACATCAACCAGTGATTCTCGTATTTCAACTTTAAGCAAATATGCTACACGGCTGATTACATTTTACAATCATACTTGAGCCCTGAGGAGATGAGGTATACCGCTCATACTCCAACCGACCATTACGAAATCAAAATCGGTACCATACATAGGTCAATGAAGAGTGAGATTTCCATGACCTCATCCTCCTCAGTCAGTGTGAGGACAAAATGCAGGACATCTTGTGTCTCTGCTAAATAGCTTTCCACGGTATACTGGCAACTTCGCTATAGAGTTGGCAGTTGTACTCTCTTCACAATCGAGATATTTCATGTTTATCTCACATCGATCCGGTATTAACATTATTGGGAGATTCGTGATACATCCATCCCGGCATCGGGAGATTCGTGATACATCCATCCCGACATATATAATGAAGGATTGAGAGATTTAATGTTTATCTCACAACAATTCCTCCACTAGGGCGTAAGGATATTTGCACCCATAACCCCCACATACTCAATAGTATGCCCTCCAGGAGATCCCGTAGGAAAACCTATTTCACCATCACCAACTACTGATGATGATGGATCTATTGTCAGGGCTCTACATGATAAGATTTCACTTGGTTAATTAAGTACATTACCATATTCTTTTAGCATCAGTCAGGTTCTCAAATATAATTTATTATAACAAATGCTATAAAGAATGTGTAATGCTTCTAACAAGTACTTTTTGAGGATTTATGAAAGCATTGGGATCTCAATCCCTTGCCACATCATGGGCATTCTCATCCTTTAACATCTCATCATCATGATTATGGAATATGGGTATTCAAACCCTCAATTCACCAAAGAACACTTGTTACCACTTATCAGGTAACTAATACCTTCAGGTCTTTTGACCAAGGTAAACATGATAATTGCTATACATGCATCTCGCATGACTTTCAAAGCCCATTTAATCTCTTGTTACCTCTTACTAGGCAACAAATCATAAAATGGCTCACAAGGCCCATAAAACATTTTAAATAAATAACACATCATAGCTCATACATGGCTATGCTCAACATCTCATGATACCTGCATGATTAGTACACATGATAACAGTTATATCAATTACATATCAGCACTATGCATTGTAAGGGTAGCATCACTATTCCCTCATTAGGGTTAGGGTTTCCCAAATTCATGTCAATTAGGGATACTCATCCCATTACCCAAAATTAGGGTTATGGTTTATAAATATATTGCCCAAGATTAGGGTCTCATACACTATAACCCAAGATTAGGACTTCACATACCTTCACCCTATATTATGGTTAGGATTCCATATAGCATTTCATAGCATCACCCTGGATTAGAGTTTCACATCACATCTCTGTATTAGGGTTTCACATAACATCACCCTTGATTAGGGTTTTATGTAGCTTTACCCGAAATTAGGGTTTCATGAATCATCCTTCTAAATTAGGGTTTTTATTGTATTACCCTGAATTGGGTTTTCTCATATCATTACCCTAGATTAAAGTTACCTCATTACCTTAGATTAAGATTTCTCATAGAATTGCCCTAAATTAGGGTTAGGGCTCATCAACCTTCTCAATTAGGGTTTCAAGATTTCTTTATCAAGGATCATACCCTAATTACACATTTTATTCATGTTGAAAGTGTTGAGATCAACCCTTCCTTCCTCTATCTCTCATCCTCTCTAGGATTTTGATTACTTCAATCTTGATTAGATCAGATCAACCCTAATTACTACATGATTATTATACATGTATGAATTCCTCTATCTCTCATCCTCTCTAGGATTTTGATTACTTCAATCTTGATTAGATCAGATCAACCCTTCCTTCAAGTGCATACATCTATGGTTATCATAGTGTATTGAGTTACCACTTTCATAAGTATCAATGGTTAACCACTCAAAAGGTACTAATCACCTAAGTACTTAAGAGGTACAACCGTTGTAATTATCTTTGATAAACATCATTAACAATCATAGGGTTAATTGATCTTTCATAGCTTTGATACTATTAGGTCTCCAAATGGTTTTGATACTTTTAAACCTTCAAACAGTTTTGAACCAATCGACCCTTCAAATGGTCTTGAGGTCACTTGACCTTCAAACGGTCTTGAAGACCGTTAGACCTTAAACGATCTTGGTTCAATTGCATCTCCAAAAGGTCTTGAACCTTTTGTACCTCCAAACGGTCTTGATCCACACCTTCAATCAGTATTAAGACCGTTAGACCATCAAACTGTCTTGATATCACAATCCCTAAATGATTTGAGATCGTTTGAATTAAATATTATTAAACCCCAAACAGTTTGAAACCAATGGCCCTTTAACAGTCTGAGATCGAATGGTCCTTAAACACTCTAAGATCGTTTGGTCTCAATCAGCTTGAAACTGTTTAATCAAATTATCATTGAAACCGAATGAACAAACCATTATTGAAACCGATTGAACATCAAACGGTTTGAGACCGTTTGCCCTCCAAACGGTCTCAAGACCGTTTGGTCCAAATCACCTTGAAACCGAATGGATCAATTAGTGTTTCCTTTAACCAATCAATTGATTTTAGGGTTTGCACTCATTGAACCATCCAACATTGGGACCATTGAAAGTACATCAGATTATAGCCCTTAGATCTCCAACCATCCATCACAGCCCTTGAACTCCAAACGGTCTTGAGATCGTTTGAGCCATTCAACACAAAAATTAACCCAATCAAATTAGGGTTTCAACCAATCAACTCGATGAGCTTTTGTAATCAATGGATCATCCATTCTTGAATCCATTAAAATTAAATCAATTTGAACCATTGGATCTTCATCATCCACATCATCAATAGACCCCAAACGGTCTTGAGACCATTTAACCTCAAATGGTCTTGAGACCGTTTGATCACCAAACGGTCTTGAGACCGTTTGGTCATCAAAATTGAAGACCGTATGATCATGATATTTATTGAGGTGTGTGCTAAGATGACATAATCATCTTCAAGCTACAATCCTTCGAATTTTTTCTGTGATCTTTGTGGTGATTTCATCAACTAATAGAAAGGAAATTTGGGAATGAAAAAGGAATCAACATATGATGAAGAGATAAAGTCAATAATGATATTTAAGGGTTCAAGTTATATAACCCTCCTTCAAATTTGAATCCAAGCTTCAAGCTTCACGTCATCAATGGTGAATGAAGCTTTCTCAACTGTACAAGGTCCGTTCTCAAGTCTTTGAGTGAAAAGATTGGCTAAAGTTGAAGATTGAATGGAGAAAAGAAGAAAATAAGCATTGAATTTCGATTTCCACTATGAAATCAAGGTTGAAGATGATTAAGGAGCTTACCTACAGGTTGGGGTACGTCCTACTGTTGCTCCTAAGCTCCCTTGTGTTCGGCCAAAGCAAAGAAAGAAAGTGGATTTGAAAAAGAGTCTTTCAAGTGAGTGGAAAATGGGATATATGTATGTGAATTTTCAAGAGAGAGAAAGCAATAGAAAATTCCTTCAACTCCTAAAATTGGTGCCACTTATCCCCCTCACTTACTTACATACGAAGCCATCACCCTTGACATCAAAAATCTCTCATTTATCCTTGAATTAAAAGCAACCACTTTAAGCACCTTAACCATTATAATACTATTATCCATTTTTAGTGGACAATTCTGTCTAATTAACAAATGCAAGCGGATTTCTTCACCTACTTAGGATATTTCGATGCCATTGCAAGGCACAAGGACGTCCATACTTGTATATATTCAATCATCAAATTTTTGGTTGAAGGGCACTTCCATTAATATATTTATTTTTGCATTTAATTGAATTAGGGTTTCAATTATGCTTAAATCTTGATTATTTTAATATCAAGATTTTCTCTCCTCCAAAGAGATTCAAATGAGACACCCCTCTGATTTTCTTGTCTTTAATTAATACAAAGAAACATTAGAGAATCTCTAGAAGTGGTATTTTGCATATTGAACCCTAGGTTTTGGGTAAATTGCACATTACACCAAAACTAGGTTTTAATGCACTAACATTGCTCAATAAGCTTTTTCTTGGTGCTCAGGCTTCCACAAGTCATACCTCTGCATCATTTTCATTATTATGATGCTTCAACACTTGAGGAACATTTTATCATATAACATTTGCAAGTTAACCCCTCAACTTGGGCAATTTGCACTTTAGTCCAAAATAGGCAAAACATAGTTTTCAACATTAATAAAAAAGGACTAAAATTGAAACATAAGTTTCTATTGAGCCTTAATTAATTTTCAAAAGATATAAGCAAGCATATAATTATCTTTCTTAAAAAAAATATCTAGGGTTAAAGCATAACCCAGGTCAGGGATGTTACACCTAAAGTGATGACACCTGTCCTTTGATCTCTCTTCCTCCCCTCAAGTATATAACCCCCTCCTCCTTCACACAAGTAAACCCTTTCATCCACTCTTGTTCTTATCCCCTTGGTGGATGAGCTTGGGAGCTTAATGATCTAGAGGAAGTCCTCATGGATCTTGGGAGGTTGAGTTCCTTTCTCATGGTGATTTTTTGTTCTACTTCCATCTTGGTGAGTTATTTTTCTTTGATGGCCATTCCTTTGAGCTCTCTTATTCATTATCTTATTCCTCTCTCGAACATGGATCATACCTTGGACAAAGGTTGACTAGGACGTGGTTCTCTCTCCTTCTTTCCTTTCTTCTTGAGCTACCATAACCATGAAATCTTCTTCTTCTTTCTTAAGGTGATGTTGAGATCGAGTTGGGACTCTTGATGGGCTATCTTCAAGTGGAGGAACGCATGCTTTGGAGATTTGATCATGGAATCTTGAACTCTTAATGGAGACATTCTTGAGGTGGGTTATATAGATCTTAACCTCCTTTGTTATTATCACTCTTTATATGCCTAAGTTGTTCTTCATCTCTAGATCGTGTGCCTCTTATATGTTAGTAATTAGTGATTTGTTTTGGGGACTATTTTGATGAAAGAACCCCATTTAAATTGATGCCCATACCTTGTTCTTTCTTGCATTATTAAGTAGATGTACTAGTGACCAGTTTCCTAATGTTGAATATGACTAAGTCGACACTTAGGTGGTGAATGGCCATCATGACTCATGATACTTCAACCGACACACATGTTGCAAGTCATCATAACTTGGGAGTACTTAGGCTGATAGGTTTTGATCAATGCTAAACAATCACACACTACAAGGTTCCCAAACCGATATGAATGGTTAGGATGACATGCCTTGATGAGGAGTTAACCCATCATGCTCTAGAGATTCTTAGATCTATGTGTTTCCAAACCAATAAGTTCGATGATTACTACCTGACATGCCCTATATGGGGTTAATCCAATATGCTTTGCGAGTGCGTCATGACCATGAGGACATCTTATGTAACTGGTCTATTTTTAGTGCTAACCCATGTTGCCCATGATGGTGCGAATGAATGTCATGACCTAACCATAACTCTAACCCTAAGCAACCCGTCACACTATGTGATGCCCGACACACTATGCATTGCTTGTCACACCTTAGGGTAGTGATGCCCGTCAAACCTTCAAGAGTTCATGCCAGACACACCTTCAAGAGGTGATGCCCATCACACTTTCAAGTAGGGTCAAATAGATACACTAGAAGGTGACTTAAATCGATACACCTTATGGTGGTCTGAACTGATACCTTGGATGAGCTAACCTGACACACCAAAATATGGTCAACCTGACACAAGTGGATGAGGAGAAACTGATATCACATGATGAGTGTGGAAGGGTATGCTTGGATATCCAATGAGGTACACATATGAGCAAAGCATGATATAGAAGAGTATTGTTTTGGATAATGTATGATTAATCTTAATTGCTTATCCTAAATCTAGTTCACCATAAGATGATGTTACTATGAGTGGTTCATCTTTAACTAAAGAATTTAGCCCTAAAACTCTCCAACTATGTGGGTAGTAATGAATGAAGAATTCAATGGTTGCATATCCATATGATAACCTTAATCATGGAAGATAAGTGACCCATGTGATCATCTAAATGAAATTTTATATTTCCTTAACTTATGGAGTGAGGTTAATGATACAACTACGTGAATATACATGAGGGTGGTGGTGAGCCTTGTTGGAATACAAGGTGACGACATTGGTGTAAAAATCGTATAAACAAGTCTAATGACCTTATAGGTGCATTATGGATAGTTTGAAGTGAAACCCTCTAGTCATGTATTGTGGGCTCTGATCTCCAAAACACGATATAGACTCAGCGGAAGCATTCGATTAGCGGCGAAATATGAAAAATCGCGAAAAATTAAAACTTTTCGAGACGAGATCTTGAAAACATGAAACTCCTTTCATAAAAACAAGATAACAGTTTACATCTCTGTTAAATCACTTCTTGAGTGATTATATACAACAAGATACAAAATCTCAAGACTCAAAATTCTCTGATCAACAAACTCCAAGGACTTGAGAGTACAGAGACGACATAAGACTATCTAACTAAAGGACTGGACAGCCAGGATCTCCACCTGAGACTCACTGCTGCCCCTGATGTTGTTGCTCCTGGTACTGCTCTCCTACGGGTTGGTTCCTTCGTCCTTGACGACCACCTAAAAGGTTGAAATCTACGGGGTTAGACAATTCCAAAAAATTGTCCCAGCGAGAGTTATAACTCTCCGCCAGAAGCTTTGTTATATCATATAAGTAAACTTGAGCAAGCAAACAAGTTACTCAACAACAGATTCGATATTTAAATAAGACAATTTTCATTTAAAGAACAAGAATACTAAAGCACAATGTAACATCAGTCATTGTTTCTCGTAGTTCAACCCTAGCAGATATACTATGCGGCTGATTATGTTTTACAATCAACATTATGTCCTGCGGAGATGAGGTATACCGCTCATACTCCAACCGATCACTAGTAAGTCGCATCGATATCATACTAGGTCATCGAAAGAGTTGAATTCTCATGACCTCAACTTCCTCAGTCAGAATGAGGATCAACATGCAAGACATCTAGTGTCTCTGCTACTATAGCTCACCAGGGAATTCTGGTACTTTGCTATTAGAGTCACAGTGGCATTCTGTACTCTCTTCACCATCGAAAGATCTCGTGTTTATCTCTCATCGATGTGGCATAAAAGATTCCTCGGGTGATTAGTGATACATCATCTCGGCATAAACACATAGTGCATGGTTGATAGATTAAGATACATCTTCATCAACTCCTACACTAGGACGTAAGGATATTCACGTCCATATTCCCCCACATACTCAAAAGTATGTGCTCTAGGAGTTCCCTTAGGAAAACATGTTTCACCATCATTCAACATCTGACAATGATGGATTTATGACCAGTGCTCTACATGTATGGTTACACTTGATTAATTAGGTACATTTCAGTATTCTTTTAGCATCAAACATGTTTCCAAACATTTAAGCATAAAAGCATTGCTATAACAGAAGAATACTAAATGTATCCAGTTATCTTTCAAAAGGATGCTAATCCATCACAAGTCATCTAACCAGCATGACCTTGATGTTACCCATGACTCTTACAGCCCATTATCTCATATGTTATCACTTAAGCATAAGCCACATAGCATGTATCATTATTCATAAAGTCTACAACATACTTTCAATGAATATTCTGTCATAACCCTTACCTGGATATGATCATTCTCTTACAAGAACCTGCATAGTCAATCTCAACTTGACAACAATAACATTTCATTACAGATTAACAATTTATAAGGCAAAAATAGCATTCCATTTCAAGGGTTGTACCTTTATGCCTTTAGTAAGGCTAGGTTCCCTCATTAGTATCAATTAGGGTTTACTATTCACATTTCATGTTACTGCCCTAGAATTAGGGTTTACTATTCACTTCTTAGTGATTTGAGCTCATAGCATCATCATGCATGAAAATACCATCCTTTATGCCTTCAAATTAGATTAAGATTCATCAATTATCATAATTAGGGTTTTCATGATCTCACATAGGTGGATCATACTCTAATCATGCACATTCATATACATTGAAGGTACTTTACTTGAATTTCAACCATAAATGGGACCTTCTCTCTCCTCCTACTAATAGGTGGTGATTACATCACTCTAGGTTAGGTTAGATCAAGTCACTTTTGATTAACATAAGCTAATTCACCACTATCAAGTCATTAGGGTTTGATTGATCAAGTGTGTCATCTACTTGAACCCTTCGAGGGCACATTGGTAATGTACATAATTGACCCTTATCATGGTTCAATCTATTACTCACTTAGACCCTCAAAGCCTTTAGGTACCATTAGGGTTTGGATTAGACTACCATTGGACCAATTACACCTTCAAACTACTAAGCAATCACAGCCCTAAAGATCCCCAAACGATTACACACTTCAACCTCCGAACGGTCCTGAGACCGTTTGGGGGCGTTGACCATTTGGTTAGGTTGACCTCAAGACCGCATGACACTCAAGACCATTTTCCCTCAAACGGTCTTGAGATCGTTTGAGTGTGTTGACCGTTTGAGAGTGTTGATTTTGAAACCGTTTGGATGAAACGACCTTGAAACCGCATGAGTTGAAACGACCTTGAGATCGGTTGGACCAAATGACCTTGAGATCGTTTGAGCCCAGATGGTCTTGAGACAGTTTGGATTCAAACGGTCTTGAGACCGTTTGGTCCAAATGGGCTCAAAACTGCATGGACCTCAAAGGTGATTCCAAGGTTGTAATCGATTAGGGTTGTCCATGTTGAAGCCTTCAATTGGCCACATCTTTGCTAGACCCTTATCAATTGATCTAATTAGGGTTATTCTTAACCAATTGGACACTCAATTGACCCTTAATTACTAACCAATTAAAGTTGAAATCGATTGAATTAGGGTTTGGAAACAATTAACCATCAACATTGATAATCATGAGTCTGATTGAAGTTGAACCTATCATTTGGCACTCAATTGGGCCCAAACTTGGACGAAATAGTCTTGAGACCGTTTGGACATCCTCCAAACGGTCTTGAGACTGTTTGCCCAAAGTTTGATCAAAAACTAAGACAAGTTGATGAGGGTTGAACCCTAATTAGGTCTCAAATCAGCACTTTTAATCAATTCATCAACCTATGTGATTGGACCTTCAATTAATCAAATCAACTTAACCCTAGACCTACAAACGGTATTGGGTTGTCACCATACGGTCTTGAGACCGTTTGACTGAACCCCCAAATGGTTTTGAGACCGTTTGGGCCCTTCAACCCTAAGTTCACAAAAATTGGTCATAGAAATCACCAATTGAACCCGATTAGGGTTTAGAGGGTTGAGGTGCCTTCAACTTGTGATTGGTTTGCAATTAGGTTACAATTCTTTGTAGATGTTTAATTCAACATGTGTACAACAGACCTCTAAATGGTCTTCCCTTGGTCAAACTTCCCAAACGGTCTTGGGACCGTTTGATTCTAAACGGTCTTGCAAGACCGCATGAGATCAAACGGTCATGAGACCGCTTGACCTCAAACGGTTTGCAAACCGTTTAGATCAAAGGGTACAAGGTCATTTGGTAAAGTTACCTAGGAACTCACTCCCATCATCTTAAACCTCAAAACAGGTAGGTTACTTCACGGATTTGTTTGCAAGGAAGCAAAGAAAGATGGGGAAGAAGAAGGACTAACTACTACGTGCAAGAACAAGTATATGTATAAGAAAGCAAGAGGTTTAGAGACATAAAACCCGCCTCAAAGGTTGTCCCTAGAGCTCCAAGCTCCCAAGCTTTCAAGCTTCTAATGGCATCTTGAGCTCCTCAGGTCAGCCAAGGGTGATTCTCCAAGAAAAGGTTGGGGAAGGTCGGCTAGAACAAGAAACCTAAGTGAGATAACCATAAAACCAACTTCCTCCATGAATCCAAGCCAGAAGATGGTCTCTTCTTACCTTAGAACAAGTTGGTTGTCTTCTCTAGCTCCAGAGCTCTAACTTGGACGGTCCAAACAAGGTGACAAGTGAAGAAGTGAAGGAAGTACGTTTACTTGGTTGCAAAGAAGGAGCTTATATAGCTTGGGTAAGTTTCCATCATAGGGACCTCTAATTACTCCATTTTTCATCTAGGTCCATCCTTTCTTCTTTGCACGCCCCTCCCCCTCATATCTTAGGTAAAACTTTTTTTGGAACTAAGAACTAAAGGCAAAGAAAGTCATATTATCACTAAGGTGCACATATATAAGGGTTTCCTAACTTATAACTTGGTGATTCTGGTACAAAGGTTATTCTTCTTATCTGATTATTTAATTGAAGCACCCCCTTCATAATTTATACTCTAAAAGATGTAAAGAGTCACAAAAGATACTCTAGAAGGTGTATTTTACAAGTTGCACCCCATATTTTAGGAAATTTGCACTTTACTCCAAAATTAGGGTTTCAAGCACAAAGATTACTCCACAAGCTGCATCTTGATGCCCAAGCTTGACGAACTCATCATACCTCATCATATTCACTCATATGATGTCTCATTACCAAAGGAACATCTCAACAGGTGAAATTTTCAAGTTAACCCCTCTAACTGGGTAATTTGCTCATAGGTCCCTGCATTACAAAACAATACTAAGACATTGTTTAAAGAGGACAGAAATGGAAATATATGTTCCTCAAGAACTTAATTACATGCCAGGGGATAATCACAAGCGTTTAATTACATAGTTAAGCAAAGCACCTAGGGTTAACTTATAACCCAAGTCAGGGATCTTACAACTTATCCACCCCTTACAAGGATTTCGTCCCCAAAATCGATAAAACATGTTTAAGAGAAAAGAGCAGGGTATTTCCTTCTCATTTCTTCCTCTAGTTCCCAAGTGGCTTCCTCGATACCACGATGATTCCAGTGGACTTTCACAAGACTTATATCTTTCTTCTTTAGCTTTTTAATTCTGTTATCAAGGATCGACACTGGTCCTTCCTCATAAGTTATATCCTCATTCAATTCTACCTCCAAAGGTTGTAGAACTGACTCGGTATCAGGGTGACATTTCCTCAACATGGATATGTGAAACACAAGGTGTAACTTCTGCAACTCTGGGGGTAACTCTAGTCTATAGGCTACCTTTCCAACCCGTTCAATGATTGGATAAGGCCCCATAAATCTAGGAGCTAACTTCCCTTTTCTTCTAAAATGAAGAACTCCTTTCCATGGCGATACTTTGAGATACACCCTGTCTCCAACCTAGAACTCTAAGGGTCTACGACATTTATCAGCATATGACTTCTGCCTATCCTGTGCAGTCTTAATCTGTTGTTGTATTACTTTGATCTTCTCTGTAGTCTGCTGCACAAGATCAGGACCTAACAACTGATATTCACCAGTTTCATACCAACATACCGGTGATCTACAACGTATACCATACAAGGCTTCATAAGGTGCCATATCAATGCTATGTTGATAGCTATTGTTATATGCAAACTCTATCAATATTAGGTGTAGATCCCAATTCCCGATAAACTGGAGAACACATGCTCTCAACAAGTCCTCCAAAGTCTGTATAGTCCTTTCCGACTGTCCGTCAGTCTGTGGGTGAAAGGTTGTACTAAACCTCAACTGGGTGCCTAAAGCTCTGTGCATTCTCTCCCAAAAATGACTCGTAAACTGGGGACCTCTGTCAGATACTATGGTAACAGGAACTCCATGTAGCCTCACTATCTCCTGAACATACAACTGTGCCAACTTCTCAGCAGAATAGGTTGTTTTGACAGGCAAGAAATGTGTTGTCTTTGTCAACCTATCAACAATTACCCAGATGGAATCATGTCCTTTGCTTGTCCTGGGTAGGCCAACAACAAAGTCCATGGTCACATGGTCCCACTTCCACTGTGGTATGGGTAAAGGTTGCATTGTTCCTGTAGGCTTCTGGTGCGCAGCCTTGACTTGCTGACACACAGGACACTTCAGAACAAACTCATCAACATCCTTCTTCATCCCAGGCCACCAATACATATCTTTTAAGTTTCGATACATCTTGGTGCTCCCTGGATGCATGGCATACATCGAAAATGAGCTTCCTCTAGGACCAACTTCCTCAAGTTATCCACATCCGGTATTATCATCCTACCATGATAACATGCCACTTGGTCATCCGAGTCATGGAAACCATCTCTCTTCTCATTACCATACTCTGATCTGATCTGTTGAACTGTCGCATCAACTTGTTGTGCCTCTCTAATATTCTCTCTTAGGGTAGGTTTAATATGCATCTTGGCCAACAACCCGGCTAGCAATGACACCTTCAACTGTACATTGTCTTGCCTTAGGGAGATAAGCATATCTCTTCTGGGGCATACTAAAGAGTTTAGTTGTGCCCTATCATAGGATGGTGTTGCTGATTTCCTACTTAGAGAATCCGCAACTACATTGGCCTTCCCTGGATGGTAATCTATCGTACAATCGTATTCCTTGATTAACTCCATCCAGCGACGTTGCCTCATGTTAAGCTCATGCTGAGAGAAGATATACTTAAGGTTCTTGTGGTCTGTGAAAATCTGGAACGTCTCTCTGTAAAGATAATGTCTCCAGATATTCAAGGCATGTACCACGACAGCTAACTCCAGATCGTGTGTCGGATAATTCTCCTCGTGTTTCTTAAGCTATCGGGAAGCAAAAGAAATCACTTGTTTATCCTGCATCAACACGCATCCAAATCCATTCTTAGAGGCATCACAGAAAACTATGTATCCCTTGCCCTGCTCAGGTAGCACAAGTACAGGTGCACTTGTCAACCTCTCCTTCAACAACTGAAAAGACTGCTGGCACTTATCACTCCAAACAAAAGGAACATCCTTCTGGGTCAACTTGGTCAAGGGTAGGGCTATGGAACTGAAGTTCTTAATGAACCTCTGGTAGTAGCCAGCTAACCCTAGGAAACTACGGACTTCTGTTGGTGTATTTGGCTGTTCCCACTGTAGAACAGACTCTACCTTTTTAGGGTCAACACGAATTCCCGAGGCAGATATCACATGTCCAAGAAAAGACACCTTCGACAACTAGAACTCACACTTTCTGAACTTAGCATATAGCTCATGTTCTCTTAGTAGGGTCAAAGCTTGGTGAAGATGTTGTTCATGCTGCTGAGCATCTCTACTATATTCAGAATGTCATCTATGAAGACGACAACACACTGATCGAGGAAAGGTCGAAAGATTCTATTCATGAGTTCCATGAATGCAGCTGGTGCATTAGTTAGTCCAAATGACATAACTGTGAACTCATAGTGACCATACCTTGTTCTAAAGGTAGACTTGGGTATGTCACTGTCCTTAATACTAAGTTGATGATATCCAGACCTCAAGTCTATCTTCGAGAAGACGGTTGCGCCACACAACTGGTCAAAGAGATCATCAATCCTCGGCAGAGGGTACTTCTTCTTTATTGTTAATTTATTGAGTTGTTTGTAATCAATGCACAACCGAATTGATCCGTCTTTTTCTTAACAAATAGGACCGGAGCACCCCAAGGTGAAGTGCTCGGTCGGATGAAACCCTTCTCAAGCAACTCTTGAAGCTGTTTCTTGAGTTCTGCCATCTCGGCAGGCGCCATCCTATACGGTGTCTGGGCTATGGATTGTGTATCAGGGATCAAATTGATTTCAAAATCAATTTCCCGAGGCGGTGGTAAACCTGGAAGTTCTTCAGGAAATACGTCTTCGAATTCCCTGACAATAGGAACTTCAGCAAGGTTGGAACTCTCCATGGTAGTATCTACCACATGGGCTAAGAATGCATAACATCCTTGCCTCATCATCTTCTCATCAACCATAGCTGACACTAGACATGTAGGTAGAATCTTTCTCTCTCCTTGAAAGATCCATGTGTTTCTACCATCAGCAAACACAGCCTGCTTGGATTCACAATCCAAGACAACTCTATACCTTTCCAAGGTATCCATCCCAAGGATTATATCAAATCCTTGCATATCAAGTGGTATAAGGTCCACTTGAATGGGATGATCAGAAAAGAAAAGGAGGCAGGGAGAGCATACTTCCTGCAACACAGTAGACCCACTCAATAGATTCTCAAGCAACAAGCTATCTGCCCTATGACTGACTGTCATATTGCAGTTACGAATCACTCTTAGAGTGATAAAGGAGTGCGTAGCACCCGGGTCAGTCAAAACAGATACAACACAGGATTTATACATATCAGGATATAAAAGTTCCATCTGACCTGCCACAACCCCTGGGTTAATCACTGCATCTGGTGGGTTCATAGCATAGAACCTCACTATTACCTGAGGTTGAGCCGGTGCTGACGATCCAGCTTGGGATGCTTGTCCACGTCCTCTAGATGCTCCTTGAAACTGCCTTCTCTGTGATCCCTGTTGACTCTATCTCTAAGGTTGTGTCACACTGACAGTCCTAGACCTACACTCCATCATCAGATGACCTACTTTTCCACAGTTGTAGCAAATTATGTCTTGCTGTGGTCTAGGTGGTCCTGTGACTGACATCGATGCTGAACTGTGAGTCTCATGTGATGGTTGGATCCATCCTCTACCTCTACTAGGTGTCCACTGAGTCTGAGAACTAGATCTGGGTGGTGGAGGGGTAGGTGCAGAGAATCTAGACTTCTTAAAGTCTCTAGATGAAGAACCCTGGATCTGCGGATATCTTTTATGGGTTTGCCTATTCTCGACTACGGATGTCTCTATCCTTCGGACTGACTCGATGAAGGTAGCGAACCTCTCCTGATTCTCTAGGGCAGACACAGGAGTAGACAAGTCGGCATTCAAACCCTTCTCAAACCTTCTGATCCCCTCTTCTTCTGTGGCGGCCATGTGCGGACAGAACCGCGGCAACTCCATGAACTTAGCCTCGTACTCGCTAACGTTCATCATGCCTTGCCTCAATCTCTCAAACTGAGAGATTTTCTCATCCAGGAATATCTTTGGGAAGTATCTATTGACAAACTCCCGACGGAAGTCTTCCCACGAGATCTCCACTCCAGGCCTCTTCTGCTCTTCCATGTTCCACCAGTGACCAGCACTTCTTTTGAGAAGATAGACGGCATGTCTAACCTTCTCAGCTTCGGGGATGGTTAAGATCCTGAAAGCTTTCTCCAACTCAGTTAACCACAGATCTGCATCTGCGGGGTCAGCTGTGCCAAAGTATTCGATTGCCCCGACTCTGCAAAGTCGCTCGAACGTCTTACCGATACTTTGTCCTTCAGGCTGGGCAGGTGCCCTAGGTGCAGGCATGGGCATCCTGTCGGTGATGTGTGTCATGACAGCCATAAATTGCGCGAACATCGCTTGAACAGCTGGGTTTTCCATATCAGCTGGGTCAAACTGTGGTGGTTGTACAGGTGGCTCAGGTACAGGCTGCTCTACTTCTGGGTTCCTTGCACCTCCTCGAGGTGCAGCTATGCTACTCTCGGCCTCGAACTCCTCATGTGGCTTAGACATCCTTAATTATCTTCTTCTCCTGAGGAGCAGAAGACTCTATTAGATAAGAAAGGAACACTAAGGATAGACTCGACATTCTAAGTCGTATGTCTCAGTAGACTAAGTGAACCTAGAGCTCTGATACCACTTAATTGTGGGCTCCGATCTCCAAAACACGATATGAACTCAGAGGAAGCATTCGATTAGCGGCGAAATATGAAAAATCACGAAAAATTAAAACTTTTCGAGATGAGATCTTGAAAACATGAAACTCCTTTCATAAAAGCAAGATAAACAGTTTACACCTCTGCTAAATCACTTCTTGAGTGATTATATACAACAAGATACAAAATCTCAAGGCTCAAAATTCTCAGATCAACAAACTCCAAGGACCTGAGAGTACAGAGACGACATAAGACTATCTAACTAAAGGACTGGACAGCCAGGATCTCCACTTGAGACTCACTGCTGCCCCTAGTGTTGTTGCTCCTGGTACTGCTCTCCTGCAGGTTGGTTCCTTCATCCTCGACGACCACCTAAAAGGTTGAAATCTACAGGGTGAGACAATTTCAAATAATTGTCCCAGCGAGAGTTATAACTCTCTGCCAGAAGCTTTGTTATATCATATAAGTAAACTTGAGCAAGCAAACTTAGTTACTCAATAGCAGATTGGATATTTAAATAAGACAATTTTCATTTAAAGAACAAGAATACTAAAGCACAATGTAACATCAATCATTGTTTCTCGTAGTTCAACCCTAGCAGATATACTACGCGGCTGATTACGTTTTACAATCAACATTATGCCCTGCGGAGATGAGGTATTCCGCTCATACTCCAACTGATCACTAGTAAGTCGCATCGGTATCATACTAGATCATCGAAAGAGCCGGATTCTCATGACCTCAACTTCCTCAGTCAGAATGAGGATCAACATGCAGGACATCTAGTGTCTCTACTACTATAGCTCACCAGGGTATTCTGGTACTTCGCTATTAGAGTCACAGTGGCATTCTGTACTCTCTTCACCATTGAAAGATCTCGTGTTTATCTCTCATCGATGTGGCATAAAATATTCCTCGGGTGATTAGTGATACATCATCCTGGCATAAACACATAGTGCAGGGTTGATAGATTAAGATACATCTTCATCAACTCCTACACTAGGACGTAAGGATATTGACGTCCATATTCCCCCACATACTCAAAAGTATGTGCTCCTGGAGTTCCCTTAGGAAAACCTTTTTCACCATCATTTAACATCTAACAATGATGGATCTATGACCAGGGCTCTACATGTATGGTTACACTTGATTAATTAGGTACATTTCAGTATTCTTTTAGCGTGAAACATGTTTCCAAACATTTAAGCATAAAAACATTTCCATAACAGAAGAATACTGAATGTATCCAGTTATCTTTCATCAGTTATCAAAAGGATGCTAATCCATCACAAGTCATCTAACCAGCATGACCTTGATGTTACTCATGGCTCTTACAACCCATTATCTCATATGTTGTCACTTAAGCATAAGCCACATAGCATGTATCATTATTCATAAAGTCTACAACATACTTTCAATGAATACTCTATCATAACCCTTACCTGGATATGATCATTCTCTTACAAGAACCTGCATAGTCAATCTCAACTTGACAACAATAACATTTCATTACAGATCAACAATTTATAAGGCAGAAATAACAATCCATTTCAAGGGTTGTACCTTTATGCCTTACTAAGGCTAGGTTCCCTCATTAGTTTCAATTAGGGTTTACTATTCACATTTCATGTTACTGCCCTAGAATTAGGGTTTACTATTCACTTCTTAGTGATTTGAGCTCATACCATCATCATGCATGAAATTATCATCCTTGATGCCTTCAAATTAGATTAAGATTCATCAATTATCATAATTAGGTTTTTCATGATCTCACATAGGTGGATCAAACTCTAATCATGCACATTCATATAAATTGAAGGTACTTTACTTGAATTTCAACCATAAATGGGACCTTATCTCTCCTCCTACTAATAGGTGGTGATTACATCACTCTAGGTTAGGTTAGATCAAGTCACTTTTGATTAACATAAGCTAATTCACCACTATCAAGTCATTAGGGTTTGATTGATCAAGTGTGTCATCTACTTGAACCCTTCTAGGGCACATTGGTAATGTACATAATTGACCCTTATCATGGTTCAATCTATTACTCACTTATCCCATCAATGACTTTAGGTACCATTAGGGTTTGGATTAGACTACCATTGGACCAATTACGCCTTCAAACTACTAAGCAATCACAACCCTAAAGATCCCCAAATGATTACACACTTCAACCTCCAAATGGTCCTGAGACCGTTTGGGGGCGTTGACCATTTGGTTAGGTTGACCTCAAGACCGCATGACACTCAAGACCGTTTGCCCTCAAACGGTCTTGAGACCGTTTGGGTGCGTTGACCGTTTGAGAGTGTTGACTTTGAAACCATTTGGATGAAACGACCTTGAAACCGCATGAGTTGAAACGACCTTGGGATTGGTTGGACCAAACGACCTTGGGATTGGTTGGACCAAACAACCTTGAGATCGTTTGAGCCCAAACGGTCTTGAGACCGTTTGGTCCTAATGGGCTCAAAATTGCATGGACCTCAAAGGTGATTCCAAGGTTGTAATCGATTAGGGTTGTCCATGTTGAAGCCTTCAATTGGCCACATCTTTGCTAGCCCCTTATCAATTGATCTAATTAGGGTTATTATTAACCAATTGGAAACTCAATTGACCCTTAATTACTAACCAATTAAGGTTGAAACTGATTGAATTAGGGTTTGGAAACAATTAACCATCAACATTGATAATCATGAGTCTGATTGAAGTTGAACCTATCATTTGGCACTCAATTGGGCCCAAACTTGGCCCAAACGGTCTTCATACCGTTTGGACATACTCCAAAAGGTCTTCAGACCGGTTGCCCAAAGTTTGATAAAAAACTAAGACAAGTTGATGAGGGTTGAACCCTAATTAGGTCTAAAATCAGCACTTTTAATCAATTCATCAACCTATGTGATTGGACCTTCAATTAATCAAATTACCTTAACTCTAGACCTCCAAACGGTCTTGGGTTGTCACCAAACGGTCTTGAGACCGTTTGAGTGAACCCCTAAATGGTCTTGAGACCGTTTGGGCCCTTCAACCCTAAGTTCACCAAAATTGGTCATAGAAATCACCAATTGAACCCAATTAGGGTTTAGAGGGTTGAGGTGCCTTCAACTTGTGATTGGTTTGCAATTAGGTTACAATTATTTGTAGATGTTTAATTCAACATGTGTACAGCAGACCTCTAAATGGTCTTCCCTTGGTCAAACTTCCCAAACGGTCTTGGGACCGTTTGATTCTAAACGGTCTTGCAAGACCGCATGAGATCAAACGGTCTTGAGACCGTTTGACCTCAAACGGTTTGCAAACCGTTTAGACCAAAGGGTCCAAGGTCGTTTGGTAAAGTTACCTATGAACTCACGCCCATCATCTTCAACCTCAAAATAGGTAGGTTACTTCACGGATTTGTTTGCAAGGAAGCAAAGAAAGATGGGGAAGAAGAAGGACTAACTACTACATGTAAGAACAAGTATATGTATAAGAAAGCAAGAGGTTTAGAGATATAAAACCCACCTCAAAGGTCGTCCCTAGAGCTCCAAGCTCCCAAGATTTCAAGCTTCTAATGGCGTCTTGAGCTCCTCAGGTCGGACAAGGGTGATTCTCCAAGAAAAGGTTGGGGAAGGTCGGCTAAAATAAGAAACCTAAGTGAGATAACTATAAAACCAACCTTATAAACCAACTTCCTCCATGAATCCAAGCTAGAAGATGGTATCTTCTTACCTTAGAACAAGTTGGTAGTCTTCTCTAGCTCCATAGCTCTTCCTTGGGTGGTCCAAACAAGGTGACAAGTGAAGAAGTGAAGGAAGTACGTTTACTTGGTTGCAAAGAAGGAGCTTATATAGCTTGGGTAAGTTTCCATCATAGGGACCTCTAATTACTCCATTTTTCATCTAGGTCCCTCCTTTATTCTTTGCACGCCCCTCCACCTCATATCTTAGGTAAAACTCTTTTTGGAACTAAGAACTAAAGGCAAAGAAAGTCATCTTATCACTAAGGTGCACATATATAAGGGTTTCCTAACTTATAACTTGGTGATTCTGGTACAAAGGTTATTCTTCTTATCTGATTATTTAATTGAAGAGCCCCCTTCATCATTTCTACTCTAAAATATGTTAAGAGTCACAAACGATAATCTAGAAGGTGTATTTTACAAGTTGCACCCCATATTTTGGGAAATTTGCACTTTACTCCAAAATTAGGGTTTCAAGCACAAAGATTGCTCCACAAGCTGCATCTTGATGCCCAAGCTTGAAGAACTCATCATACCTCATCATATTCACTCATATGATGTCTCATTACCAAAGGAACATCTCAACAGGTGAAATTTGTAAGTTAACCCCTCTAACTGGGTAATTTTCACATAGGTCCCTGCATTACAAAACAATACTAAGACATTGTTTAAAGAGGACAGAAATGGAAATATATGTTCCTCAGGAACTTAATTACATGCTAGAGGATAATCACAAGCTTTTAATTACATAGTTAAGCAAAGCACCTAGGGTTAACTTATAACCCAGGTCAGGGATGTTACATGTATCCTATGGTTCGAGTCTCTTTGGTATGATATCTGGTTAATGATTTGTGAAAAGTAATAATGTATGGGTCACCTATTGTTGAAATGTCATATTGGTGCAATGGTCAATATATTATATAATGCATTGTTTGTAACTGACATATAACTTGATGAAGATGATACACATATGCACTTATGAAAGGGTGATACCTAGTAATGATGGTATGATGATTGACTCATATCTAACTAGTGACGTTCAATCCTAAATCAATTTCAAGAAAGTGGGAATTGATGTAATTTAGGGTTTGGTGGTGTAACCATGAGTTAAAACCCTAATTGGCTATATGTAAATTGTATTGATCCTAATTCTAAGGGCATGTCATATCATTGAATGAGTATGAATGGAAATCATGATGTTTCTTCCTCCCTTAAATTACATGACTTTAACCTAATGAGTTAATTGGGTGTTATAACTTGTGAGTAATATGAAAATGGTTAAATAATTTTGAGATGTGGCTATGAACCTTGATAAGGGAACACGGGAATTATGAATATGTGAATGTGCATACTTGGTTAAATTGACTAATTCTTAGCCTTATACACCCCAATTGATGGGAGATAGTGAAAGTCAGAGATTCGAGATAGAATGATGCTTGAGAACCTTATGTGAAATCATCATGAAGCCTAATCTTAAATTAGAGATCTTGTGATACATTGCTTGCTTTAGTAAAAAGTGTTTAATATGTTTTAACATATTCTCTCTCTAAAAATAATAGATAATGTTTGATATGGTAAGTACATGTGACGTGGCATGAGTAATACAAATATGGTCAATATGGCATTATGAGATAACCATGAATCATAAGTGTGATATGATGCATCTTAGGACCTGGTAAAGGCTTAGTGCCTGGTTGAAGTGATAACCTCTGGTACTAGAATGAGAGATTGATATCCAGGATAATATGATGACGATGATAGCCTTGTGGCTGGCAGTGATATAGTAGCCTTGTGGCCGACAATGATACAATAGCCTTGTGGCTGGCAGTGATACAATAGACTTAAGGCTGGAAGTGATACGGTTCCCTTGAGGCTGGTAGTGGTACAATGTTATGAGATGATGGGAATCAGTCTAAATGAGGCTATCCACTGTTGCAGTACTATGCCCCTTTCTTTTGGAGGATTTGTTTGTGGTTTGTACGTTGTAACTTGATTGATGCTAAAAGACAGTTTAATTGATCTAATTGATCAAGTGGAATCTAATCATGTAACTTGCCATGTGCCATAGATCCACTCTAGTGTCAGTTTTATTGTTGGATGGTGAAATGAGTTTAACTCAGAACACATATTTTTAAATATGCGGGGTGCAAGTTGAGTATTCCCTTGCATCCTAAATATCAGGTTGTGTGAGATGGCCATCTGTGAGCCAATCTCTGTATGATAAGGATGGCCATGTGTGAGCCAACCCCCCTTTTAAGAACAACCATGTGTGAGCCTGTTCTCCTAGTGTTGTTACCTGTACCAAGGTGGGCTAGATATTATTTGGGTGGACATGCGTGAGACAACACCTTTAGTGTGACTATATGTCACTTTGTAGTTGACTGATATGTCTATGTGGTGTTCTCATGTATTGACCACGAGGTGTGGGAAGATCGGGGATTCTGACTCTTCCATTGACCTTGTATGACACCAATTTTGACTTAGCAGTGGTCAGTTGAATTTGGGTGGTACGATTCAAATCCTCAAGACATAATAAATATGTTATTAATCATGTAGTGTATAGTATAGGATCAAACATGAAAAAATTGGATGAATCTGTTCCTTGATTTTATACTATTTAGTTTATAATAGTCATACATGTTCTTCATATTACTTTTAAATCATTAGATATTCTGTTACTCATTGGCAAGTGCATATTATTGGTCTATTTACTTCATCCCAGAGATATATGTCATTTTGTTAATTATGTTCACTCTACTTAGTATGTTAATCTATCTTCTTAGTTATACGTGATAATAATAAAGTTGGCAAAGAGTTATATCTCTCACTAGGACTGTGTGTCTCACCCCGTTAGTTAAATATCTCTTTAGGTGGACGTGCATGCTGAGTTAAAGATCATGTGGCTGAGGGCATAATATGAGGAGAAAACTACACCTGATGAAACATGGTATATGGATAGTGTTCATATAGTGTTTAGTAATAGAGTCCTACGTGTCGTCCATGTACATTCATGTCCTTGGGGGTGTTCTTGATGTGTTTTGTAGACATGATGTTCAATATGTGGTTTTTGACTCATGTGCCTTTGGTGGTATGCACATACATGTGGATTTGTTATTTTATGTAACAGGTTGATTGGAATATGATGATGTAGCACCTTGAATATATGTTATGAAATGCAAGTATTGGCTCTTGTGTAATAATTCTTAGCTAGTGGTGCTTGTTGCAAATCATTTTTAATTTCTTGTGATTTTCGGTAATCCACTATTTATGGTTAATCATGGTTAAGTTTTGAGTAATCTCATTTTGTGTGGAAAAGGGTGTCACACCTGTGCTCAATATGGTTGGACATGTGTAACATATAGAGAAATTGAGTTTCCCTTTGATCCAAGAGTTGGCCATGGATATGATTCTACAATCATTGTCTGAATCATATAGCCAGTTTATCTAGTGTTATTACTTGAGTAACATGGTCAGACCACTGTTAGATTTGATTGGTATGTTGATAAATGTCAAAGCACAAATGAAGAAGGACAAATCCATGATGGTGATCAGTAGAGTGGAGTCTGAGGATGAAGGCAAATCCAAGAAGAATTTTGATGCTAAGCTGAAGTCCAAGTCTTTAACACTGAAATAAGGAGAAAGAAAAGTGCAAGAGGAATTTGTCCTTTGTACTTGAAGGGATTCAGGAAGATAAAGTTGGGGATAGAGATCTCCACTTTAGGTATATATTTTATTGAGATAAATTTGTCTAGTTCTTTATATTGGATACTAGATACTGGATGTGGGATCACATATGTTCGAATATGTAGGATCTAAAAAGAAGTAAGCCTTTAAGAAAGGATGAGGTTGAATTGTGCGTTGTAAATGGCGCAAGAGTTTCTTCCACTATTGTTGGAACCTACAATTTATCTCTGCCAACGGGACTTGTAATAGAGTTAAAGAACTACTATATTGTACCTACCATCAATAGAAATAATATTTCTATATCTTATATGGACAAGGATGGATATGAATTTCATATAAAGAATGGTCAATGTTCTATTTCAAAAGATGAGCTCTTTTATGGCAGTTCCCCAATGTATTATGGTTTTTATTTGCTGGATCTAAAGACAGATGTTTGTAATACTAGTACAAGAAGCTTAAAAGTTGATTATTCAAACAACACATATCTTTGGCATTGTCGTCTAGGGCACATCAATGAGAATCACATATCTAGACTCTTTTGATTTTAAATCAATAGAGACATTTGAGTCTTGTTTGTTGGGAAAGATGACAAAGGCTCACTCACTTCACTGGAAATAGTGAGAGGAATAGTGATCTATTAGGACTCATACATACTTATGTGTGTGCCCCTTTTAGAACAAATACTAAAGGTGGTTATCAATACTTCATTACCTTTATTGATGATCTCAGTACGTATGGTTATGTTTACCTAATGAAATGTAAGTTAGAAACTCTTAAAAAGTTTAAGCATTTCATGAATGAAGTTGTAATGACCACATTTGTGCTTAAATTAGTAAACTAGGGTTTACCTGAATGATTACATGCTTGATTAGATTGAACATCGTTTAAACTTGATTAATGATAGTAGATCAATTGTGATGTTTCAAACCTAAGAAGAAACTCTAACTATGATTTTATTTTGAAGAATTAGGGTTTGAGAAATGTAAACCCTAATCGGAAAAAATTAGGGTTTTGATAGTACATGAATATAGAATTTGATCAGGATAGCAGTGTGGTAAATGTTTTTTCATATTTTATACAAATTCTTGTATTTAATTTAATTTTGTATATGATATGGATAAGTCAATCATGCATATTGGAGAAAAATTTCAGAATATTTGAGTGTTCTTTGAATGTGGTTCTCGGTCAAACTATACTTCGACCAAAATACTGATAGAGTGTTTTTTAGCAGTGTAGTGTTTTATTTTTAATTATTTATTGGTCATCCAAATGATCTGAAATTTGAACTGGAGATCTGAAACTCAATCATAAACAACATGTGAAAGTTTAATAATTTTTGGATGCATTTAGACCTTATCATCAGTTGAATTACAGTAATATTTTTATGGCAGAAAATTCAGCTGAAATAAGAGAAAGTATAGTGAGGGATCAATGTGCAATTGACCCAAGCAGCTCAATTGCTCTATATGGTCAACCTAATACACAAGGAGCTCTCATAATTTGAGATTCAAACCATATAAATGAAATCCTAGAGATAGAGGAGAGTTAGGGTTTGAGAGGAGAAATTGATGGAGATGCTGACCTAGGGTTTTGCGGTCTGAGGAATGATGAAATCATGTAAGTTTAGCTTCTTTGGATATAGTTGCATGGTGAATCTTCTCTCAGATGTCAAGATTCCGTCCCTCCTCTAGTTTGATCTGAAATGGTGTCAAAACTTCCCCTTTTCTCACTCTTTCTTCATAATCCCTCATTTTTAGGGTTTCCGAGTTGAAAGGAAGAAGAATCGGGTGAATTGCTAAGAATTTGATATGAGATCGAGATTTTTAGGAATGAGCTGCATTTTTAAGGTGTTTTCACACCCTAGGGTGAGTGGGAACTTCCTTTAAACAGTATATTGCATAAAAATTGGTTAAATCATCCATAATCTTTAATTGCTTAGTGTGCGACTACAAACCTTGAATTGTCTGTTTGATCTAAGTTGTTGCAAAATGATATGAAATGGATTCTTCCTATGTTTGTTTGATTTTCAGATGATAAATTCATATTATAAATGTATACAATAAATCCTAATGAGAATTCCCTAAGTATTTTCAAAGGTTATAAGAGTAAACTGAAATATAGGGAATTTGTCTATGACTGAAGTTGCTATATAATTAAATAGAGAAATTTGTTTACCTGGATCCCCTTGGTTATAAATGATTGTTTATCTGAATGTGTAGTACATATATGTTAGATACTATCTTGGATTTCATGTGATGTGAATAATGTTTGCTTGATATCTTTGTAAAGAGGCTGAAGCCCTATATGAGTGGAAAGTTGGAAATTTGTGAATAAATATGGTGAAATCCATTTGAAGTGTTTTTCTTGGCATCATAGACTCTATTTATGCAATGTTATTATTGATTCATAATATCTAATTTAATGGAATGGAAAACCCTAATTTATCTCAATTCGAGGATTTCATACATATGTTGATTGTATATGACTTGTTTAAAGCAATCTGTATTTAGTGGATGTTTATGATATATTAAATCCTTATGAGAGTCATGTGATAAGTGAATGAGGTAAATGAAACCCTAAGGATAGGGTGTTCAATGAATTAATCATTTTTATTACCATGTTCTCGGTATGAGATGCACAACCCAAGATTTGGGTCAAAGTGCACGTTTTCCAAGAAAGTGCAAATAATTTATGAGTGTAAATGACAATTACTCGTATGCCAAATAATTAGCTCTTATTAGTATATTAAGATGTTTAATTTCATGATTCTAGTGTATAAGTGCCAAATGGACATGCATTATGTTTATTTAAGTATTTCAGTCTGCCTGCATGTATAATATGTTGATTTCTCAACATATTATAGTGTTTGAATATACTACTCTGCCAAGTTAAGGATGATATACATGTTGTGTTATAAACTTCAAATAAATAGACATGGTACCATAGAGATACCAGAGTCAAGTCTAAGTAAGGGAAAAGATACAATATAGTAAGAGCTTTCCAAGAAAAATAAAATAATAAACTTAAGAGCCCTAAACACCATAGATTCCCTATGAGAGGTCTGCACTGTAGGGATGAAACAACCTAACCCTAGCAATGTCCAGTATACGGGGGTCGGAACGTACTAAAAGGTGGTACGGGGGATGAAGCCCTAGTGGAAGTCTCCTTAATATACAACATGTAGTGTCCAACATCAACCAGAGGTCTTGGTGGCACTAGAGTACAAATAAGCCAATAGGTGGCTTGACTCTCTGCTTGTGTGCTCAGGTTAGAGAAGGAGTCCAGTTTTTACAGAATAATAGGTGTGCCAAGGCTAGAGAGCCATATTCCTAGTGCACACCAGCGACGTAGTCAGGCTTAGCATTCCCGGGTGTGTCACCTAAGTCTTGTACGATGAGATCATAGTTCGCTACTAGTCTTCATATGTAAAGTACATTGCATACGATCAAGGCATAAGCTAAAATATGTTCATATGGGTTTAAAGAGTTTCTTATAAGTAAGAAAGGCTAAGAAAGTTTCGAGTACAGTTTCCCAACAATTATTCTTTGTATGTTTCTAAATTATTAGTTCTCGTTGAAATTAATCAAGCATGCTCATATATTGATTTACTCTTGTTGATATCTAGAGTATCCTTCCATATTTATGATTGTCAATGATCAATCTCTTTAAAGCTTACTACTTTTTTAATTGATATCAGTTTCTCAAAAGTATATCTGTAATTATATCAGTGCTTTAGATTGTTTCTTTGAAGTACTCATTCACTGAGCGAGTAGACTCACCCCTCTACTCACAATTTTTAGGGAAACCACATGGACATGAAGAAGGTCAAAGCATCAGAGTAGATCTACCATAAGAGTTAAGTCTGAGTATAGTTAAGTTTAGTCGGTCCCTATCACTCTAGGTCCTAGTATAGATGTGAGAGTGTTGTAAGTAATGTTTTGTATCTTTGTTTCCTTAATAAGAGAGAATGTGTCTGATTGTCATGTCGTATGTACCCGAGAATGAATGTATGGATCTGTATCATTTATCTTGAAATCAGATCAAAGAAATGAATGTTTAGATTCCCTTGTAAAGTTAGTTATGTGGTTCTATGTGAGAAAACAAATAGTTTGAAAAAAAAGAAAAAGTTAAGGGTGATCTTGGTATTACGTTAAATCCTCAATTTATGCCCTAATATCATGATTAGTGGTAATTGTGAGATCGGGGTGTAACAGAAGTATAGAACCAACTTGGTAAAGTATTAAGGAACATCATTCTGATTGATGTGAGGGTACTTAAGCCAAGAGTTTGAGGACCTTCTATGAGACCATGGTATTGTATCATAATGGAATCCATCTAGAACACCACAACATAATGGTGTATCATCCTACTTTACAAATGGTAAATAACGTGCTACAAAATACATTCTCTATGAAGTACTTAGGTGAATCATCCTACTTGTTAGGAATCAAGATCTATAGACATAGATCTAGAAAGCTTCTTGGGCTAAGTCAGAGCCCATACAGTGACAAAGTGTTGAAGATGTATAGCATGGAGAACTCAAAGATAGGAATGCTATTCACGTCTCATGGTGTTACTATCTCTAGATCTAAATGTCCCATTTTTTTTGAAGAACAGGAGCACATGCGTAAGACTCCATATGCATCTGCTATTGAATCTTACATGTATGTAATGTTATGTACTTGTCTAGATGTCTCATATGCATTGAGCATGATGAGCATATATTAGTCAGATCCCAGTGAAGCCCACTGAACTGCCATGAAGAACATCCTTAAGTACTTGAGAAGAACTAAGGATCAGTTCCTAGTCTACAATGGTGAAGAAGAGTTGGTGGTAAAGGTTTACACCGATGCAAGCTTCCAAACTGACAAAGATGACAATAGATCATAGTTTGGATTTGCATTTTTCCTAAACAATGGAGTTGTAAGCTATAAGAGTTCTAAGAAAGATATAGTTTCTAATTCTACAACTGAGGCTAAGTATATTGATGCACCTAATGCCACAAAGGAGGTTTTTTGGATCAAGAAGTTCATTTCTGAATATGGGGTGCTTCCAAGCATCTGCGATGCAATTGAGCTATATTATGACAACAATGGAGCTATTACACAAGCTAAGGAACCCAGATTACATTAGCATTCCAAGGACATAAAAAATTGATTCCATCTCATAGAAGAGAGCATACAGTGAGGAGATGTGAAGATTTGCAGAGTACCAAGTGAAAGCAATGTGGATGACCCCTTGAAAAAAGCACTTTCATAGAAGAAGTATGAAGGTCATGTTAGATCACTTGGGATTAAGTTTATGGGTGATTGTCTCTAAGTGGAAGTGGGAGTCTATTGGAATGTATGCCTAGAGAGCAAATTATAGAATGATTGTATGGCATATATCACGAATGATTTTATTAATAATAAAGGCAATCTTTCATTTATTTTGTTATAATCATGTATGATAATGGTACAACATAATAAATGTCTAAATAATGATGTTACTCAATGACATATGTCTTCAGGTTGAGGACATGAATAATGAGATCATACATATTTTAGAAGTGTATGTATTCTTGTTATGTCCCTATTCAGATTTATTGTCGAAGATGACAAAAAACAATAACACATAAGACTAGAGTGTGTGTTGGTTGATGATAAAATCTCATGATGTGTTGATTGATGATAAAATCTCATTAAGTCATGATATTTGATATCAAACCAAACACACAGATACTTGTTAGAGAATCATGTATCAGATAGACCCACCTTGAGAGTAATGTATGGAAAACATTGAATGGTAGTCAGGATCATCTCTCAGAGTGGTGGTGGTGATTACGGTTCTTAGACATGAAATCAATACACTCATCACATGTTCTCCAATGTACTTTAACATCATCCAAGATGACCTTGAATAAGGGTTAACATAAAGGTAATGCTTGAATACATTATGACACATGGGGTATGACTGTGAGTGATGTCGATAGGATTTGTCCCTCCTATAGGAGTATGATATCCTGACTACTTGATAAGAGAGACTGAAAAATGCATGACCATGCTCATGCGAGTCAATATGTGATATTCAGCTTACATATATATTAGACATTCTACTCAAGTTCAAAGAACATGGATTGAACATTGAAGAGGATGAAGATTCCATGCCTTAGGTTCAGTCTAGATATATCTGAGAGAAAGTAACTATATGATCACTGTAACACCATTGACAGATTATAGGTTGAAATTATTCTCCAGATTTCCAACTACTTGCATAGCAATGATGTCTTGCTAGATACCACTCATTGCTTGTGATGTCATGAGTTGGTTATGGACATTTACTATCAACGTTACTTGGAACCTATAGGTTCACACACATAGGACACACCTAGAATAAGAGTTTCTTTATGAATGATGTTTAACTTGATTATTAACATGTTTAGGTATTCAATTTAAACAACAAGCATTGAATATCAACTAACAAGACTGTGAGCCCACCGATTCAAGTGTCAGGTCAATTTCAACCAATATTGGCAATTAGAACTCTAAAATTACTGGTTCAACAAGTAAATCGATTGGCTCAGATCTGTAAACCGACCGGTTTAGGTTGTGAACCAACCCTTTGGTTGATAAATACGATTGGATCAAGGATTGATGTTGACTTCATGTTGTGAATGAATTGAATATTAAATTCCAATACAATTTCAAATAGGAAACATGATGAAATGATCGGTTCAAGGGTTGAATTGATTGGGTCACATGTGAACCGATCGGTTCAGTAGTGATTCAACCAGTTCAATGTTTGCATGTTCCAAAATTTTATGAAATTTCATTCTTTCAATTCCCTCTCAGACTAGAAATCCTAACCTTGACCCTCCTATAAATAGAGGGTAGTGGAGGCTTTCTAGAGACACAACAATAATCTTTGACAATTGTGGTCTTCTCATAGTTGTGGTAACTTGAAATGAGCATCAGGTCAAGATGGTCCAATCTGACTTGTGACCCAACCTGTGTAATCCGATCCAGACCTCAATCTGGTTTGTAATATGGGAATACTGAGCCTAATATTTAAACCCATATTTTATTAGGGCTGAGTACAAGCTGAGGCAAACCCAAGCCCAAAACCCAGAATGCCCATATTAGATTTTGTATATTTACATCTATGTTTGTCCTGAATGAAAAATATATAGATTTCTTGATGCAATACATATCACACATTCAACCAACGACAACATGGATAATCTGTATCATTCAACATGATTAGTGAATTGTTACTAGTAAGATCACAATCATTGACATGGATAGATGTCCTTTATTTCTTTGCTTTAATCACACTATGTCATTCAAATGGAACCTTCTCTTATTTAGCTAAGTATATTTTAACAATTGAATAAAATATGGCATCCATAGTTTTATTTGGAATGTATATAATACTTAAAAAAGTCATGTCATTAGCTCATTAAAGAAAAATAAAGAAGCAACTAACTCAGTGTATATTAGTTCTTCTCATTTTTTCTCATATTCCCACATGTAGGAGACAAATGACCTTTTGCCCTTCCCACACCCATTTCATTGTATATACATATAGGATGAGGAAGAAAAAACAATAAAATCATAGATTCCTCTGATATTTTTAGTCTTATACATTCTCATGTATGAGAAAATGGTTTGTTGTTGTTTCAATATCCATTTCATTTCTATAGGGCATCACACAACTAAGGCATGAATATATATATATATATATATATATATATATATATATATTCTTTTGAAGGTTGATCACAAAGTATATATCATGCTAATTTAGTTTTCATGTTAGAAAGTTAGATCCAATAATTTTTTGGTATCCTCATTTGATGTTATATGGGCAAAACCAAACCCGGCCCAAAATCCAACATTCTTATATGATTCAAGTACGGGCTGACATTTTTAAATTTTATCCATGCCTAAACCCAGCCTGCAACCCACTTTAAAATGTGGATTTGGGTTTGAGACAAACAAAACCTGGTATAGCCCGACATGATGCTCATCCCTAGTGGTAACGTGAGAACCCAAGCAAGTTCTACCCGTTAAAGGGAGGAATATCAAGGAAGAGACAATTGGGAGAGGAAGGCGATGCTAGCACATTGACTAGAAAGGACAACTCCTTCTTGTCTATTCATCTAGAATGATAAGAGTTCATGGTAGTCTGTGTGGACTAATACAGAGGTGAGGAGGTCCCTGTTACCTACTAGGAGGACTCAGTCAACCTCCATACATGGTGATCAACCAGGAGGTCGTCACCGAAAGTTGCGCTGGTGCAACTTGAAGAAAGAAGCACGAAGAAGCAAGGGATAGTTGTTGGACTTTCTCCAGGACCAAGAATATGTCTTGCAACTTTTTCTTTTCAATTCATAGTTGTTGACACAATTTGCTATTTAAGAGGAATATAGCAGTGAAAGTTTTGTTTCTGTTGTCATACTTGATGCCATATTTCCCAACAGACCACATATGCGTAGAGTTGATTAAAGATTATGATATCACCCTAAAATTATCCTAGTAAGGACAATGTAATGGCAAATTCTATGACCAAAAAATCTCACTCAATTCTAGATTTGAGTTTGCGGTACCTCTCCTCAATGACCTGCTTCTTTGGTGCATAATAGAACTTTGGGTAAGCAACTTTAGACCTTTCTATTCGTTATTATCTAGTTGGTTTCTCAAACAAGCGATGAACTAGAATTTTCCTAATTTGGTTTGGCACTGCTGCTGCAAGCACCAACCATGGCATGTGAGAACAAGGCAAAAGATGACTTAGGGGAAAATTTCTAGTTTGCCCTTTTGTCCCCTTCAATAATGGATTTCTTCGCATCGATATTCTTGTCCATAGAAATATTCTATTTCGAATATGTCCCACAATGCATGGTTATGGATAGGACATGTTTGCCCTGTCATAAGATAAAGTTTGTGTTTTTCACTTAAGGGAAATTAGACCTTTGTAAATTTAAGTAATGTTAAACTTGGAAAAATCATACCTTTTTACTAGAAGCACTAAAATTTATGCACAAATATATTTCAGAATAGTTTTCATCGTCTAATTCTAAAGTTTTAAAGTATGAAGTTTTAGTGTTTGGATTTTACTTATGATCTTAATAATAATTATAGGGAACATAATAATTTATAAAGTAGGGATTTTGAGTCAAATATCATTAAGAAACCCCAAAATCAATGTTACATCTTTAAAGTAGGGATTCTTCATAATAAAGAGATATGTGAAGTTTTAGTGGAGAAACCCCATATTTCGTTGTAGTGGATATCATAAACCCTAGTTTTGACTATGTGGTGACTAGGAATATGTGGAATAATATAAAGGTTTAGTGGACCTACCCTTTGTACCCTATGACTTTTGAATGTTGATGTGGACCTTAGGGTTGTTAGGTTAGTAAAACCCTATGGTGCTATGACCTGTTAGTTGGATGCATGAACCACTTAAACATACTAAAATATTCACAACTAATCCATAAGTAACCCTAATGCCTTCAAGTGTTGTTTAGTTTGACCTATTTTTAGGTAAAATCCTATGGTGCTATGACTTGTTTTTAGGTAAAATCTTTTAAAGGGGTGGAGTATATGTGTTTGATTATGTTAATGATTATATTTTGAGGATGAAATCATTTAAAGAGGTGGAGTGTTGTAACAAACTAGAATTATCGTATTCCATGATCAGAATTCTAGTGAAGTTTGTTCTTTAGATGCGACCAAACAAGGATTAAAATTTAGAACACATTTACATAATAATTTAATTATGTGGCAACATGTAAATAAAATCATGAAGTTTATTACACATATTTCCTTACTAACATAATGGCTAAATAAAAACAAATAATATGCTTTGGAGTAACAAATGGTAAATTCATGTTCATACATATTAATAATGTCTCATAATTTAAATAAATAAGGAATTAATGGACATAATGTATAAAATGAGAAAATGTAGATTTTCGTGCATAATGATATATAAGTCCTTTTGTAATAATGTGACATTAATAGGACTAAATTAAGTAAGTGTTGATATTATGTTTTGATAAATATAATGATAATGTGTTAAAATTCCTAATGGCACCATAACTCATAACAAGAAATCTCAAAATAAAAATATTATAGTGAAAGTGTGTTCCTTGGGTGCCTATTGCCATGTGAGCCAAGTTTCACACTATTTGCATGATAATAACTAATTTAATTCTTTTTAGAAAAGAAAATAAGATAAAAGGAAAAAAGTGTTAAATAAATTACTAAAAGTCCCCAAAAGTGGAATTAAACCCCAAATTCGAAATCTACATACTAAAATTAGCTTATGTGTGAATTTTCATCTAATTTTGACAATCTGAAATATTTTCATTTATTTACGAGAGAAATATATAATTTAAACACCAAAAAATTAAAGAATACGATAAAAAATTAATCAAGGGAAAAATTGTGTTCCCCGTATTTACTATTTCTTGTAGGCCAAGTTTCATATTTTTGGAGAGTTTCTAGATGCCTCTAATTTATAATATGATACAGTTTAAAAATATTAAATAAAATACTCAAATATAAAAACGAATGCCAAAACTGGATTTCTAACCCCAAAATTAGCTAACATATCAAACTTGGTTTTGTTTAGACTTTGTTTTCACCCTCAAATAACTAGAGAAAATTACGTACATTTAATGCATCAAAAGACCAAAGTTGGAATGTTGTATTAAATGTCTTTCATTGTAGATCTGCTCCGATCATCCAATGAAGATTGGATGGTGGGTTGTCTCTTGCCTTGAGTACAAGACACCTACATGAATTGGACAAAGGGGGTCCAATATTTTGGATATAGCTCCCTTGTTTCTCAATGAAACTTCGCAAAATAACTTATATTGGATTACAAATTTAATTATGCATCCATCGATGCCCTATCTAGAGCCTAACATGGAGAATTTTAGAAACTCTTAAACTTGTTCCTCAAGTCTTCTGAATCAACTTCTCACACACCCCTTAAAACTCAATCACATATAAATAGGACCCTACCCTCATATGAGACACACACCCAATGACTCTCTAATAGCTTCAATTTCTCCTTGTATTGTCGTTTCACCCACCACTGAACATGGTTCATAGTTTAAGTTTGTGGCACCTCTCGTCAATGAGCTACTTCTTTGGAGCACATAGAACTTTAGGTAAGGAACTTTGGACCTTTTTGTTTGTGATTGTCTAGTTGGTTTCTTGAACAAGCAAAAAACTCACATTTCCCTAATTTGGCTTGACATTGCTGCTATAAGCACTGTCCATGGCATGCGATAAGATGGGAGAATATGACTCAAGGGATAATTTCCAGTTTGCCCTCTCATCCTCTTCAGTAATGAATTTCTTCACACGAGTATTCTTGTCTATAGCAATATTCTATTTTGAATATGTCTCACAATATATAGTTATGGATAGGACATGTTTGCATTGTCATAAGATAAAGTTTGTGTTTTTCATTTAAGGGTAAATTAAATGTTTGTGAATTTTATTTCAATAATAAGTCAATAAGTAATGTTAAAACTTACAAAAATCATATCTTTTAACTAAAAACTCCAAAAATTATGCAAAAATATGTTTTGGAATTGTTAGAACTTTCTCTAGCTTTCGGTATAGTTTTCATCACTTGGTTCTAAAGTTTTAAAGTTTGGATTTTTAGTGTTTCAGTTTTACTTATGATCTTAATAATAATTTTAGGCAACATAATAATTTATAAAGTTGGGATTTTGAGTCAAATATCATTAAGAAACCCTAAAATTAATATTAGGTCTTTAACATGTGTCGGCCTAAGGTTTCACCAATAGATTTGGATTTCTAGGATTTCCACAATACATAAAATATATTAGAACATAAATCCTAATTAATGGACCTAATCCTATATGTAGGTTGAGCTGAATCTAGATTTGGAGGGTTAGGACTTGATCTCTAACTTAGCACTCAAGTCAAGCTATGTTTTCATCCCTAATTATTCTATATTGAGAAATCATCCTCAATCATCACTCTTTTGATAGCCCACACAATATCTCTCTTTTGAGATTTATGAGAAACATTCTACTTGATAATGATATTATCATCCAATTTTGTCAGACTTTCTTTTGACTCCATCTTATACTTTTATTCTTGATGAAACTAATATTTTGCCCACTTTTGTGGTTGATATATGTTCTGTCCATTTTTGATATGGCAATTTATTTATTCCATGAAAGACTATACTTTATACTTTCCTCCACATTTATTGCATGTTGTGTGACTCAGTAGCCCCAGAGTAGTGTAATTATGTTGGTTTTGGGTTGTGTGCCCTTATTATATTTTTGAGATGGAGGTTGTGTGTCCCATACCTGGGTTTGTGCCCACTTTTATATATACCGGGGAGATGGTTGTGTACCATACTCTATCAGGTTTCAAGATTGTGAGCCTTGATCGCCATTGTTATTTATATTGTTCTAGTGCTATGTTTATCTCACATGAATGCAGGTTGATATTATGTTGATGAATTTTGTGCCCAAAAATATATATGTGCTTGTGTCACTACCAACATATATTTTATGGCAAGTATTCTCCTTGTTAATGATCTTTTGAATTCATATTCTTTTCTGCCCAGTTGGGTAGTCCTTTCCTTTTCTTTGGGGAAGGCTTGCTTATTTGATGTCCTTTATTTCATTACGTTTCTCAATACTCAATTTAGCATTCACATACTAGCCTTATGCTGATGTCATCTATTTTTCTCCTCTTACCGGGGTATGCTTCCAACCCAGGTGTAGGAAATGGAGGACATGGCATCCTGAGATGGACCTAGCTTAAGGAGTTGATGCTTGGCGACAAATTTGATATGGTTTAGATTTCCCTCTATTAGATCATCATGATGTAATATCCATGTAAACCCAATATGGGAGATGATAATGTAGTTTTGTAAAATTTATTATAGTCATGTTTTATATTCCACTGTTATACTCTGGTCTTTTCTATATTATCATTTGAGATTTTGAAAAATTTACACCTATTCCAACATACTTTTTGTGTGTATATGGAATGGATGTTTTATTCCTCAAATTTTAGTAGAGAGTGGATCTCCTATCGGGTCCCACTCTTTACAAATATTCTCCATGGAATATGAAGATATATTTACATAATAAGACAAGATACATGAAACTTTAGTTAGGTGTATCTAAAAAAGGTGGGTTGATTGCATGGATGTAGGTTAGACCAATCTTCTTGCTCAAAAAGTGACTATTGATTGCTACAAATTATGTATGAGATGGAGAAAGGAAAAAGAGTAGAACTTAGATATCCAAATGAAGGTTGATTATATAAACAACACATACTATGCATACCACATGAAGATGAACGTTTTATAAGAAGAACACTTTTTAGTGAATGCAATGCACCCATGAAGATTTAGATGTACATAGACCTAAAGAAACTATATTGGTGGCTAAGTATGAAAATATTTATGGCTACCCAAGTTTATTTTATTTTAATAGGTCAAAGCCTAACATAAGATATTCAAGGAACATTATAACCACTCTATCTCCCTTTATGGAGGTGAGAACACATCACTATGGACTCTATGTTAGGTATACCTAGGTCATGACATGGTTTTGACTCAATTCGGTTGATCATGGATAGAATCACAAAGTGTGCTCATTTTGTTCCAAATATATCAGCATGAGGTGCACCCAAAAAATCCAACATATACATAGGTTAAATGGTTACATTGCATAAAATTCCAACTTCATCATATTAAATAGGTATCAAAACTCACACCTAGATTCTGGAAGTAGTTGTACCGTTATTTGTAAACATGCTTGAAGTTAAATACAAATTTTTATCCTCAGACAAATGAGCATCTAGATTGGACTATTTTAACACTTAAATATATGATACGACCATGTAAACTCAAGATCAACAACATTTGGGATCAATACATGAGTCTAATAGAATTTGCATATAAAAAAATCACCATTCCATATTAGGTGTGGTTCCATATGAAGCATTGCAAGGGAAAAAGTGTAGATATCACATTTTTTGGTGAAATTACAGAGAGAAATTTTGGGTCCAAATCTTGTAGAAGAGACAAAATTAAATAATATTTGTGATTACACAACAATTGTACGTAGCAGATTAAAAACATAGAAGTTATATAGGGAAAAGACCCAAACCACGAGAATTTGATGTTTGAGACGTGGTATGTTTGAAATTATCACCTTAGATAAGTGAACTTTTGTTTAAGAAGCAATCTAATCTAAACCTAAGACACACATAATTTAATCTAATAACTAAAACTGATGTTTTTTGAAAACTATTAAAAATACAAGTAAAAATATAGAAACCCAAGTTCATATAAACTTCTCCATAAAATATAAACCTACTTTTCATCTCTAGTGATTATGAATTCAAATTGTTAATGCACACACACACACACACACACACACACATATATATATATATATATATATATATATATATATATATATATATATATATATATATATATATATATATATATATATTTATATATATATATATATATATATTTATATATATATATATATATACAAACTTGTTGGATCTATCAATTTACTACAAACATAATCAATACACACCATAGAGCCTAGTAGATCAATCACCGTGTGTAATACAAAAATGAGATGTAATCAATTATGTGCATATTTAAGTTAAGAAATATGAATTGGATAACTGATATGTTAAATTAAAGAATCAAATAGACTCTAGATGTTTCATACACCATAGATTCCATCACATAGGTCTAAACTATGAAGGAGTAAATGTAGATACCAAATAGCATTGTCCAATTGCAACATACCCATATGGTACGTCGTACTAAGCACAATGAAGATGATCTACTTATTCAATTTGATAATTATCAACAATAATATATCATGATGGAAATTTATGTTTTTTTATTAAATTTAGTTACTACTCAGTGCGGAACCACTAATGTAGACAATGTAACCCTAGTGCTTTGACTCTCTACTTGTTTACCCAGATTTATACAAGGAGTCCAATTTTTATATAAAACTTGTGTAGACACCCTCATAAACTCCAATACACTAAATGGAGATAGTATTATCCCTCGTCTTCTCACAAAGAAGGGTCCTCTTTCCATCCTCCACTACAAGATCATGCACAACCACCTTCCCCCTCCTTACATGGTTGGTTTTCATCTCACAGTTGAGAAACTCACATGTTATGTGATGAATGAGAAATTTTATTTTGACATTTGACTGAATATATTTATAATGCCTAAAACCACATTTGATAAGAATAACTCCCACTTGATAAGAAACATGAACCTTAAATTTGCTTCTTCATACCCTCCTTCACAATAACATGGTTCATGTACTCCCTTATCTCTCATTAAGGGTTATATATCATATGCATATCAACAATATTATACTTAGTCCACCCCTACGATAGATTCCCTTTATTCCTCTTACACTTCGTTACACTTTAGGCTCCTCCTATACCTTCGATCTATATCCCTCTTATTAGAATTTTAATATAGTTCAACAAGATATTTGTAAATATCTTTGCTCATTTCAATGCTCTTTATTCTAATGACTTGGGAACAAATAAATTCTTGTCTACCTTTCTATCACCACCAATAAAAGACAATGAAATGGAAGGTGAGGAAGAAAAGTAAGAAGAAGAAGAAGGAGGAGGAGGAGGAGAAGGAGAAGGAGATAATAAAGAAGTAGAAGAGACATCAAAGATGTAGAGCCTGATCCAACCTAACATCTTGTTAGTTGAGCTGAGACAGATGATGAGAAGTATGATCCTACTAGAGACTATGTTTCTGCTTAGTTTAGGTCCCTATCAATTTTCATTCTATATGATTAATTGTAGAATACGGGGCACTTTTATTCTGAGGCTTTGTAGTTTCTTTCTATGCACTTATATTTCATGTTTTAAGAAATACAACTTTCATTATGATTTTTCAAGTATATATAATATTATCTTTTATGTAAAGTCCATATCTCCTCTTAGTTGTATCCCGCATTTTGCTTATTTCTAGACCTTTTTGTGGATTCGTGATTATTTTGTGCTTGGATTGTTCCTTGGTATTTGTTCTTCTACCCCCTCTTTTTTAATAAATTATATTAATTAGAAATGTATCAAACAATTAACTCTCGAAATAATAATCCAATATGTGAAAACTAGCTCAACATGTGATACAACATGAATTAAGGGGGGGTTCTTTAACTCACATATTAAAAAGACATTGCTCTCAAATTATAACATCATATTTTTAATACATTATAGACACAATTTATCATACTCAAAATGAATGAACGTTGACCCAAAGTTTTTATTTTGACGAATCCCATATTTTGATGATGATGACAGTCATATTTCAAAATGTGTCCAGTGAAGCTATGATAGTTGTTCCAAAACATTTTGGACGCAATCCATGTACATAAATTAACAAAATATAATTGGAGCATACTCAAGGCATTGTACAAGATCGATGTGATTGGAGAATGATCTGGAGTACTTTATATTCTTGTTGTATTGCATTTTTGATGTGATGCATTGTATAAAGCTCAATTTGTAATATGAAGATAATTCTGATGATTACACACTTATGTATCCACTAATAATTTTGACTTGGTCGCCTGGTTTCCTCATCAAAACATCAAGTGGTAGTGTCAAAATTAGGTTTTAGCAAAAAAAAAGTTGATTGTCTTTCCTAGAAATCTACCCGAAATAGTGACCCATATGTGTAGAAAATCATATGGGAGTTGGCCAATTTTTCCAGTAGGTATTATTAGATGATTTTTCCAATGACAAACTAGTCAAAATTCGTAATAATATAGATTATTTCCCTAGGACAGATCTGGTGATGATGTTTGATTTTTGTAACACTAAACATCATTGACTGATTTTCCCCTTAGGAAAACCAAATGACCGCATTATATGTACATAGATTGCATAGTTGTTAGATGATTTTTCCTAAGACAAAGTTAGCCGACAGACATATAGTTGTATCAAATTTTGAGTGTTGAACTAGCCATTTTGGTAGTGTATATATATAGATTTGAGTGGGTGTGTGTTAGAATTTTATCTACTACCTTGTAAACAATCATAATTGACTCTATTAGTTAACGGGAACCCTCAACTATAGATACAATATATTTGAGATCATTATAAGGTTATTAAGTGATCCATATAATATGATGTTGACATGGTGCCACAAGGGGCCCTTATATTCCTCTTTGAGCTTACATTTGCTTACTTCCATAGACTAATTAAGAATACTTGTAAGATATCTAGCTCTACTTCTCTATTTGTAAGTCCATCATTTTTGCCTTGATTATCATTATCTCAATGTAATCGAAGCTTCTTCATTGATGAAGTAAGGTCGTAGAGCAGGTTGCTCTCGGTAAAAGCAAGTTGATCCTTGGTGTTCGTTGTTGGCTCGTTGAATGCAAAATAAACTAGTTACTCTTTGGTTGAAAAGAGATTGCTTGGTGTAAGTTCTTGTGGTGGTGATACACAATACTTGTTAAGGTTAAGTAATAAACATAGGCATGATTACTTGGTAATGGGTTGCAACATTTCAAGCTGGACTCACCCTATATAGCTGTGTTGATTTTATTATTTCTCATTCCCTTTCTACATTTCTTACTTTCATTAAATTGTGACATAATTTGAATGTTAATAAATTTGAGTTAGTTTGACATTAGCTCAATTTACCCCCTTGAGCCTAGGATCCTACATAAACTAAGATGGGTTATCATCAAGTTAAATCAAATTGTATTATACTTTTTTGATCCATTTATGTCTTAGATCACCTTGGGTTATGTATTGGGTTAGGCTCAAATGACAAATGATCTAATTATATCGAGTTTTAGCTGATCAAGTTAGGTTCATATTCGTGTTTTGTCTGGGTGACATGTTGTATTTAGTTTCAATCTACATATTATCATATTATTTTAGTTTTGGTTGATTAGAAACCTTGTAAGGCTTACATTGAGGCCAACATGGGGGTGTTCCACCAACTCGGCAGCACCATCCCCCAAAAAGGTCGTGGGTGGTGGCACAATGAGGTCTCCCTAGGAATTCTAACCCGAGTCTTTGGGAAGGCGTGCTCCCCTTCTCAGCTAATGTGGCAAAGTTAAATCTACACATTGTTCTGTATATAATTATTTAAAGTATTTCATGTTCTTATATGATAAATTTCAAAACGTTATACATTTTCAAATATGGATGCTATTATAAAATGTCTTAGGACTAATCGGGACCCAAATTAAACGCAACAAACGAGATACTGATTTTTTTATTATCAAAATCAGGCCTATATTTTAGAGTATTGTGTAATTTTAAAGTACATGTTATATAATACATAGATGCAAATTAATACTAATGTTTTTTCATGTTAACGTGGTTGTGAGTTTTTCAAATAAAAGTGATTCCATAGTCGGTAACGACAGGGTGCTTTGAGGTTCCCCAATAAGTGGAGGACGATTGTGAAATCATGGTAAAAGTGAGGAAGTATATGAAGAAAATATTAGATGGAAAACCGTATCTCGCACGCAAACCTTTCAACGTATAAAACGGACCACTTTGGATTCGCACCCACCCATGTGTCTCGTGTCAAGTTGCTAATCTGTTTGCTTCGTCTTCCACACGCCAAGCCCAACTAACAATGAATGAACAACTAAGATAGGCACACAACTCGAGGAATGAGGCAAGAAGGGCCAAATATCTTCACTATTAAACTAGAGTTACCCTACACACATCCCCCTACCCCCGGGCTCCCACCCGGTTCTTGAGAAAATACATCTCCAACATTTGCAGTTGTCTTTGTATTAATACTCATGCAAAGTTCATGCAAAGTCCATGCAAAGTGCAAAGAATGACACAGTATGTCTCTCCACTCTTTTCTGCAGAGTATTAATACTCATGCAAAGTCCATACAAAGTTCATGCAAAGTGTATTAATTTGTTTTTTCTCTTGTAATTATTCTCTCCCGTTCTAATCCACCCACTTGCATTCCCGTATTAGTACGGTACCTACTGAATCCAATAGCAACATTGATCTGGAAGCATAAGTGCAGTACCTACGGAATCCAGTAGTAACATTTGTCATCTGGACAAAAATACAGTACCTGCGGAATCCATGCAAAATAAGTACAGTACCCACTTGTTAATTCCAACTCAGTTTTTTCAAACATAAGTACAGTACTTAGCAAATTATAAAACTAAACATAAGTACAGTACCTAACAAATTACAAAATCAAGTATAATTGTATAACTCATCTGGAAGTATAAGTACAGTACCTACGGAATCTAATAACAACATTTTTCGTCTAGACATAATTTTTTTACAAAAATATAGTGCACATCTGGTCTATAATCAACTATAAAATACATCTATAAGTATTGTACTCAATTATTAATTTTCCAACCAAGTTTGTCCAACATAAGTACAGTACCTCTCAAATTCATTTGTGAATGTATATGTATTTATTGTAGGTACAGTACTTACGTAATCTGCAGTGGGGATAAATATGCAATAGAAACATGCAGAACGATAGTGGATTTTTATTTGGTGGGGATAAATATACAATCTGATAGTGGATTTTTATTTGGTGGCGAGATAATTATTTCATGCATCGTTTTTGCATGTAAAAACATGCAGAATCGATGTTGCAGATATCAATTTAATTGTGCATGCGGCCGCAGAGGCTAGTGGGCGTAGTAGTGGGCTGGCGCAGCAGCTGGTGGGCGCAGGAGTTGGTGAGTCCCGATGTCCGGGTAGGTGGTCGGGTATGTGGGATGTTATGGGTAGAATTTTTCTTAAACTATGCGCAGCCGGCAAGAAGCGATGTTGGTCGGGGTCATCCAAGTGAAGTGTACGTAGTGGACTTCATGCTCAAAAAGACCAGAAATAGGGTGAAACATAGTGTTCAAGGAGAAGGGTATAGCACTTTAAAAAAAAAAGGTATAACAACTAATTATTTCATGGGAGGTGAGAGGTTTCCTATTTACGTAAGCAAGTAAACACTTCACGAGGGGTGAGAGATTCACTTATCTAAATAGAAAATTTTAGTATATATAGATATTCAAATCACGTCCGTGAAATCGAGTTACATAGAAGGAACTACTAATAATCACTAGGCAGAAACCCCTGCTATGCACGGGCTTGAGAATCACACATAAATTAAAGATTAAACAGAAGCAAAAGAAAAACAAAATTACATGTATGCTTTCAATTCAGAATAAATTATATACATATAGCATGCAACATAAACTGTTGATTTATAGAAAAGTAGAAGATAAAAAAATTGGAGGCTATCTTGTAATCTAAAACATAACGAAAGTAAGTATTGTACATACGAAAATGTGTAGTGCATGTTTAGGAGGCAAAAAAGATTTACAAATAATAACACAATTCCAGTGCACTTAATAAGTTTCTCATGGGATGAGAGCAGTAGCTTGAAGTATATGTCAAAATAGTTTGAACTATTAAGGTAGGCGTGACGCCAGTACATACTTATTTTTCTACACAAAATCAAATAGTGTGAGTTCTGAGATTTTTTTTCATAAAAAAAAATACAAAGGATCAACAGATCAGTCTTCATAAAAGATCTTGACATTGTTTTCATGTGTTGTTTTTCTTCATGGATTTCTTTCCCCAAGAGTCTTGATCTTCTTCATCAGCTATCATGATCATTTTACGTCAATGGTGTATATACTTCCAGTAAGTAAAATGAATACATAAGATTATTAAAATCAATCAATTTTAGTAGAATCAAAATCTTCAAGACATACACACCATACATCCATTTAATTGACATTCTCATACCGTACTCCATATAATGAGTTAATTGAAATATTGAAGCTAGTATTGAGCGGTTTCAATGGATATATGTGGTCTTTCTTTTTTCTAATGAAATGGCATGTTGTGGAACTATGAAACATTCATATGTAAAATATAATATTGGATATATGTCTGATTAGCATAGCACAGATGACTACACAGATGTTATTGAGTTACTGTTGTAAATTTATAACAACAACATGAGCATATAAAAATATTTTAGTAACTTAGTGAGTTGTTGCTGTGAATTTGTATTGACTATACGAACATTCAAAAATATTTCACTAAGTAAAAAATCAATGTAAAACGTAGTCTAAAATATTATTCTAACCCATGAACGACTAACCAGCAACATAGTAAAATGCCAAACATAACAAATTACTGGACTAATTAATAAATAAAAATAAATTGTACTGCAACTATCATGAACTCCTTGTCACTATAAAAGATAGTTAGCGGGAGAGCATTGGTTGAGGTTATAGTGTTTCCAGATGTGAATTAGAGTTGTAATAAAGTTTTAGTTTGATATTAATATTGATGATAATAACTACCATACAATGGTCATGAATGCAGAAATCAGCATGCAATCCCATACTTTATATCACTATGTACCTGCTACCCCTAGATGGAGCATAGGACAGAGCACGACTTCACAAATAAGGGCAGATAGAGTCGTTAGAAAGGAGTCAATCAAGATGCATTTAGAAACCAAGAGAATGAGATATTAGATAAATTATCATCATTACAGTTATACACAGGGAATTTTCAAAGGGACAGAGAGATGTCCCATGCACATAAGTGATGTTCTGATCAATGAAAAATAACTGAAATGTATATGAGGGAACAACCTACATGGGTAATGCCATATATCATGAAAGTAACTCACATAGTTAAAACAATGTGTACTGTATAAGGAATACATAAATAACCTGCCAACCTGGGATGACATATTTTAAATAATTATCTAATCAATGTGGATTGAAGTTTGAATAATATCAATGCTAAGTTCAACATAGAACCATGTTTCATATATGAAACTCATATATTACATAAGTATTGAAGATACATCTAATTTTTCATTTTTACTATTTTATTAGCCATATGTAAGTAAATAAAATCATAAAATATAAAAATTATAACTAATGAATATCATTTTTAAAAAGAGATGGAATATTTAAATTATTCGTTGCATAAGGTACATGAATGCATTAATTTTTTTTATCAATAGAAACAATTAACATATTTGAGAACTTAAGTTTTGCTTATTTCTTGATGTCTTAACTCAACATTTAAACATAATATACAGTATATACTATTCGTCTCTAATAATACAGGAAAAAAGCATGTACCATACAGAATTTACTCCCTTGTTTCACAAAAGTTTAAGATGGTCGACATGATTGGTAGGTTCCTTCCAAAAGGCAACTTCATTCTTGTATATTGACTTATCAAAACGAAGTCATGCCTTTAAATAAAAAATAATTCCAAGTTCAATTAATGTTAATCGCAAATTGTATGTAGATTGCATCACACCAAGAGAAGCATTGGAATAAATGAGTGATTTTTTCATATTAAATATGATATTGATGAACGATAGCTTGTGTCAGTTTCATTTGTTTTAGGTCATAACTGTATATATTTTGCTACTGTGTTCTCGATGATCTATGGATAATCGACATGCTTTAATATGAAGGTTTATTCAAAGTTTACAAATTTTTTTTTGAAATGTTTATAATATAGAATTAGCTACATTCAAACTTTTACAAAAAATATATCCAAAATGAGAAGAGTGATAATGTTGTCAGTAGAATGATTCATATTTGCATTGGTTTTGTTTCAACCTATAAGGAAAGGATGGGTTGAATAATTAAGACTCTTAGATTATGTCAGCCCATTAATCAAAGTTTCCATTGTTAATGTTTTTTTACTCTTTTTGTCTCATTCAAGTGGAGGATGATTGAAATTGACATTTGTAATGCTTTTCTTAATGGTGAGCTAACAGAATTTGTTTACATGGACTATTCACCAAGATTTGTTCACATAACGACTCTCATATGTCTACAAATTGAAAAAGGTTTTGTATGTACTCAAATAAGGTGGTCTTTAAATGCATAAGTATTTAAAATTAGTCCTCTGACCGAGAAGTTAAATATACATAATTTGTATATTTCACTGAGTTTGTATGATAAAAAAATTAGTCCTCTAACAGAGAAGTTAAATATACATAATTTGTCTTTAAATTTTAAAGATGGCTTATCTATTATGTTTGGTTTGTACAATTATGTAATTGATTTCAATGTTTGTTGTGATATATTTTTTATATCATTGTTTGATGTGATTTGTTAATTGTATTTCTTGCATTTTTTTTTGATACAGTAGATGTAAATGTCTCAATTAACGTTGTATTATATTATGGGTCATATGCAAAGAAGTGTAAAAAACATACCATATGCAATCTTATTTTCTTTATTTCACTTTGAAGCTCTACAACTCTTTTAGATAGAACTATTTCTTTTGCTGGTGTTTTCGGACTGATTTCTTTGAGATTGGAACTCTCTGTAGCTGCAAATTATTCCTTAAAAAATTATTTACAAATTAGGTAAAAATGAATAAGATGTATGATTCCTTTCATTTTATTTTGACATAAAATGTGATTGATACTATTTATGTATAGGTTAATAATATTTAACTTATGTTCCATAGTACTTCTACTGGCAAGTTGTTTGTTAGTAACTTTACTTGCACTTCATGTACACATAACTGGAAAAGTAGAAGCATGGATAAGAGTTCATATAGAAATTGTTCTATAATATAAATACAAGAATGTATTGTCAAACTAATTTTGTCATAAAAATAAATTGTTTGTATTTTTTATCAGATCACATATGCTTTTTGTTGATGTTGTGTGTTATCTTACCTTTTGAAGTATCATAAGTTGATTCATTGACTTTGAACAGTCGTCGTTTGTATTTCATCACATGTAGGGAAAAGAAAAAGTAGAGATTAGAATCATATAAAGAAAAAAGTAAGTAATCCAAAATTTTAATGATGAATCTACCTTTCAAAGTATCATCATCTACTTTGAAGATGCATTTATCATTCGTACTTTGATGTGAATCTCCTATAGATAGAATAAAATTGGAGATAAGAATAATACATATAAAAAGGAACTTTTTAGTTGGATGTGTAGTAGACAAAAGTTTGACAATATATAACAAAATAAATAGCTTCATAATCAATAATAATAAGGATATAATTTAATATGATATGATTACCTATATTATGTATTGAATTATGGGTCATATGTAAGGAAGTGTAAAAAATATACCATATGCAATCTTACTTTCTTTATTTCAATTTGAAGCTCTACAACTCTTTTAGATAGAACTATTTCTTTTGCTAGTGTTTTCAGACTAATTTCTTTGAGACTGGAACTCTCTGTAGCTGCATATTGTTTAAAAAATTATTTACAAAGTAGTTAAAAATGAATAAGATGTATGATTCCTTTCATTTTATTTTTACATAAAATTTGATTGATACTATTTATGTATAGGTTAATAATATTGAACTTATGTTCCATAGTACTTCTACTAGCAAGTTGTTTGTTAGTAACTTTACTTGCACTTCATGTACACATAACTGGAAAAGTAGAAGCATGGGTAAGATTTCATATAGAAACTGTTTTATAATATAAATACAAGAATGTATTCTCAAACTAATTTTATCGTAAAAATAAATTGATTGTATTTTTTATCAGATCACATATGCTTTTTGTTGATGTTGTGTATTATCTTACCTTTTAAAGTATCATAAGTTGATTCTTTGACTTTGAAATCACTCGTCGTTTGTATTTCATCACCTGTAGAGAAAAGAAAAAGTAGATATTAGAATCATATAAAGAAAAAAGTAAGTAATCCAAAATTTGAATGATGAATCTAGAATTTTTACCTTTCAAAGTATCATCATCTACTTTGAAGATACATTTATCATTCATACTTTGATGTGAATCTCCTATAGATAGAATAAAACTGGAGATAAGAATAATACATTTAAAAAGGAATTTTTTAGTTGGATGTGTAGTAGACAAAAGTTTGACAAAATATAACAAAATAAATAACTTCATAATCAATAATAATAAGGATATAAATCAATAATAATAAGGATATAATTTAATATGATATGATTACCTATATTATGTATTGGATAAACTTCACATCAATTATTGATGGTAGATGTCCTTATAATTTTCGAATTCATGGACAAATTTATCACCTTATTGGTTCACTTTTTGGTTATGAAACCTTGGTATGAGCACTCTAGCGGTGGGCACACGCAAAAGAGATCGTGAGACCAATCAAGAGTCAGCTACTGTGAGTATTGATAATAAACCCTAAAACTTCTTTCTCAAACACAACTAAGGATCGTTTCATCATTCGTTGCTCACCAAGATATGGCTAAGGACTAGGTCTTAATTCATAAAAATGAGAATAAATATTACATGGAAAATCCCAAATAGGCTTTCATATATAGTATAGATATAACATTTGTAATTTCAAGTTTGCTTAGCATCCTTAAAATTTTTCAAATATGATTAACATTAAACCTACCATTTTTAAGTATAAATAAAGTAATTGGATGCATCCAATTATTCTCTATCATCAAAATCACGTATACAACAACAAAGGGACTTAGTATACTTAAATTTATCAACCAATATTATAGTTAACAATATCCAACAAATACATTAAGTGTATGTAAACGAATGGGGTGAAAGGTGTTAGTGACCAAAGAATTAGTTTTCAAATCATAGTTATCGTGAAAATGACATAAATATTTCTTTTTTATGGCATTTGAACTGTTGGTTCAAAATGTTGCTTGTGATTTGTACAAAATTGTGTAATGTACCCTTTCTAAGACCGAACTAAGAGAGACTACTCATGCCACCGCAAGGATGTCTGCCTTTGCTTAAAGCCAAGGATAGAAGTTCATCCATGTTGTCTCGGTTTCTGATGTTTTTGCTACATAGGCAATGCAATGCTCTGAATTGGTGTACTTGTGAATAGTTTTGTTAAATTCATCAGAAATACCAGATTGAAAAAATTGAATAGCTTCTATCAAAATAGGTATTTGTCACGATAAGAAATCAACAAAAGAAGGTACCTTACAAAAATGTGTTGAACATCTTTCTTTAGCACCTAATATACTTTCCACTCTTCTACTTTTTAAAAAAAAATTATAAAATTCACGAACCCTTTTGAGTTGTAAAAGCATATGAAATTTATTCTGTAATGTACTTTATTTAACTTCTCTAATCTGTTCTGAACTAAGTATCTATTTAGCTATTCGAGTCCAAAAATTGTAGGTATGTAATGGATTGTGTTGTTCTATAGCCCGTGGTTATCAATTTTACTTTTCTTCTTATCTTTTTCTGGATTGCTTTTAATCTAACATCATGGACGAGAATAGCTACTAACTGAGAAGTTCTCATACAGTTTCTACAGCCATCCCGTATAGCTGACTTGCTAACATAGGTTTCCTATCTAAGAAACATTACTCAACACAAGAAGCAAGACATGAAAAATTTTGTTCAATAAAATGATATGTCTGAGATCATAAGAGGAGACACCTAGTAATAAGAAACCCTCACGGATCTCTAGAATATTAGAAAATCTTGACTTCGGTTCCATTTTGTTTCTAAGACTGGTCTGAGATCAATTTTACTTTTCTTCTTATCTTTTTCTGGATTGCTTTTAATCTAACATCATGGACGAGAATAGCTACTAACTGAGAAGTTCTCATATAGTTTCTACAGCCATCCCACATAGCTGACTTTCTAATATAGGTTTCCTATCTAAGAAACATTACTCAACACAAGAAGCAAGACATGAAAAATTTTGTATAATAAAATGATATGTCTGAGATCATAAGAGGAGACACCCAATAATAAGAAATCCTCACGGATCTCTAGAATATGTGGGCTCCGATCTCTAAAACCATGATATAAACTCAGCGGAAGCATTCGATTAGCAGCGGAATACAAAAATCACCGGAAATTAAAACTTTTTGAGACAAGATCTTGAAAACATAAAACTCCTTTCATAGAAATAAAATAAACTGTTTACATCTCTGTTAAATTACTTCTTGAGTAATTATATACAGCATGATACAAAATCTCAAGAGTCAAAACCAAAATCTCAGACCACTAACTCCAAACACCTGAGAGTACAGAGACGACATAGGACTATCTAACTACAAACTCAGCAGTCAGTATCTCCACCTGAGATTCACTGCTGCTCCTGGTGCTGCTGCTGCTGATATTGGTCACCTGTAGACTGGTTCCGTCATCCTCGACGACCACCTAAAAAGTTGAAATCTACGGGGTGAGACAATTTTAAATAATTGTCCCAGCGAAAGTTATAACTCTCCACCAGAAGATTTATATAGCAATCAAAGAACAACATAAGCAATAAAAGCTTTTAAGGCAATTAACAGCAGATTGTCATTAAGTAGAACAACAACATTTAAGAAATATGAAGAACATATGTACTATGTAGTGTAACATCATTCATGTATCTCGTAGTTCAACCTAAGCAGATATACTACGCGGTTGATTATGTTTTACAAACATCATTATGCCCTGCGGAGATGAGGTATACCGCTCATGCTCCAACTGATCATTGTTAAGTCGCATCAGTATCATACCTAGGTCATCAAAAGAGTCGGATTCTTATGACCTCATCTTCCTCAGTCAGAGTGAGGATAAACATGCAGGACATCTAGTGTCTCTGCTACTATAGCTCACCAGGGTAATCTGGTACTTCGCTATTAGAGTCACAGTGGCATTCTGTACTCTCTTCCCCATCGAAAGATTTCTTGTTTATCTTTCATCGATGCGGTATAAAAGATTTCCTCGGGAGAATAGTGTTACATTACCCCGGCATAACATGTAGTGAAGGGTTGATGGATTAAGATACATCTACATCAATTCCTACACTAGGATGTAAGAATCTACACATCCATATTCCCCCACATGCTCAAAAGTATGTGATCTAGGAGTTCCCTTAGGAAACTTGTTTCACCATCATATAACTTCTGACAATGATGGATCTATGATCAGGGCTCTACATGGTATGATTATACTTGATTAGTTAGGTACATTTTAGTATTCTTTTATCATCATACATGTTCTCAAACATTAATCATTAGCATAGCAACTATGAAAGTAGAATACTAAATGTAACAAGTCTAATTCACATCAATTATCATTTCTTAATCATTTCATTACAAGTCATCTAATCAGCATGACCTTGATGATATTCATGGCTCTTGCAGCCTATCATCTCATGTGATGCCACTTACTAGGCAACAGGATATTTCACTATTCATAAAGCTAATAACATGCTTTCAATGAATATGGTATCATAATCCTTACCTGGATATGATCATCATCATATAAGAACATGCATGGTTAATTCAACTAATGATAATAAACAATTCATTTCAAGAGTTGTACCTTCATATCTTTACAAGAGTTAGATTACCTGATTTTCATCAATTAAGGTTTGCTATTCACATTACATGTTATCACCCTAGAATTAGGGTTTACTATTCACTTCATGGTGAATTGAACTCATAACATCATCATGTATGAGAAACATCACCATTGATTCCTTCAGATTAGATTAAGATTCATCAATTATCATATTTAGGGTTTCCATGATCTCACATAAGTGGATCATACCCTAATCATGCACATTCATATACATTGAAGGTACTTTACTTGAGTTTCAACCATAAATGGTACTTTCTCTCTCCTCTTACTAATAGATGGTGATTACATCACTCTAGATTAGGTTGGGTCAAGTCTTCATTGATTAACATAAACCAAATCACCACTATCATGTCATTAGGGTTTGATTAAAACAAGGTATCATTCAATTGAACCCTTCAAGGGAATATTGGTAAAATACACCATTGATCACTATTGTAGCACCCCTGACATGGGTTATAAGATAACCCTATGTGTTTTGCCTAAATATGAAATTAAAATTTTGTAATTATCCTTTGGCATGAAATTAAACCTCTTATGGAACATATGTTTCCATTTCTGTCCCTTATGAACAATGTTGTAGTATTGTTTGCAGTACAGGGACCTATGTGCAATTTACCCAATCAGAGGGGTTAACTTGCAAATTTCACATGTTTATATGTTCCTTTAATGTTGAGTCGACATAAGGATGAATATGATGAAGTATAATGGATTTCCCAAGCCTGGGCATCAAGATGCAGCTTGTGGAATGATCCTTATGCTTAAAAACCCTAATTTGGAGTAAAATGCAATTTACCCAAATTATGGGGTGCAACTTGTAAAATACACCTTCTAGATTATCTTTTATGACTCTTGAAATCATTTAGAGTAGAAATGACGAAAGGGGCACTTCAATGAAGTAGTCAGATAAAAAGAATGATCTTTGTAGTAAAATTCACTAAGTGAGAGAATGGAGACCTTTCATATATGTATCCTAGTTGAAAGATGGCTTTCTTTAACCTTATATCTTGAGTTTATATGGTCTTTGCATAAGCTTTGATGTCTTGGACGTGCCTTAGAAACAAGGAGGGACTTGGATGAAAATTCCATGAACTAAGAGGTCCTTAAGGTGGAAAACTACCTAAGGTATATAAGCCTAGTTCCCTTGTAAACCAACTAAACGTATCCTTTCACCTATTCACTTCTCATCTTTCTCAAAACGTCTAGGGCAAATCTCTGGAGCTCAGGGAGACGACCAAGTAGTACTAAGGTGAGTAGGAACCATCTTCAAGCTCGAATTCATGAAGGAATTCTTCTTAAAAGGTTGGTTCTATGGTTAACTCACTTAGATTCTTTGTTCTAGCCGACCATCCCCATCTTTTCCTTGGAGAATCACCTCTGGCCGAGTTGTGGAGCTCAAGATGTCATTATAGGCTTGAAGCTTGAAAGTTTGGAGCTCTAGGAACAACGTTTGAGGCGGGTTTTATAACTCTAAACTCCTTGCTTTTTATGCATATCTTTGTTCTTGCAATTTGTACTTAGTTCTTCTTCTACCTCCCTTCTTCCTTGCACTTTTGTAAGAAAAATGGTGGAGTAACCGACCTGAACAGAGGTTGAAGATGATGGGCGTGAATTCCTAGTCAACTTTATCAACCGACCTTGGACCCTTTTGGTCCAAACGGTTGCAAACCGTTTGATCTCAAACGATCTTGCAAGACCGTTTGAATCAAAATGGTCTCAAGACCGTTTGATAGGGTTGACCAAGGGAAGACCGTTTGAGGGTCTGTTGGTAATATATTGAATTTCATTCCTACAAAGAATCATAATCTAATTCTTAACCAATTGAGAGTTTAAGGCACGTCAACATCCTAACCATAATCGAGTTGAAATTGCTGATTTCAAGTATAGATCTTGTTGAGTTTTGGGTTGAAGGACCCAAACGGTCTCAAGACCATTTGGGGACTCATCCAAACGGTGTCAAGACCGTTTGGTGACAACCCAAGACCGTTTGGAGGTCTACGGTTGAGCTAATTTGATGAATTGAGGGTCCAATTGTAATAAGTTGAAGAATTGATAAAATTGCTGATTTTAGACCTAATTAGGGTTCAACCCTTATCCAACCGACTTAGTTTTTGGTCAAATTTTGGGCAAACGGTCCCAAGACCGTTTTGAGGGTGTCCAAACGATCTCAAGACCGTTTGGGCCAAGTTTGGGCCCAATTGGAGGTCAATTGATGGGTTCAACCTCGAATTGACTCACATTGTTGAACATTGATGACCATCCGATTGGAAACCCTAATTGAGTTAGAATTAACCCTAATTGGCTTTCCATTGAAGGTCAATTTGATGTCCAATTGATTAAGTCTAATCCTAGTTGACTCAATTTATAATTGGTTGTCATGGATATGGTCAATTGAGGGCTTCAACGTACATATCCATGATCAATTGCAACTTTTGAACCACTTTGGAGGTCCAAACGGTCTCAAGACTGTTTGAGGCCAAACGGTCTCAAGACCGTTTGGGGCCAAACGGTCCAAGACCGTTTGGGCTCAAATGATCTCAAGGTCGTTTGGACCAACCGATCTCAAGTCATTTTTGATCAAACGGTTTCAAACCGCATAAGCTCAAACGGTTTGGTGGTCAACTCTCCCCAAACGGTCAACGCACCCAAATGGTTTAAGACCGTTTGAGGGAAAACGACCTTGGGTGTCATGCGGTCTTGGAGTCAAACCTAGAAAACGGTCAACACATCCAAACGGTTTCAAACCGTTTGGAGGTTGAATATGTGTAACTGATTGGAGACTTTCAAGGTTGTTTATACTTAATCATTTGAAGGTATAAATGGTTCAATGGTGGTTTGATCTAAACCCTAATGGTAACCTAGGACTTTAAGGGACTAAGTGATTAATGAATTGACCTATGATGGTGATCAATAATGTACTTTACCAAAATGCCCTTGAAGGGTTAAATCAAAGGATACCTTGTTCTAATCAAACCCTAATGACATGTTAGTGGTGATATGGCTTATGTTAGTCAAGGAGGACTTAACCCAACCTAATATAGAGTGGTGTAATCACCATCTACTAGTGAGAGGAGAGAGAAAGTACCTTTTATGGTCGAAATTCAAGTAAAGTACCTTCAATACACATGAATGTGCATGATTAGGGTATGATCCACCTATGTGAGATCATGGAAACCCTAATTATGATAATCGATGAATCTTAATCTTATCTGAGGGCTTTAATGGTGATGATTCTCATACATGATGATGTTATGAGTTCAACTCACCAAGGAGTGTATAGTAAACCCTAATTCTAGGGTAACAACATATAATGAGAATAGTAAACCCTAATTTAGGGTGATCTGATGAATATAGTAATTCAGGGTTATGCCTTTGAGTATGAAACCCTAATTACAAGTTGTAATATGAGGAATATTTATGCCTTGTGAGATAAAAGTTTCAATAAATCTAATCCAGAGGAGATGTGATATGAATGAGAATCCCTAAATTAGAGATGAAAATATGGAAATCCTAGTGGGATGAATAGTGAGCCTAGTTTATGACCTAGCAATTATGAAATCCTGGAGATGTCTACAAGGTAACGCCTTTGAGTGAAGTATAGCCAAATCAATGAGTATGATGTAATCATACCATGATAAGAATGAGAAATGAATTCATACCTTGAATTGACAATCATTATGAGGTTCAATAAATGTTGTAATTAAAGGTAAAGACTCATCATACCCCGGTATGCTTCCAAGGATGGCAAAGTTGCATACTAGAGTTGGACTGATAATTTGAATAGGAAATATTAATTAATGAAGGATGGGGTATGTTAACCTTAGTCCTGTGTTATGCTTTTAGGTATGAAACTCTGTGAACATATTACAAATATGATGCCTTATAAGATAAAGAGATTTCAATAACCTTAATTGAATAGGGTAAAACCCTATTTCCAAGTTATGCTTTTAAGCATAAATCTTCATGATTGAAGTATGAGATGAGGAATCAATATTTCTAATCATAAGTAAAGGAAATGAATAGCCCTAATTGATGAGATTCAGAGAACCTAACTCTTGTAAGAGTAGGAAGGTACAATTTCTTTGAAATGAATTGTTTACTGTTATCAGTTAAATTAACCAAGCAGGTTCTTATATGAGGATGATCATATTCAGGTAATGATGATGATTTCATATTCATTGAAAGTATGTTATTAACTTTATGAATAGTAAAATACCTTGTTACCTAGCAAGTGGCATCTAATGAAATTGATAGGCTGTGAGAGCCATGAGTATCATCAAGGTCATGCTTGACAGATGACTTGTGATGAGATAATTGGGAAATGATAATTGATGTGAGTTAGACTTGTTACATTTAGTATTCTATTTTCATAGCTGCTATGCTAATGATTAATGTTTGAGAACATGTATGATGTTAAAAGAATACTGAAATGTACCTAACTAATCAAATACAATCATACCATGTAGAGCCCTGATCATAGATCCATCATTGTCAGAGACCAAATGATGGTGAAACAGGTTTTCCCAAGGGAACTCCTGAATCACATACTTTTGAGTATGTGGGGGAAATGGATGCATAAATCCTTACATCCTAGTGTAGGAATTGATGTAGATGTATCACAATCCATCAACCCTTCACTACAAATCCAAACCAAGAGATGTACCACGAATCTCCCAAAGAAAACACAAACACTGCATCGGTGAGAGATAAACGAGAAATCTTCCGATGACAAAGAGAGTACAGAACGCCACTGTAACTCTAAAATAGCGAAGGACCAGATTACCCTGGTAAGCTATAACAGCAGAGACACAAGATGTCCTGCAAACAATCCTCTAACTGACTGAGGAAGATGAGGTCATAAGAATTCGGCTCTTTTGATGACATATGCATGATACCGATGTGACTTACTAGTGATCGGTTGGAGTATGAGCGGTATACCTCATCTCCGCAGGGCATAATAATGTTTGAAAAACATAATCAACCGCGTAGCATATCTGCTTAGGTTGAACTACGAGGAACAATGTTTGGTGTTACATTGTTTACATTAATGATCTGTTCAGATATTTCTGTATACATGTTCTTTATATGGTTTAAAGACATGACTGCTTAAGTAGAAGTTGCTTCACTTGTTGTTAAACCTGATGTTGCATAATTTAAGTTACCTTGTCTATGATATTCCTTAATGTTATAATAAAGCTTCTAGTTGAGAGTTATAACTCTCGCTGGAACAATTTGTACATTGTCTCACTCCGTAGATTTCAACTTTTTAGGTGGTCGTCGAAGACGAAGGATCCCATTTAAGGATGAGCAACAACAGCAACAACAGTACCAAGGGCAGCAGTGAATCTCAGGTGGAGATACTGACTGCTGAGTCATGTAGTTAGTTAGTCCTATGTCGTCACTGTACTCTCAGGTCCTAGGAGTTAGTGGTTTGAGATTTTGGTTTTGTCTCTTGAGATTATTGAATCATGTCGTATATAACTACTCAAGAAGTGGTTTAACAGAGATGTAAACTGTTTACTTTGTTTCTTATAAAAGGATTTTTATGATTTCAAGATCTAGTCTCAAAAAGTTTTAATTTCCAGTAATTTTTCATATTCCGCAACTAATCGAACGCTTCGCTGAGTTTATATCGTGGTTTTGGAAATCGGAGCCTACAACTATCATGGGTCAATCCATTAGTCACTTAGTCCTTTAATGTATTAGGGTACGATTATGGTTTAGATTAGACCACCATTGGACCAATTACACCTTCAAACGATTAAGCATAAACAGCCCTAAAAATCTCCAAACGGTTTCAACCTTCAACCTCCAAACGGTCTTGAGACTGTTTCGGGGCATTGACCGTTTGGATAGTTTGACCTTCAAGACTGCATGGATCACCAAGACCGCATGGGTCACCAAGACCGCATGGGTGCGTTGACCGTTTGAGAAAGTTGACCTCCAAACCGTTTGAAGCTATGCGACTTGAAACCGTTTGATCTTAAACGATCTTGAGATCGATTGGTCCAAATGATCTTGAGATCGTTTGAGCCCAAACGGTCTTGATACTGTTTGGCCCCAAATGGTCTTGAAACCGTTTGGCCTCAAATGTTCTTGAGACCATTTGGATCCAAATGGTCTTCAGACCGTTTGGTCCAAATGGGCTCAAAACCGCATGGACCTCAAAGGTGAATCAAAGGTTATAATCGATTGGGATTCTCTATGTTCAAGCCTTCAATTGGCCATATCCTTATTAACCACTTGTAAATTGAGTCAATTAGGATTAGTCTTAATCAATTGGACACCAAATTTACCCTCAATTGAAAGCCAATTAGGGTTGAATCCAACTCAATTAGGGTTTTCAATCGGCTAATCATCAATGTTCAACAATGTGAATCAAATTGAGGTTGAACCCATCAATTGACATCCAATTGGGCCCAAACATGGACCAAACGGTCTTGAGATCGTTTGGACATCCTTCAAACGGTCTTGAGACTGTTTTCCCAAAGTTTCATCAAAATCTAAGTCGATTGGATAAGGGTTGAACCCTAATTAGGTCTAAAAATCAGCATTTTTAATAATTCATCAACCTATTGTGATTGGACCCTCAAAACATCAAATTACCTTAACCCTAGACCTCCAAACGGTCTTGGGTTGTCACCAAACGGTCTTGAGACCATTTGGATTTACCACCAAATGGTCTTGAGACTGTTTGGGTCCATCAACCCAAAGTTCACCAAAATCTATCCTTGAAAACAGTAATTCAACCCGATTAGGGTTTAGGGGGTTGAAGTGCCTTCAACTTGTGATTGGTTTGGAATTAGGTTATGATTCTTTGTAGATATTCAATTCTACATGTTTACAACAAACCTCTAAATGGTCTTCCCTTGGTCAACCCTATCAAATGGTCTTGAGACCGTTTTATTCCAAACGGTCTTGCAAGACCGCATGAGATCAAACGGTTTGAGACCGTTTGATATCAAACGGTTTGCAAACCGTTTAGACCAAAAGGTCCAAGGTCGTTTGATAAAGTTGCCTAGGAATTCACGCCCATCATCTTCAACCTTTGTTCAGGTCAGTTACTCCACGGATTGCTTACAAAAGTGCAAGGAAGAATGGGGAAGAAGAAGAACTAAGCATAATTTGCAAGAACATAGATATGCATAATAAAACAAGAAGTTTAGAGTTATAAAACCCGCCTCAAATTTTGTTCCTAGAGCTCCAAGCTTCCAAGATTCAAGCCTTTAATGGAGTCTTGATCTCCACAAGTTGGCCAGAGGTGATTCTTCAAAGAAAAGATGGGGATGGTCGGCTAGAACAAGAAACCTAAGTAAGTTAACCATAGAACCAACCTTGTACAAGGAATTCCTCCAAGAATCCGAGCTAGAAGATGGTTTCTTCTCACCTTAGAACTAGTTGGTCGTCTCCTTGAGTTCCAGAGCTCTGCCTTGGTCGTTTGAGCAAGATGGGAAATGAAGAAGAGAAGGGGTACGTTTACTTGGTTTGCAAAGGAATTAGGCTTATATAGTTTAGGCTAATTTTCACCATAAGGACCTCTTATTTATGGATTTCTCATATAAGTCCCTCATTCCTTGTAAAGGCACGTCCAAACCATCATATCTTAAGAAAAGCCCATCAAAACTCAAGATTTAAGGGTGAAGAAAACCAACATGTAAGCTAAGGTACATATATGAAGGGTCTCCTTACTCATACTAGGTGAATTGTACTACAGAGATCATTCTTCTTATCTGATTATTTCATTGAAGCGCCCCTTTCATCATTTCTACTCTAAATGATGTCAAGAGTCATAAAAGATATTCTAGAAGGTGTATTTTACAAGTTGCACCCCAGATTTTGGGTAAATTACACTTTACTCCAAAATTAGGGTTTTTAAGCACAAGGATCATTCCACAAGCTGCATCTTGATGCCCAAGCTTGGGAAATCCATCACACATCTTCATATTCACTCATACGACATCTCATCATCAGAGGAACATCTTAACTGTGAAATTTGCAAGTTAATCCCCCTAACTGGGTAATCTGCACATAGGTCCCTACATTACAAAATAGTACTACAACTTTGTTTAAAAAGGACAAAATTGAAAGTATATGTTCCTGAGGAACTTAATTACATGCCAGGAAGTAATCACAAGTATTTAATTACATATTTAGGCAAAACATCTAGGGTTAGTTTATAACCCAGGTCATGGGTGTTACAAATTATCCACCCCTTACAAGGATTTCATCCCCGAAATCGATAAAACATATTAGGAGAAAAGAGCAGGGTATTTCCTTCTCATCTCATCCTCTAGTTCCCAAGTGGCTTCTTCGACACCATGGTGATTCCAGAGGACTTTCACAAGACTTATATCTTTCTTCTTTAGCTTTTTAATTCTGTTATCAAGGATTGACACTGATCCCTCCTCATAAGTTATATCTTCATTCAATTCTACTTCCATAGGTTGTATAACTGACTCGGTGTCAGGGTGACATTTCCTCAGCATAGAAATGTGAAACACAGGGTGTAACTTCTGCAACTCTGGAGGTAACTCTAGTCTATAGGCTACCTTTCCAACTCATTCAATGATTGGATAAGGCCCCATAAATCTAGGAGCTAACTTCCATTTCCTTCCGAAACGAAGGACTCCTTTCCAAGGTGAGACCTTGAGGTACACTTTGTCTCCAACCTGGAACTCTAAGGGTCTACGACGTCTGTCAGCATAAGACTTTTGCCTATCCTGTGTAGTCTTAAGCTATTGTCGTATAACTTTGATCTTCTCTGTAGTCTGCTGCACAAGATCAGGACCTAACAACTGATGTTCACCAGTCTCATACCAACATAAGGGTGATCTACAACGTCTACCATACAAGGCTTCATAAGGTGCCATATCAATACTATGTTAATAGCTATTGTTATAGGAAAACTCTATCAAGCTTAGGTGTAGATCCCAACTTTCGGTAAACTGGAGAACACATGCTCTCAACAAGTCTTCCAAGGTCTGTATAGTCTGTTCTGTCTGTCCATCAGTCTGTGGATGAAAGGTTGTACTAAACCTTAACTTGGTGCCTAAAGCTCTGTGTAACTGTTCCCAAAAATGACTTGTAAACTGGGGACCTCTGTCAGAAACTATAGTGACAGGAACTTCGTGCAATCGCACTATCTCTTGAACATACAACTGTGATAACCTTTCAGCAGAATAGGTTGTTTTGACAGGTAAGAAATGTGTTGTCTTTGTCAACCTATCAACAATCACCCAAATGGAATCATGTCCTTTGCTTGTCCTGGGTAGGCCAACAACAAAGTCCATGGTTACATGGTCCCACTTCCACTGTGATATGGGTAAAGGTTGCATTGTTCCTGCAGGCTTATGGTGCTTAGCCTTAACTTGCTGACACACAGGACATCTCAGAACTAACTCAGCAACATCCTTCTTCATCCCAGGCCACCAATACATATCTTTTAAGTTTTGATACATCTTGGTGCTCCCTGGATGCATAGCATACATTGAAGAATGAGCTTCTTCCAGGACTAACTTCCTCAAGTTATCCACATCCGGTACTATCATCCTCCCATGATAGCATGCTACTTGATCATCTGAATCATGGAAACCATCTCGCTTTTCATCACCATACTCAAATCTAATCTGCTGAACTGCAACATCAACTTGTTGTGCCTCCTTTATCTGCTCTCTTAGGGTAGGTTTAATATGCATCTCAGCTAACAAACCAGCTAACAATGACACCTTCAACTGCACATTGTCTTGCCTTAAAGAGATAAGCATATCTCTCCTAGAGCATACTAAGGAACTTAGTTGTGCTTTATCCATGGTTGATGTTGCTGATTTCCTGCTCAAGGCATCTGCAACCACATTGGCCTTCCCTGGATGGTAATCAATTGTACAATCGTAGTACTTGATTAACTCCATCCAGCGACATTGCCTCATGTTAAGCTCATGCTGAGAGAAGATATACTTAAGATTCTTGTGGTCTGTGAAAATCTGGAATGTTTCTCCGTAGAGATAATGCCTCCAAATCTTCAAATAATGAACCACAGCAGCCAACTCTAGATCGTGTGTCGGGTAATTCTCCTCATGTTTCTTAAGCTGTCGGGAAGCAAAACAAATCACTTGCTTATCCTGCATCAACACACATCCAAGTCCATTCTTGGAGGCATCACAGAAAACTACATATCCTTTACCTTGCTCAGGTAGCACAAGCACAGGTGCACTTGTCAACCTCTCCTTCAACAGCTGGAAAGATTGTTGACACTTATCACTCCAGGCAAAAGGAACATCCTTCTGGGTTAACTTGGTCAAAGGTAAGGCTATTGAACTGAAGTTCTTAATGAATCTTCAATAGTAGCCAGCTAACCCTAAGAAACTTCGAATCTCCGTCGGTGTCTTCGGTTGTTCCCACTGTAAAACAAATTCTAGCTTTTTAGGGTCAACACGAATACCCGAGGCAGATACCACATGTCCAAGAAAAGATACCTCCGGCAACCAAAACTCACACTTGCTAAACTTAGCGTATAGCTTATGTTCTCTTAGCAAGGTCAAAGCTTGGTGAAGATGTTGTTCATGGTGTTGAGCATCCTTACTATAGATCAGAATGTCATCTATGAAGACGACAACACACTGATCGAGGAAAGGTTGGAAAACTCTATTCATGAGTTCCATAAATGTAGTTGGTGCATTAGTTAGTCCAAATGACATAACTGTGAACTCATAGTGATCATATCTTGTCCTAAAGGCAGACTTGGATATGTCACTATCCTTAATACGGAGTTGATGATATCCAGACCTCAAGTCTATCTTTGAGAAGACCGTTGCACCACGCAACTGATCAGAAAGATCATCAATCCTCGGCAGAGGGTACTTATTCTTTATTGTTACTTTATTGAGTTGTCTGTAATCAATGCACAACCACATTGACCCGTCTTTCTTTTTAACAAACAAAACTGGAGCACCCCAAGGTGAAGTACTCGGTCGGATGAAACCTTTCTCAAGTAACTCTTGAAGCTATTTCTTGAGTTCTTCCATTTCGGCAGGCGCCATACTATATGGTGTCTGGGCTATGGGTTGGGTGTATGGGACTAAATTGATTTCAAAATCAATTTCCCAAGGCGGTGGTATACCTGGAAGTTCTTCAGGAAACACGTCTTCGAATTCCTTGACTACATGAACTTCAGAAGGGTTGGGGCTCTCCTTGGTAGTATCTACCACATGGGCCAAGAATGCATAACATCCTTGCCTCATCAGCTTATCAGCAACCATAGCTGACACAAGACAGGTGGGTAGAATCTTTCTTTCTCCTTGAAAGATCCATGTGTTGCTTTCATCAGCAAACACAGCCAGCTTGGATTCACAATCCAAAACAACTCTATACCTTTCCAAGGTATCCATCCCAAGGATTATATCAAACCCTTGCATATCAAGTGGTATAAGATCCACTTGAATGCGATGCTCAGAAAAGAAGAGGATGCAGGGAGAGCATACCTCCTGCAAAACAGCAGACCCTCTCAACGGAGTCTCCAACAACAAACTATCTGCCCTATGACTGACTGTCATATTGTAGTTACGAATCACTCTTCGAGTGATAAAGGAGTGTGTAGCACCCGGGTCAATCAGAACAGATACAACACATGATTTAGACATATCAGAATATAAAAGTTCCATCTGATCTGCCACAACCCGTGGATTGACCACTGCATCTGGTGGGTTCATAGCATAGAACCTCGTTGTCACCTGAGGTTGATTTGGTGTTGATGATCCAGCTTGAGATGCTTGTCCGCGTCCTCTAGCTGCTCCTTGAGACTGCCTTCTCTGTGATACCTGTTGATTCTATCTCGGAGGTTGTGTCACACTGACAGGCCTAGACCTGCAGTCCTTCATCAAGTGTCCCACCTTCCCACAGTTGTAGTAGCTTCTCTCCTGTTGTTGTGGTCTTGGTGGTCCAGTGACTGACATTGATGCCGAACTGTGAGTCTCTTGAGGCGGTAGACTCTGTCCTCTACCTCTACTTGGGGACCACTGAGTCTGAGAACTCGATCTGGGTGGTGGAAGGGTAGGTGCAGAGAATCTAGGCTTCTTAAAGTCCCTAGATGAAGAACCTTGGAACTGCGGATATCTCTTTTGGGTTTGCCTCTTCTCGGCCACAGATCTCTCTATCCTTCGTACTGACTCAACGAAGGGAGCGAACCTCTCCCGGTTTTCTAGGGTAAACATGGGAGTAGTCAAGTCGGCATTTAAACCCTTCTCGAACCTTCTAATTCTTTCATCTTCTGTGATAGCCATGTGCGGACAGAACCGCAACAACTCCATGAACTTAGCTTCATACTCACTAATGTTCATCATGCCCTGCCTCGATCTCTCAAACTGAGAGATCTTTTCATCTAGGAAGGTCTTTGGAAATTATCTGTGGACAAATTCCCGACGAAAGTCTTCCCACGAGATCTCTATTTCAGGCCTCTTCTGCTCTTCCATGGTCCACCAGTGACCAGCACTCCCTTTGAGAAGATAGACGACATGTCTAACCTTCTCGGCTTCAGGGATGTTAAGGATTCTGAAAGCTTTCTCCAACTCTATTAACCATAGATCAACATTTGCGGGGTCATCTGTCCCAAAGTATTCAGTAGCTCCGACACGATGAAGTCACTCGAACCTCTTACCGATACCTTGTCTTTCAGGCTGGATAGGTGCCCTAGGTGCAGGCATGGGCAATCTGTCAGTGATGTGTGTCATGGCAGTCATAAACTGCCTGAACATCGCTTGAACAACTGGGTTACCCATATCAGCTGGGTCAAACTGAGGTGGCTCCCTGGGTGGCTCAGGTACGGGCTGTTCTATTTTTGGGTGCCTTGCACCTTCCCGAGGTGCAGCAACGCTACTTTCCGCCACGTACTCCTCATGTGGGTCAGACATCTTTATATATCTTCTTCTCCTGAGGAGCAGAAGATTCTATTAGATAAGGAAGAAACACTAAGGATAGACTCGACATCCTAAGTCCTATGTCTCTGTAGACTCCGCGAGCCTAGAGCTCTGATACCACTTAATATGTGGGCTCCGATCTCTAAAACCACGATATAAACTCAGAGGAAGCATTCGATTAGCAGCGGAATACAAAAAATCAACGAAAATTAAAACTTTTTGAGACAAGATCTTGAAAACATAAAACTCCTTTCATAGAAATAAAATAAACTGTTTACATCTCTGTTAAATTACTTCTTGAGTAATTATATACAGCATGATACAAAATCTCAAGAGTCAAAACCAAAATCTCAGACCACTAACTCCAAAGACCTGAGAGTACATAGACGGCATAGGACTATCTAACTACAAACTCAGCAGTCAATATCTCCACTTGAGATTCACTGCTGCTCTTGGTGCTGCTGCTGCTGATATTGGTCACCTGTAGACTGGTTCCTTCGTCCTTGATGACCACCCAAAAAGTTGAAATCTACGGGGTGAGACAATTTGAAATAATTGTCCCAGCGAGAGTTATAACTCTCCACCAGAAGCTTTATATAGCAATCAAAGAACAACATAAGCAATAAAAGCTTTTAAGGCAATTAACAGCAGATTGTCATTAAGTAGAACAACAACATTTAAGAAATATGAAGAACATATGTACTATGCAGTGTAACATCATTCATGTATCTCATAGTTCAACCTAAGCAGATATACTACGCGGTTGATTATGTTTTATAAACATCATTATGCTCTGCGGAGATGAGGTATACCGCTCATGCTCCAACCGATCATTGTTAAGTCGCATCAGTATCATACCTAGGTCATCAAAAGAGCCGGATTCTTATGACCTCATCTTCCCAAGTCAGAGTGAGGATAAACATGCAGGACATCTAGTGTCTCTGCTACTATAGCTCACCAGGGTAATCTGGTACTTTCCTATTAGAGTCACAGTGGCATTTTGTACTCTCTTCGCCATCGAAAGATTTCTTGTTTATCTTTCATCGATGCGGTATAAAAGATTTCCTCGGGAGAATAGTTTTACATCACCCCGGCATAACATGTAGTGAAGGGTTGATGGATTAAGATACATCTACATCAATTCCTACACTAGGATGTAAGGATTTACACATCCATATTCCCCCACATACTCAAAAGTATGTGATCCAGGAGTTCCCTTAGGAAACCTGTTTCACCATCATATAACTTCTGACAATGATGGATCTATGATCAGGGCTCTACATGGTACGATTATACTTGATTAGTTAGGTATATTTCAGTATTCTTTTATCATCATACATGTTCTGAAAAATTAATCATTAGCATAGCAGCTATGAAAGTAGAGTACTAAATGTAACAAGTCTAATTCACATCAATTATCATTTCTTAATCATTTCATCACAAGTCATCTAATCAGCATGACCTTGATGATATTCATGGCTCTTGTAGCCTATCATCTCATGTGATGCCACTTACTAGGCAACATGATATTTCACTATTCATAAAGCTAATAACATGCTTTCAATGAATATGGTATCATAATCCTTACCTGGATATGATCATCATCATATAAGAACCTGCATGGTTAATTCAACTAATGATAATAAACAATTCATTTCAAGAGTTGTACCTTCATATCTTTACAAGAGTTAGATTACCGGATTTTCATCAATTAAGGTTTACTATTCACATTACATTGTATCATCCTAGAATTAGGGTTTACTATTCACTTCATGGTGAATTGAACTCATAACATCATCATGTATGAGAAACATCACCATTGATGCCTTCATATTAGATTAAGATTCATCAATTATCATATTTAGGGTTTCCATGATCTCACATAGGTGGATCATACCCTAATCATGCACATTCATATACATTGAAGGTACTTTACTTGAGTGTGGCAACACATCCCATTATCGTATAGATAACGAGGTGTTACGCAAAAGCGTGCGGAAACCACCATAACCATAGATTGTCGAAAACACAGGTTAATTAAAACCGATTATGGAAAACTGATAAACTGTGAAACTATTACTTTCCAATCCTCATCCAGCACAGAAACATGTCATATATATATATATATATATATATATATATATATATATATATATATATATATATATATATATATATATATATATATATATATACATATACATAAGATCTGATACGTTTCCACAGCTCAGAAACAGTTGTTCATCCATCACATGAGTTCACCACCTATTCATATACAGAAAGGCCCACATCCGGACAACAGTGGGATATACAACACATCATCGATCGTTCATCGTGAAACAACGTCAAAACACTGCCAAGGACCTGAGAGTACAGGGATGACTCTAGACTCCACTACAAAACATCCAAAATAGCAGCATATCCATCGCTTGCCTTCTACTGCTTGTCTGCAACACCACGACCACGACCACGTCTACCTTGACCACCTAAAAAGGGTGTAAACCAGCGGGGTGAGACAATTCAACAATTGTCCCAGCGGGAAACATAACTTCCCACCGCAACTATAGAACCTCAACAAGATAAACTATAAAGACAGATAACTATTAACATGTATAACTAGAGCAGTCTATATACAGCAAGACTATCCTTACCAATAAGCTTACCAGTTGTATAAAAGCATATAACCAGATATCTCTCAATGGAACATGATTGACAAGATAAGATATTTCACTATGTACGCATTCATGCTCCTCATATCACATATCCTGAGCCATGGGCCTGTTCACCCTGCTCTATATACGTATCTGAGTCTGCAACCGAAGTTACACTCTTACCTCCTCATTTCCAGGCTAGGAGCAACCTACACATATTCAACAATATGCGCTTCCAGGTTAACCCGTAGGGAACCCGTTTCACCATCACCAAGTCCTGATGATGATGGATCTATGGCCAGGGCAAACTACATGATTTGATTCCACTGTAATTATTTAGTATCTTTTAGATGGATTGCAAGATTCAACCAAGTTGTACAACATGCAAGATATAACGGAAAGTAAATATTATTATATTATTATTTTGATTACATCAACCTGATCCATCTCAAGGATCATCACATATCATGGGGTCTCAATCCCTCATCATGTACATATCAACATCATGGGACAAACACATCATTCATACAACCTCATAGAATAATTATCAAAGTGATGTTACCCATCACATATGTCTTATAACCCTTTCATGGCTAGATCATCACCTGCATGGTTAGGATACACAATAATTGTAGTTTCAACATAAGGAATATGCTACTATCATGAAATGCCATTCAAGATACTCTACTTATCATTCTAACACTATTTGGTGATCAAGTGCATAAAGCACATCAAGCCACATCCATACTTATCATTGTCTCAGGGTTATACGAATAATCAAGATGTTCACATCATGTAAATAGCCATATTAAGTATACAGAACAAGCGCTACTATTACCACTATCATTACTGTCACCCTTCATTATGTAAACCATTACTATTATCATCATCATTTTTATCATTAAGCAACCACTAGTGTAACTACCACTTAACATTGTCATTAACAAATAAGCATAAGGATTATTATATGCATGTCATTACCACTACCTTCCTCATTATCATCACTACTACCATTAGCATCATTGTTACTATCATTAGCATTGTTATTCTTGCAAGGCATCACCATCGTTTGTGCATAAACATTCACTTCCATAACACATGAGACTGTCACTATAGGATCACATAGCCCTCACTAAAACCCATCACAACCCTCACTAAAACCCATCAAGGCCTATCGGCTGACACACACCAAAGCCAAGGGTGCGACGCCCATCACAACCCAGCCCTATCGGCCGTCACAACTCAAGGCTATCGCCCACCATGGCTATCGGCCATCACACCATGCATGGCCTATCGTTCAACACAAGGAAACAAGCCACACATGGCCCTGTCGTCCGACACCAACAAACCACCATGCCAACAAGGATATATCGGCCAACACCTCACTCTAGACGATCATCCAACCCAAACACACATGCCATACATGGCCCTATCATCCACCACAAGGACTACCACAAGGATCACCATGTTACTCAGGTCTATCGTCCATCTTAAAGACAAGGGTGTCTCTTAACACAAGAAGGACCATATCGCCCAACATGGTCACCATATCGGCCAACACTCACACTAGCTCAACCTATTGCCCAACACAAGGGCAAGGATATCACCCAACACCAAGGACACTCAACATGTCGTTCATTACAAGACACTCATATCGTCCAACATACCAAAACAAGGGGGGGTATCGCCCAACAGGTGTCATCTTCTACCTCCAGCACAAAGATACTCAACCCTAGAAAGAAAGGTACCCTAGGTCACAAGGAAACCCAAAACTCTAAGGGGGATCGGCCACTAAAGATACAAAAGCAAGGTACAAATCTAAGATACTAACATGTGAACAAGAATATAACAAGAGGTAATGGAGTTAGGGTTAGAAGCTTATGCAACCCGCCTTAAGCTCCAAGCTCCAAGGAAGAAGAAGCACTCCAAGGTCCAAGGGTTATCGTCCACCAAAGCTGATCCAAGAGAGGGTATCGGCCACCACTGCTACTCCAGAAGAGTGTATCGACCGACGCAAGCAAGAGAGGGAAGGAGTGTCGTGCACTCAAGGTGGAGGAGAGACCAAGAGATCAAAGGAAGCTAAGGCAAGGGAAAGAGCCACCTATATAGAAGGGAAGGGAGGAGAAAACAAGGTAGATCCATGCTAAGTGTCGTCCACCCAAGGGACACTTGTCCTAGGATTCAATCCAACACTCTAGCAAGCCATGAGACACTTGTCCAAGATGTGCACCAAGTGTCCACTAAACAAGACCAAGCCTCATGGGTGACACAAGCAGCAACTCTACTGGGTGACACACCAAGGCACCTGGGCGACACACACCACTCTAGGTCGACACACTACACACCTTGGGCGACACAAGCTAGTCTTAGCCGACACAAGGCTCAAGCAAGCCCAAACAAGGCACCTCAAGGCCCAAACAAGCTCAACTAAGGCCCAAGAAGCTCAAACAACAAGCCCAAGCCTTCCTCTCAACCCTAGAGGAAGCAAATAGAGTGAAACATCTAACGGGATGGCAAACTTGCACACAAAACCCTAAACTTGGGTTATTTGCAAGTAGCCCCCCTCAACTCTCAACAAAGTACTACAACAACCCTAATCACCACTTAAGGTGATTAGCAAGCACCAAAGCACCAAGGTTAAGCAAAACAAATAGGGTAAACCCTAAACGAAGGTCAGGGTCCTTACAAGCTAACCCCATTTAAGGGATTTCGTCCCCAAAATTTGAAGAGAAAAGCGAGGGATACTTCCTCCTCATGTCTTCCTCAAGCTCCCACGTGGCTTCCTCAACGCCACGGCGCTGCCAAAGAACCTTCACAAGAACCAGGTTCTTCCTCTTCAGCTTCTTGATCCTTCTGTCAAGGATCGCCACAGGACCTTCCTCATAGGTCACATATGCATCAAGCTCAACCTCAACTGGTTGTATCACTGTACCTGAATCCGGATGACTTTTCTTCAGCATACTGACATGAAACACTAGATGTAACCTGTGCAACTCTGGAGGCAACTCTAACTCATAAGCTACCTTGCCAACACGTGCTATGACTGAGTAAGGCCCCATATACCTGGGAGACAACTTACCCTTCCGTCCAAACCTTAACACACCTTTCCACGGCGAGACCTTAAGATACACTTTGTCTCTTACCTGGAACTCCAAAGGTCGTTGGCGATTGTCTGCATAAGACTTCTGCCTATCCTGTGCCACTGTCAACTGTTACTGTATCACCTTGATCTTATCTGTTGTTTGCTGAACTAACTCAGGACCCAAAAGTTGATACTCACTAGACTCATACCAACACAAAGGAGATCTGCACTTCCTTCCATACAAAGCCTCATAAGGAGCCATGTCAATGCTTCGCTGATAACTGTTGTTGTAGGCAAACTCTATCAAACTCAGATGTACATCCCAGTTGCCTAGAAACTGCAGAACACAAGCTTGAAGAAGATCTTCCAAAATATGAATAGTCCTCTCAGACTATCCATCTGTCTGCGGGTGAAAAGTTGTACTGAACCTCAACTGCGTTCCCAATGCCCTATGCAACTATTCCCAAAAACGACTCGTAAACTGAGGACCTCTGTCAGAAACTATCGTTGCTGGCACACCATGCAAACGTACTATCTCATCCACATACACTCAAGCTAGTTTCTCAGCAGTATACGTCGTCTTCACTGGTAGAAAATGGGAAGACTTAGTCAATCTATCCACTACCACCCAAATGGAATCATGATTCCTAGTTGTCCGGGGTAGACTAACTATGAAATCCATGGTTATGTGATCCCATTTCCACTGTGGTATCGGCAAAGGTTGCAACGTACCTGCCGGCTTCTGATGTTCAGCCTTCACTTGCTGACACACCGCACATCTCGCCATGAACTCAGCTACATCCTTCTTCAATCCGAGCCACCAATATAAGTCCTTCAGACTATGATACATCTTGGTGACACCTGGATGCATCGCATACATCGACGTATGTGCTTCCTCAAGCACCAACTTCCTCAGATTATCAGCATTTGGAACCACCATCCTGTCACGATAGCAAACTAGCCCATCCTCAGACTCATGAAACCCATCACGCTTGTCGCTGTCGAACTCTGATCTGATCAACTGTACTGCATCATTTGTCTGTTGGGCATCCTTGATCTGCTGTCTCAACGTAGGCTTAACTTGCATCTGTGCGAAAAGACCTGACAACAAAGAAACTTCCATATGCACATTCATCTACCGCAGAGAAACAAACATATCTCGATTATGGCATACCAGAGAACTCAATTGTACCTTCTTTGAAGAAAGAGAAGAAGACTTTCTGCTAAGCGCATCAGCTACCACATTCGCCTTACAGGATGATACTCGATAGTGCAATCGTAATCATTGATCAACTCCATCCATCGACGTTGTTGCATGTTCAACTCTCGCTGCGTAAAGATGTACTTCAGATTCTTATGATCCGTAAAGATCTGACACACTTCCCCATACAGATAGTGTCTCCAAATCTTTAGTGCATGAACCACTGTTGCCAACTCCAAGTCATGAGTCAGGTAGTTCTCCTTATGATTCTTGAGCTGTCGCGAGGCAAAAGAAACCACATGATCTTCCTGCATCAACACACATCCTAAACCTTTCTTGGAAGCATCACAGAAAACAACATAGCCCTTCCCAGGCTCTGTAAAATCAACGCTGGAGCACTGGTCAGCTTCTCCTTCAAACTCTGGAAAGCTTGCTGACATCGATCATCCCAAACAAAAGGTACATCCTTCCTGGTTAACTTCGTCATCGGCAACACGATCACACTAAAGTCTTTGATAAACCTCCGGTAGTATCCTGCCAAACCAAGGAAACTACAAACTTCTGTCGGCGTCTTCGGTTGTTCCCAATCCGAAACGGATTCCACCTTCTTAGGATCTACTTTGACTCCTTCAGCAGATATCACATGACCTAAGAAAGTCACTTTCGCCAACCAGAACTCGCACTTACTGAACTTGGCATACAACTGATGTTGACGAAGAAGAGTCAACGCTCGCCGAAGATTTTGCTCATGCTCTAGCCTGTCCCGACTATAGATCAAGATGTCATCTATAAAGACTACTACAAACTGATCTAAGAACGGACGCAACACTCTGTTCATCAGATCCATGAAAGCAGCAGGTGCATTGGTTAACCCAAATGGCATAATCATGAACTCGAAATGACCATACCTCGTCCTGAAAGCTGACTTAGGTATGTCATCCGCCTTTATCCTCAACTGATGATATCCAGACCATAGATCGATATTCGAAAACACTGTAGCACCACACAACTGATCGAACAGATCATCTATCCTCGGAAACAGGTACTTATTATTGATCGTGACCTTGTTCAACTGTCGGTAATCTATACACAACCGCATCGATCCATCCTTCTTCTTAACGAACAACACGGGAGCACCCCACGGCGACGTACTTGGTCGGATAAAACCTTTCTCCAAAAACTCTTGCAACTGATTCTTCAACTCTGCCATCTCTACTGGAGACATCCTATATGGTGACTGTGCAACTGGTTGTGTTCCAGGAACCAGATTGATCTCAAAATCAAACTCTCAGGGTGGAGGAACACCAGGAAACTCCTCAAGAAACACGTCTGCAAACTCTCGAACCATTGACACCTCCTCAAGACTAGGACCTTTCGCCTTGGTAACCACAACGGTATCCACCACGTGAGCTAGGAACGCCTCACATCCTTGTCGTAATAACTTATCTGCCACCATAGCTGACACCAAACACGTCGGAAGAATCTTCCTATCTCCTTGGAAGATCCACTTCTCTCCAGCAACATCAAACACTGCCTACTTGGAACCACAGTCCAAGACAACCTTATACTTCTCTAAGGTATCCATCCCAAGGATAACATCGAAACCATGCATATCAAGTGGTATAAGATCCACTTGAATGCGGTGTCCCGATAAAGACAAGACACAAGATGGACACTCTTCTCGAAGCAAAGAGGAACCATCAAGAGGGGTTTCTAACAACAAACTATCCTTCTTATAGCTAACAGGTAAATGACAGTTTTCAATCATACTATAGGCGATAAAAGAGTGTGTAGCACCCGGGTCAACCAGAACAAATATAAAGCAAGAAGAAGACATATCAGAATGAAATAACTCCATCTGCCTGTCACCACTCGCGGGTTGACTATCGCCTCCGGCTGACTCATGGCATAGAATCGAGTCGTTGCTTGCTGTCCACGACCTCTACTTCCTTGAGTAGATGATCCAGCTTGCGACGCTTGACTACGTCCTCGTCCTTTGCTACTACTGGGCTGTGGTCTCTCTGACCTCTGAAAACTCTGTCTCGGCTGTTGCGTCACTTCGACATCTCTATTCAGGCAATTAAGCCTGAAATGCCAGACTTGTCCATAAAGATGAAAAGACTTGTCCTCAAACCGTGGCCTAGCTGGCCCTGTCACTGCCACAGAAGCTGAACTATGTGCCTTAGATGGTGAAGAAACATAACCTCTCCCCTTACTCGGAGACCACTGAGATGGTACACTAGCACTTCTCATCGCTGACGGTGCTGAAAACCTAGGCTTCTTAAAGCCACCCAACCTTCGTCCTTGAAACTGAGCAGGTCTTTTAAGAGACATAGACTCTCTTTTCTCCCGTACTGTCCTCTCGATCTGTCGAACTGATTCCATGAACGTAGCAAACCGCTCTCGATTCTCCAACACAGACACCGGGGTTTTCAACTCAGCACTCGAACCCTTCTCGAAACGTCTGATCCGTTCCTCATCTGTTACCGCCATGTGAGGACAAAACCTCAACAGATCCATAAACTTGGCTTCGTACTCGGTGATGTTCATCGTTCCTTATCTCAAGTTCTCAAACTGACTCACCTTCTCATCCAGGTACGTCTTCGGGAAGTATCTGGTGACGAACTCACGTTGAAACACTTCCCAACAAATCACCTCACCCGGCCGCTTCTCTTCTTCGATGGTCCACCAGTGACCAGCACTACCTTTCAGAAGGTAGACAACATGCTTTACCTTGTCTGCTACGGGGATGTCAAGAATTCGGAAAGCCTTCTCGAGACTTGTCAGCCACAGATCCGCATCCGCTGGATCAGCCGTTCCAGCATACTCCAAAGCTCCAACTCGGCGAAGCTGCTCGAAGGTCTTCCCAATACTTGATGCTTCTCCATGGGGAACCTATGCTCGCGGAGGAGGCACTGGTAATCACTCAACCATGAGATTCATCATAGCCATCAGCTGCCCCATAAGATGTTGGTAAGCAGGATGTTCAAGTATGGCTGGGTTAAATTGGGGACCCTCAAGCACCCGATCTTCATGTTCCTGTCCATGTGCTCCATCAACCGATGCATCATCACTATGCTCAGGAGCATGTTCTTCATGGTTTCTAGACATCTTGGCTTTTCTTCCGCTGAGGGTAGAAGATATTGTAAGAAAACCCAGAAAACTCATATGAACATACTCAACCTAGTCCTAAATCCTTGTAGACTCAGCGAACCTATAGCTCTGATACCAAAACGTGTGGCAACACATCCCATTATCATATAGATAACAAGGTGTTACACGAAAACGTGCGGAAATCACCATAACCACAGATTGTCGAAAACACGGGTTAATTAAAACCGATTACGGAAAACTGATAAACTGTGAAACTATTACTTTCCAGTCCTCATCCTACACAGAAACATGTCATATATATATACACAAGATCTGATATGTGTCCACAGCTCAGAAACAGTTGTTCATCCATCACATGAGTTCACCACCTGTTCATATACAGAAAGGCCCACATCCGGCCAACAGCGGGATATACAAAACATCATCGATCGTTCATCATGAAACAACGTCAAAACACTGCCAAGGACCTGAGAGTACAGGGATGACTCTAGACTCCACTAAAAAACATCTAAAATAGCAGCATATCCATCGCTTGCCTTCTACTGCTCATCAAGTTGCTCGTCCACAACACCACGACCACGACCACATCTACCTTGACCACCTAAAAAGGGTGTAAACCAGCGGGGTGAGACAATTGAACAATTGTCCCAGCGGGAAACATAACTTCCCACCGCAACTACAGAACCTCAACAAGATAAACTATAAAGACAGATAACTATTAACAGGTATAACTAGAGCAGTCTATATACAACAAGACTATCCTTACCAATAAGCTTACCATCTGTATAAAAGCATATAACCAGATATCTCTCAATGGAACATGATTGACAAGATAAGATATTTCACTATGTAACATGATTATTAGAACAAGATATAATGCCACATAACCTAATTACCAAGATGAGACATATTACCTCATAGCCTGTAAGATATAACAAAGATGTTTACACAAACAAGGCCTCATCCAATGTTTCGTGTTCACCTTACGCAGTAGATACTAATCGGATGTATTACGTATTATTATGCCCTGAGGATTTGAACCGTACCGTTCAAATCCAACCTTCGGCTGCGAAGCCTAAATCCAGTGCCATACAAGGTCTATGGAAGAGCCAGACTCCACGACCTCCCACCTCGTGGCCAGTACACGAGTACAACACAAGCAGGACCGCAGTCTCATGCTGAAGTGGTCTAAGCCACAGGGTCAGCTCCATAGGCTACCCTCACTCTAGCCCGCCTTGGTACAGGTCTCGGCGCTAGTAAAACTGAGCCACGGGCCTGTTCACCGTGCTCTGAGCCATGAACGCATTCATGCTCCTCATATCACATATCCTGAGCCATGGGCCTGTTCACCATGCTCTATATATGTATCTGAGTCTGCAACCGAAGTTACACTCTTACCTCCTCATTTCCAGGCTAGGATCAACCTACACATATTCAACAATATGCGCTTCTAGGTTAACCTGTAGGGAACCCGTTTCACCATCACCAATACCTGACGATGATGGATCTATGGCCAAAGCAAACTACATGATATGATTCCATTGTAATTATTTAGTATCTTTTAGATGGATTGCAAGATTCAACCAAGTTGTACAACATGCAAGATATAACGGAAAGTAAATATTATTATATTATTATTGTGATTATATCAACCTGATCCATCTCAAGGATCATCACATATCATGGGGTCTCAATCCCTCATCATGTACTGTCACTGCCTCTTCAAGGCTCATATCAACATCCTGGGACAAACACATCATTCATACAACCTCATAGAATAATTATCAAAGTGATGTTACCCATCACATATGTCTTATAGCCCTTTCATGGCTAGATCATCACCTGCATGGTTAGGATACACAATAATCGTAGTTTCAACATAAGGAATATGCTACTATCATGAAATGCCATTCAAGATACTCTACTTATCATTCTTACACTATTTGGTGATCAAGTGCATAAAGAACATCAAGCCAAATCCATACTTATCATTGTCTCAGGGTTATACGAATAATCAAGATGTTCACATCATGTAAATAGCCATATTAAGTATACATAACCAGCACTACTATTACCACTATCATTACTGTCACCCTTCATTATGTAAACCATTACTATTATCATCATCATTGTTATCATTAAGCAACCACTAGTGTAACTACCACTTAACATTTTCATTAACAAATAAGCATAAGGATTATTATATGCATGTCATTACCACTACCTTCCTCATTATCATCACTACTACCATTAGTGTAACATCCCTGACCTGGGTTATAACCTAACCTTGGAAGTTTTTCCTAAATATGTAATTAAACACCTGTGATGACTCCTTGGCATGTAATTAAGTTCCTCAGGAACATTTACTTTCAATTTTGCTCCTTTATATATAAAGTTGTAGCATTATTTTGTAATGCAGGGACCTATGTGCAAATTACCCAGTTAGAGGGGTTAACTTGCAATATTCACAGGTCAAGATGTTCCTCTGATGTTGAGACATCATGAGGATGTTTATGATGAAGTTGGAGGGATTTCCCAAGCTTGAGCACCAAGGTGCAGCTGTGGAAGCAATCCCTATGCTTAAAAACCCTAAATTGGGGTAAAGTGCAATTTACCCAATTGAAGGGGTGCAACTTGTAAAATATACCATCTAAAATATCTTGTAAGACTCTTGTCATCATTTAGAGAAGAAATGATGAAGAGGTTACTTCTTTTGAATAAACATATTATGAAAAACACCTTTGTAATTGAATAATCAAGGTGTAAGTACTATAGCCCTTTTATGTGTGTGCTTTAGTAATAGGTTGATCCTTTTTGCCTTCATTTATTGACCTTAGAAGAAGGTTGTCCTTAGAAATAAGAAGAAGGGACGAGCAAAGAAGAGAGGAGGGACTTAGTTGAAAATAGGGAGAACCTATGTGTTTATGTTGAAAATACACCTAAGTATATGACCCTTTTTCCCCTCTTTGCAAGGAAACACTTCTTTCGTTTCCTTCACTATTCCCCTTACTCAACCGACGAAGGAGAGCTCTGGAGCTCAGGAGGACGACCAAGGGAGTACAAGGTAGGTTTTGGATCATCTCTTTTGCCTAAACTCATGGAGGAAACACGAATTCAAGGGCAAATTCAAGGCTAGCTCACTTAGTTTTATCTTTCTAGCCATCTCTTCTCAACTTTCCTTGGAGGATTCACCTTGGCCGACCTGTGGAGCTTCTTGGACGCCATTAAAGGCTTGGAGCTCGAAAGCTTGGAGCTCAAGGAGCAAGCTTTAGGCGGGTTTTATAACTCTAAACATATGCTTTGTTATATACATCTTTTCTATGCTTTTAGTTGCTAGTTCTTCTTCTTCCCTACCTTCCCTTGCTTCCCTGCAAGAAAAACCATGAGGAACTATTGCTTTTCTTGAGGAAGAAGATGGGGGCGTTATTTCCAATGTTTATCCACGGTTTTCCACTTTGCCATACGACCTCAACCAAGTTGCCCATACGGTTTGCAAACCGTTTGATGGGCAAACGGTTTCAAGGTCGTATGTCTGCGTTGACCAAGCGTGGACCGTATGAGATTTCTGTTCACAATTATGTAGGCTAATCACCCCCAAAATTTGAGAGGTTAACTCCAAAGGAATCGTGAGATATAGGCAAAACAAGTAGCAAGTTCAATTGAATTTAGTTCTGATTTTCAATCTACTTAAAGTGCCTTTTTGGGTAAACGGTTTCAAAACCGTATAAGATGGTTGAGCAAGCGTTGACCGTATGATATTACTGTTCATAAAGATGTTAATTAACAACTCACCAAATTTTATGGACTAATTCCAAACGGATTGAGAGTTGAAGTCACTACAACACCCTAACCCTAATTGGGTTGAAATTGTTGTTTTAACCATAGATCTTGTTGAGTTTTGGGTTGAAGGACCCAAACAGTCTCAAGACCGTTTGGGGGTTCCACCAAACGGTCTCAAGACCTTTTGGGCACAACCCAAGACCGTATGAAGGTCTAAGGTTGAGATAATTTGATAGGTTGAGGGTCCAATTGCAAATAAGTTGATGAATTGATAAAAATTACTGATTTTAACCTTAATTGGAGTTCAACCCTACCCTAATCCACTTGGTTTTTGGTCAAACTTTGGGAAAACGGTCTCAAGACCGTATGTATGATGTCCATACGACCTCAAGACCGTTTGGGCCAAGTTTGAGCCCAATTGGAGGTCAATTGAGGGGTTCAACTTCGATTTGATTCCACATTGTTGAGTGTTGATGGTTGAACGTTTATAGATCTTAATTGAACCAACTCCAACCCTAATTAGACATCAATAGGGGGTCAATTGAGTGACCAATTGGTTAAGGCTAACCCTAATTGTCTCAATTGGTAAGTGGTTAGCAAGCTTAAGGCCAATTGATGGCTTCAACATAGGAAACCCTAATTGAGTTTACCCTTTGAACCACCTTAGAGGTCTATACGATCTTGAGCTTTTTAGGTCATACGACTTCAAGACCGTATGGATCTATACGACTTCAAGACCGTATGGATCTATACGACTTCAAGACCGTATGGATCTATATGACTTCAAGACTGTATAAGGTCATTCGACTTCAAGATCGTATAGGGTCAATTGATCTCAAACCGTATAAGGTCATTCGACCTCAAACCGTATAGGGGTATTCGGTTTCAAATCGTATGAGGTTATACGACCTCAAGGTCGAATGGGGGCATACGACCTCAAGGTCACATGAAGGTTGATGGTGTGAAATCTATTAAAGACCTTTAAGGATAAGTTTGCTTAATGTATGAGGGCTTAGATGATGTGATGGTTGTTCAACCTAAATCATAATGGTACCAAGAGACATTAGGAGTCAAGTGGTTAGTAAATTAACCCATGATGATGATCAATGTGTAATTTACCATAATACCCTTGAAAGGTTCAATTGAGTGAAACCTTGTTCTAATCAAATCCTAATCACTCAATAGTGGTGACTTGGTCTATGTTAATCAAAGGGGACTTAACCCAACTTGATCTAGATTGGTGTTGTCACCATCTACAAATATGAGGAGAGAGAAAGTATCTTAAGAGAGAGAAAGTACCCTTTTTGATGGAAACTCAAGTAAAGTACCTTCAAAACACATGAATATGCATGATTAGAGTATGATCCACCTATGTGAGATCATAGAAACCCTAATTATGATAATGGATGAATCTTAACCTTATCTGAGAGCATCAATGATGAGGTTACTCATACATGATGATGTTATGAGTTCAATTCACCATGGGGTGAATAGTAAACCCTAATTCTAGGGTGATGACATGTAATATGAATAGTAAACCCTAATTCTAGGGTGATGACATGCAATATGAATAGTAAACCCTAATTGATGAAAATTGGGGAACTTGATTCTTCTAGGAATTTGAAAGTATAATCTCTAGTATGAATTGTTTACTGTTATCAGTTGAATTAACCATGCAGGTTATGATATGAAGGTGATCATATCCAGGTATGGATGATGATACTATATTCATTGAAAGCATGTTGTTAGCTTTATGAATAGTGAAACATCTTGATGCCTTGTCAGTGGCATCCTATGTTCTAATGGGTTGTAAGAGCCATAAATACCATCAAGGTCATGCTTTAGAGATGACTTGTGATGAGTATACTGAGAAATGATGATTGATATGAGTTAGGTTTGCTACATTTTAGTATTCTCATTTATAGCTGTTATGCTAATGTTATTGTTTGAAGAACAATGTATGATGTTAAAAGAATACTGAATGTACCTAACTAATCAAGTGAAATGTAGAGCCCTGATCATAGATCCATCATTGTCAGAGTCTAAATGATGGTGAAACAGGTTTTCCCAAGGGAACTCCTGGATCACATACTCTTGAGTATGTGGGGTATATGGATGTGTAGAACCTTACATCCTAGTGTAGGAATTGATGTAGATTTTTATAGTCCGTCAAACCTTCACTACAACACCCAAAAGGTGAGATGTATCACTATTCTCCCAAAGTAAACACAAACACCGTATCGGTGAAAGTTAAACAAGAAATCTTCCGATGACGAAGAGAGTACAGAACGCCACTGTAACTCTAAAATAGTGAAGGTCCGGTTTACCCTGGAGAGCTATAAATAGTAGACGTCCCGCAAGATGTCCTGCAAACAATCCTCTAACTGACTGAGGAAGGTGAGGTCATAATAATCCGGCTCTTTTAATGACCTATGTATGATACTGATGTGACTTCTTAGCGATCAGTTGGAGTATGAGTGGTATGCCTCATCTCCACAGGGCATAATAATGTTTGTAAAACATAAACAACTGCGTAGTATATCTGCTTATGTTATCTACGAGGATCAATGTTTGGTGTTACATTGAATACATGTTCTTTATATGTTTTAGAGACATGACTGCTTAAGTATAAGTTGTTTCACTTGCTATTAAACCTGCTGTTGTAGGATTTATGTTATCTTGTTTATGATATTCCTAAAATGTTTATAATAAAGTTTCTGGCGGAGAGTTATAACTCTCGCTGGGACAATTATGTAAAATTGTCTCACCCCGTAGACTTCAACCTTGTAGGTGGTCGTCGGAGACGGAGGAACCAGAATACAGGTGACCAATCCCAGCAGCAGCAGCACCAGGAGCAGCAGTAAATCTCAGGTGGAGATTCAGCCTGCCAAGTGTTGTAGTTAGAGTCTGTCCTATGTGTCCTCTGTACTCTCAGGTCTTGGAGGGTTTTGGTTATGAATTCTTGAGATTTTTTATCATGTTGTTTATAATTACTCAAGAAGTATTTTGACAGATATGTATACATTTTAAATCCTTTTTCTATGGAAAAGGTTTGTGGTTTCAAGCTCTTATCTCGAAAAGTTTTAATTTCCCGTGATTTTTGTCTTCCGCTGATTATCGATTGCTTCCGCTTAAGTTTAAATCGTGATTATTTCGTGGTTTGGAGATCGGAGCCCACAATTAGCATCATTGTTACTATCATTAGCATTGTTATTATTGCAAGGCATCACCATCATTTGTGCATAAACATTCACTTCCATAACACATGAGACTGTCACTATAGGATCACATAGCCCTCACTAAAACCCATCACAACCCTCACTAAAACCCATCAAGGCCTATCAGCCGACACACACCAAAGCCAAGCGCGCGACGCCCATCACAGCCCAGCCCTATCGGCCGTCACAACTCAAGGCTATCACCCACCATGGCTATCGGCCATCACACCATGCATGGCCTATCGTTCAACACAAGGAAACAAGCCACACATGGCCCTGTCGTCTGACACCAACAAACCACCATGCCAACAAGGATATATCGGCCAACACCTCACTCTAGCCGATCATCCAACCCAAACACACATGCCATACATGGCCCTATCGTCCACCACAAGGACTACCACAAGGATCGCCATGTTATTCAGGTCTATCGTCCATCTTAAAGACAAGGGTGTCTCTTAACACAAGAAGGACCATATCGCCTAACATGGTCACCATATCGGCCAACACTCACATTAGCTCAACCTATCGCCCAACACAAGGGCAAGGATATCGCCCAACACCAAGGACACTCACCATGTCGTTCATTACAAGACACTCATATCCTCCAAAAGACCAAAACAAGGGGGGGTATCGCCCAACAGGGGTCATCTTCTACCTCCAGCACAAAGATACTCAACCCTAGAAAGCAAGGTACCCTAGGTCACAAGGAAACCCAAAACCCTAAGGGGGATCGGCCACTAAAGATACAAAAGCAAGGTACAAATCTAAGCTACTAACATGTGAACAATAATATAACAAGAGGTAATGGAGTTAGGGTTAGAAGCTTATGCAACCCGCCTTAAGCTCCAAGGAAGAAGAAGCACTCCAAGGTCCAAGGGTTATCGTCCACCAAAGCTGATCCAAGAGAGGGTATCGACCACCACTGCTACTCCAGAAGAGTGTATCGGCCGACACAAGCAAGAGAGGGAAGGAGTGTCGTGCACTCAAGGTGGAGGAGAGACCAAGAGATCAAAGGAAGCTAAGGCAAGGGAAAGAGCCACCTATATAGAAGGGAAGGGAGGAGAAAACAAGGTAGATCCATGCTAAGTGTCATCCACCCAAGGGACACTTGTCCTAGGGTTCAAGCCAACACTCTAGCAAGCCATGAGACACTTGTACAAGATGTGCACCAAGTGTCCACTAAACAAGACCAAGCCTCATGGGTGACACAAGCAGCAACTCTACTGGGCGACACACCAAGGCACCTGGGTGACACACACCACTCTAGGTCGACACACTACACACCTTGGGTGACACAAGCTAGTCTTGGCCAACACAAGGCTCAAGCAAGCCCAAACAAGGCACCTCAAGGCCCAAACAAGCTCAACTAAGGCCCAAGAAGCTCAAACAACAAGCCCAAGCCTTCCTCTTAACCCTAGAGGAAGCAAAGAGAGGGAAACATCTCACAGGATGGCAAACTTGCACACAAAACCCTAAACTTGGGTTATTTGCAAGTAGCCCCCTCAACTCTCAACAAAGTACAACAAAAACCCTAATCACCACTAAAGGTGATTAGCAAGCACCAAAGCACCAAGGTTAAGAAAAACAAATAGGGTAAACCCTAAACGAAGGTCAGGGTCCTTACATTGAGTTTCAACCATAAATGGTACTTTCTCTCTCCTCTTACTAATAGATGGTGATTACATCACTCTAGATTAGGTTGGGTCAAGTCTTCATTGATTAACATAAACCAAATCACCACTATCATGCCATTAGGGTTTGATTAAAACAAGGTATCATTCAATTGAACCCTTCAAGGGCATATTGGTAAAATACACCATTGATCACTATCATGGGTCAATGCATTATTCACTTAGTCCCTTAATGTCTTAGGGTACCATTAGGGTTTAGATTAGACCACCATTGGACCAATTACACCTTCAAACGATTAACCATAAACAGCCCTAAAAATCTCCAAACGGTTTCAACCTTCAACCTCCAAACGGTCTTGAGACCATTTGGGGCGTTGACCGTTTGGATAATTTGACCTTCAAGACCGCATGGATCACCAAGACCGCATGGGTGCGTTGACCGTTTGAGAAAGTTGACCTCCAAACCGTTTGAAGCTATGCGACTTGAAACTGTTTGATCTTAAACGATCTTGAGATCGATTGGTCCAAATGACCTTGAGATCGTTTGAGCCCAAACGGTCTTTAGACCGTTTGGCCCCAAACGGTCTTGAGACCGTTTGGCCCCAAACGGTCTTGAGACCGTTTGGTCCAAATGGGCTCAAAACCGCATGGGCCTCAAAGGTGAATCAAAGGTTATAATCGATTGGGATTCTCTATGTTGAAACCTTCAATTGGCCATATCCTTGTTAACCACTTGTAAATTGAGTCAATTAGGATTAGCCTTAATCAATTGGACACCAAATTGACCCTCAATTGAAAGCCAATTAGGGTTGAATCCAACTCAATTAGGGTTTTCAATCGGCTAATCATCAATGTTCAACAATGTGAATCAAATTGAGGTTGAACCCATCAATTGACATCCAATTGGGCCAAACTTGGCCCAAACGGTCTTGCGATCATTTGGACATCCTCCAAATGGTCTTGAGACCGTTTGCCCAAAGTTTCATCAAAATCTAAGTCGAATGGATAAGGGTTGAACCCTAATTAGGTCTAAAAATCAGCATTTTTATCAATTCATCAACCTATTGTGATCGGACCCTCAAACCATCAAATTACCTTAACCCTAGACCTCCAAACGGTTTTGGGTTGTCACCAAACGGTCTTGAGACCGTTTGGATGAACCCCTAAATGGTCTTGAGACCGTTTGGGTCCTTCAACCCAAAGTTCACCAAAATCTATCCTTGAAAACAGCAATTCAACCCGATTAGGGTTTAGGGGGTTGAAGTGCCTTCAACTTGTGATTGGTTTGGAATTAGGTTATGATTCTTTGTAGATATTAAACTCAACATGTTTACAACAAACCTCTAAATGGTCTTCCATTGGTCAACCCTATCAAATGGTCTTGAGACCGTTTGATTCCAAACGGTCTTGCAAGACCGCATGAGATCAAACGGTTTGAGACCGTTTGATTTCAAACGGTTTGAAACCGTTTAGACCAAAAGGTCCAAGGTCGTTTGATAACGTTGCCTAGGAATTCACGCCCATAATCTTCAACCTCTGTTCAGGTCGGTTACTCCACGGATTGCTTACAAAAGTGCAAGGAAGAATGGGGAAGAAGAAGAACTAAGCATAATTTGCAAGAACATAGATATGCATAATAAAGCAAGAAGTTTAGAGTTATAAAACCCACCTCAAACGTTGTTCCTAGAGATCCAAGCTTCCAAGATTCAAGCCTTTAATGGCATCTTGAGATCCAAAAGTTGGCCAGAGGTGATTCTCCAAAGAAAAGATGGGGATGGTCGGCTAGAACAAGAAACCTAAGTAAGTTAACCATAGAACCAACCTTGTACAAGGCATTCCTCCAAGAATCTGAGATAGAAGATGGTTTCTTCTCACCTTAGAACTAGTTGGTCGTCTCCTTGAGTTCTAGATCTCTGCCTTGGTCATTTGAGCAAGATGGGAAATGAAGAAGAGAAGGGGTACGTTTACTTGGTTTGCAAAGGAATTAGGCTTATATAGTTTAGGCTAATTTTCACCATAAGGACCTCTTATTTATGGATTTCTCATCTAAGTCCCTCCTTCCTTGTAAAGGCACGTCCAAACCATCATATCTTAAACAAATCCCATCAAAAATCAAGATTTAAGGGTGAAGAAAACCAACATGTAAGCTAAGGTACATATATGAAGGGTCTCCTTACTCATACTAGGTGAATTGTACTACAGAGATCATTCTTCTTATCTGATTATTTCATTGAAGCGCCCCTTTCATCATTTCTACTCTATATGATGTCAAGAGACATGAAAGATATTATAGAAGGTGTATTTTACAAGTTGCACCCCATATTTTGGGTAAATTACACTTTACTCCAAAATTAGGGTTTTTAAGCACAAGGATCATTCCACAAGCTGCATCTTGATGCCCAAGCTTTGGAAATCCATCACACCTATTCATATTCACTCATATGATGTCTCATCATCAGAGGAACATCTTAACTGTGAAATTTGCAAGTTAATCCCCCTAACTGGGTAATTTGCACATAGGTCCCTGCATTACAAAACAATACTACACCTTTGTTTAAAAAGGACAAAATTGAAAGTATATGTCCCTGAGGAACTTAATTACATGCCAGGGAGTAATCACAAGTATTTAATTACATATTTAGGCAAAACATCTAGGGTTAGTTTATAACCCAGGTCAGGGATGTTACAGAATATTAGAAAATCTTGACTTAGGTTCCATTTTGTTTCTAAGACTGGTATGAGGATGAAGAGAAATAGAGAGATGGAGAAGAGGAAGAAGAACAAATACAGTGAAGAATGGTTTACCTAATGATACACCAACGCCTTCTCTCCTTGGTACTCCAATAGGATATTGACAACCCTCGTCCAACGCTAAACCCTCGGTGGCTCTATGCACTCACACAGAAAGGGGGAGTTGTGAATAGTCAAGTCTAGTGTGAGATGCCTAGCAGATAGAATTACAAGAGAAAACAACTCTATGAGTTGGATCAGGCTCCAATAGCATTCAGGGAACTGACTATAAGAATGAAGAGAAATAGAGAGTTGGAGAAGAAGAGGAACAACAAACAGAGTAAAGACTTTACATATGATGCACCAACACCTTCTCGAATCTCGCTGCAACTCCAATCGCCTCTTAAGACCCCCCTTCCCCGACCTTTATTCAGCGCAAAACCCTCGGCGGCTCAGTCCGCTCACACAGAAAGGAGTTCCGAATAGTCGAGAAGCCGCTCGACTTCAACTTGGTGAAAATTGTATAGTGCTGCTTTAAAATGTAATACATTTACATAACTGGAATCTATTGCCTTTTTATATGCAATCGAGGACGTCTTCGTCATTTCAGAAAATTTCAGTGAATATTGCATTGGAAACCCTGAACGGACTTTCATATATAGTATAGATAAGCATTTAGGTCGTGTTTGTTTTATTGGATGGGATTAGAATGGTTTTACAAATAAATCATGATAGAATTACCTAGGATGCAATAGACGATGCAGATTCATGATCTTACGTTTGGATGCAGCAGGTACTTGAGAGGTAATGGATACAAGGAGCATATTAGGTATTGTTGTTGTCGTTGCCCCCAATAGCATGTATCGCGGCTCCTACCAGGCACCAAAAGCCTATGCTCGATTCGCTCATTGTCTCATTTCTGTTGAACAACTTCATTTCTTTATAATAGTTTGCTTTATTCAGCAGCAGATTGATGGTCGCTTCAATTTGTAATTTAATCCAAAAATACAACAGTGCTAAACAACACGCTGGAGATCATTTTCTTCCGTTGGTGAGGACTCGTCTCGTATTTTGTACATCCGAATTTGTGGCAACTTGACAATGGGCATAATTGGGCGTGCATCTCCGCCATTCTGGTTTGCTGCTATGAACACTGTCATCCATATTGACACACTGTTGTTTATGGAATTTGGAGACGGAAGTGCATGGAAAGAAGGCGGGGTTGGGTTTGTGTTTCAGATGTCTGGAGGAGGGGGGCAATCGGGAGGAGGGAGACTCCATATGGGGTCGAGGTTTATATGCGGAGTCAAGGTCACGACGAGAGGGTGGGGCATTGATGAGTGCATACTCATCATGAAATTCAATTTCCTCTGTGGAACAATTTCATCTCTTTTTTCATCTTTTCATCCTAATATGAATCATAATGTACAAAAATACTTAGTTAATTCAATAATCAAGGTTTTAACTAAATATCATTCATCTAATGTAGGTAAATCAAGCAATTCCATCCATACGGTCCCAAGACCGTTTGGGTCCATACGGTTTCAAGACCGTTTGGGTCCATGCGGTCCCAAGACCGTTTGCCGGAATACATGAAAGAACGAATGACAAGGTCGTTTGCCAAAGAAAACCGTGCGAGCTGTAAACAGCATGACCATGCGGTCTCAAGACCATTTGGGTCCATGCGGTCTAAAGACCGTTTGGGTCCATGCGGTCCCAAGACCGTTTGGATCCATGCGGCCTCAAGACCATTTGGGTCCATGCGGTCCCAAGACCGTTTGGGTCCATGCGGTCTCAAGATCGTTTGGGCCCATGCGGTCCCAAGACCGTTTGGGTCCATGCGGTCTCAAGATCGTTTGGGTCCATGCGGTCTCAAGATCGTTTGGGTCCATGCGGTCCCAAGACCCTTTGGGTCCATGCGGTCCTAAGACCGTTTGGGTCCATGCGGTCTCAAGACCATTTTGCAGCAAGAACAAAGACTGATTGAAGAGCAGAAGCCGCACGATTCACGCCGAGACCGAGATCGACCTCAAGATCGATCGAGGCAGACCGTTTGATGCTGAAACGGTCTCCAAACCGTTTGGCACCAAATGGTCTCCAAACCGTTTGGTACCAAACGGTCTCCAGACCGTTTGGAGGAGATATTTCCAGCAACTTATCCAAACCGTTTGGGATCAGATCAAAACCTATAAATAGACCCCCAGGGTCCTCATTTGGAGGCATCGGATCCGGACGCCGACATGCTGCCAGAGCACCACTCCGATCAAGTTCCACTCCACCTACTTCTAGTGTTGCATCCAAGGAGGACGAGAAGAGAAGGAAGACGGAGCAAGGAGCACATCTTCTTCACCGGGCTGCGACCACTCTCTGCACCAAGCTCATGGCAGATCTATCTTTCTCTCTCATCCTTCTTGTATCTAGCATCATGAGCGAGTAGTCCACTTTCGCTGGGGTGTGGGGACTAGCCCCGCTACCCATGCAAACCATGTTCTTTTGTTAAAACTTTCCATGGCAATGTATATAACTCTTCATTTTGTCGTCTATCGTTAAGATCATAGGTTGGTTATGTGCTTGTTTTCATCTTTGTGCTCCCGATGTTGTGAGAACTTCAATGCACAGGTATGAACGTCGTTTAACAAGTTAGACTCCTTGACGAGAACTTCTGATAGGATTCCTTGAGGTCGTAAGTGTGTGATCCACGAGGGGACGAGCCATCTAGCCATCGGTGACGCTTCTGTGTGCCTGACGCCCGTATGGGGGGTTCACAACCTTAGTTGCATTTTGTATCTTCTTGTTAATCGTCGATGTTTACTCATACTATAATTGCTTATGTGCTTATCGGTTGACGCGGCTGACTCCTTGATGAGAACTTCCGATGGGATTCCTTGAGGTTGTAAATGTATGATCCGCGAGGGGACGAGCCATCTAGCCTTCGGTGACACTTCTGTGCGCCTGACGCCCGTATGGGGGGTTCACAGCCTTAGTTGGATGTTGTATCTTCAGAGCCGTAAGACACGTGATCCGGATGGTGACGAGACATATGATGCCTATGGTGATGCTTACGCGGACCTGACGCCCGTATGGGGGGTTCTGCAGCAGCTCTACTTGGAGTGTTATATCTTGCATGGATTGTTTGCAGAGGCGTATGTTTGTGTGTGTAGCGGTGGTCAAACCCAGTACCATCCCAGCGATTCCACATCACTGATCTAAACCTATCTTTAATTCCGCTTTTACTTTCCTGCAATTAGTTTAAACAAACCAAAATCAACCTAGTGTTCTAAATATTAGTTTTACTTGAGCTAGATCCAGCTGACAAAGATTCTTAAAAACGTTGTCCTTTGGGTTCGATCCTCAACTATACTGCAATAAGACTCGTCCGCTTGTGGGTGGTATTATTGCACTTGGTTTAGGTAAAAGACCGGGGATTTCAGCCCCGGGTGAATTTGTTAGTGCATTCAAAACGCCATGTCAAATTCTGGCACCGTTGCCGGGGACAACGGAATCAGTCAGTCGAATCTAGTTCTTCTAAGACTAATCTAGGATTTTTAATTTTCTTTTGAAACTATCACCTATCTACTTGAATTTGATTTTTCTTTGTGGATCTCATTTTCAAATCTTTCCTATTTTCAGGTGCTCATAGTGCATGCACCGTTCAGATAGTACCAGACTTACCGCAAGCTTTGACCCCGAAATCGATAGAACCTTCCATTGTCAGATTAGAGAGAATCAAGCTAGGATGGCGCAAGAAGAAGAAGTAGCCCGAAGAGTGGCTCAAGCCATCAATGCGCAAAGAGAGAGGCTCATGCAAGAAGCCAGAGCTGCGGTTCAATAGGAAATCTTAGCAGCACAAGCAGCAGCATAGGCTACCGAACTACAGAAAGATCTTAGGGAGTTCTCCATCCCGAAAGCTGCGAATGTCTATCACCCAGTGCAACCTCCTCCCATCGAAGCTGCCAACTTTGAGATTAGAGCACATTGGATTACATTGCTTCAAAACAACCCTTTCTATGGCAAACAAGAGGAAGACAACCAAGGTCATCATCTGAGATTCATCGACTTATGTGCTATGACAAAGCAAAATGGGGTATCCGATGACGCCATTCGACTCCGTCTCTTCAAGTATTCTCTTGTTGATAGAGCCATTAGTTGGTACAATTCACTACAGAGTGAAGTACCTATCACCACCTGGCAGCAGCTCCAAAACGCATTTTTGGAAAAATTCTGCCCCCCATCTCTTACATATGAAATTAGGGGGCGAATCACAAATTTTACTCAAGTCCCTGGAGAAACCCTCGCTGAAGCGTGGGATAGGTACAAAGAGCTTTTACGCAAATGTCCACACCACGGAATTCCAAAGAATCAACTCATAGAAATCTTCTATAGGGGTGTGGAGGATGATGTTAAGATGTTTCTAGATTCCTCATCTGGAGGAAACTTTATGCGTCAAAGCTACGACAGTGCATGGAAAGTCGTCACCCTGGGAGCAGAAAATCAAGCCAACTGAGGCAGATCTTTAGGAAAAGGGGTCTTGAACGTAGCTATGACTGAAGCTATCCCTGAGTACAAGTCTATTGAAGAAACCTTGAAGGTCTTAGTTGCAAAGCAGGATCATATAGAATCATCCCTTGCAGCGATTGGAAGAGGACATTCACCCACTAGGCAACAAGAACATGTCAAGTCCACCACTTTGTTCTGTGAAGCATGCAAAAGCACAGATCATTCCACTCTATCATGCAATGTTCTCTATGACGTTGTTTTAAGCAATGCTTGTGGGCAAGGAGATAATTGCCAGATGGAAAATCTAAATGCTATTAATACCATCCATGGGCAGAACTATTACAATCAAAATAGGAATCACCCGAGCTTCCAATATGGAAACCCTTTAGGAGCTATGAACTCGCATCAATTCAGTCCCAACAATCAACCGAGAGGCTCATCAAGATTCCAGTTTAACTAACAACAGAACTTTGGGAATCAAGGAAACTTCAAAGGAAACTTTCAGAACAGGAACTACAATAATTATCAAAACAATTCTCAATATCAGAACCTGAACCAACAGCAAGGACAAACAGGAGCCATCCCCGATGACAAGCTATCCACTATTGAAAAGATGTTACAAACTCAGAAAACTATGATAGCTAACCAGCAGGCTCATCAAAAAGCTATTGAGACACAACTAGCTCAACTTGCAGCTAGCATAAAGCCACCGGCTGGGGTCTTTGTCGGCCAACCTGAAAACAATCTGAAACATCCTGAACAGTTAAAGATTGTCAACACCAGATCAGGGAAAGATTATTCGAAACCCCAGTAAAGACACATATAGCTATTGCTGAAGAGGATGAACCTGTGATGATCCAAACCTCGACAACACCAGAATTGCAACCACAGGAAGATGAGACTGACAAGGGAAGTCCCGAGGAGCCTGCTTGTGAAGAAGCTGAAACACTAGGGACGGATATTCCTGTATATAAGCCTCGTATACCCTTCCCATCCCGCCTAAGGCAAACAAAGCTTGATACGAGATTCATCAAGTTCAAAGAAGCCATGAAGAAACTCCATATTGATATACCCTTCTTAGACGCTCTTGCTGAGATACCAGCCTGGACTAAGTATCTAAAGTCACTTCTCACCAAGAAGTACATGACTGAAGAATATGAAACTGTAAAACTGGCTACAACCGCATCGGATATTATACTGAGCAAGATGCCAAAGAAACAAAAAGACCCAGAATCTTTTAGAATTTCATGTCAAATTGGTGACTCTTCATGCAAGAAAGGACTGGCAGATCTAGGGGCTAGTATTTCTATTATGCCATTCAGTCTGTGCAAGAGATTGGGGTTCGCAGAATTACTTCCAACTGCTATGACTATTCAACTTGCAGATAATTCTATTAAGAGACCGTTAGGAATCCTCGAAGATATCCCGGTTAAGGTCGGCAAGGACGCATATGTTCCATGTGATTTCGTCATTATGGATATAAAAGAAGACACCATATATCCTCTTATCTTTGGTCGTCCATTCCTCGCCACTGCTAGAGCCCTTATTGATGTTGAAGCATGTACCTTACTGCTCAGGCTAGGCAAAGAGACCCTAGAATTCAAAGTTTTTGAAAGCATGAGAAGACCGAGTACACAGGAAGAAGTCTATCTGATTGATTGCGTTGAGCAATTATCACAACTGACTCAAGAATATGATGAATCATACGACCCCTTGGAAATTGCTTTATCTGACCTACCGATCGATGTACCTATAAACAAACAAGCAGAGGATCGCATTGAACCTCTCGAATCTGCTGAAGAAGATACTGACACAACCTATGAAGAACTCAAGGCTACTGAAACTATAGAAGAAAGAAGCGAGAAACTTGAAGCTCCCGAAATGAAGCCCCTACCCGAAGGGCTAAAGTACATGTTTTTGGACGACCTCAAAGTTTGTCCAGTGATCATAAATTTTGATTTAACAAACGAACAAGAAAAGAAACTCCTGGAAGAATTAAGGGAAAGAAAGAAAGCCATCGGCTATAAAATGAGTGACCTCACAGGGGTCAGTAAAGCTCTTTGCATGCACAAGATCCCTATGACGGAAGATCACAAGCCAACTATCGAGCATCAAAGGAAGTTGAATCCAAATATGAAGGAAGTGGTCTGTCGCGAGATCATCAAACTTCTCACAGCTGGAATAATCTACCCAATATCGGATTCGCCATGGGTGAGCCCAGTACATGTTGTGTCGAAGAAAGGTGGAACAACTGTTATAAGGAATGAGAACGATGAGCTCATCCCCACTCGAACAGTCACCGGGTGGCGAATGTGCGTTGATTATAGAAAATTAAACAAGGCTACTCAAAAAGATCATTTTCCTATGTCTTTCCTCGATCAAGTCTTAGAAAGATTAGATCACCAAGAATATTTTTGTTATCTCGATGGTTACTCTGGATTCTATCAGATTCCCATACATCCAGATGATCAAGAAAAAATGACTTTCACCTGTCCTTTCGGGACGTATGCTTTTAAGAGAATGCCATTTGGTCTCTGTAATGCTCCCACAACTTTTCAACGTTGCATGGCTGCAATCTTCGCGGGGCTTACTGTGACTGTTATGGAAGTCTTCATGGATGATTTCTCTGTATATGGAGACTCATTCGATTCTTGTCTTAAGCATCTCTCCATGGTTCTCAAACGCTGTGAAAAAGCACATATGGTGTTGAATTGGGAGAAATGCCACTTCATGGTAAGGGAAGGCATTGTCCTGGGCCATAGGGTTAGCAGTAGAGGAATTGAAGTTGATAAAGCCAAGATTGAAGTGATATCTAAATTGGCTATCCCCACGAATGTGAAAGAAGTTCGCTCCTTCCTTGGTCATGCTGGATTCTATAGAAGATTCATAAGAGATTTTTCCAAGGTAACTAAGCCAATGACCAACCTACTTCTAAAAGATGCTGACTTTAATTTCAATGAAGAATGTGTCAAAAGCTTTGACACGCTGAAAAAGTCCCTTACAACTACCCCTATTATTAGAGCTCCCGACTGGGACCATCCCTTTGAAATTATGTGTGATGCCAGTGATTACACGGTGGGTGCCGTTTTAGGGGAATACATAGAAAAGAAACATTATGTGATCTATTATGCATCGAAAACTCTCGACGAGGCTCAAAGGAATTACGCTACCACTGAGAAAGAACTCCTAGCAGTCATATATGCTTTCGACAAATTTAGGTCATACCTTATCGGTTCGAAAGTCGTTGTCTACACTGACCATGCTGTTATCCGTTACCTCCTGGCAAAGAAAGATGCCAAACCAAGACTGATACGATGGATCCTCTTACTGTGAGAATTTGATTTAGAGATAAGAGATAAAAAAGGGACGGAAAACGTCATAGCAGATCACCTCAGTCGCATCCACACTCTGGATGCTGAAAAGATTCTGATAAATGATTCCCTACCAGATGATCAGCTAATGAGGATTTCAGAAGTTATATCATGGTACTCTGATTTCGTAAACTATCTTGCTGCTGGAGTCGTCCATCCCCAATGTACCGGGAATGCACTAAGGAAATTTATGCACGATCTGAAGCATTATTACTAGGATGAACCATATCTCTTTAAACTTTGCGCTGATGGTTTGTATAGACGTTGTATCACTGAAGAAGAAGCTCAATCTATCCTAGAACAATGTCACTCAGGACCTGTGGGTGGACATATGAGCTCTAAAAAGACTGCTCTAAAAGTTTTGCAGTGCGTATTCTTCTGGCTGACCTTATCCAAAGACTCTTACGATTTTGTCCTATCATGTGATAAATGTCAAAGATCTGGCAATATAACCAAGAAAGACGAGATGCCACTGAACCTATGGCAAGAAGTAGAGATATTCGACGTCTGGGGAGTGGACTATATGGGTCCATTCCCATCTTCTAATGGATTCTCTTACATCCTAGTGGCGGTGGACTATGTCTCAAAATGGGTTGAAGCTATTCCAACTGTCACTAGTAATTCAAAACCTGTCATCAAATTATTAAAAGATGTCATCTTCCCACAGTTCGGAGTACTGCGTACCGTGATATCTGATGGAGGCTCCCATTTCATTAAAAGAAGCTTTGAAGCTTTACTAAGAAAATATGGTGTCTCGCACAAGCTAGCTTCACCTTACCATCCACAAACTAGTGGACAGGTAGAGGTCTCTAACCGCCAACTAAAAGCTATCCTTGAGAAAACCGTTGGACGTAATCGAAAAGACTGGTCAACGAAAATCAACGACGCCCTATGGGCCTATCGTACTGCTTATAAAACTCCCCTTGGGACTACCCCTTTTCAATTGATATATGGAAAGGCTTGCCACCTTCCAGTCAAACTAGAACACAAGGCATGGTGGGCAATAAAACAATTGAACTTTTATATGAAAGAAGCGGGCCAAACCAGGATTCTGCAACTCAACGAGCTGGATGAACTCATAATAACAGCCTATGAGAATGTGCGAATCTACAAAGAACGTACAAAACTTTAGCACGATGGGCATATGAAAAGAAAGGACATATAAGAAGGAGACCAAGTTCTAGTATTCAACTCAAGATTACGGTTATTCCCAGGAAAACTTCGTTCCCGCTGGTCTGGGCCCTTCATCGTCAAAAGCATCTCACCACATGGTGTTTTCTCTCTCTGGAGTGACAAGACAGGCGAATTCATAGCAAACGGCCACCTCTTGAAGAGATATTTTACCTCAAATGACATAGGCACTGACAAAATGTTAGAACTGGACAATCCAAAAGACCCACCATGAATACAAAGGACTCTGTCAAGCCATCGACATAAAACAAAGGCGCTTGTCGGGAGGCAACCCGATCAATAAATCTGTTCTACTTTTCCTTTCCAAATTTTGTTTCAAATTTTAATTTACCTTTTCCTTAAATAAAATTTTCCTTTTACGATAGTTTTTCTTTTTCAGATAAGAAGTCAGAGTGGTGCTGATCGGAACGCAATCATACTTGGCAGTCATACTTGGAACAACTTTTCCCCTCCATCTTGGATTTAGGGTTTGCTCGGGACGAGAAAATCTCTAAGTTCGGGGTGGAGGGCGGGTGGTACGTACTTCACTTCCACATACACCCTCTTTTCATACTCAAGTTGTCTCTATCATAAACTTTTTCAAAATTTTCAAAGTTTTTGAACAGATATTTGATGAATTTTTGACACTTGTTGATAAAATGCAACTAACCAATTTGCTATGCACCTTTAATCATAATATCCTCCTTATTTGAAGTAAATCCTCAAGAGGACTGATTTTTTGAAACTTGCCTTTTGCCTGAAATCATCCTGTGAAGCTTATGATTTCTAACATCATAATACCTTTTACAAAAATGATAAGTATCTGTCAAACTGATAGGGATCAAACATGTCATGCTTCCTAACTGGCTAGTGGAACAATGGCCTAGAATCCCCACCGGATCCACATCAAGTCATTATTTGAGCAGGGTATGACAAGGAGAATAACCTAGTTTTGAATTGTAAATCAAGATGCTTTCCGATCTGAACTCTCTTCTACACTTCTTCTATCCTCTTCGTACCCCTCCATCCATCAAAAAGCAACAAAATAGCCAAAATTGTGCCAAACCCTAAGTTCGGGGTGGCACGCCACTTCCCCCTTATCCGCTTCTTCCATACCCCTCGCAATAAATACGGGCGTACCACCAAAAAGGCAGTCTCGAGTCGAATAAAGGAGAGACTTGCAATCAAAAGATGCCAAAGTGCACACAAAATAAATGCGATCTCGAGTCAAATAGAGGAGAGATTCGCACAAAAAATGCAATAAATGAAATTGCAAAACAAATAAAAATCTCGAGTCGAATAGAGGAGAGATTTACTTCTTCTTTCCATACCACCTTTCACTCCTTTTTCTACCTAAGGGCACAATGCATGCCCCCACCATCATCAAATACACCAGTGTCAGATCGGATGCACACTTGTTGATTCTGCGGGTATCTCCGGACTCTTACAAAACTCTTTCACATGCTTGTTGTTGGAAAAAGTGAGGAGGAAGTGATGTTGGAAAATGAATCCAGGAACGAAGCTATGGTAAGACATGTTTAGTGGTTCCAGGAATTTGAGGTACTGATTCATACTGAGCAAAAAGAAAACATTCGTGATGTGAAGATGAAGAAATCACACGGATTGAAAGTATTTCATTGGGCAACAGTTTCAAAATTTTATGTTACTCGAGGACGAGCAACGTTTAAGTTCGGGGTGTTTTGATGAGTGCATACTCATCATGAAATTCAATTGCCTTTGTGGAACAATTTCATCTCCTTTTTCATCTTTTCATCCTAATATGAATCATAATGTACAAAAATACTTAGTTGATTCAATAATTAAGGTTTTAACTAAATATCATTCATCTAATGCAGGTAAATCAAGCAATTCCATCCATACGATCCCAATACCGTTTGGGTCTATGCGGTTTCAAGACCGTTTGGGTCCATGCAGTCCCAAGACCGTTTGCTGGAATACATGAAAGAACGAATGACAAGGTCAATTGCCAAAGAAAATTGCGCGATCTGTAAACAGCATGACCATGCGGTCTCAAGACCGTTTGGGTCCATGCGGTCCCAAGACCGTTTGGATCCATGCGGCCTCAAGACCGTTTGGGTCCATGCGGTCCCAAGACCGTTTGGGTCCATGCGGTCTCAAGACCGTTTGGGCCCATGCGGTCCCAAGACCGTTTGGGTCCATGCGGTCTCAAGATCGTTTGGGTCCATGCGGTCTCAAGATCGTTTCGGTCCATGCGGTCCCAAGACCGTTTGGGTCCATGCGGTCCCAAGACCGTTTGGGTCCATGCGGTCTCAAGACCGTTTTGCAGCAAGAACAAAGACCGATTGAAGAGCAGAAGCCGCGCGATTCACGTCGAGACCGAGACTGACCTAAAGATCGATCGACACAGACCGTTTGACGCTGAAACGGTCTCCAAACCGTTTGGCACCAAACGGTCTCCAAACTGTTTGTCACCAAACGGTCTCCAGACCGTTTGGAGGAGATATTTCCAGCAACTTATCCAAACAGTTTGGGATCAGATCTAAACCTATAAATAGACCCCCAGGGTCCTCATTTGGAGGAATCGGATCTGGACGTCGAGAGGCTGCCAGAGCACCACTCTGATCAAGTTCCACTCCAGCTATTGCTACTGTTGCATCCAAGGAGGACGAGAAGAGAAGGAAGACGGAGCAAGGAGCGCATCTTCTTCACCGGGCTGTGACCACTCTCTGCACCGAGCTCATGGCGGATCTCTCTTTCTCTCTCATCCTTCTTGTATCTCGCACAATGAGTGAGTAGTCCACTTTCGCTGGGGTGCGGGGACTAGCCCCGCTACCCATGCAAACCATGTTCTTTTGTTAAAACTTTCCATGGCAATGTATATAACTCTTCATTCTGTCGTCTATCGTTAAGCTCGTAGGTTGGTTATGTGCTTGTTTTCATCTTTGTGCTCCCTATGTTGTGAGAACTTCAATGCATGGGTATGAATGTCGTTTAACAAGTTAGACTCCTTGACGAGAACTTCTGCTAGGATTCCTTGAGGTCGTAAGTGTGTGATCCGCGAGGGGACGAGCCATCTAGCCTTCGGTGACGCTTCTGTGCGCCTGACGCCCGTATGGGGGGTTTACAACCTTAGTTGGATTTTGTATCTTCTTGTTAATCGTCGATGTTTACTCGTACTATAATCGCTTATGTGCTTATCGGTTGACGTGGCTGACTCCTTGACGAGAACTTCCGATGGGATTCCTTGAGGTTGTAAGTGTATGATCCGCGAGCGGACGAGCCATCTAGCCTTCAGAGACACTTCTGTGCGCCTGACGCCCATATGGGGGGTTCACAGCCTTAGTTGGATGTTGTATCTTCAGAGCCGTAAGACACGTGATCTGGATGGTGACGAGACATTTGATGCCTATGGTGATGCTTACGCGGACCTGACGCCTGTATGGGGGGTTCTGCAGCAGCTCTACTTGGAGTGTTATATCTTGCCTGGATTGTTTGTAGAGGCGTATGTTTGTGTGTGTAGCGGTGGTCAAACCTGGTACCATCCCAGCGATTCCACATCACTGATCTAAACCTATCTTGGCAAAGGGGAAAGAGTGGTGGGGCCTATACATACTCAACTATAATTAAAGATGTAACTAAAGTATCTAGCAAAGCGATAGATAGGAGTATCTAATCTTCTCTGTATTCTTCGGTGTCCTCCATGATTTATTCCTTAGTGGATGACCCATGGTAGACTCCATGTTCATGAAGCTAATCTTGGTATGAGTGTCCTTGTTCTAATTACATGATCATAGTAATACCTCACATATGAGTTGATACAAAGTCATCATATACATCATTGATATATATTTGTAAGATTGTGATAGAGATAGATTGGTTTTCAAATAAAATCTTATTCTACTCTGTCTAAATATTTCAAAAAAAATACTAGAATCTAGAATTAAAGTTTGTCTACAATATTTGTTCCTAGTTTTTTTATTGTTCAACCTTTGGATGATTTTGATGTGTACATCATTAGTGGTGTCACAAATGAGGAAATAATGATCCCATATATTTTGGGTAGAACATATGGTCTCTATTTTCATAGTATGATCGGCAAAAGGTTGTATAGTAGGTCCTTACATACCTCACATTTTCCATTTACCCCCAGTCATGAGCTTATTCTGTCTAACCATCCAATATAAGAATGTGACTTTTAGTTGAAATTTGATTACTTGAATTTTTTGTCATAGTAAGTTGTGAAACCAGGGGGAGTAAGATAAATGTGCTTGTTTAGAGGTGTGAAATTTCTCCATGTTCATTTCACATATATAAAGAACTTGTTTGGGGGTTGTTGGTTTTGGATATACTAGATATCATCAGGGTAAAAGAAGTGAGCAAGGCTTCTCTTAGGGTAATTGTCTCATTGGAGTGATAGAAGTTAATGTTCCTTTATTGTTGGTAAGTTAGTGAAAGAAGAAGGAATGGTGATATTGAGTTTCATGGCTACTATCAACTTATCTTGCAACCAAGGATCTCTCTAGAATGATTATTTGAATAGAAAAGGAGGAATTTTGATTCCATTTTGTACAATGTATATGTCTATGTTGAGATACTTCCATAGGAGGGAGGTATTCAAGTTACTGGTGTTATGCAAGTTTATTTTGTGTGGGAATAGTGTTTGTTAAGGACCATTTCTTTTTATACGGTGGGGTTGTTTGTACATAAGGATGTTGTGATTTTACTACTAGGTAATGTGAGTGTGTTTTGAAGTTGATGATGCCCCTTCCACAATGATTTTTAGGTTTGCATATGTATCCTAGTCGACTAAGTGTAATTTTACTTTTCCTCAGTGTCTCCCCATAGAGAATATATGTGAGCATTGTCTGTTTTTTATATATTATAGAAGGAAGAGGAATAGAAATTACATAGTATGTAATAAAGGGAGTGAGAGAGGAGTTTAAAAGTGTTAATATCCAACATTAGGGACACAATTTCTAAATAATATTTTCTCATTTTAAAAAAATGTAATGATAAGATTCCAAATAGTAGCACTTTTCAGCTAGCTTAGCTGGTCAAGCATGTTGCTTGTGAAGCACAGGTTGTGGGTTTGAATCTTAGCGATTCCCGTTGGGGCACTACAGGATGGGATTAAAGGCCCTCGGTGTATGTTGTTGGTTGTTCTCTCTCTCATGCTACCTTGGACATGGGTGAAATTCCTCGCTGTCCAAAAAAAAGATTCCAAATATTAGTGTGGAGTTTTTTGAGAGAAAGAGGGAGATCCAAATATCTGATTGGGAAGTTTCAAATTGATGGCTATATATGTCATATCATTATGTAGGATGTGTGTGATGTTAATATGGATATTGAAAATTAATATTAAGTCATGAGAGATGTGTGGAGATGCCTAGGAAATGAATGACATCCATGATTTTGTTATAGTTTGGTATAAATATTACATGATCTGATAAAACTATGTATCCAACTGATCCATCTTTTTTGAAAATCTATATCTAGGGAGGCATGTAGTGAGGGATTTCCACTCAATATTATCAAAAGCTTTTTCTAAATCAAGTTTTAGTGTGGGAGATATATGTATTTATAATAGCATGTATGTTAGATTTCACTTATAGTCACGTAAGCATCTTGGATATTTCTAATTTGTATAAAAGCATTTTGTTGTAGGACAATAATCTATTATACATGTATCTTGAATCTCATATTGGAGGGAAATGATCCTATATGAAGAATTAATGAGGCAAATAGGTCTGAAATAGTTAATGTAACACCCCATCCACACCAAAACACGATTACATGCTAACCAGCGGATTACCGAAAATCACGAGAAATTAAAATTGACTTACAACATGCACCATAAGATGAAATATATAATATTTGAGCCAACACTCTTCATTTCATAACATCTTTTTAGGGTTCTATAACATAATTTCCCATCATCTCATTACATGAAATAACTATTTGTCATGTTGCTTTACATCAGGATACATATCGAAAACCGTTCATCGATCATTATGCGAGAAACATCGAAAAGCTCTTCCTGAAGACCTGAGTCTACAGGGACGACACATAGGACTCTACTGCTAGACACTATCTAGCCCACCGGGTATGATACCTCTGTATTGTTGGGTTTTAGGGGAGGCAGAAAAGGCAGCAGAAACAAAAATTTTCTCCCCCAAACCCGGAACAAGGAAATGCGGCAACGTCTATACAATAAGAAAGGATGGTTTGTGGAATCATACCTTGTCCTGAGGCTTGCTCGGCGACAATACCCCGCGGCTTGTGCGGTCTTCACCTCCGGTCTTGGATAGTGTTTGTGCAGCACCTGGTCGCACCAGGACTGAAGACTCCTGGTCTCACCGGGACTGTCGGGATTGACAGTTGTCCTCCTGAGCGGCAGAAACCTTCCGCCTCTGAAGTAGTCCACACGGACCACCTGGAACTCCAATCTCCTTGTTCCATAAGGAATTGGAAGGATTCGCACCCTCCTATCGGTGTACTAGTCGCCAACACACTCTCCTACCACCAATTGCTTTCTACAGTTGTCTTTCCCTTGTTGTGCCTCCCTTATCGGGTAGCACTTGCTGGGCTCTCTCTCGGTTACCAAAACCAGAGAGAACGACAACTTCACAGAGAAACTGGTTGCACTGAGTTGTCCTTTGAGAAGCCCCCAATACCCCTATATATAGGAGGGTCATGGGACAGGGTTCTCCATCCCGAGCAATGCGGGACTAAAAGCAGGAGTAGAAGGGTTTGATATTTTCCACAAAACAACTAACTCACAACCTGAACTGATCGTTTCACAAGTGAAACGGTCGGTTGGGGACCTGAACCGGTCGGTTGACATCTCAACCAATCAGTTGGGACCCATGATCTGATTGGTTCACTTCTGAACCGGTCGGCTCATGGTCCTGATCAGTTCCCGATTGACTTTCCTTCTTTTGTTTCTAATTGGTATTAAATACCAATCCTTGTTTCAATCAAATTGGGCAAGTGAAACACAAGGAAAATTCTCACCAATCCTACTTTTCCAACTTGCTCGGTTGCACCAGTTGAATCGATCGTTTCAACACTTGAAGCAATCGTTTCACCCTGATCATGAGCCGATCGACTCACCACCTGAGCCGACCGGTTCACCAAACTGAGCCGATCGGTTCATCTCATGAGCCGATCGGTTGGGAGTGCAGATTGTGCAGATCAGGCAATTTTGGTTTCAATCAATCCGATACTCCAATCAATGTATTCAACACCTTGAACATTATGATATCGAGCTATCAATTAATTGAGTGTTTAATTGAACTACTAAACTCCTTTATCAATCAATCTAAACATTGTTTGTGGAGAAAACTCCTCTTCCAGGTTAAATCCTATGTGTGTGACCCTGCAGGTCCATTTCACATTGGCAGTGAAAGTCCATAACACTTATGACTTCACAAGCAAAGAGTGGTGCCTAGTCACACATCAATGCTACCCAAGTGAAAGTAGAAAGTTGGATAACAACTTTCAATCCTACAATCTGTGAATGGTGTTATCGCGAATGTATAATTCCTTTGTCACTGATATCCCGAATGAACTCGAGGCATGGAACAGTCATCCTGTCAACGTTCATTCACTTTCTTGATCTCAGTGCAGATTGGAAGAGATATGTATGACATCAATATCACATACTGATTCACACATGTGTGTGCACGCCTATTTCAATCCTACTCATAAAGTGGCCTTGGATATCAAACTCCCTCAGGAGGGACAAATCCCATATCTATCACTGACCCCTCAAAAGCCCCATGTGTCAAAGCCACCCAATCATCACCTTTATAACAACCTATGTTTTAGGACTGCGTTTGATGATGTCAAAGTGTTCCCAACGACATGTGTTGAGTGTAGTGATTTTAGGTCAAAGAATCACACTTAGCACCATAATTGTGAGTATTGACTGTGACTACCATGTCATGGTTCCATGTGTCAAACTCACGGTGGGTCTGTTCGGTATACTTGTTCTCTAACAAGTACCTATGTGTTTGGTTTGATATCTCTATATCATGACTAATGAGATTTTTTCATCAACCAACACCACAATCTAATCTTGTGTGTCATTGTTGTCTATCTACCTTCCACAATGACATCTGACTAGGGACATAACAAGAATGTACAAACTCTTAGCATCCATATGATCTCATCGTTCAGGTCCTGAACCTGAAGGCATACGTCATTGAGTATTGTCATTCTCTAGACATTCAATCTGTTCTATCACTATCTCATATGACTGAACCAGAAAGAATTGGAAGCTTGCCTTTGATGTTTATCAAATCAATCTTAATGTATCCCACCAATCATCTCATGATTGGCTCTCAGGGCATACATACCAACAGACTCCCACTTGCACTGTGAGCCAATCACCCTTGAATCATATTCATAGTGATCTTCAAACATGTCCCACATGTTACTGTGCTCTAGTGCCAACATAGTGAGTTATGGCAACACCTTGCCAAAGTCAGTTTAAATTGCATGTCTCTCATCTCTTCGTTGTATGTCACACGTATGAGATGGAGTTGTCGTAATATGCGATCTAGTATTCCTTTTCTAACCTTTAGCCACATTGCATGATCGAGGATTCCATACTTGTCATCAATGAGCGGAATATCTATAAGTTCATCTCATGAACTTCCAGATCCATATAGTATCCACTGTTGTTCTCTAACACATAGATACTCGGCATTTCCTTTTAAATGATTTTATTGGAACACTTCCAATTATCAACAAACATTCACTTTTATATATCCTATATATATTTTGTGATTAATTTTCTGTCCTTTCGGAAGTTCGCATCAAGGTAACTATTTACATTGAACTCTTCCTTATCTCCATAGAACTAGTACTTCTCAAGTACTTATGAAGTTCTCGTGGCATTCTAGTAACCCTTACTGGAAGTAGACAGACATCCACTCATCATGTCCTACATACGAGTTATCAGGATGAGCACATCATATTGCCATGTCCTACATACAAGATGATGAATGCATTTTGTTCTTGCCATGTCGATACATGCAAGGTAATGGGATGATCACATACATGATATATCCATATATATTCTTAGTGTTCCCATTCTTCATAAGAATTGGACACTTGGCCTTGGGATACTAACTCCATGTAACATGGACAAGTTTTCTCCCACTGAATTTCTGCATACTGAACCCTTCAATACAGATTTCCAGTGTATGCTTTCTCTATTTAGGTCAAGAGGTTTTCAAGAACTATCTCTATAGATCTCTATTCCTATCACATAGGAAACATCTCTATCTTCCTTAAAGATAATTTCCACTTTTGGATTTCCATTCTAGAACATTTCCATTTCACATCAACATGTGGAATGTGAATACGCTCCCACTAAATCACAGATCCCTTCTTTATCTTTAACATATCAGTCAAACCCTTTGACTATATCATCAAAGTAAAGATCCAATTCTGAGTTGCTTGTACTCAATCAATCATATTGATTAGTCCATTGTAACTTATAGACTTCATTTGCATTAGCATATTCATAAACCTTATAGGTTGTGTCACATACACATCCTTGTTTTATTCCTCGTAGGAATGTGGTTTTAGTATCCATATGCCAAATGTCTTATTCATTAAGTTGCAATCAACAAGCATCATCCTTCTCAAAATGTTATCCATGTATCTTAACCTTTAAGATTCATTTGCACTTATGGATTTCATCCAATGGGTGCTACCATCAAGGTCATACCTTATGGTTGACATGGATGTCATTTAGGATGTAATGGTCATAAACCATAACTCAAAATCCGGTTCCTCATATTCATCTAGATAGTTGACTCATCACATGAACAACTCATCACATAGATAATTGAGGTGTATCTATTAAGGATATAAGAACTCACAACCCTTGGGATTCTTAATTTCTTTTATTAGTGTGGGGTATTCTTTTATTAAGAAGAATTTAGTTATTCGATAATCATTCTCTAACTCCTTAGAGTATGATTCCTTTTTTATTTAGACATCACCATGCCTTAATCATGAGTTCACTATGATACACTATCATAATCACTCATAAGGATCTCAAACATTTGGTCCAAGTATTTCATCCATTGATCTCATCAAGAATTAACAATTTACCAAATTTGCACTTCATTTATGACAATCTTGAACACTTCAAGATATTCATGTTGGTATTTCTCTAAACACCATTCGAAGTATTAGCATTTATTCCAATAGGTATGTAAATACATCACATGTATAATACCTAATAGGATAATCTTTCTCCCACTACCATTAGTGAAGATTGATTAATCATGTCCAAGATATTCACGTCTCTTACTGGTTCTCTAACTAAAATAGTCTAGATTTATCCATCACATGGAAACTAGAAATGAATTTCTCATGATTGATGCTAATTTTATTGTTTGAGTTATCTATAAATTTCAGGTATCATTTTATATTATGCATATCAAATACCACAAGATAAATAAGGCATTGCCACAAAGATCATATCTTTAAGATTGAAACATCAACTTTATTAATTGCCATCATTGTCATACAATATGCAAAAATAAAGTGTTTCTATCTATTGGCAATATATGAAATAGCAGTTCTCAACTCTATTTCGTGCCCTTTAGGCTGAAATAAACTCAAAGATACTCCTATCTATGGCAGCAACACTTGCTCCAATGATGGGTACTTCTTTCTCGGTCCTTTCACAAAGGTCATCACTTCTTTGTGGATCTTGCATATCATATATGACATATCCATATCTTGGTATCATATACCTCAGATAAAGAAGTGGTTCATTTCCTGATACCTTAGGTGGAGATCTCCATCCCCTCCATCTTCTTTTGTTCTTCCAGATATAGAGGGCACTTCCCTCATACACCCTTTCCCCATGTGCCTTTGAGGCTGAAGACGGCTTGGGTTGTTGGCTAGCATCAGAACACTTCTTAGCTTTGCCCTTGCCCTTGCCCTTACCCTTAAGATTTACCCTTCATTGATCACATCAAACATTAGGGTTTGTCTTTCTTCATAATTGCCTCTACTGTCCTCAACATGTCCAACAACTCTGTCAACGCTTGTCAAAGTTGTTCATGTTGTAGCTTATCATGAATTGTATGATTCTCACAACATTTGCAGTATCATATCATTAGCCAACTCTTGGCTCAGAGGGAATCCTTCTTAGTCAGGCCTTTCCACATACCCAATCACATTGAGTGTGTGAATACCTTACTGGATCTCCTTCTATCATGACATACTAGGACAATGTCTTGGAGACATCATATGTCTCATATTGTCTCTGCAACTCATAGTTCAGAGAACACAACATCAAGCACTCCTCATCAATGTCATCCTTGGTATGCTTCCATAAGCATACTTTCAGCCATTGATGTGGTGGGATCGAGTTCATCTGGTTCTGGTATAACTAGGACTTAGAGTTTTAGCTCTTTGATTGAGAACACTTCTCATCATCCTAACCAGTCGAGGAATTATTCCCATTTAATTTGTTGGTCTCAAACATCGATCGCAAATAAAGTGATTATTGTTGATTAACCATTTATACTACAAAAGGAAATATGCAATTTTAGTCCAAAAACTCATTTTTGACTTATTTGATTGATTTGATAAGTTGACGATATAATTAGGCCTTTAATTAATTATCGCTCCCACTATTTTACTTCAAATTGATAGCCCTCACCATCAATTCAGAAGATTGCAGCGTATAACTATCTAGTGGGCAAGATCCTGAAATCCTCTAAGCCATGGACCAGCTAGGGTTGTCACCCACAACATAGATCTCTCAGGTAGGCAACTCTTGCAGATTGCATCATATGCAACTCTTGATAAGATGTCATATGCAACTCCTTGCCATGATCATCTCCATGCCTCAAGGTGTTAGATCCTATCTAGGTCACCTTGTTAAGTCTGACCCAAAGCAAACACGATGAATATGCACCCTGCTAGGGCAGACCCACATATCCATCCTTCACGCTTCCACGAGATAGTCGATGCACCACGCTAGGGCGTGCCCACACTTGGTCGATCAAGCTTTTCACGTGTGTCGCATTTGGAAGACATCTAAAACTTAATATTTAATGAGGGATTTGGTTTTATATACATATACATATCCAATCACCACAATACATAGTATGTATCATATACATGCTATATCCCACAGAAAACATGCAAAACGATAAAAGCGATGATTATGGCCATCCTAATGTGATTCCTCGAGCCAAGAGGAATCTGGTCATCTAGGTCTACATCACATGCAACCTGTACAAGATGAACTCTGTGCTTTGCCTTTCTGGGTTTGATCAACTCATCACATGACTGATCGGCTCGCCATCAGGCTAGTCGGCTGGGTGCCACTAGCTGATCGGTTGGCTCCTCCAACCGATCAGTTCGCCTGGTCGTCGTACATCTCATCATGGTCGGCACCCGCTCGTCTCGCTCCTCGAACCGGTCATCAACCGATCGGATCACTCCTTGAACCGATCATCTGGAACGTCAACCGATCAGTTCACGCCTTGAACCGATCGTCTCAGCTGTCGTCTCGATGTCCTCCATTCTTTGACATAACAGGAAATAAAGTTCTATCCTATTTTACATTGTAAAAGGAAAAACCTCAAGTTACATTCGAGGGAAGCAAAGGTAGGAAAGAAATCTTGAATTATTTCGAGTTACATCAGGAAAAGGAGAAGGAAGATCGGTGCGCAAACCGAGATGAAAGCAACCACATACAACCATACACAGATAGGGTTTATTGGCCATAACCACGCTATACATCCACCACAAAACTCGTTTAAGGGTGACGTGTATCGAGTGCATTAATAATACATATCATATATGTAATTTGGGATTTGTGGATTTAGGATTGGACATGCATAAATCCAATTTTATTCGCATCGTATGAAATAAATAAAGGCGACAAACCAAAATCGATAATCCCTAAAGTATAGAGTAGTTGACGTGGCTCTGATACTACTTTTGGGTTTTAGAGGAGGCAGAAAAGGCAGTGGAAACAAAAAATTTATCCCCCAAACCTGGAACAAGGAAACGCGTCAACGTCTATACAATAGGTAAGGATGGTTTGTGGAATCATACCTTGTCCCGAGGATTTCTCGGCAACAATACCTCGCGGCTTGCGCGGTCTTCACCTACGGTCTTGGACGGTGTCTGTGCAGCTCCTGGTTGCACCGGGACTGAAGACTCTTGGTCTCACCGGGACTGTCGGGATTGACAGTTGTCCTCCTGAGCGGAAGAAACCTCCCGCCTCTGATGTAGTCCACACAGACCACCTAGAACTCCAATCTCCTTGTCCCACAAGGAATTGGAAGGAGTCACACCCTCCTGTCGTCGTACTAGTCGCCAACACACTCTCCTGCCACCAATTGCTTTCTGTATTTGTCTTTCCCTTGTTGTGTCTCCCTTATCGGGTAGCACTTGCTCGGGCTCTCTCTCGGTTACCAAAACCAGAGAGAACGACAACTTCACAGAGCAACTGGTTGCACTGAGTTGTCCTTTGAGAAGCCCCCAATACCCCTATATATAGAAGGGTCATGGGACAGGGTTCTCCATCTCGGGCAATGCGGGACTAAAAGCAGGAGTAGAAGGGTTCGAGATTTACCACGAACAACCAACTCACAACCTGAACCGATCGTTTCACAATTGAAACGGTCGGTTGGGGACCTGAACCGGTCGGTTGACATCTCAACCGATCGGTTGGGACCCATGAGCCGATCGGTTCACTTCTGAACCTATCAGTTCGTGGTCCTGATCAGTTCCCGATTGACTTTCCTTCTTTTGTTTCTAATTGGTATCAAATACCAATCCTTGTTCCAATCAAATTGGGCAAGTGAAACGCAAGGAAAATTCTCACCAATCCTACTTTTCCAACTTTCTCGGTTGCACCAGTTGAATCGATCGTTTCAACACTTGAAGCAATCGTTTCACCCTGATCATGAGCCGATCGACTCACCACCTGAGCGGATTGGTTCACCAAGTGGAGCCAATCGGTTCATCTCATGAGCTGATCGGTTGGGAATGCAGATTGTGCAGAATCAGTCAATTGCGGTTTCAATCAATTCGATACTCCAATCAATGTGTTCAACACCTTGAACATTATGATATTGAGCTATCAATTAATTGAGTGTTTAATTGAACTACTAAACTCCTTTAGCAATCAATCTAAACATTGTTTGTGGAGAAAACTCCTCTTCCAGGTTAAATCCTATGTGTGTGACCCTGCAGGTCCATTTCACGTTGGCAGTGAAAGTCCATGACACTTATGACTTCACAAGCAAAGAGTGGTGCCTAGTCACACATTAGTGCTACCCAAGTGAAAGTAGAAAGTTGGAGAACAACTTTCAATCCTACAATCTATGAATGGTGTTACAGCGAATGTATAATTCCTTTGTCACTGATATCCCGAATGAACTCGAGGCATGGAACAGTCATCCTGTCAACGTTCATTCACTTTCCTGATCTCAGAGCAGATTGGAAGAGATATGTATGACATCAATATCACATACTGATTCACACATGTGTGTGCACGCCTATTTCAATCCTACTCATCAAGTGGACTTAGATATCAAACTCCCTGAGGAGGGACAAATCCCATATTTATCACTCACCCCTCAAAAGCCCCATGTGTCAAAGCCACCCAATCATCACCTTTATAACAACCCATTTTTCAGGACTGCGTTCGATGATGTCAAAGTGTGCCCAACGACATGTGTTGAGTGTAGTGATTTCAGGTCAAAGAATCACACTCATCACCATCACTATGAGTACTGATTGTGACTACCATGTCATGGTTCCATGTGTCAAACTCATGGTGGGTCTGTTTCGTACACTTGTTCTCTAACAAGTACCTATGTGTTTGGTTTGATATCTCTATATCATGACTAATGAGATTTTGTCATCAACCAACACCACAATCTAGTCTTGTGTGTCATTGTTTTCTATCTACCTTCCACAATGACATCCGACTAGGAACATAACAAGAATGTACAAACTCTTAGCATCTGTATGATCTCATCATTCAGGTCCTGAACCTGAAGGCATACATCATTGAGTATTGTCATTCTCTAGACATTCAATCTGTTCTATCACTATCTCATATGACTGAACAAGAAAGAATTAGAAGCTTGCCTTTGATGTTTATCAAACCAATCTTAATGTCTCCCACCAATCATCTCATGATGGCTATAACATAATTTCTCATCATCTCTTTACATGAAATAACTATTTGTCATGCTGCTTTACATCAGGATACATACCGAAAATCGATCATCGATCATTATGTGAGAAACATCGAAAAGCTCTTCCTGAATACCTGAGTATACAGGGACGACACATGGGACTCTACTGCTAGACACTCTCTAGCCCATCGGGTATGATACCTCTATATATCATTTGTAGCCACATGATCTTCATCTCGTCAGGCATGTCCACCTAAAAAGGGTTATTAACCAGCGAGGTGAGACACACAGTCCCAGTGGGAAACATAACCTTCTACCAACTTTGTAATGATCACAGATAACTGGTATAAGCAGATTATAGGATCAACATACTGATCAAAGCTAACTTTATTAACCTTCTTACCAAACTATCAGGAGGCATATAACCAGGCATTCTGTATGGAACATGATTGACAAGATAAGCTTCATAAGATCTTACCACAAGATATAAAGAATGTACATATAACTGCAAGATATAATTAGATCGTCTACACAAGAAAGGCCTCAATCAATGTTCCATGTTTTGCCTTAAGCAATATATTCTATACGGCTCGATTACGATTTATTATGCCCTGAGGAAGTAAGCCATCCTGCTCAAATCCAACCTTCGGCTGCGAAGCCCAAAACTGGTGCCATACAAGGTCATTGGGAGAATCGGACTCCATGACCTCACCTCTTCGTGGTCAGTGCACATTAACCAAAGTAGGACCGCAGAATCTTGCTTGAGTGGCCTCAGCCACAGGGTCAGTCCCGCAGGCTGCCCTTTCTTGTCATGAGCCATGGGCCTATTCACCGTGCTCTTGAGCCATGAATGCATTCATGCTCCCTCATACTGAGCCATGGGCCTAATCACCATGCTCTATACACATCTTGAGTCCACAACCGCAGTTGCACTCTAATCCTCCTATTTTTGGCTAGGAGAAACCCCACATATTCAACAATATGCGCTCCGGGCTATCCCGCAGGAGAACCTGTTTCACCATCACCTAATTACTGACGATGATGGATCTATGGCCAGGGCAAACTACATTTAAGGTTCCACTTGTCATTAATTAATACATTTTAAGAGGATTGCAAGATTCAATTAAGTTATGTAACATGTAAACTAAAACACAAGTAAAAAACCTAGATCTCATTACCAGGTGTTATATCGTCACTCTTATTTTCAAAGCCAACATTACATGTTACCACTTGGCCTCTTGCCAACCATCAAGATCCATCTCAAGGATCAACATCACTGGGACTCAATCCCATCCTCACAGAATGTCATTGCCTCTCAAGGCTTACATCATCATCATGGGATAGAAATCCCTTCTCTCGACATCAGAGGATAACACATCAACTTGGCACTCAACCTTTATCAAGTCCACAGACCTTCCACATCATACTGGTGATACATGTTATCTCATCAACAAGGATTATCATCATTGAGTGTTATTTAGAACACATATTCCTCATAGCTCTTGCCTGGATATGAATTCATTGGATCCACCTACATGGTTAGTATACATATTGAGAGAGATAACTGAATCACCAGACATAGATCTTTATGATTACCATGCTATTAGGATTGAAGGTACATGATTGGATCAACATCCATGATTATAACTACATGAAGCACAAAGTTGTATCTTGTAAACATATTACATTATTGTAATCAAACCACGAGCATTCACTATGCCCTCTATCTCATGAACATGATCATGTATCTAATCATCTCTCTTAGCACCAACTTTAGGCATCAAACATATCATGATTATCATATCATTAAGATTAAAGTTTATAGGATTGGAATAATCATCCATTATTAAGAACACATGAAGCATAATGTCTTAGATGGTATATTAAACAATACATCTTACTGTTACCATACCATGGGTATCCATCATACCCTACATCTCATGTCATCATGCTCACCATCCCGAAGGATTCATCTTAAAGGATCATACAACCATGATCTACCATCAAACATTATCAAAGGTTCACTTGTCATAGGTAACCGCCATACTAAGGTTTACCATCTGTTCCTCATACCTCATCATCATGACCACAAATATGGCCCCAAGGTAACAAGATAAGCATATTATCATTTAAGGCTCAAGACAACACTTAGAGTTATTGAGTTAAGGCACAACCCTCACTGAAGCTGTGGTGGGTAAGGGACAACCCTCACCAAAAGCACGACGTCTCTCACCCAAGGGTGTGACGCCCAGCACTATATCGATTAAGCATGTAACTCTTTACCTGTGTCGGTCAGCACCCATCTAGGGCTATGACCATAACGGCCAACCACTATCACCTTGGTATCAATCAGCACACAACCTGTGATGCCCAAGGCAACAAACCCTATTGTCCGTGTTGTATCGCCCAAGCCACTAAGGCACAATACTGGGCAGCACCACCAGCAAGTTGATAACGAGCAGCACATCCTCAAGTGCAACGCCTAAGACATCATATCGGGCAACAGCGAAGAACCCGCATGTAACGTTGTGTCGTGCTATCTCTGTTGGGCAATGCCCCGGGACGGGCAGTGTCAATACGGACAATTCCTCACAGCAGGCAATGCGTCACAGCAGAGTGTCAGACAACACCATCCAGGGGAATGTCGTGTAAGGCACCAATAGCCCTAACGCCCAACACAACCCTGTATCGCCCAAGGGGACAACAAGGCAACCACCTACTGTATCACCCAAGCTACACTACCATCATCCATCAAACATTGCCATGGCACCCAAGGTAGCCTATCGTCCAACTAGGGTTTGGGACCCTATAACGGTCAAGGTGTCATATCATCCAGCCTTCAACTTGTATCGTACAAGATTCTATCCAATCTATTAGGCACATTTCCATGTCGGGTAACAAACTAAGAGAAAGCATGTGTTGGCAAAGCATATCGGCCAAGACATCACATCCCTAATAGGGTATCGGCCAAGCACTTGATCCATTGTGTCGCCCAACACATCATAACGACCAACTCATCATATCGTGCAACACTCAACTATCAAACACTATATCGGGCGAAGGGTCTACAAGGTGCCATCCAACCATGATGCCCAAGAACACCTCTCTATATGTCATCTAGGGTTAGAGAAACCTTATCGTCCAAGGATTCATGTCGTGCAATAAGAGTTAGGATCATCCTATCGGCCAAGCAAGCACATCGCCCCAAACTAGGGTTAGGCATCTGTAACACCCAAGGCACCACTTTTAGGGATAACGCCCACACCCAAGGTTAGCTTGTCGGTTCATCTAATAACAAGACATCACCACTATATCACCCAAGATATCAACCAAGGGTTCAACCCCAAGAGCATACCATGCAACAAAGGTAGACCATCAACTCACCACTAAAGATCAGTACTTCATATCGGTCAAAAGTCCAACTAGGTATCAACCACCCATATCGTCCAAACACCTAAACCATAGGTTCATCCTTCATTAACCAAAAATAGAGAGGGGTTTTGCACAAGCTACTATAGTAGGGCTCACCTCTCAAGTCCAATATCTATTGTTCATGTGCCAACAACCAAAACAAGACCTAACGGGCAAAGCACTATATCTTGCAATCACTGTATCAGGCAAACACCCTATCGGGTGGTTCATCTTCAACCTCAAGTCACCCCAAACCATTATGCACAAGATAAACAAGAATATGGCAGTAATAAAACGTGACCATTTCCCTTAGGTCATATCCCAAATTCCATATATATAACTATCATGGAGAAAGGTACCAAATTAATTACAAGAACCAATATGTGCACATAAGAAGGGTGAACATAATAGATATGATTAAGAGTTATGTAACCCGCCTTAAGAGGATCTCCATGAAAGACACCAAGCTTCTTGGTCCAAGTAGCAAACCCACGTTCCTCTCCAAGAACATCACCCATCCAAAGCTCCAAACATGCCTTCGGCACCATCATCATCACCTCAAGAAACAAAGAAAGAAGAAGAAGATACCATGGTTATGTATAGCTCAAGAAGAAGAAAAGAGGGGAGATAACCACGGCCATGCCTAATATTCTCAAGGGCCCATCCATGGCCGAGAGGGAAAGGAGGAGATGAAGAAGAAGGCACAAGGAAAAGCTAGCAAGGAAGCATAACTCACCAAGGTCGGATCTTGAGCAAGGAGTCTCCATGGACAAGGAGCTCGCCCTCCTAAGCTCCATGGGAGTCTTCCTTTAGCTCTCATGCTCATCCCAAACTAGAAGGGGAAAGAAGGTGGCCGAAAGGGAGCACTTGGTCAAGGAGGAAGGGAGTTATATACACCAAGGAAGAGAGAGGTAGCAAGGGAGAGGTGTCATAACCACATAAACCAAGGTGCCACTTGCTCTAGCACTAAACGCCACTTGTTGTCACCCTAGCAGCTCATGCATGGCCTGGTGATACACTCTAGAATGTGTATCATGCAGCTGGGCAGCTGCCATGGCCGATGCACCCCTTTTGGGTGACACACCTTCATGTCCTAGCCGATACACTAAAGGACAAGGTGACATATGTAACAGATATATGTTATAAAGACCATATAAAGATGTTACTCTTCAAATATCAACCAAACAAGGTTCCCCAACCTCCATCCTCATCCAAGGTGATTCCAAAAAGAAGCAATAAGACTCTAGGGCTGATAAATTGCATATTGACCCTCCACTTTGGGTAATTTGCAATTTACACTAAAACTAGCACACAAAGCACAAGCTTCAACCAACCAAGCTCAGCCTTGGAACATAGGTCCTCATAAGGAGACCTACCTCATCATTCTCTTTCTAATGATACTAGAGAACTAAATGCATGCTCTACATGTGACATATTGCAATATTACCCCTTACTTTGGGTAAATTTCACTTTGGTCCAAAACAAGCAAATATTGCTCAAACGTCATCCAAACGGGACCAAACTGGAAACATGAGCTTGTCATGTGATGCCAAAACATCTTAGAAGATTAGATTAAGGTTCTAAGTACCTTTTATAAGCAAAGTAAAGAGGGTTAGCCCAAAACGTGGGTCAGGGTCCTTATAAGACATAAACCCCTAACAAGGATTTCATCCCCAAAATCCCGAGCGGAAAGAAGACGAGTGTTACTTGCGCGTCGCATCATACAACTCCGCAAAGCTCCTAAGTGTCATAGATTGTGACTGACATACTTGCTCTTTTCCCAGAGCTAACTCAGGGTTTCCTTGTATTGGTCACAGATTCAACCCTCTGTCTCATCATCCTTTGTCTGGCAACACTCTTAGATACTGGAACATCACATGCAACTTGTATTACTCAGGTATCAGTTCCTTTTACTGATATATCATATTCCTCATTACGTTTTCACTGCACTACTCTAATCTCACAGGTTCTCTACTTAATCTTCACATAGCTAGTATCACTATCCTTCTGCCATATGTGTTCCAACTGTTCCTTCTCCTTTCACAAAAGATGTCTCTAATCCAAGGAAGATCTATCTCAGAAGAGATTATCACAAGATACATACTCTACAAAACACATGCATGCATAAGACAAGGCTCATAAGGCACCTCACTATGCATCGCTTAAGGATGAACATGAAAAGGAGTTAAACATCTTGGTTATCGGCAACCATATCTCCTTGGTTTCAAGCTTGTCATGTGTTCATGTCAGCTCCCAAGAGCACAACGATATCTCAACTGATCAGGATAGGATTCCCAAACCTTGTTCATGCATCTCTAACCGCTGCACATCCCACCTGGATCTTTCATTACCCGAAACTTATCTAGGAGTTTTCAAGGAATCAGGCTCAACATGATAAACTTCCCCAAGATGACCTCACCGCACTTCCTTTTTCTTGGGTGCATACCTTCTGATGTCATGTTTATGCGGAGCATAAACCCCTAACAGGTGATAGTCATACTATAGGAACTTATCCAGATCAAACCAAAGCCAACCTCTCATCTGAGACAACTTCACACCTTCCTAAGGATATCCATTCCCAGGGTTATAACGATCCTTGACATGTCACACAGAAAGGGTTTCACCCGACTATCACATCCAGGAAAAGAAAGGATACGGAGAAGAGTATACTTCATCCTGCACAACCAGGTCATCAACAAGGTGCTCGACAATGGGCTATCTCTCTTATAACTATCAGGAAGGAAACATCTGCCAAACGTACAACAAGCGCTCAAAGGAGGGTACATCCTAAACTGGATCAACTAGAGTAGATAAGAGGCAAGAAGAAGACAAAGCAGAATGGAGTGACTCCATTCAACTTGTCACCACACACTGGTCATACGACCATTTCTGGTCAGCTCATGCCTAAAGATCTAATTGTTACATGTTGCCATCTACTGCCTGGTCAAACCATCTGGTCCTCACTTGCTTATCTGTATCAGTGTTCCTCCGTGATGCTGATATGCTGCCTCGAGGGTCACCACATAGATCCAAACTCCAAAACAAGCTTCTAGCTTGTAGGCTCAAGGTCAAGGATGATCGATCGGGACGGTTCACCTTCATACCTCCACGATCTAGGCATCTTGATTCACAACCCCTTCTCAGAAGGCATGCCAAGAGGATCCTACCGTCATCATCTATCACAGACATCTCCATCTTGGAAGCCAAAGTCCAAGATCAGCTGATACTGTTCGAAGTATCCAAACAACGATCACTTCAAAGGCACACATATCAAGTGACACAAGGTCCACTTGACTGCCACTCCTTCGAAAGGAACAGACGCAAAGGAACAAACTCCTCCCATCAACCCATCAACATCTATGGTTTCATATCAAAGGGGAGGATATTATCACTTTCTTTGATCCTTACATGAGTTTTCAACCATTTATGCATCATTAAACCTTGTTCCCTCTGGTTTTATCTTGTTTCTTCTTAGTTTCCTTGCACTCAGCATAGGAGGCATAAAGATCATTACTTGTTATTATTCTTTTTCTCTTGTCATCATTTCATCATAATCGTTGATTATATCAGATTTTTGTTTCCTCTTTGTGAAAAAGATTGTTACTCTTCACATATTCTTTATTGAACAGGGGTCATCTCCCTTGTTCTCTTTTTCTTATCACGAATTTGCACTTTATACTTTCACATTTATTCTTACATTTATTGGTTGGTCTGAGATTATCTCAGGTTTCATCTTATTTACTCATCACTTGTTCTTCTCTTTCCTTCACTTTCAGGTATTTTCTTCATCTTGTGTGAGTTTTACGATTTTACTTACCTTGTGATCACAGGTTAGTCTATCTTTTGTCACATATATCTCTTGAGATTATGGTTTCAAGAACTTATCTCATCATATTCTTATATAGATTTAGGTTTCATAGAATCATTACTTCCTCTTTTGATTATCAAGCATCCATGTATTAAGAGGTTATGGTGCATCTATTCACTTCCTTTATAATAAGGTGAAGGTATTAGCATCATATTCCTAATTTGCTATGCTCTTTAGATTGCTCCAGAATGACTACTTGATCAGAGTAATCAAGGAGGAAACAATCTAAGGCTCCACACTTACCTATGTCTTTGGTATTTGAATACTTGTCCAGGGCATCCAAGTAATGAGATTAGGTAGTATGCACCATATTTTATGTCACAGTCCAACCTTAGACACCATCCTAATCCTAGTCCTAGTGTCCCTGCCAAACACTGTAACACACCATCCACACCAAAACACGATTACATGCTAACCAGCGGATTACCGAAAATCATGGGAAATTAAAACCGACTTACAACATGCACCATAAGATGAAATATATAATATCTGAGCCAACACTCTTCATTTCATAACATCTTTTCAGGGTGCTATAACATAATTTCCCATCATCTCTTTACATGAAATAATTGTTTGTCATGTTGCTTTACATCAGGATACATACTGAAAACCGTTCATCGATCATTATGAAAGAAACATCAAAAAGCTCTTCCCGGAGACCTGAGTGTACAGGGACGACACATAGGACTCTACTGCTAGACACTATCTAGCCCATCGGGTATGATACCTTTGTATATCATCTATAGCCACATGATCTTCATCTCGCCAGGCACGTCCACCTAAAAAGGGTTATTAACCAATGGAGTGAGACACACAGTCCCAGCGGGAAACATAACCTTCTGCCAACTTTGTAATGATCACAGATAAATGGTATAAGCAGATTATAGGAGCAACATATTGAGCAAAGCTAACTTTATTAACCTTCTTACCAAACTATCAGGAGGCATATAACTAGGCATTCTGTATGGAACATGATTGACAAGATAAGCTTCATAATATCTTACCACAAGATATAAAGAGCGTACATATAACTGCAAGATATAATTAGATCATCTACACAAGCAAGGCCTCAATCAATGTTCCGTGTTTTGCCTTAAGCAATATATTCTATACAATTGGATTACAATTTATTATGCCCTGAGGAAGTGAGCCATCCTGCTCAAATCCAACCTTCGGCTGTGAAGCCCAAAACCGGTGCCATACAAGGTCATTGGGAGAGCCAGACTCCATGACCTCACCTCTTCGTGGTCAGTGCACATTAACCAAAGAAGGACCGCAGTCTCTTGCTTGAGTGGCCTCAGCCACAAGGTCAGTCCCGCATGCTGCCCTTTCTTATCATGATCCATGGGCCTATTCACCGTGCTCCTGAGCCATGAACGCATTCATGCTCCCTCATACTGAGCCATGGGCCTAATCACCATGCTCTATACACATCTTGAGTCCACAACCGCAGTTGCACTCTAATCCTCCTATTTTTGGCTAGGAGAAACCCCACATATTCAACAATATGCGCTCCGAGCTATCCCGCAGGAGAACCTGTTTCACCATCACCTAATTACTGACGATGATGGATCTATGGCCAGGGAAAACTACATTTAAGGTTCCACTTGTCATTAATTAATACATTTTAAGACGATTGCAAGATTCAACCAAGTTATGTAACATGTAAACTAAAACACAAGTAAACAACCTAGATCTCATTACCAGGTGTTATATCGTCACTCTTATTTTCAAAGCCAACATTACATGTTACCACTTGGCCTCTTGTCAACCATCAAGATCCATCTCAAGGATCAACATCACTGGGACTCAATCCCATCCTCACAGAATGTCATTGCCTCTCAAGGCTTACATCATCATCATGGGATAGAAATCCCTTCTCTCGACATCAGAGGATAACACATCAACTTGGCACTCAACCTTTATCAAGTCCACAGACCTTCCACATCATACTGGTGATACATGTTATCTCATCAACAAGGATTATCATCATTGAGTGTTATACAGAACACATATTACTCATAGCTCTTGCCTGGCTATGAATTCGTTGGATCCACCTACATGGTTAGTATACATATTGAGAGAGATAATTGAATCACCAGACATAGATCTTTATGATTATCATGCTATTAGGATTGAAGGTACATGATTGGATCAACATCCATGATTATAACTACATGAAGCACAAAGTTGTATCTTGTAAACATATTACATTATTGTAATCAAACCATGAGCATTCACTATGCCCTCTATCTCATGAACATGATCATGTATCTAATCATCTCTCTTAGCACCAACTTTAGGCATCAAACATATCATGATTATCATATCATTAAGATTAAAGTTTATAGGATTAGAATAATCATCCATTATTAAGAACACATGAAGCATAATGTCTTAGATGGTATATTAAACAATACATCTTACTGTTACCATACCATGGGTATCCACCATACCCTACATCTCATGTCATCATGATCGCCATCTAGAAGGATTCATCTTTAAGGATCATACAACCATGATCTACCATAAAACATTATTAAAGGTTCACCTATCATAGGTAACCACCATACTAAGGTTTACCATATGTTCCTCATACCTCATCATCATGACCACAAATATGGCCCCAAGGTAACAAGATAAGCATATTATCATTTAAGGCTCAAGACAACACTTAGGGTTATCGAGTTAAGGCACAACCCTCACTGAAGGTGTGGCGGGTAAGGGACAACCCTCACCAAAAGCACAACGTCTCTCACCCAAGGGTGTGACGCCCAGCACTATATCGGTTAAGCATGTAACTCTTAACCTGTGTCGGCCAGCACCCATATAGGGCTATGACCATAACGGCCAACCACTATCACCTTGGTATCGATCAGCACACAACCCGTGATACCCAAGGCAACAAACCCTATTGTCCACGTTGTATCACCCAAGCCACTAAGGCACAATATCAGGAAACACCACCAGCAAGTTGATAATGAGCAGCACATCCTCAAGTGCGACGCCTAAGACATCATATCGGGCAACAGCGAAGAACCCACATGTAACATTGTGTCGTGCTATCTCTATTGGGCAATGCCCCGAGATGGGTAGTGTCAAGGCGGGCAATGCCTCACAGCAGGCAACGCGTCACAACAGAGTGTCAGGCAGCACCATCCAGGGGAATGTCATGCAAGGCACCAACATCCCTAATGCCTAACACAACCCTGTATCGCCCAAGAGGACAACAAGGCAACCACCTACTGTATCGCCCAAGCTACACTACCATCATCCATCAAACATTGCCATGGCGCCCAAGCTAGCCTATCGTCCAACTAGGGTTTGGGACCCTATAAGGGTCAAGGTGTCATATCGTCCAGCCTTCAACTTATATCGTCCAAGATTCTATCCAATCTATTAGGCACATTTCCATGTCGGGTAACAAACTAAGAGAAAGCATGTGTCGGAAAAGCATATCGACCAAGACATCACATCTCTAATAGGGTATCGGCCAAGAACTTGATCCATTGTGTTGCCCAACACATCATAACGACCAACTCATCATATCGTGCAACACTCAACTATCAAACACTATATCGGGTGAAGGGTCTACAAGGTGCCATTTAAACATGATGCCCAAGAACACCCCTCTATCGGTCATCTAGGGTTAGAGCTACCTTATCATCCAAGGATTCATGTCATGCAACAAGAGTTAGGATCATCCTATCGTCCAAGCAAGCATATCGTGCCAAACTAGGGTTAGGCATGTATATCACCCAAGGCACCACTTTTAGGGCTAACGCCCACACCCACGGTTAGCTCGTCAGTTAATATACTAACAAGACACCACCACTATATCACCCAAGATATAAACCAAGGGTTCAACCCCAAGAGCATACCATGCAACAAAGGTAGACCATCAACTCACCACTAAAGATCAGTACTTCATATCGGTCAAAAGTCCAACTAGGTATCAACCACCCATATCGTCCAAACACCTAAACCATAGGTTCACCCTTCATTAACCAAGGAGAGAGAGGGGTTTTGCAAAATCTACTAGAGCAGGGCTCACCTCTCAAGTCCAAGAGCTATTTTTCATGTGCCAACAACCAAAACAAGACCTAACGGGCAAAGCACTATATCTTGCAACCACTGTATCGGGAAAACACCCTATCAGGTGGTTCATCTTCAACCTCAAGTCACCCCAAACCATTACGCACAAGATAAACAAGAATAAGGCAGTAATAAAACGTGACCATTTCCCTTAGGTCAGATCCCAAATTCCATATATATAACTATTATGGAGAAAGGTACCAAATTAATTACAAGAACCCATATGTGCACGTAAGAAGGGTGAACATAATAGAGATGATTAAGAGTTATGTAACCCGCCTTAAGAGGATCTCCATGAAAGACACCAAGCTTCTTGGTACAAGTAGAAAACCCACGTTCCTCTCCAAGAACATCACCCATCCAAAGCTCCAAACATGCCTTTGGCACCATCACCATCACCTCAAGAAACAAAGAAAGAAGAAGAAGATACCATGGTTATGTATAGCTCAAGAAGAAGAAAAGAGGGGATATAACCACGTCCATGCCTACTCTTCTCAAGGGCCCACCCCTGGCCGAGAGGAAAAGGAGGAGATGAAGAATAAGGTACAAGGAAAAGCTAGCAAGGAAGCATAACTCACCAAGGTCGGATCTTGAGCAAGGAGTCTCCATGGCCAAGGAGCTCGCCCTCCTAAGCTCCATGGGAGTCTTACTTTAGCTCCCATGCTCGTCCCAAACAAGAAGGGGAAAGAAGGTGGCTGAAATGGAGCACTTGGTAAAGGAGGAAGGGAGTTATATACACCAAGGAAGAGAGAGGTAGCAAGGGAGAGGTGTCATAACCACATAAACCAAGGTGCCACTTGCTCTAGCACTGAACGCCACTTGTTGTCACCTTAGTAGCTCATGCATGGCCTGGTGATACACTCTAGAATGTGTATCATGCATCTGGACAGCTGACATGGCCGATACACCCCTTTTGGGCGACACACCTTCATGTCCTAGTCGATACACTTAAAGACAAGGTGACATATGTAACGCATATATGTTATAAAGACCATATAAATATGTTACTCTTAAACTATCAACCAAACAAGGTGCCTCAACCTCCATCCTCGTCCTAGGTGATGCCAAACATAAGTAAGAAGACTCTAGGGCTGATAAATTGCATATTGACCCTCCACTTTGGGTAATTCGCAATTTACACCAAAACTAGCACACAAAGCACACGCTTCAACCAACCAAGCTCAAACTTGGAACATAGGTCCTCCACAAGGAGCCCTACCTCATTATTATCTTTATAATGATGCTAGAGAACTAAAGGCATGCTCTACATGTGACATATTGCAATATAACCCCTTACTTTGGATAAATTGCACTTTGGTCCAAAATAAGCAAATATTGCTCAAACATCATCCAAACGGGACCAAACTGGAAACATGAGCTTGTCACATGATACCAAAACATCTTAGAAGATTAGATTAAGGTTCTAAGAACCTTTCATAAGCAAAGAAAATAGGGTTAGCCCAAAATGTGGGTTAGGGTCCTTACAGTTAACAAGGGTGGGGTCTCATTTTACTTAATTAGAGCTATACGAGTTTGATTACAAATGCCAAGTTGTAGAGTTACATCATTGTGGTTACTTATGTAGGAGAAGAGATCCTGAAAGTTATTTTGGATTGTATACCATTGGTGATGATAGAAGTCAATATTAAATAAGTCAGGACTGGGGGTTTATCGGACCCCAAGATAAGCATGAAATTTTTGAAATTTTCTATTGGGAAAGGGGCATTGAGAGAGCGGGGGCAATGATCCTACTTGGATAGAGAATGCCCCATATAATCTTGAAGAGGTCATATAATGAAAAACTATTGTTGAAGATTTTAGTGAAGAATTGAAGTGGTCAATTGTTTGTTGTTTATTTATGATAATGACATTGTTCATGTAAATATCTTGGATGTGTGAGCTTCTCTTCTTGCCATTGCACATTTTGTGGAAAGATTTTCTATTTTTGTCACCTGTCATAACCAATGAATCTTTGATCTTTTCTGCATAGAATCTCTAGCATATTATAAGTTTATTGAGTTTAGCATGAACGAGAAGAGTTTTTGTAGGATCATTGTATGGGGAGTTTTCTGTCAGTATAAGTTTCTCATGCATTTATCTGATTTCGTGGTAATATTAACAAGGATGTTTTTGGCCCATATAATTAGCTTCTTTTTGACATTTTTGAGATGGATGTGAATGTGGTAACTTGGTTTAGTATTAAATGGGTGACTAAATAATTGGAAGAGATGGTGATACAAATATTTGGGTGTGTTGTCCAAAATCATTTGAAGTGGAAGATTTTTGGTCACCATGTCTTGTTTGGTGTCGAGAATGATGGGGAAAAAGATTCAAGATGAATAAGAGAAAGCATGAACATATGTCAAATGATATTTGTTGTCCCATTCCTGTGTACATATAAGTGAGTGTATTTTATCCTATAATTCCATGTGAATTTATTATTTGTGGAAAGATCAATCATTTGATAAGCTATAATGAATATATCACTATTTTTATTGTGTTGGTATGAGTTGTAGAAAAGTTATTTCTCTCTATTACATTTCTCACGAAGTTGAAGTCGCCACCTATGATCTAACTTTGTATAAATATGATAATGTCTTAAATTCTACAATAAAAAGGGTTTTTTTCATATCCATATTCTCCAATATTGTCATACATTTCTAAATAGTCCACTCTTCAATGTTTTTGATGTAATTGAGATGAAGTATGCTCCCAATTTTTTGTCATGATTTAGGTATATGTTGGATTCCAACCAATAAGGAGTTCATCACTAAGTCTATGATGGGGTATTACAATCCATTCTGAGATATAATTTCTACATATATGTTGAGATGATAGTTTTATAGAGTGGTTTTGGTTTCTTTGACATCGATAAGGTTTATATTATATAATCTTTTAAATTACCTAATTTTATGTCTTTGTATAGATGTGATTGCACCATAAACATTCAAAGAGGTGATTATGGTCTAAAAAAATTAAAATGGTAGTGAGTAAATGGCATCTAGAGAGATAGACTATCAAGGTGTTCAGTAGCCAACTGCAGTGGTACTTTGCCAACCTAGATTGGTCTTGAGTGCAAATAAAGCTAAGTTCCCCACCCAATAAGGTATCAAAGTGTATCCTAATCATATTACTGAATGCAATGAAATCAGAAACACTATCCCATGATGCTAAAGTGGCGATATTATAAAGAGTGGAGGATAATTGATCATTAGAAGAAGACGAAGAAGAATGGTTATCGGAGTTACCTAAACCATCCATAGCAAATAAAAAATTCTTTTGAACTTTCTTTGGTGTCTATATGAATGCGACCACTAAAGGAGCGGCATTCGATGGAAGAGAAATGGTGTTTGTGGTTATACATTCAATGACAAATGTGTTATTATTTTTCTTGCCTAATTCTTCGAGAAGTTCTTTGGGTAAACCATCATATATATATATATAACTTTGTTAGTAGTGGTAGGTGATCATTGTTAAGTAAAGGGACAAAATATTATTATTTGCATGTACTGGGGATGGTAGGTTGAGGATATGTGTGGCTAGTTTTGCTTTAGGCTAGAATTTGTAAGGTGGAGAGGCTGTGAGGAGTTACACAATTTTGTTTTAATACAGATAATAGGTAAAGATGTGTGTATATCTATAGATATTTTCTTTTTGTATGGGATGTTGTGTGTGTTTATCATTGGGCACCCAAACATGGCCCTTGTTGGTTAGAGACGACAGAGTTGCATCACATATATGGCTCTTTTCATTTTCCTTAGGGCGTTACCAGGTTGTAGAATGGTCTGAGAGTTTGTTAAAGAGGGAAGGGAGTTCATACAGGTCCTCTCCTTTGAGTTTAATGGTATAGAAGAACTCTCCAGCACAAATATTTTGGGTTCCTAAGAAATGAACCTTATGTGTGATAGATAAAATGTAGAAGGCCTTAATGTAGTTTGAAGGGAAAAGGGATTCAATGTTGATGAATTATAAAGTGGCTCAAAAACCAACATTAATACTACAAAAAAATGTCCACATTCCAGAGGTAAGGATGAAGGTCATACTTAGAAACCATCATGCTCCTCTACTAGATGTTTGTAAAGCTATAATGTCAAGTGGCCATTAGGAGATATGTACTTAACAAATCTCTTTCTTCATGGGATAGTAATGATGAGTCCAGCAAGATGGCAAAGTTTAGTGCACTCAGGTAAGGTGTAGATGAGTTAGGAAGAGGGAAAAAATTTGTTCGGTGGAGACAGGGTCTAAGATGCCAGTGTGTGAAGCCCAATCAAAATTGCTACTAAGGATTTGGGATATAATGATAAAGACAAAAGTATACATAGTTTTACCCTTCTTAATCATGCCATAACATTTAAAGAACGCATGAGGTGACATATTAAGGAGGATCAAAATGACAAATTTGCTATACATGTTTTTAACTAAGTAACCCACATAGAAGAAAAATTATGACTGAAGAGACATTTACAAATGAAGGATGATTGGACATTGTCCAAGTATTACTCAAAATTAAGTTAAAAAATATTGGGGGAATATTTCTCATGGATGTGAGTGGATGATCTCACTAGCCAATAAGAAGTTCTGAATAATTTAGTGTTGTGATGATATTGAGCTATGGATCTAAACAATGACTTAATAATTTTTATTAATTACATAGATGTAATTTTGGAGATGAGTGGGTGGTATTCATGTATACATTGTGAGAAGGTTTTATTTAGAATAACTTGGGTGGACTTTATTTTGGGAAACTAATTTTGGATATGCCTATGTGTTTCAAGATTGTGAAATGTTCTTATGGTGTAGATCTTGAAATAATGTCAACATGTATGGTACCGTTCCATAGAGAAGACATTGAGACATGAAGATTCATCTGGACCCACAACTCTTATGATGTCCCGGATCTCTGACTCCTAAAAGGGAAGAAGAGGGAATCCAAGTGTGAGATCTTTTTTATACCAAAAATATTAGTTGGAGTTTGTTGTAGTTTGGGTCATATGTTAAGGTGTGTAAATTATAAGGTTTTCAACTATCAAGTTTCATGGTTCCAAGTTGTTTTCTACTATGTTTGAGGATGACAATGAAGTGTTGGTTAGAAATGGAGTTGTGCCTTTTGTTGGCCTTACAAATTCTATGGGCAAAGTGGTGAAATTGTCTTCTCTAAGCTAAAAATGCATGATTGTTTGTTTCTTTGTGAGAGAGAAGTAATTTTAACCAGTTTGAACAATACATTCTAAGAGCCTTTGTAGATCATTCAGGGTTATGGTTGGCCCATATGAGGTTATTTAAATATTCTAAGCTATTGACTTCTAGCTATATCATATCCAACTCAAGTAGTAGAGACCCATACTTTTAGGGTTTATACATCCTATTAAGTTCTAAGGTGAAATTTTATAAGGGAAAGGCTCAGAAAAGTAGGGGAGGACCATGTGAATAGACCGATCCCCAAGAAGGAAGGGTTGGGATATCCATAACTATTCAAGCCTAAAGGAGTGAGGACCCCAATTGAGGTGGAAGATTCAAGGGTGATTAGGTTGTGGTCTGAGATAATTTTAGGAAGAAAGGATGAGTTTGCATAACAAAAGTCATCACTTTGTACAAGACTTCCCAGGAGATTCTCTATCTTAACAAATAATGATTGGTTTCTTAAATCAGACTAAGTTATAAGGTCATTCCACAAGGAGTAGTCATTGAGGGGATGAGATTATGTGAAATCATTAAACAAATTCATGTAAGACTTTTTGCTGTCACAAAGGAATGATCATCTAGTAGATCTCTAGTAAGGTCAAAGTACCTTGCTAAAATATAGGGTAGTGTGACAAGGAAAGACTTAATGATAAGAGTTTTAAAGAATAAAATTCTTGTTGTGTGATGGATTAACACATACCCTCAACACAGACCCAGAGGAGGGTCCATGTTGAGGCCAAGGTCAGGTGGTATAAGTCATCTTGTTGATTTGTAAAATTGTGAATAAATTAATGTTTCAATTCATAAAATCCTACCACTCAATAATACAGAAGAGAGGGTAGTCCAATAGTGGTGTTTCTGACCACCAATGCACCTGAGGTTATATAGAGTGAGGTAGGTTTTTGTTTCCTAAATGATGATGATGCCAATACTAAATTTTTGAATGAGTAATCAAAGGGTCTTCTTCATGTTGCAAGCCACTAAGTCATTTATATTCCTAGAGCAAATAAATATTTCTTTCAATTTCTATATGTCCATAAATGGGAAAGAGTAATAAGCGAAACTAATTCTTTAAATCCAACAAAAAAAGCATCCAAACAATTATTAATGAAGAATGTTTTTTATCATTTAAGCTTTGATTAAATGAACTTGTAAAAGTTGTTCCAACTTTTATCATTATGGACTTACAAGGGCGAGATTAAATAGGAGTAGAAGGGTTTGAGATTTTTTCACAAAACAACCAACTTGCGCCAGCTGAACCGATCGTTTCACACCCTGAAACGATCATTTCAGGCCCTGAGCCAATTGTTTGGGACCTGAGCCGATCGTCTGGGGCTCTGAGCCGATCGGGTGGAGCTCTGAGCCGATCGATTTGTGGTCCTAATCCAACTCAAATTGACTTTCAAATTTGTCTTCGATTAATCAAATATTAATCCTTGTCCAAATCGAATTTGTACAAGTGAAACAAATTGTATTTGCAAAATAGTCTTTTGACTTTCCAAACGATCTCGGTTGGTCATATGAGTCGACCGGTTCAACAATTGAGTCGATCGTCTATTACACATGAGCCGATCAGTTCACCAGTTGATCCGATCGGTTCACCAACCTCAGCTGATCGGTTCATCTCATGAGCCGATCAGTTGGGGCAGCCGACTTTTGCAAATCAGTCAATTGCAGTTTCAATCAATCTGATACTCTAATCAATCGGTCCAACACCTTGAACACTATGATATTGAGCTATCAATTGATTGAGTGTTTAATTGAACTACTAAAATCCATTAGTAATCAATCTAAACATTGGTTATGGATAAACTCCTCTTCCAGGTTAAATCTATGTGTGTGACCCTACAGGTCCATTTCATGTTGGCAGTGAAAGTCCATAACACTTATGACTTCACAAGCAAAGATCGGTGCCTAGTCGCACATCAGTTCTACCCAAGTGAAATAGAAAGTTGGAGAACAACTTTCAATCCTACAATCCGTGAATGGTGTTACAGTGAATGTATAATTCCTTTATCATTGATATCCCGAATGAACTCAATGCATGGAACAGTCATCCTTTCAACGTTCATTCACTTTCTTGATCTCAGAGTAGATTGGAGGAGATATGTATGACATCAATATCACATATTGATTCACACATGCGTGCACGCCTATCTCAATCCTACTCATCAAGTGGCCATGGATATACAAACTCCCTCAGGAGGGACAAATCCCATATATATCACTCACCCCTCAAAAGCCCCATGTGTCAAAGCCACCCAATCATCACCTTTATAACAACCCAAGTTTCAAGACTATGTTTGATGATGTCAAAGTGTGTCCAACGACATGTGTTGAGTGTAGTGGTTTCAGGTCAAAGAATCACACTCACCACCATCACTGTGAGAATTGACTGTGACTACCATGTCATGGTTCTATGTGTCAAACTCATGGTGGGTCTGTCCGGTATACTTGTTCTCTAACAAGTACCTAAGTGTTTGGTTTGATATCTCCATATCATGACTAATGAGATTTTGTCATCAACCAACACCACAATCTAGTCTTGTGTGTCATTGTTGTCTATCTACCTTCCACAATGACATCCGACTAGGGACATAATAAGAATGTACAAACTCTTAGCATCTATATGATCTCATCATTCAGATCCTGAATCTGAAAGCAGACATCATTGAGTATTGTCATTCTCTAGACATTCAATCTATTCTATCATTATCTCATATGACTGAACTAGAAATAATTGGAAGCTTTCCTTTGATCTTTATCAAATCAATCTTAATGTATCCCACCAATCATCCCATGAGTGGCTCTCAGGGCATACATACCAACAATTAGATCCAGCATTGGTGAACCACCTTCATCACTCAATTTTGTAGTGGTGTTCAGATAGCTCAAAACAACCAAAAGTCCTACGACATTTCATAATACAAGAGTCTTATTAAATACATGAAGGAATCAATTGATCATACTACTAGACCTAAACATGCGTCAGTCAATTTACCTTACTGCTTACAATATGCACCCACCCAAACATGGTTGACTCACCATATCCAACATAATCTATTGGGTGGACTTATGAGTACATGGAGGAGGACCATAGGGTCCCTTATAATGATTGTAATATAGATAAACCGAATACATGGAGGAATTCAGCAATCTGAATCTAGAAGATATGGTGAGGTCATTTGATCAGGCTAATTTCTCAGCACCTCCATCCATTACCGACTTGCCATGCCCAATAAGCTCCAATTAATAGAGCGACGAGTGCATGAAGGATATTGAAGAGATCCCTATGATGATATTAATGATGATACAAAATGTTTGAAGGATGGGGGATCAACACCATATCTAAAGTAGGCATCACAGGGAATATGCAACGACTCATCTGTCATGTGCAAACCACAGACATATTGGAAAAATCAGCACACTGATGAGTGGATTATCCCCAACATTTAACCACCTTGACTGCCCAAAAATCTCTCTAGAAGATCGACACTCAAACATTTCATAGATCCCAAAATGATTGTTTTGACGTGATCCATAAATGACTCTACTTTCTACCAAAAGTAACAAAAATGACAAAATGGGAAACATAGAAACAGAACCGAAGATGCTCCTTCCTAATAGAATCTTGGTAAATACATTTCAAAAGTAGTGTAGATCCACGTCAATAATGGCACAAAGTTCAAATATGGTCCTACCTCAAACTACATGCTAAAGGATTGTTTGTGCTTTCACATTTAAGACCAAAGAAAACAATCAACAACAGCTTCATCCTTGAGCCACATGAAGTCAAAATGGGGGCAAGTCTACCCACACTTATCAAAAATCAACTCATTGAGCTCTTACATAACTACATTGATGTTTTTCTCTTAGAGATACTCAGGCATGCTAGGATTGAGATTAGATTATGGTTCATCGCATGCCAATTTTCCATGGCATCCACTACGGATGAGCATCAAACTAGGTCATCCTGATCCAACCCATGTCTCAGCCCATATAACCCGATCCAAGCCCCCTCCATGTAATTTACACAGATGAGTCAGGCCTAAGATCTTGACCCAAATTTTTTTATGGTACGAGTCAGGGCCAAGTTAAACCCATGCTCAAAAACCTAGATACCTAGATTAATTATATACAAGTTTATATGTAACCATATATTTTTATGTGATATGTATCTTTTGTAAGAGACATGTGACACATACTTATATATTACACTTGACTGATATATATTTAGACAATCATATTTATCAGACTAAAAGAGAAATGAACCAGAATAAATCTAGGATATGCATAGGCATTTTATATTTAACGTGTTTATTATGATTTAAAATAACATATAATCTAAGAGATTGGAGTTATACTACTTGCATATGTTTCAGAGCATTTGTGACATTACTAGACCATTAATAGAAATTAATGTGTATCTTCTATTCAATGTTAGTTGTAAAAATCTCATTAATAATATGTTGATTTTAATATATTACATAAATGAATGGGCTATGATGCGATTTTAAATGTCTTTGATATATATTCTATGTGTTTTGTACATCAAATTTATATAAAAATGTGTAAGTATATTTGTTCCTCTGATGATACATGTAGATTACATGTACCTATTGGTACACATTTAAAAAACTATGTTAATATTTTGCATTTAAAAGATTATGTTAATATTTTATCTTTTGTATATGCTGGAAATATCTTCATTTAGTATGCTATATGGTCTGGTCCAATACTAACCCGAAACCAACTCTATTATGTGGTCCAAGTATGGGCCAAGTTTTTCAAACATTAGTCGGGACTAAACCCAGCCAAAAATCCAATTTAAAATATGGGTTTAGGAATGGTGTTTCCAAAACTCTCCCTAGCATCTGCCCAGTCAAGTATAAAGGTAGACAGTTGTGACGAGAATGCAGCTTTAAAACCATCGAGGAGGTTTGAAAGTAAGTACATTGTTCATTTATCATAGATGGTCAACTATCATACGAAGCTTTCTAATACCAGATGTGTACCAAAGAAACAACACAAAGTAAGAATATGCATGGACTATTGTGACCTCAACAAAGCACCTCATAAAGATGACCACTATTCCACTTAAATGTACTAGTCAATAACACAATTGGCCCTACCCTCATGGATAGATTCCTCAGCTATTATTAGATCAAGATGATCAAAGAAACAAGGATAAGACCGTCCTCATTATCCGAATACATATAAATTCTTCTGCTGGAAAGTTCTTCTTCGTAGAGTCCTGACTCAAACCTATCTTCAAAGAAGAGGGTTTTGTTTCCCATCAAGATGTGAGTTGTGCAAATGCAACATTGAAGATCTTGATCATATTCTTATTGACTGTGTATACAGTCAGCAGGTCTGGAGCTTGGCGTTTGTTGATGTTTACATTGGCTATATGCCTTCTTCTATTTATAACATTCTAAATACATGTTCTGAGAAGGAGAATACTTGTTTTCTGGTGACTATCCATGGTATTTGGAAGGAGAGGAACCAGAGAATTTTTGATGGTGTTGATAAATCAGATACTACTGTGTGGAGATACCTGAAGAGAGACATAGATATCATAGTTCAGAATGTATAGATAGATAGCTATCTGTTCGTCTATCTAGTTCCCCTTTTCTTTCGTGTTTCTCTTTTCTTTTTATGCATTGTAATTACCTTTCTTAAAAATACAAAAAAAAGGGAGACGCGCTTTGGATACCAAAAAAAGACCACCCTCATTAGTGACTAGGGAGTGTCTTGCTACCAGTCATGCCTTTTGGACTCAAAAATTTTGAAGACACCTATAAAAGGGTGATGGTCACCCTATTATATGACATGATGCATAGAGAAGTTTCTACATGGATGATATGATTGCCAAATGTAATAACCCCAAAGATCACATCTATCACTAGAGAAGCTATTTCAATTAATAAGGATATTCTTTATATGTCTTAGTCTAGAAAAAATTGTCTTTGGAATTACATTTGGTGAAATCCTTAGATGCATCATTAGTAAAATAGGAATCAAAGTCAATCCTAGAAATGATCTAGGAAATGCCTTCACCAAATATAGAAAACAAGATCTGAGGCCTTCTCAATCATATCCAATAGTGGCTTCATTGCCAAGTTCCCTCCTATCCGTGAGCCTATTCAAGTTACTAAACTAGAGATATCATTCTAGGTGGAATGAACAGTACAAAGAGGCACTATAGACGCTTATAGACTATATCATCAAGTCGCCATTTTTGTAACCTACAATGCCAGGATATCCTCTCACCCTTTGATTATGGGAGGAGTCCTAAGCCAGTCAATGGTTTACGGGCAGCATGACATATACTAGTTTTCCAAGAACTTCAATTACATCGAGGCACGATACAGTAACATCAAAAAGTATTAATTAGTCTTATTGTATGCAACAATGAAGATACATCACTAAATTAGGACATATACACTACATCTCATTACAATACATGACTCACCCCACTACTTGTATGAACAACCTACCCTCCCTACTTGATGCTCAAAATGGCAAGTGTTGTGGTAGAATTTTACATTACTTATCTATCAATGAAGCTTATATAATCACAAGCCTTAATTGATCACCTAGAGGACTTCCCACTTCCTAAATAAAAAATAAGTTTTGGATCAGCACACCATATATTAGTATCCCCTCAAATCTAGTTTGGTAGATTATCTTCTTTGATGGAATCGTATCACAAAGGAGCAGGAATTGGATTTGTACTTCAAGACCCACACGGAAAACATCTACATGTTGCAAGATGACTCGAGTTCAGTGCCACTAACAACCTAGCTGAATATGAAGCTTGTATCATGGGACTCCCACTTGCCACTAACAATTTTGCTGAATATGATGCATGTATCTTAGGACTCCAACTTGCCTTCATCTAAGTATAATAGTTTTATATTTAGATATACTAGCTTTTACATCCTTAAGGGACAAGAAGCTCAAATTTTTGCATGTGCTTCTACAAAGGCATTTTTTCATAAATCTATTTTGTATTAATATAATGTTATTTTCCAAAAACCATTGCAATGGCATGTTTCTATAAGCATCAAGGGAACATCAACTTCAAATCCATGGAGATTCTCTTTTTGTGATTTTCAGGTCAAGAATTATTGGAGAATCTTTCACTAGAATTTGATCCCCTGCCAAGAGTATTTGTTCTCTCTTGCTTGAGATTTCAAAAAAATATCCTTCAACTTCATGATCAATAGTGCTTTGGCCACACTTGCCTTCGTTGGTTCTTTGGATACACTTGTCTCATGGATCGACGTCCAAGGTGACCAAAGTTTTTCTATTTAAGCTTAAATAATTTCTCAAGTAGCCTAAACCATGGTCATAGACAATGCAACCATAAAAAAATAAATAACTTGTATCCATGACGTTGAAGCATATCTAGAGCACCAAGTCATCCCTAAAAATCTCTCTAGAAAAAAGCAAAAGTAACTTGAATAAAAATCCATGCAATATGTCCTAGAAGCGGGACATCTTCATCATGGATAATAAGCTTACTTAGGTGCATCCACAAAAGTGAGGCCAATGCTCTCATGAATGAGGTCCATGGAGGACCATACTCTACACAGGGGAGTGACATAATGCTCAAAAAGAAGATAAAGTTTTATGGAAATTAGTGGGACACCATCCAAATGAATTTTTGCCAAAACGTCTATATTGATCTTGGTAGATCCACGGTGACTACATTTATGCACTAGCCAACCATCTTAATGACATATCCATGCCTTGGCCTTTCTTTTATTTGGGAATTGACATCCTAAAGCCTCAAACAAGAATTGTTTCATTCTATTTGCAATTAACCACTTCACCAAAGGTGTGGAAGTTGCCTCTATCACTAACAATTAAGCTTAGCAGCTCAACAAATTTCTCAGGAACAACATCATAATCTAATATGGAATACCTCAAAAGATCATACCAGACAATGGTACAAACTTCATCACTGTGTCCATCAAGAAATATCTAGCCTCCTTGAATATAAAAAGTCACTGGCCATACCAGACCCAAATGATGGAGTTGTATAGGTTGCAAACAAGAACCTGGTAAATATCCTCAAAAAGATGATCAGTTCATAAGACAACTGGCACAAGTACCTTCCATAGAAGACACATATTGCTTTCTTATATATTAGTATGGAGGTATTCCTACCCGTGGAATTTGAGATCCCACCCCTTCGTATACTATAAGAATTACGTGGATCTATGTCGTCAGTTTGTTATTAAGAAATAGTTTTTATTTTCCATTAATAAATCAACAACACATGTGCTTATCCCTATTAAAGAAATGCCACCCTCACTGAGACCTGGGGTTTTAGTTCCATGAAAAACCTATGACACATGTCACTCTATATTGTCAATTTTATTTTGAGAAATTGATGATATAAATATTTATTTCTATTAGAAAATTATCAACCTCATTAAGAATTAATGTCAGTTTTACAATCTACACCGACAGCTTAGCCCAATTTGGGAGAAATAATATTTTTAAGGGGCACATGGTGGGAACCTAGTATCGTCGATTCTAGCAAAAAGAATTGACACACTGAGCTTTTTGGAGATGAAAAAAAATTGTGGGCATGTGGCCAATGGTGTCAGTTTTTTAGACCATAGCTGACGATATAGGATTTTAGGAGGTAATTTTTTTTCATAGAAAGACATGTGTTGTCGGTCCCCTGTCAACCGACATGATATGTTCTTTACCAAAACAGAGTCAGTTCGTCCCCAAGAAACCAATGTTGAAATAAAAGTGGTACTTGTATTTTTTATAAATGGCAAGAGTTGACCAATTGTAATGTGTGTGCTTTACTAACCGACATCATGGGTCTATAGTGTCAGTTTTCCTTAGAAACCTACGTAACAAATGTGGCACCATAGGTTGAAAATGTACTAGTGGGCATTGACCTGCACCGCACTATAGGTGTCCCGATCTTGCCCATCTGGTGACGGGTAGTCGGACCTCCTAAGCCATGTTGATATGGATGGTATGAAGATATAAAACTCCAAACATGTAAATAGAGTAAAGAAAAGTATCAAAATCCTTACAAATTATCAAAAATATATATAGAACTAAATGAATCTATTATGAAGACAAACTATGATTCCAAATGCAAAATGGTCTAAGAATTACAACAGAAGTATAAAGAACATATATTTGTTGGTATGTATGCCCATAGAGAAAGTCATATGATGATTGTAATGGGATACTTTGTAAATGATTTGAATAATAATAAAGGCAATTTCCGATCTATATGTTTAAACTATTTCTGAGATGATGGTGTAACATGATAGATGTCTAAAGAATGGTTTTACTCAATGACGCATGCTTTTAGGTTCATGACCTAAACGATGAGATCATACGGATGTTAAGAGTATACATTCTTATTTAGTCCCTAGTTGATTGTTATTGTGGAAATAACCATAGAAATCAATAACACTAAAGACTAGATTGTGTGTTGGTTGATGACAGAATCTCATTAGTCATGATATAGTGATATCAAACCAAGCACATAGGTACTTGTTTGAGAACAAGGTACCGGACAAACCCACCGTGAGAGTGACACATGGAACCATGACTTGGTAGTCATAGTCAGCTCTCACAGTGATGGAGGTGAGTGTGATTCTTAGATCTGAAATCACTACACTCAACACATGTCGTTGGGTACACTTTGACATCATCAAACGCAGTCCTGAAACATGGGTTGTTATAAAGGTGATGATTGGGTGGCTTTGACACATGGGGCTTTTGAGGGGTGAGTGATAGATATGGGATTTGTCCCTCCTGAGGGAGTTTGATATCCTTGGCCACTTGATGAGTAGGATTGAGAAAGGCATGCGCATGCACGTGTGAATCAATATGTGATATTGATGTCACACACATCTCACCCAGTTTGCTCTGAGATCAAGGAAATGAATGAATGTTGACAGGATGATTGTTCCATGCCTCAAGTTCATTCAGGATATCAGTGACAAAGGAATTATATATTCACTGTAACACCATTCACAGATTGTAGGATTGAAAGTTGTTCTCCAACTTTCTATTTCACTTGGGTAGCACTGATGTGTGACTAGGCACCGCTCTTTGCTTGTGAATTCATAAGTGTTATGGACTTTCACTGCCAACGTGAAATGGACCTGTAGGGTCACACACATAGGATTTAACCTGGAAGAGGAGTTTTGTCCGTAAACAATGTTTAGATTGATTACTAAAGGAGTTTAGTAGTTCAATTAAACACTCAATTAATCGATAGCTCAATATCATAATGTTCAAGGTGTTGGACGCGTTGATTGGAGTATCAGATTGATTGAAATCGCAATTGACTGATTCTACACAATCTGCACTCCCAACCGATCGGCTCATGTGATGAACTGATTGGCTGAGCTTGGTGAACCAGTCGGCTCAAGTGTTGAGTCAATCGGCTCAAGGTCAGGGTGAAACGATTGCTTCAAATGTTGAAATGATCGATTCAACTGGTGCAACCGAGCAAGTTGGGAAAGTAAGATTGGTGAGAATTTTCCTTTCGTTTCACTTGCCCAATTTGATTGGGAAATAGGATTGGTATTTGATACCAATTAGAAACAAAAGAAGGAAAGTCAATCGGGAACTGATCAGGACCACCAACCGACATGTTCAGAAGTGAACCGACCGGTTCATGGGTCCCAACCGATCGGTTGAGGTGTCAACCGACCGGTTCAGGTCCCCAACCGACCGTTTCAGTTGTGAAACGATTGGTTCAGGTTGTGAGTTGGTTGCTTTTGTGGAAAATCTTGAACCACTCTACTCCTGCTTTTAGTCCCGCATTGCCCGGGATAGAGAACCATGTCCCATGACCAACCTATATATAGGGGTATTGGGGGCTTCTCAGAGTATAACTCAGTGCAAGTTGGTTGCTCTGCAAAGTTGTCGTTCTCTCTGGTTTTGGTAACCGAGATAGCCCAAGCAAGTGCTACTCGAAAAGGGAGGCGCAGCAAGGGAAAGACAACTGCAGTTGCAACTGGTAGCAGGAGAGTGTGTTGGTGACTAGTACGCCGACATGAGGGTGTGACTCCTTCCGGTTCCTTGTGCGACAAGGAGATCGGAGTTCTAGGAAGTCTGTGTGGACGACTGCAGAGGCGGGAAACCTCTGTCGCTCAGAGGACAACTGTCAATCCCGACAGTCCCGGTGAGACCAGGAGTCTTCAGTCCCGATGCGACCAGGAGCTGCACAGACACCGTCCAAGACCGGAGGTGAAGACCATGCCAGGCACGAGGTACTGTTGTCGAGCAAGCCTCAGGACAAGGTATGCATCCACAAACCATCTTTCCTATTGTATAGATGTTGACGTGATTCCTTTTGTTCTGGGTTTTGGGGAGAAAATTTTGTTTCCGCTGCTTCTCTGCCTCCTCTAAAATCCAACAATATTTACTAGACGTCCACTAGGAAACACACACATTGAGACATAAGTTTACTAAAGATATGATTTGTTCTTTGAAACTTGAGTTTCTAGGGAACCTAAATCTGTTCTTAGAAATTGTGTTCAAGTGATTGGATTAGAATTAAATCTTATTTCTAGAATATACTTTATGTTTTTATAATTCTAGCTATAACATATGAGAATGTCAATTAAGTTCAATGCACATACATCTTGCTTAAATTATTTAACATTGTAACAATTAAATCATGTTCATCGAAAAAATGTGCCAATAATAAATATGCCAACTTCACATGATAAGTAGACTATATAAATATTCATTATATCAATGTTAAAGTAGACATGTAACCAAACATAATATAAATCTAACATTGATGATATTTAAAATGTATGTATAGTATTGAGATTTATAATAATAAATCATATGAACTGCATGAATCATGGCATAGTCAGTCATAAACTTTGAATCAGATGCTAAATCGGTATGAATTCCTAATGTCTCGTTTTCAATAAGAAGGCAAACAATAGTGCAGCCATTCACTCACATTCAATCATCAATTAAGCTCCAACATTTTATTCAATCTAACAATGAATCGTATACAATAGCATCAGAAGATTAATTGGGAAGCATGATATGGTGGTCAATTGTGGTATAACAATAACAGTACTACAGAATTCATTTTTGCATGATGGAAAGATTATAGGACAATGAATCCATCGATTTCATCTGCTTGTGGCCGAAGTAAGGCAAAAACAATTCACTCGAAATAGAAAAGCAGGACAAAGGATTTCTTCTTGGTACAAGATGATTAGTCCAAATACTATAGATGATCAAGTAGTTCATCGCCAGGAAAGTGAGACATGTTTCCAGAGCCATCTCTAGGATAGAGAAGAAAAGGAGAACTCAGAGAATGAACTCAGGGAGAAGCAACAAAGCATTGCTACAACATGAACATGGCCAGAGTGTAAACTCATTTTCCTTCGTTCCTCTGACTGAGAAACTAAACCCAATATATATACTCAGAAAACTCCCAAAACTTCCAAGGAATTCCTTTTCTAAAATTATAGAAAACCAATCATCAAAATATGCCATGTAAATTGAAATATTTTTCAATATACTTATAGTAAACTAATGGGATCTTAAGTGTTCTTCCTCTTAGAGGGAGAAAAGCTCACCCCCAAGGACAACAGCTAGCAATATGAGGACAAACAAGTAAGCAGAACTAGCTTATTGAAGACTCTAAGTTCTCACATTCTTGTGCATGACGTAGAGGTTGGGGCCTTAGGGTGGAGGATTAAGGTCAACAATTCCTTTGATAAGGTGTTACTACAATAACAAGGTGAACAACAAGGTGGCCACAATAACAACACTTTGAATTCGGATCCAAAAGTACAAGTTCTACAATTATATAAGATGTGTCTAGTTGTTGGAAAACTAGTGTGCGTTAAAGTATATTCAATATCTCTTATAATATTTTAATATACTCATTTTTACGACTACAACAAATATATTATTTAAGAATTTCATTGGGAAAATTTCTGTAATTCTGATATATTAAAATCCTATAGTAGGAAGTTATTACAGGGCTTCCTTCTCATATATTCAAGGAAAATAATAGTATAACACTAGTTGCTTTTAATACAAAGTGATGCACCCATCTATTTTAAGTATTAATAGTTCATGCATATCCAACATATGATTCCTTATCTTTATTATAAATTCACTCTCACTTTGTATTGCTGATCAAGTCTACTCCCATATAGTTCATTGTTTGATCCATTGAGCCGATCATCAAGAAGATATAAAGTCATTTTTATTGGACGTATTAGTTCATATTTCATGTTTAAGACATTTTAAATATTTATTTAAGGAATTTATAGTTATCAACTTGCATGCATGAAACTTGAAGGAATATAGTTTCATGGAAGCAAAAAGGATGTAATTGTGATAATTATAACTTAAGAAGATGTTATAGATTTTTAATATTTTAATAATTTTGAAATATTTATGTCTAACATTTGTTTACATTCTTCATATCTAGTGTCCCATGCAAAATATTGATCTTGATTGGGAACAACTTAGATTGATGTGTGTGATTGACATAATTAGGCCAATTGTGAAAATCATCTAGATATCCAATATGCAATGATGATGAAAGGTTTTTGAAATTGCAAGTAATAAGTCTATAGTAAAATGGATAAAAGATACTTATCTTGTTATAACATCTTCTTTTCTGGAGTAGGAATCCAGCCTTGTGATGTACATAATGAAGTAGACTGATGAAGTGTGGGTGTAGTGGGTGAAGTAATTAAGAAATGTTTGTGATATTCGAACTAGATGCATGATGAAGTAATTTTGTGTATTTTGTTTGTTTAGTGGATATTTTGTGAAACCAACATACTTTTCCCTAGTTGTTTGGATATTTAGTACATAAGTCACAAGAAAAGAACGTTCACAAGCCATTTTCAATATGAAAATCAAAACCATTGACCTATATGAGTGTCCAAAAGAGTGAGATTTTGTGTTGCTTTATCTAAGGAAAGACTAAACCTTCTTGAGGATTCAAAAGGATTTGGATTTTTAAATGGTTTTATGTGTACTTATAGCCTATTGTTAAGATAATGTTTTTGTAGCTATATCATACTGAATGATGGTCTGATTAGAATATGCATTGGATTTATTGATAGATTATTAAAGAAAAAACCAATTTAGGATTTAATTGGTTGATGAACGTATCAAATAACCCCAATATCTTGTAAAAATGAGTAATTTATACTTTTTTTGGTCATGTGGTCAATTAATAGGTTGATATCATAAGAGATCGACCTTAAAAATGGATTGGTAGGTCATCACAACCTTGTAGTTGTCTCAAAGCCTCAAAATGGGAAAAGAAAGGACCTTTGACAAACAATTGTGACCGAGAACCAATGTTAGAACAAAATTATAATAGGATGGAGGTCATCTCTCTAATTAGAGTGAGCCTTGATGTTAGTTAACAATCCATGTGTGTAATGTACAATGCTTGTTGTGCACCTAGTATTCACCTCCATGTCCTTGCATGGTATTATGTATAAAAGTAAGGGAAAAAGTAAAAATGAATGAGAGGATGAGAATTGTTATTACATGGTTACCTCTTATCAAACATCTAATGCTCATTGTAAGTGATCCAAGTGTTGTCCCAATTTGGGCAGTGAGTCACCATTCATGATTAAACCCAGGACATTTAGAATAGAAGGTGTTGGCTAGATTAGATTAGATAACATTAATTAGCATAGGTTAAGCATGGTTTAGGTGAATCTAGTATATATGGAGTGTGGAGGAAAAAGTGTTTTCTTTGCTTTTCTATAAATGGGAAGGTAGTCAGTCCCACATTGCCCACTTGTAAAACTTTTACACTCCTTATATGTAAGATTATATGTGAAACTAGTATCCAAGATCTCTAAGGGAGGGTATGCTCACCTTTGTAGTGGGTATGATGACAACACACATGCATGCATGCATGTGTGTGCATGTGATACGCCATGCCTTGCCACACAGCATCAGGTCAGGCCGGGATCGAGCATTTGGATCATGGGTCATGGGTCATGGGAATGGTCTTCGATCATCCATCTTCTTTTTATGAAATTATATTATTTCTTAATTTATTGTTTAATTAATTCTTTACAAGTTGGGAAGTTACTCTTTGTATTTTTTTGTTGGGAAATAGGAAGACAGAATAGGAAGCAGAAACATAAAAGTTGCCATAATCTTCATAAACCAACAGATCACGTCAATAAATATATAATGAAAAGGATGGTTTTGAGGATATACCCGGTCCTCGATCAAGTCCAACAACATATTCCTCGTCGTTGTAGATGTGCAACTATTATTTAGTTGCTCTTGGATGGTGTTTGTGCAGCTCTTGGTCTTCACCGTGGATAGCAGATTGGAACGACATTTGCAGCAGCTCATGTAGTCTTGCCAGGGACAGTAGGTTGACATTGTCCTCCAAGCGGCAGACAATAGCCTCTTGCCTCTAGAGTAGTCCATGCAGACTGCCGAGAACTCCATGTTGCACTACTAGAGCCAACGGAAAGGAGTTGTCCCCTTTTGTCAGCGTACTAGTCACCGACATGCACTCCCACAACTGATATTCAGTTGTCCTCTTTCTCCCTATCCCTCCCTTTGATGGGTAGGACTTTCTTGGGCTCTCTATTGGTTACCACAAACAGAGAGGACAATAATTGTTAGAACAAATGATTCTCAATTGTATGTCTTAGGAAGCCCCCATTACCCCTCTCTAACATCCCAATTTGTAAAACAAATACGTTTAGGGTCCTTAGTGCAAATTTTCAACTTTTAATCTCAAAATCCTATACATTGTTATAAGTTATCCAAATATAATGAAGTATTCCATCAACCTTGAATTTTTGGCTCATCTAACTCATTGAGGAAGGATAATCCAGTTTATTCCATATTTTTAACATGAACACTAAGATAATGACATATGTGAGTGGACAAAAGGTAAGAAAAACCAAAATCTAATCATATAAGAAGATCTTAGACCCTTTTATTAGCTTGTGGTCCAAATTTGAGGTCATTTGGACTTAGCTTGACCATCTAAATTAATTAGGACATGTTTCATAAAGTTTTCAATCAAATATCATTGATTTTATCATCTAACCTATGGTCATGGGTTTATATCATTGTCACGCAGCCCTTGTGTCTTACTCCAGGATAGACTTGGGGACACAGATCCTCCGCATGTGGAGAATTGGTCTTTGTCACCCAAGTCCCACATACCTAGACTCCACAGTTCTTATTCTCCTTTTTCCTTCCTATCTCCCTCTCCAATAATCCTCAAATATTAAATAATCCTCTCCTCACAATCCTTGTGATCTCCTGACCAGTTTGACCCCTATCATGATGGAGCTTCATGCCCTATAACTCCCAAACCATGAGGGACTTCCATGTTCCACAATATCTCGAACTCCTTCAACCACCAGGTGGTCGTTGGTGCCCGACCTATATAATAAATCCCAAGAAGATGATTAGTGGAAGCCCAGGAACCACACCCTATACCCAAAATCTAACGTGAGATAGTAGTTCTCCTGGTCGACAGAGGAGCTTGCTGTCAGTGTTTGTGTTACACACCCAGTGACCTGAGGACGTTCCATAAGATCCAGAACACCCATAATCACCCTCAAGGAGTTCCTCAAACACTCAATTTGATCCCAGGTGAGGTAATTATTGTTTTTCCAATTCTGAGTTTTCATGGTGTTTCCAGACACTTTTATGTTTTTGGTCTCCTTCATTACCAATGTTGTATCTTGTTGGCTTCATGGTGACCTTGTGAAGTCAGTGGAATGGTTAGTTTGATGAGGAACAATGTTTTGTTTGAGGCTTGGAATCGGACCCAATAAGTAGCAGCTTCCGACAATCTTAACAGGTTGATCCGGCCACCCCACAGCCTATTCTTGGGCTCATTGTGTTCGGCCAACAATGTCAAAGGTTCCTAGCACCTTGGTTTCCAACTATGGATTTCGATTTTGAGTTTTGGTTTCTGATTTCTTCACACAGGTTGCACAATGTTCCTATGACATATTGAATCCTAGACATTTTTGTCTTTTGACTCTCTTTCCTGTCTTTTCCTTTCATTTCTAGCCTTCTTGGCCTTTCTGTTTAATTTGTGGAGAATATAATGGTTTAGTGAACATTTGTTCACCTTTTATGCCAATAAAGGGGTTTAATGAACAATTACCTCAGTAGAAGTCTAAGTAATGGGCATGATATGCAATTATCCACTTAAGTAATAAAAATAATAAAGAATTCATGCTAGAACTTTCTAAGACTTTTTAGAATATGGAAAAAGAATAGAAACTCTCAAATATACAAAAAGGAGATGATAAATGTAATAATTGGACAAAAGGAGACAATATGGAATAAAGGAGATAATATGGGATATATCGTTTCAAATCACCAATAGGAAACGGATGAGATAATTTGATATACAATTTCATTTTCTTGAATTAAAAGTTACTTAAAGGCCAAGTATCACCCAATATATATGTCTTTATTAAAGGAAAATAGGAAATAAGCCAAGAAAGATAAATAAAATATCTAATGTCATCAAATTGGGCAACTAATGCCAAATTCATAATCTAGACATACAAAAATGCCTTTAGGCAAGTTTTTAATTAATTTGGATGATATTTGAATAATGAGTAAAAGTAGGAGAGAGAAAGTGTGTAGAACCTTCATTTTGATAATCAATTAAATAAATAACATCAACATGATCAATTAATGGCAAAATCATATCTAAAACATTAATTGGGACACATGGGTGAAATTTCATCATATTTGTATAATCTTAGAGTCATAAATGAAGGAAGAGAGAGAAAATAAATAATTGCCTAATTATGTAGTTAAAGTTTCTCAAAACAAAAAATAAACTCCAAATTCGGATTCTACACCTCAAAAATAGCTAGGATGTCAAGTTTCATCAAAGTTCGGAATCATTTGGGCATCCAATTGAGGAAAGAGAAAATCTTTAATTAATATAATATCACTTTAGTCGGTTTAGAATAGGATTGGAATAATTAAATGTCACATGGTATCCTTATCTCATGCATGATATGAAGTCTAGGAGAGCCTAATGGACTAGTATCCACTGATCATACGGTCTGGGTCATCTCCTACATCAGACCCGGTCGAGAAACATGAATATCTTTTAGTGAACTTTTATAAAAATGCAATATCTCTCTCTACTCAACCAAATCACGAGATTTTTCGTTCATTGGACTCCTCTCTCAATTCTGCATAGCTTTATCCTAACATTTAGATAATTTGACAAATAATAGATAAATCCCCAAAACGGCTGAAGCTTTTCTCTCACCCCGACTAGGTAAACCCTAATCTACTACTCCTCACCTATAAATACCCCTACCACTGGATTCCTGCGAGCCTTTGTAACTCAACGCAACCCTCGATTTCTAGTTTCATCATCGTTTGACCCCCCGACGAGTGGCCTAAGGTGTTGGGCTTGCAGCGGTGTTGTCTCTCTCCTCTCTTTATCTTCGGTCATATTGCAAGTACCAATAGGTTCGATTTCTTGTTCTCTTTCATTTGATTACTCGCATGTTGGTTTTCATCGTGTATAGAGATTTTGCCCAAAACCCGACCTCGGCCTCACCGGCCATGGTGCAAGGAAAGTGGGGAAGAAACCCCCTATTGAAATGACCATTTTACCTCTCCGCTCTCCCTTCTTCTCATCTCTAACCCCCGCGAGGGCAAGTTCATCCTTTTTTGTGTGTTGACCCGGCTTTGACCGGCCTTGGCTAGGCGCCAACTTGGCAGCCAGTGAGGCATGATGCTGACTTGTCTCACTACTGTTAGGCCAAGCAGTGGGTCCGGATCTCTCTCTCTCTCTCTCTCTCTCTTTGCCTTTTCAAAACGAAATTTGAGTTTTGTAATTTTCCTATTGGTCAGAATTAAATAAATCATAACAATTAATTCCTAGGTCCAAAAATAAATGTAGGACATGTTCTGAACTAAAAAAAAACCTTCTATCCATTAAAAATAATTTCAATGCTTGATTTTGAGTTTTTTGAAAAAAGTATTTTTGGGAATGATTTAATTAAATAAAAATCACTAAAAATGCCTTTGAAAGTCCATATCTTCAAAATACATAAAATTATATGTTATTTTGATCAAAAAACTGTAACTAAGATAGTAGTGATGGTTTCAGGACCTAAATCGATGGTTTTTAGAAAACGTTAGTAACTTTGGGGTTTTAATCCTTTAATGAGTGAATATAGTGCTAATACATGAACATGATTATGCTATTAAGACAAGTGGACCCTGATCTCATTTAAAGGTTTTGAAAAGTGGTTTCTAGGACTCTATGGAAGAGGTATGTGCATCTAACACCTTAGTTTGGAAATGTTATGCCTTAACCTATTCTTTCCAACCTATTCTTTCCTAATGAGGCTTAATTGAACCTGATTCCCTATTCTTGAAACCTAATGTAACTATGCCTCAAATCAGTTTATGAATTCACCTTGTTTGGGTCTTATACCCTACTGTCATGCTTGTAGATTATTTTGATTACTCTTTCCATGACTACTTTTCTAGCATGTAACCCACAGAGGGCATGTATTTAATGGCCATGGGGAATGTTTTAATTCTCCCCCATTATATTGTGTAGGTGACTGGGAATGTCTTATTCTCCCCTCACCTATAGGTTGAAGGTTTGGTAGGTGCCTCAACCCTACTTAGTTAGGTAGGCATAATTTTCTTACATGCAAATCCTTTTTAATATAATTGTTAATGGAAAATTCTTTTGAATATAGCCTCATACTCTTGTTATCTTCATCTTATGATGAACCTTAGCCTACTTTTATTTGCTTGACTTATCTTGTTATCCTAGACTTGTTTTGTGACACATACTTTTCTTCCCTTTCCCTTTTGTTGGGTGCCTTCCCAACCACCCAGGTGCTGAGCAAGGTTATGGATAAGACAAGGAGAACATAGCTTTGGCTTGGACCTAGCTGATGGAGATGTTGCTTGGAGACAAGATTGTGGTAGTTAGACTTCCCTCTATCTAGATCCTAATTGTGTATCTTGATGAAATGGGAGAACTTGATGTATTTTTGTAATCCTTTATATGAAATGGAATATAGTCAGTAATTTTTATACCAGTGCTTTCCAATGGTCTTTTGTATACCATATAAATAAAGGTTTGAAAATTTTACACCCTTTTCAACATACATTTTAAGTATGTTGGGAATGGAGGTTTGATATTTCAAATTTTTAGTAAAGGGGTGATTTCACTCTTTTACAGCTCCATTGTTGTTGATTGAAGATGTTGGGTTCTCTTTTCCCTCTTTTAGCCCCAAGGGCAGCGAAGGTTTGTTTTGGCCACCTTGGACATAAAGGTCCTTTCATAAGAGTTATGTCCTCAACTATGTTCTCTTTTGTAAGTGGGTTAGTATCACATGGTGTGCTTGGATTGGCCCATATAAGAAAGGCCCCATAGCCATGTGGATAATCATCATCATATGTTGATTTTCTTTGACTTTCTATTGGTCAGTGCTTCCAAAATTCATAACAAATAAACTGATTATCAAAAAATACCCATAAATAGTCATTGGAAAGGATTTTTTGAGATGAATCCAATTTTAGTATTTTTGAAGCCAGATTCAATATTTACAGACCATGTTTTCCTAATGACATACGAATTACGGTATAAGATGTTAACTAAGGTGATAATTAATATAAATCATATTAATTTCAGGAACTTAGGAGTTGACTCAAGGACAGGGGGAGTAAGTTAGGATTTGCATTGCTCCAGGTAAGTGGGTCATGCCAATATACATATGTACATTGGTTGGATTGCTTTAGGATTATGCTTTAAATTCCAAGTTAATGAATGATATTAAGATAAATATCGTGTCTCGAATTATATTACTGCATGTTGTTTGTTATATTCATAAAGTCCTACGTTTATCACATATGCTCATTAGTTTAATGTTATGATCATGCAATGGTTAAGGTAATGGAGAAAGAATCATGTAAAACATGTAATATTAAGATATTGAGGGAGAAATACCATTATGTTAAATATTTAATGTTCAAGATCATGCTAATGTTTATTTTAATAATCATGTTATAATAATTTGATTATGTTTTATATGTTGTCACCATCATGGACCTCAAGGGGCCATTACAGGCATTCGTGCCAATTATGGGCTTTTATAGCCAAATAATAGACCTCAAGGGGTCATTATGGGATTTCTAGCCAAATCATGGACATTCGTGCCAATTATGAGCTCCTAAGTGAGAAAATCATAGAAAGTGCATAAATTTACTTATTCAGTTCTTATTTATGTCAAGAAATTAATTTTAAGAATGTTTAAGTCAAATGCATGTCAAGATTTTCTTTCAAGTCAATTATATGTACTTTCTTTTCTTATAATGTGTATAGTGTCGCTTACTAATGTATGTCTCTATTTTCACATGGTCGTGGAATGAGATGTCCCTATATTAAGGATCAAAGGAACACTGAAGCGAGCCCTTCAGAGTAGCTGACATCATAGGAGACTTTAGCTTGGTGGGGTACCATCTACCATTCAATAGATTATCTAGTTTAGGTTTTATTTTATGCTTTATATTTGTTTAGTCTACATCTGTTAGGCTTCAAATCAAGTTGATAAAATTTATGTTTTCCCTTTTCAAGAACAATGTATTAATCTATATTTTGAGTTAATACATGGTGCTTCATTTATCTTACTTCTATTGAATGTCATGTTTTGTAATGTTCCTCCAAGCCAAGTGACCCATGTTATGGACAACATAAGGTTTGCTTCCGTTGTCATGTATGTACTTGGAAGGGCATTACAACATTTTATCATAGCAATGAGTAGATGGCCACTAAACTAAAGATTCACATATTCTAATAGGTATACCCTATTTTTTTTCTAGATGGCTCCTAAGAAATTTGATAAGGGAAAGGATAGGGAAGATGGTTCTAGCTCTTCTAGTGAGGGAAGTAGAACAAGAAGGAACCCTAAAGCAACTTTGGAGGACTTGATCCAACTATTCACTAATGCCCTAGGACAAGGACAATGTCAACCCAGACACCACGAGCTGACCTTGGTGGACTTCTTGAAGATCAGACCCGACTCCTTTACCGGAGAAGGAGAGGATGATGTCGTCAACAAGGGATAAGAATTTATTAGGAGCATGGAGCAATGTTTTCATGACCTAGACTTCCCTCAATAGTCTAGGGTTCGCTTTACAACCCACATGCTGGTGGGAGAAGCTCGTACATGGTGGGAGACCTTCCTCAACTCAAGAGCGGGTGATGAACCTACACTCACATGGGAAGGATTTGTTGAAGCTTTCTAGGAGCACTATGTGTCAGAAGACATGATAGAGAACAAGGAGTTAGAGTTTTTTAATCTAGCTTTGGTGGGTGACATGACGGTGACCTAGTATGCCATGAAGTTCAGGATCCTGCAAAAGTAAGGCTATGATTATGATGAGCGAGGCAGGACAAAGAAGTTCATCTAAGACTCAAGCCCAACTTAAGATTTGCCATGTCAGGAAGAGGCCACAGAACCCTTCAAGCTGCTCTGTATGTAGCCTTAGAGCTAGAAGACCACCCTGGAAGGTCCTAAAAGAAGGAATCTCCCCAGAAGAACAACCAGTATCAACCTCCCAACAACCATAAGAGGAAGGCACATGAGCATGATGTATAAGTTGAGAAGCCCTTATGCCCAACATGCAAGAAGAACAATGTAGGTATGGTACAGAAGCATGCTTCTACTATGGAGAGAATGGACACCTCACTTAAAGCTACCCAATGTTTCTGAAGGAGGCAAATCCAAATTAGAATAGGAACCAAGATCCTCCACTTAAGAGGCAAGCTAGTGTTTTGCCATGGACTTAGAAGATGATGATCAAGGTAACCTTTAATTCATATATATTCCACCTTAAATGTTATATTTATGCATTTATAAAGAGCTATGCAACTTAGGAAATGGATAAGTGAAACCCTAAGGTGGGTAGTAAACCATTAAAATTTTGAGGAAGAAATTTACTTAGGTGGGTAGAATTGTAACATCCCAATTTGTAAATTAAATATGTTTATGGTCCTCAGTGCAAATTTTCAACTTTTAATCTCAAAACCCTACACGTTGATGCAAGTTATCCAAATATAATGAAATACTCCATCAACCTCGAATTATTGGCTCATCTAACTCATTGAGGAAGGATAATCCAATTTATTCCATATTTTTTTAACAAACACTAAGATAATGACATATGTGAGTTGATGGACAAAAGGTAAGCAAAACCTAAATATAATTGTATAGGAAGATTCTAGACCCTTTTATTATCTTGTGGTCCAAATTTGAGGTCATATGGACTTGGTTTGCCCATCTAAATTAATTAGGACATGTTTCATAAAGTTTTCAATCAGATACCATTAATTTTCTCATCTAACTTATGGTCATGGGTTTAAATATTCATCACGCGGCCCTTGTGTCTCAATCTAAGTCAGATTTAGGGACGTGGATCCATTTGTAGGTGGAGAATTTGTTTCCATCACCTGAGTCTCGCATACCCTGGACTCCACAGTTCTTATTCTCTTTTTTCCTTCCGATCTCCCTCTCCACTAATCCTCAGAGCTTAGATAATCCTCTCCTCACAATCCTTGCAATCTTATGACCAGTTTGACCCCTATAACGATGGGGCTTGGAGCCCTAGAACTCCCAAACCATGAGGGACTTCCCTGTTCCACAATATCTCAAACTCCTTCAACCACCAGGCAGTCATCGGTGTCTAACCTATATAATTAATCCCATGAAGACCATCAGGGGAAGCCCAGGAACCACACCCTATACCCAGAATTTAACGTGAGACAGCATTTCTCCTAGTCGACAAAGTCAACGGAGGAGCTTGTTGTGGGTGTTTGTGTTACACACCCGGTGACCTGAGGATGTGCCAAAAGATCCATAACACCCTCAATCACCCTCAAGGAGTTCCTTGACCACTCAATTTGATCCCAGGCAAGGTAATTCTTGTTTGCCCAATTCTGAGTTTTCATGGTGTTTCTTAGCATTGTTAGGTTTGCAGTCTCCTTCATTACCAATGTTGTATATTGTTGGCTTCATGGTGACCTCATGAAGTTAGTGGCATTGTTAGTTTGATGAGGAATAATGTTTGGTTTGAGGTTTGGAATCAGACCCTGGAAGCAGTAGCTTCTGACAACCTTAACAGGTTTCTCTGGTCATCCCACAGCCTGTTCTTGGGCTCGCTGTGTTCGGCTAGCAGTGGTGAAGGTGTGTAGCACCTTGGTTTCTAACCAATGAGTTAGATTTTGAGTTTTGGTTTCTGATTTCCTCACACAGGTTGCATGATGCTCCATTTTTGTTGATCGAAGATGATGAGTTCTCTTTTCCCTCTTTTAGCCCCAAGAGCAATGAAGGTTTGTTTTTTCTGCCTTGGACATAAAGGCCCTTTCATAAGATTTATGTCCTCAACTGTGTTCTCCTTTGTAAGTGGGTCAGTGCCACATGGTGTGCTCAGATTGGCCCATATAAGCAAGGCCCCATATCCATGTGGGTAATCGTCACCATATGTGGATTTTCTTCGACTTTCTATTGGTCAGTGCTTCTGAAATTCATAACAAATAAATTGATTATCCGAAAATTAAATAGTCATTGGAAAGGATTTTTTGAAAGGAATAAGATTTTAGTGTTTCTAAATCCTAATTCAATAATTACAGACCATGTTTTCCTAATGACCTACGAATTGGGGTTTAAGATGTTAACTAAGGTGATAATAAATATAAATCATGTTAATTTCAGGAACTTGGGAGCTGACTCAAGGCTAATTTAGGATTTTCCTTGCTCCAGGTAAGCGGGTCATGCCACTATACATATGTACATCGGTTGAATTTCATGTTATGTACGCTTTATGATTATGCTTTGAATTCCAAGTTAATGGATGAAATTAAGATAAAGATCATGCCTCGGATTATGTATTGCATGTTGTTTGTTATATTCATAAAGTCCTATGTTTATCACATATGCTCATTATTTTAATGTTATGATCTGCAATGGTTAAGGTACTGAAGAAAGAATCATGTAAATCATGTTTATTAAGATCATGAGGGAGAGATCTCATTATCTGAAAGATTTAATGTTCAACATCATGCTAATTTTTATTTTAATAATCATGTTTTAAGAATTTGATTAAGTTTTGTATGCTCTCACCATCATGGACCTCAAGGGGTCATTATGGGCATTCATGCCAATTATGGGCTTTTATAGCCAAAGCATGGATCTCAAGGGGTCGTTTTGAGATTTTTAGCCAAATCATGGGCATTCGTGCCAATTATGGGCTCTTAAGTGGGTAAATCATAGATAGTTCATATTTCACTTATTTAGTTCTTATTTATGTCAAGAAAATAATTTCAAGAATGCTGAAGTCAAATTCATGTCAATATTTCCTTTCAATTCAACTATATGTACTTTATTTTCTTATAATGTGTATAGTGCTGCTTACTGATGTATGTCTCTATTTTTGCATGGTCATGGGACTACATGTCCCTAGATCAAGGAGAAAAGGAAAACTAAAGTGAGCCCTTCAAAGTAGATGACATCAAAGGAGACTTTATCTTGGTAGGGTACCATATACCATTCAATAGATTATATAATTTAGGTTTTATTTCATGCTTTAGATTTGTTTAGTTAGGCTTGAGATGATGAGACAATTTATGTTTTCCCTTTTTCAAGAACAACGTATGAATCTATATTTTGAGTTAATGCACGTTGTTTCATTTATCTTATTGCTATTGAATATCATGTTTTGTAATGTTCATCCAAGCCAAGTGACCCATGTTATGGACAACCTAGGGTTTGCTTATGTTGTCATGTATGTACTTGGAGGGACGTTACACCTCTATTTATAGTAGAGGCTAAGGTCAGGCTTTCGAATTGATGTGGGAGTAGAAGGGTTTGTAATCATGAATGTTCTAGAACCTACGAACTATGAGACAGGCGTATCGCATAATGAAATGGTTATCTCATGTGTGTGACGGTTGTCTCACTTAGTGAGAGGATCGTTTTGCATAGTTTTCTATATAGAATCAAATTGGCAATTCAAATCCAATAAATGCTCAATATGACATCAGCATTAATCCTTGATGCAATCGAATTTCCCCACAAACTGAGTGTCTTGCTCATACGAGCCAATCTTCTTGCGACCATGAATCGGTCATCTCACTCACATGATCCAGTCATGTCACGACCATGAACCGGTCAACTCACTCACACGAGACGGTTGTCTCATGCCCCAATTCTGCCAAAACTCATCCAATTCGGTTTTTAATCAACGTGACACTCCAAACAGTCAGTCCAACACTTGAACTTGAGGATTCTGAGTCTAGTCAGTTGCTCTATTGTTTAATTGAATACCTAAACACCTTTAGCATTCAATCTAAATATCAATCATGAATATACTCCTTTAATATTAGTGTATCCTATGTGTGTGACCGTATAGGTCCAGATTTTCATTAGCAGTGAATGTTCATAACCAATTATGACATCACAGGAAAAGAGAGGTGCCTAGTCACACATCATTGCTACCCAAGTAATTCAGAAAGTTAGAGAACGACTTCAACCTACAATCCATGATTAGTATTACAGTGATCGTATTGTTCCTTTTTCTTTGATATCCAAATTGAACTCAAGGCATGGAATCATCATCCTCTCAACGTTCAATCCATGTTCCTTGAATTAGAGCAGATTGTATGAGATGCATATGAGTTCACATATCACATATTTAACCACATCAGTATGGTTGTACATTTCTTAGTCTTTTTTATCAAGAGGCCTTGGATATCAAACTCTTATAGGAGGAACAAATCCCATCTACATCACTCGCACTCAGTCCCCATGTGTCAAAGTGGTTGGCTGGCCTAAATCACACGTCCAAAAATGGACCAGATCTAGAGTAGTCAAACTCTTTGATTTATAACCTAACACTCAGACCCCTTGCAACTATTATACGGGGTATGATGTAGTAGATGGGGGTCAAACCAAAGGGAAAAGGTTGGTATGTGCTAGGAACATAGATCCTTAGACTCAAATACACCAAACGAAAAGATAGATCAAGATGGTGTTCCCTAAGTAACGATGTCACTCCAAACAAAGAAATAAAAGCAAAAGTATGAAAAAAAAACAAGAGAATAAAGTCAAACAAGAAAGATGTAACCAAACTATGGTAGGGAACTTGGATCAGGTTTCACCTACTAAGATCTCTCACCAACATGCAATACTCACACCCTTTTGTATACCCTTAGCAATATTACAAGCAATCATCATATATGTATATTTCTTCTTCTCTTGAAATAAGGATAGATCTAGATTATAAGGTTCTCTCTCTCTCTCTCGAGATGACAAACAAACAACCACAAAGCAAACCATATGACCATTAACTTTAGTATTCCAACATTTTCATGCATTCACACTACTCCATAACACTTAGATAACATTAATACTACTCATTTGAGGCATTAACAATCAAATATCACAAGATGGTAGCTAAGTATACAAGTGAAGTGTTAAGAACAAGAGTGCGGATATAATCCTACTAGGATATATATATATATATATATATATATATATATATATATATATATATATATATATATATATATATATATTCAAAGGGATGTAAGTATATACATGTTGGGAGAGCCTTAGTGGATACTCCCAACCCAAGTAAGGAGTTTAGCCACACATGTTAACGGGCAGCATAACGGTGTTACAAAAGTGTAGATATATCAAGAATAATGAAAAGGGGTAGGTACAGTTTGAGGAAGATAATAGATCTAAAGGAGAGAGGAGGTGATACACTCACTATACTTCCTCAGATCTAGATCTAGTATGGTCATGGAAGATGGAAACTCCTTCTCTCAAAGAAGAGTATGGTAGACTTTCTCTCTCCTTCAACTTTCATCCTTAGAGATCCAAGACCAATGGGAATGAACGAGAATGCCTCTGGAGTTTGGCAGCACTTCGTTACTCTTGATGATGCTCCCTTATATGGTGCTGGGGGGCTATTTATAGGTGCTACCAACTGACTGAAAACCTTGTCACGGTCGCGACATTCAGCAGTGGTAGTAACATGTGTCATGGTCACGATGGGGACATATCACTAGGATCATGACTCCATCAGAGGTCGTCACGCATTCACAATTGCCACAGAATTCTTGATCATGACTGGTGTAGCGATCGCTTTGTCTGTCTGGGTCACGACCCCTTCTCGATCGTGACATCTTACATGGCGGTTGTGATGGATCATCTCGATCGTAACTGGTGTCATGGCACGACTTGCTACTGATCTGCATGGATTGGGAAAGGGTAGTAAGTCAGATCCATACATTGTTCAAAGATATAAAATAGATAAAAAAATCCACAAAATGGATGTTCAAATAGGAATAAATAGGTGCAAAAAGTTGACAAAATGAGATGTTATCAACTCCCCCAAACTTAGAGTCTAGCATATCCTTAGGCTAATAGATAGAATCAAACAATTGAGTGATGAGCTATACATGATTTCTCTTTTATTGAATGCACCATTACTAGATTATTCCATCTTTATAGCAAAAACCTTTGTGATAGGCTTGGTTCACTTCTTGAACTTCCATTTCCCCCCTTTATTTCCAGAGTTGTGTGACTTTGTACCCAAGCCACTGGTTTTTGTAGTAAAGGACTCTCCTTCACAATGATCTTCATGCCCTTGGTTTCTGGTTATACTTGTAAATGGTTACAGCAAGGGGTAGCTTTTACACCCTACCTTTATTTTCGTTGTTCCTAAACCATCATGTTTGGGTAGGTCAATCTTTCAGTGTTTCCCTACATCCCTCAGTCTCCCTCAACCATGGAATATCATAAAGATAGTGTTGCCCAAATTGGCCCTGATGTAGTGTCAGGTGGTTGTACAAGGGCTGCTTGGAAATGTAGGTGGGTATAACTCGACTTAAAGATTCCACTTCAAGTACGATACATCTGCATTCATGAGTGTAGCAATACACCAGCCATGTGGAATCCTTCGGCATCTTTTTAGGCACAACTCTCATGATTTTTTTTCTTTTTGGATTTTCATTTTGCTCTCAGGCTTGGGAAAGGGGTTGGTAGGATTTCTGGGCAGCCAAGCCTCTTTTCATCTAAGAGTGGGTATAATTAAAACTGGAAGGGTTAGTTGTTTCCTTCTTGTGGGAGATGTAGACTTTCTAGCTAGTACTGTCAGTCTAGAAATATTAGTCAGGGTGTGGTTGGTAGATTCCTCCTTATTTCCTAAGGTTCCATAGATTCAGGGGTGTTCTTCCACCTTTACAAAAAAATTGCTGTAAGAATGGAGTAAAATCATATTATTGTGTCCTCTTTTTCTTTTTATGTGAATTAGTATATCATTTGCACCACTCTATCAATGATTATGCTAATAGGTAGCTAGAGGACAAACAAGTTTAAGAAAAAGGAAAAAAGTTGAATCACATTAGGAAATGTTTAAGACTACGAACTATAGCAAGAGTATGTTCGAGATTTGTTCAAAATTCCCTATACTACAGAGGTAAAAGTAAGAATTTATACAAGAGGAAATTAAGCTTAAGTGATAAAATTGTATGGCTCATGCCTGTTTATAACTCCTCCCTCAAACTTAGCATTCCTCTATCCCAGAGTGTCAAAAATGAAGTTGTAGGTGTAAACATGTTTATTTATTTTTTTCAGTGATTTCCCATTTTGATTGCAAGAGCATGTTGGCATATATTCTACAGAGTGTGTAATATTGTTCATGATGCATGCTTTCAACCTTCATATTCATCAGGGCCAAGGCTGTCATCCATGCCAGGTAGTAGAATCCGCAATCATTGGATAAGTGTGTCTATTGTGGGCTTCTGTGGCAGAGTTGTGTTTTTCTAAAGTCTTTTCCCTTTGTATGCATGTATCCCTTTCCTTGACTACGTATCATCTCTATGATTGCTTCTATGCATGTAGATTCTTTCTCTTCTGTAGGCATCTTTACAGTAGTCATGTTTGTGTGTTTGTTTGGTGGGAAGGTTGAATCTGAGTTGTTGTATAGAATCATAGTCTTAGCTATGCCATTGACTATTAGGAGGGTCCAATGGTTATCATGTAGAATAGGTAAGAATACATAGTCTGGAAGAGAGTTTGTTAGATACAGTTGCAAGTGCTCTTTTTTGCCTAGCTTCTTGTCTTTTAGTTAGTCATCAACAAGCAAGAAGTATGCCATGTGTACACTTGGCATGTTGTCTCCCAGCAGTGATTGGTATGTTGACATTGTGCTCACTGAAAGGGACCCTCCTATTTTCAAACTTTCATAGAGGTCGTCCTTTATCACACAAATGCTATCCCTATCGAAGATGCATCCCCAACAGTATCGCCTTCCTTCAGGTAGTTCATCAGCAGTTGCAAAGATTCCAATGGCAGGCCTTCACAAGCCCATCTATCAAAGTTTAGGAAATTAGGGACTATCTCCCCTCCTGGCCCATTTGGCTTGATTTTGGGCATATCATCTTCATTAATTTCTCCCTCTTCAACTTCATTAATAGCAGGTTCTTCTTTCTCTTTCTCAACTATGTTGTTTGGAACCTGGGTTTGTTTGCCTTCATTCTGACTGGCGTCTATAGGCTGACTGTCTAATGCCCACCCTTCTTTTCAAGTAACTGCCCTGACTGGTTCATCAGGATCAATCCGCAGGATCTTCAGTTGTTCTCATCATGTTTTCTTTTCAGGTAAGGGAACTCCTGTGTGAAGCCTACGTGGTATCACATCTGAGGGCATCGTTGGATCATTGAAGAAGCGGCGATCGCAGATCACTTCCATAGCATAGATACCACATAGGTTGTGCAGATCTTTGTTGCATAGGTCTTCAAGTGAAATTCCCTTGTTGGTGATTTCCATCATTCTTAATACAATGAACTCACATTCCCCTATCCCTGCCTCTTCCTGAGTTACCTTCTTACATATAGAGAACTCTTTCCAGATTCCCTGGTGGTGGTCTCCTGCTGTTTGGATTGCACGTTGCAGATGTAGTGGTACCTTCAAGATATCTCTGACTTCCTTCCTTTTATAGATCAGGGAAGTGTTTTCCAACTCAATGGCATAGTAGTTATATATTGTGGTGTGGTGCTCATATAGATTCACAACTATTAGATCCCAGTGTTTGATTGTCCTCATAGGCAGGGTTACAAATTGGGTTTCTACCCTATTTACAGCTAGTTGCAGTTCTTTGAAATCTTCATAATTAAACCTTTGATCGAATAGTTTCCCTATCATATTAGTTGTGTTGTTGAACATTGGTTGCACTTTCTCATGGTGAAGGAACTTTTCAAGCAGTGTTGTGCAGAGCACTTTAAATAACTTCTTGTGAAAATGTGCTTTCTTCAAAAAGATTCCTCTAGAGTGTTCCCTAGTTAGATACCTTCCTTTGTTATGATACAAAATGTTCGTTCCTGGAAGGTTGTCACCCAGCACATCTTCCAGGATATGAACATCCTTGCATATTATTTTAGAGAGTGAGGCCATGTCCATGCCTGCCATATTGCATGGGAGAGGTGGAGAAGCACCCAACTCTTCTTGATCAGTAGGTGGGCTTCGTTTTCTATCTGGCTCATTGATAAAGAATGAATCAAGGCTTCCCTCATCATCCTCAGAAGTTCCTTCTCCTACTGCTTATATAGGAGAAGCTGGGACAGTAGGAGTAGGGATCGGCTCTTCAGTAATCTTCTTTACTTGTAGCTCTTCTTGTATCATGTTGTCGGTAGTAATTGCTATAATGGACTCCTCTAGGAGTTAGTTTGCCTCTGATGGTGACTCAAGCACTACTTTGTTGAGTTCAGCTAAAGTTGCGGCCATCTTGCCATCATACATAGTGTCATTGTGTTCATTGTGTTATGGTTCTTGGAGGTAGATGTCATAGGTATCCATGACAAAGTTCATTTCATCCAGGATTTTATTTAGAGTTGTTATCTCACTAGATGTCAACTTATTAGAAATGGTGGCCTCCTCTCTAACGATGCATTTGTTAAGGTGCTCTTCAAAGATCATCTCATCATCTGTTGGTCGGGAGTTTAAATCAAAATCATGTACTAATGTGTCCATCTTGTTCCCATAAGCACCTTGTGGTTCTTCAAGTTGTGGTGGTGCCTCTTTTGTGGCTGGCTCCTCCCCTTGGGCAGGCTTTACATTCGTGCTTTCATATTTCAATGTGGTACACCAGCTCTGTCTACATCATCATCCTCGTGATCTGGGTTTGAAGGGCTTAAGGAAGTGTGAGATGGCGAGGGGCTTGTCATATGGCTTGAACTCTTTCTATTTTGCCAATTTTCTAGCTCCTGGTGCTCTGTTGTCATTTCTTTTTGCACTTCCTCTAAGCACCAATGTTCATTCTGTAGGTCTTATAATGCCTCTTTGTACCCTTTTTGCATCATCTCCTGGTCAGCTTGCATGTTATCCCTCTCTTTTCTGACATCTGTCATTTCTTTTGAAAGAGTCTTTATAGCCCCCGTCATCATCGCCTGGTTATTGATCACCTCTTGCATGAATTGAGGAAGCGATTCAATTTTTACATTTAACCTTATATGTGTGTCGTCAATGTGCACAGACTAGAGGTGATATGGAAATTAACTTCATAATAATGTTACAAATTTGCCCACATGGCATGAAATTGATGCCCTAATACATCACCAAAAGTTTGTGGGCATTGATGTTGTTCGGTTGCAGGTGTTGATGGTGTTGATGTTTCTGCTTTAGGGACAGGTTGTAAAGGTTGAGCTGGTTTTTCTTGCACTAGTTCCTTTGTCGCTCGTGCTTCTCTTTCAGCATTTGTTTCTTGTGTGGTGGTTGATGCTTCATGTTTCTTGGGCACCTCGGTTACTGCTTCGGATGTGGGAGGGGTTGGAGCAAGATTGGATGCCTTAGGGCCATGCATGATTCCTTCTCAACCTCTAGAGTTCATTCTTTTACGGCAGCAGAGGCTCTTTACTTGTCGTCCATCTCTAGGTTTAGAATTTCTTGCACCTTGTTTGATACGAGAGAGGAGGGTAGTGCATTATTAAACCCTTCATCGTAGTGAGTGGGTTTGCCATCTAGAGACAGCTGCTTTACCGCTCCTATCTTCCTAGGAGTGGTGTCTGATGTCTTGTCTTTGTGTTTTCTGATCACCAGTTTCTTCCTTTCTGTTGGCTTTAGTTGTTCTATCTCCAACTTTGGTTGTGGCCGAACTCCCCTGATAGTAGGTGAATGTCGATCTGTAGATCTTCTTATTGCACTCAAGTGCATTTTGTTCACCTATTCTTCAATGGGGCACATCTTGTGGTCATCACAATACACCATCTCTGGGAGGGGGAGTAGCATCTTTGAATAGGATTGCTTGTATAAGAGTTTTCTTTCTTCTGTACTATAATGATAGCAGTTGTGAGGTACTTGATATCTATCTTCAAGTACCCTTTTGTTTCCTCATATCTTCTCAACTACTCAATCGACAAGAAGTATGAGGCAATTTGGGTTATTTGCCCTCCCATGCAAAGATCTTTCATCTTCTTGGCATCATGTCCTATAGGAACCTTCCTATGTTTACTGGTCTCTTATTCAGCATTGACTAGATGAGGAACAGGTCACCTTTGGACACTTCCACGTCTCTGATCATGTAAATATCAAGTTTGACATTATTTTATATATCACTCTAATAAAGCATGAGGAGATTTGTGTTGCCTTTGAGTTCTTTGGGCTATGCACGGGTTCTCCTATGAGCTTCTCCCATGTCTTGTGGCTGTTATACCCAATAGTGGTCTTGTCTCCCTATGCTATTGAGAAATCCTTATCTTCTTTATTATTATCTATGAATATTTTCTTCAAAATCACCTCTGTCACATAATACTCCTTCCTCACATTCTCACATGCAGCTTGAAATCTCCTCCTGCTTCCTCCTTTCTCTTTCATCGATGGACACTACTTCAATTGAGGATATGAGCTCGATAGTGAGTTTTGTCATCGTCTGGGCTGAGCCGATATGATGCAGGTTCACTCCCCTAAGGAAATTCATTACTCTGTCATGGATCCTTAGCTTCATGAAATCTTCAGTGTCAATGTACCCCGTAGGCTTGAACACCTTAGTCGTCCTAATCATCTCATAGTAGGATTTGTGCATCGAGTCTTGCAGTATGAAAGCTACTGATTGCCCCACTGTTGTAGTCTTTAGTTCTTCTTCCTTTGCTATTCTAGAGGCATCATCTTGTCTCTGGACCTCTGAGTCAACCTTCACCGCCTTCTTTAGCTTCTTAGTCTTTATATCTACTGGCACATCATCCTTTTGTTTTCCCTTCTACTTAGGCTCTTCTTGTTTAGGCTGGTATTTTGAAGTTTGTCTCTGCAGTCCTCTGAGACTCCTCAGATTCCTCTGATGTCTTGTGGCCCAGGATATACTCATACTTTTTCTTTATCAGCTCCAGTCAGAGTTTCTTCCCTGGCGACAGGTCAGGGTGATCGTTCAATGACTTGGTGATTATTTTGAGGGCCTCTTCTGCTCCCTTCAAAGAGGTTGCCTTTTTTGTCAAGGTGTCAGTCGTCAAAGTCAACATTCTACATTTTTTAGCAACACGGGGTTGTCAAGTGCTTGATAGTCAATATCGTACATGATATTAATTACTATTTAGGTATGCATTTGTTATTATTCTTAGTGTATTGGTCGAGACAGAGATCTAAATATAAAATTGTTGTGACCGTGACACCAAGATATCTCAATATCACGACCGCGACGGGTGTCACCGTCAGATAATCTAGAAACATAAAAGAGAACACATCGCAACCATGATGGTCACAATGACCGTTGTGACTGTGATGTGTGTGCAAATGAAAACATGGTTCTTTGACTGAATCGAAAAAAGTTTGTGCGTATTGACTGCGAACACGTGTGGCAATCAAAATGCATACTTAGAGTCAGGGAAACAAGATGGGTTGAAAGATGGATTGTTGGAAGATGTGGAGGGTAAACCACAGAGAAAGCATCAAAAATGTGAGTGACCAATAAGATGGAACAAAGGCGGTTGAGATTGCATAGCTAGCATGTCACGGCCGAGGGGTTGGTTTGTCTGAAAGGTTGTAGTCAGGATGATCGTGGTGACCGAGACAAATGTCATGGTCGTGATAGGTCAGAAAACATGTAAGAGAATTAGGTGTGTCATGATCGAAATGAGTGTCTCAATCGAGGTCCCATCACGACCACAACTCCAGATAGAGAGGTGAAGGAAGAGTTAGAGAGGGTGGAGGTAATCGTTGGTGTCAAAACCACGGCAAATTGAAGTGATAGATGGTGATCGCGACTGCACCCAAAGTGTGAGAATCCGAAGGGTAAAACTAGGGTTTTATGAATATGACGAACGAAGATGAAGATAGGAGCAAAATTATTAATGCATCGAGAAGAAGAAAGTGCAAGGTGTGAATCAATTAAAATGATGCTTCAGAGAGGGACAAATGAGCACAGTACCTTCCCAGAGTATGAGAGGAAGAGAATAAAGGGGGCAAGAGGGAATGGTGAAGTTGGCGGTGGCGATGGAGGCTATTCGTCACTCCAAAGGACCTTCATAGACGTCTTTCGGTCATCTAGTCTCGATCACGGTTTCTCATGAATCCAAGGTGCTATCTTGCTAGGGTTCTTGTGTAGCAGCATGAGGGGATAGAGTAAAAGGGAAATCACTATTATAGAAACCTTCCTTTTTTATACTTGGCGAGTGTCGTGACCGCAATTGGTATCGCAGTCAAGACACGTGTCTCGATCGTGATTCCAAATTAACACAGAAACTATCTCGACCATGATAGTTGTCACAACTAAGACACACAAAAAATGTTTCTATTGATATAAGGATTTTAAGAACATACATTAATGTTTTTGAACTATTGCACATCATTAAAAGTAATAATTCTTCAGGTCAGAGAAAAGTTTCTTCTTTTGATTATAGGCTATCTCGGAAGTCAATTTCTCGCATGCCAAATAGATGTCAGCAAACCAAGGAAGATTTGGTTCGACCTACTTGGCCATCATCAAGGCCTCATTTGCGTATTTTTCGTGTACTGGTATCTAATTTTCTTCAATGAATACTATTATAGACAAGTGGTCAGCCACCATGTTCTCTGTTCCTTTCTTGTCAATGATTTCATGATCGAACTCTTGTAGAAACAAAACCCATCACAATAGTCTTGATTTTGTGTCCTTTTTCTGCATAAGATACTTTATGGATATGTGGTCTGTGTACACCTTCACCTTTGATCCTATTAAGTAGGATCCGGACTTGTTGAAAGCAAATATTTTTGCTAGCATTTCTTTCTCAGTTGTGGTGTAGTTTACTTGAGCTTCATCGAGAGTTCTACTAGCATAGTAGATCGCATGGTGCTTCTTATCTTTTCTTTTCCCTAGTACAACTCCAATGGAATAATCGATGGCATCACACATTATTTCAAAAGGCAATCTCCAATCATATGCTTGAAGTATCGAGGTTGTTGTCAGGGCATTATTCAGGAAATTGAACACTTCAAGGCACTTGTGAGAGAAATTGAAATCTACATCTTTAAGAAGAAGGTTTGGCAAAGTCTTCACAACCTTTGAGAAATCTTTGATAAATTTTCTGTAGTATCCAGGATGTCCCAAAAAACTCCTCACTCCTATGATGGATTTTGGGGGTAACTTCGATATAGATTTTATTTTACTTTTATCTATTTCCAAGCCTTTTCTGGAGATTTTTTGCCCTAGCACTATGCCTTATGTCACCATAAAATGGCATTGTTCCCAATTCAACACAAGTTGTTTCTCCTCATACCTTTCCAAGACCTTTGACAAGCTTTCAATATATCTGTCAAAGTCAGGTTCGTACACCAAGAAGTCATCCATGAATACCTCCATTATATCTTCTAAAAAATCTGAGAACATGGATATCATGCACCTTTGAAAAGTAGAAGGCATGTTACATAATATAAAAGGCATTCATTGAAGGTGTGCGTCCCATAGACACAGGTAAAAGTAGTCTTTTCTTGATCATCCAGATGGATAAGGACTTGATAGAACCCCGAGTACCCATCAAGAAAACAAAAGTAGGATTTTCCAACTAGCCTTTCAAGAACTTGGTCGATGAAAGGTAGAGGGAAATAGTTTTTTCTCATTGTAGTATTTAGCTTGTGATAGTCGATCCACATTCTCCACTCGATAACTGTCTGAGTGGCTACTTCATCCCCATTGCTTCCTTTCAATATTGTCATCCCTCCCTTCTTTGGTACAACATGGATTGGGCTGACCCAATTGCTATCACTGATGGGGTAGATGATCCCTGCATCACGAAGTTTTATTATCGCTTTCTTTACTACTTCTTTCCACATCTTATTTAATTTCCTTAGTGGTTGAACCAATGGTTTAGAAATCTCTTCCAGGTTGATTCTGTGCATGCACAAAGCTAGACTAAGGCCCTTGATATCTTCTAAAGAATATCATATAGCCTTCCTACACGGTTTGAGTTCCTTTAGTAGCTTTTCCATTTGTTCATCTATCAGATCTACATTAACTATCACTAGATTCCTCTCTTCATTATCAAGGAATTCATATTCCAACCCTTTAGGCAGTGGCTTTAATTTCTGGCTTCAGTTTTAGTTCTAGATTCTCTTTAGGGTTTTGATCGAGCGACGCATATTTTTCTATTTTGAAGGTTACTTCTTCCTCATCACTTAATTCCTTTTCGTCAGGTTGATTCAAGTAGTCTAGAACCCCAACCAATTCTAGACCTTCCAAACTAGGGTCAGGGTTATGCAAGGTTCGCATGAGTGGATCAACAATGGCCTTATCCCCTTGCACTTTTTCACAATATTGGTTATAGCTATCCATGAAGTAAATAATTCAAACAGAGAGGGTCCCCTCATAGGGTCTTGTACATGAAAAACTATGTGATCATTACCAACACGCAGGGTAATAATCCCTTCTGCCACGTCTGTTAGAGCTCTTCTGGTGGAAAGGAAAGGTCTTCCAAATATCATTGGGCACTTTGGGTCCCCAACAGTGTTGATCACCACTATATCACATGGTATAAAGAATCGTCCAGCGCAAATTGGGACATCTTCTACTATTCCCATTGGTTTTGTAAAGATGTGATCAGACAATTTGATTCTCATTCCAATTTTCACCATATCTGTCAATACAAGCCTTTGAGCTAGGGTCAGTGGCATAAGGCTAATGCTCACTCCCAACTCATCTAACCCTTTTCTTTCTACATTGTCTCTAACACAAAAGGGTATATTGAATGCCCCTAGATCTTTCTACTTTGTTGGTAGCTTAGCTTGAACAAAAATGCTCGACATTTTGTCCAATTGTACTATTTCAATGTGGTCCCCTCTCCTTCTTTTTGTGATAAAGTCCTTGGAGAATTTGGCATATGTAGGCATTTCTTCAATTGCATCTAGAAATGGGATATCCAGGTGTAATTCATTTACCGCCTCCATAAACTTCTCATATCTTGTCCTCAGATGATCCTTAATCAGTTTGTAGGGAAGCAGGACCCTTGGGGCATAGGTATTTCTCTATGTAAAGGTGTCTTCCATAGGATCTAGTTTCTTGGCTTTTGCACCTTTCTACTTTTTGTCTTCTTCTTCTTTCTTATCTTCATTAGCGAGCTCTTCTATTTCAAATTCTCCTTGCACAATTACTTTTTTAGGTTGTGCCTCATTACAGTCTCTTTCTTCTATGGTGTTCTTGGTACCAAAATCTTCCAGTGTCCACCCAGATCGAAGGGTGGCCATCTTTGTGGTCTTTCTATTCAATGGGATCTTTCCTAAAGGATTACTTACGAGATTTTCCAGCTGGGCTAGTTGTTGATTAATCTATCTTTGATGTGTTTGCATGTCTACCATCTGAGTTTGCATCATGTTTAATACTCATGAGTTTGTGATGTGCTTTAAGTAAGTTGATCATTCGTTGAAGCTTGCCTTTTTACAAAATTGAACAGCTGAGTGATCATGTCAGTCTGGTTGTTATCCTTGGTCTGATTTTGACTCTGATTTTGTCCTTGGTTTTGGCAAATCGCATTTTTTTATATTGATAGCTATTCTTATTTGACTGATAGCTAGTAGTCGTGGTATACTGATACGGTCCACTTTTTTCTCGAATCATGGAGGTAGCTTAGACGAGCCACCCAGTTGATGAGAATTCTCACTAGCGTCTTTGTTGCCATAATTAAATCCCTGGCCATTTGAAATTTGCATAAGAGATGTTTTTTTGTTTCTTCTTTAATTTCACTTTCTTCACTTTCTTTCAGCCATGTATAGATACAATTGTCGATATCATGGCCTCCTTCACCATATGTGACACATTTCATGACTTTCTCAATAGGTTTCTTACTCTTGCCTCTGGTGTCTTTTGGTTGTTTGATGTCTGTGGCAATCTTCTGAATTTGAGTTGTAATGGTTTCTAGAGGTTTGGCTTCAACTGAAGGTCCTTCAAATCCAGGCTTCTTAGCTAAACCTATATTAGTTATCTCATACTCCATGCATGCATACAATGCAGCCATGTTGTCAATGATCTACATAGTTCTTCTCAGCTTTTTTCTAAGAAAATCACTCCCGGTGACTGCATTCAGCAAGGTCCGCTCTGTGGGAGTTAGCCATTATAAAATGTTGTCACCAGAAATCCATTATGGTAGTTATGGTGAGGACAATCCCTTTGATATTCTTAATATTGTTCCCTAGCTTCATGAAGATTCTATCTGGGTTTTTGCATGAAGGAAGTGATTTTTTGCATATTTCAAATGGTTTTGTTAGTGGGGTAGAATTTAGTGAAGAAAGCATCAGCAAGGGGCCTTCATCCATCTATGGACAAGTGAGGCAGATTAAGATACCAGGACAGATCTTTATCTTTAAGAGAGAAAATAAATCCCTTGCAATATATGACTTCTTGAGGCACTCCCCTCATCTTTATGGTGTCGTGGATGTTTTTGAAGGTGTCAAGATGATGGTAAATATTCTCATTCTTTGAATTCCCTCGAAAAGGCTTGTTCTGGATCATAGAGATGACGGTATGTTTTAGCTCAAGTTTTTTGCAACGAAATGTGGGACAACAATTGGGCATCTTGATTCGTTAGCTCTAGTGGCATCCAGTTCCTTAAGCATTTCATCTTCTTCATCATCTTCCTCCCCGTTGCTATCATAATCATGTTCATAGTCATGACAATTTCTTATGTGTCTTCTGTGGGGTAGTGATGGTGCTTGTGATGGTGTCGCTCCTCTTCACATCGTTCATTGCAGTCATCTTCCTGTTGCTCCTCCCATTCTTTTATAGATTCTGGAGGTGGATGGATATATTGGACTCTTGCATTCAGATCCTCTCCAAGTCTACCACCTCATAGAGCAGCATGGTGTCTTGAAAAAGAGGACGAGGTGTTGATTAAATCTTCTTCTTTTTAGGCTACCTAAATAGATCACATAGTCAAGTTGGACAACTTGGACATGTAAAATGAAATATTCTAAGCAATCTGTATGTAGCATATTTCGAGTTTTTGTGCATTCAAGCTCATTGCTAAGCTTGAGGCATGGGTGTATAGTGAGTAGACTCATGTTCTTAACATTACTATTTTTCCTTATCCCCTACAACGGCGCCAAAATTTTGACCAGCCTAAATCACACGTTCAGAAATGGAGTGGATCTAGAGTAGTCGGACTCTTAGATATATAACCCGACACTCCGGCCCCTGCAACTATATGCATGGTCTAATGTAGTAGATCAGGGTCTAACCACAGGGACAAGGTTGGTATGTGCTAGGAACGTAGAGCCTTAGACTCAGATACACCAAACGAAAAGATAGATCACGATTGTGTTCCCTATGGAATGATGTCACTCCAATCAAAGCTATAAAACCAAAAGTAAGAAAACAAAACAAGAGAATAAATTCAAACAAGAAAGATGTAACCAAAGTATGTAAGGGAACTTGGATCCGATTTCACCTACTAAGATCTCTCACCAACATGCAATACTCACACCCCTTTGTATACCCTTAGCAAGATTACAAGCAATCATCATATATGTCTATTCCCTCCTCTCTCAAGCTTAGGATAGATCTAGATTATAAGGTCTCTCTCTCTCTCAAGATGACAAATAAATAACCACAAAGCAAACCACATGACCATTAACTTTAGTATTCCAACATTTCATGCATTCATACTACTTTATAACACTTAGTACTACTCTTTCAAGGCATTAACAATCAAATATCACAAGATGGTAGTTAAGCATACAAGTGAAGCGTTAAGAACAAGAGTGTGGAGATAATCATGCTATATTATATGTATATATATATATACATATATATAAGGGATGTAAGTATATACATGTTGGGAGAGCCTTAGTGGCTACTCCCAACCCAAGTAAGGTGTTTCGCCACACATGTTAATGGGCAGCATAATGGTGTTACAAAAGTGTAGATACATCAAGAATAATGAAGAGGGGTGAGGTATAGTGTGAGGAAGATAATATCTCTAAAGGAGGGAGGATGTGATACACCGAATGTACTTCCTCATATCTAGAACTAGTATTGGCATGGAAGATGGAAACTCCCTATCTTGAAGAAGAGGACGGTAGACCTTCTCTCTCCTTCAACTTTCATCCTCGGAGATCCAAGACCAATGGAAATGAATGAGAATGGCTCTAGAGTTTGGTAGCACTTCATTGCTCTTGATGATGCTCCCTTGTATGGAGTCGGGGGCCTTTTTATAGGCATTGCCCACCTACTTAACACCATGTCGCAGTCGCGACACATGCCTTGATTGAGGTCATTGTCACGGTCGTGATATTTAGCAATGCTAGTAACATGTGTCTCAATCACAGTGGGGAGGTATCGTTACAACCGTGACTCCATCAGAAGTCTTCACTCGTTAGTGGTTGTGACGGGATTCTTGATCGTGATTGGTGTCGCGGACACTTCTTCTGTCTGGGTCACAACCCCTTCTCAATCTGTGACATCTTACATCGCAGCCATGATGGATCATCTCACTTGTGACTGGTGTCACGATCGTGACTTGATACTGAGCTGCATGGATTGGGAAAGAGTAATAAATCAGATCCAAACATTGTTCAAAGGTATTAAAATAGATAGAAAAATCCACAAAAGGGATATTCAAATAGGAATAAAACAGGTGCAAAAAGTCACAAAATGAGATGTCATCGCAAAGCTACCCAATCATCACCTTTATGGAAACCTGTATTTTAGGATTACATTGGAGATGTCAAAGTATACCCAACGACATGTGATGAGTGTAGTGACTTTAGGTCTAAGAACCACAATCACCACTATCACTATGAGAGATGATTCTGACTACCATTTCATGGTCTCCATGTATCACTCTCATGGTGGGCCTGTATGATACACTTTTCTCTAACATGTATTTGTGTGAGTGACTTGATAACATATATCATGACTAATGAGACTTTGTCATCAGTCAATACACACTCTAGTCTTATGTATTACTATCATCTATTTTTGCTTCCATAATAATATTCGACTAGGGATATAACAAGAATGTATGTACTCCTAGCATCTGTATGATCTCATTCTTCAAGTCACGTACTTGAAGACATACGTCATCAAGTAACATTTCTATTTAGACATATACCTATTTTCGTGTTAACATATCTTGACTGAGACAAACATAATAGACAGAATTACCATTATTATTATCAAATCAAGTATTTAATTCCACACTTCAGTCATCATATGATTGGCTCTCTGGGCATATATATACCAACATCTCCCCTCTCTTTTCTTAATGTGATATGTTGAGTGATGATACCTAATTACCATTGAGATGCACCTATGGTGTCGCTTCTTGTCATCCAGGTATAAGTGAGACCACATCTTTTTACAAGATTGTGATCATGTCAAAATATGGAAGGACAATGTGCATCTGCAGCATATCAAGATGTTGATTTCTTTAAGTAACATCTCTCTTTTTCATAATAGAGAGATCATGTTGAAATTTTTAACTCAGTTTTATGTGGTTCTCATATTCAATTTGTTCTTGTGTTTCTTATTTGATTCTTAAACTTGGCCTATAAATATGTTAATTAAATCACAAATGCCCTCTATTGGTTGTGTTGACCATCAAAAATCCAAAAGATCTTAAAATAAATCATTTTCGGTTGTTAGTTAACATAGCAAGTCATGTTATTTATGGTCCTAAGATTGACACTTCCGATATGCTTGAAATTTTTGTGTATGTCAACTTTGCACGTTAGCATAGTTGGATACAAATTTGACTCAATATGATAGGGTTTCTTTACTATCTTGTAAAGGATGAATCTAAACTTGATGTAATTGATGTTGAGAATGCCAAAAAAATGTTGGGTTGAAGGATAAATTGTATGGAGGATGTATTCTCAAAGCACCGTCAAATAAGTTGTACGATGTATATTCCAAACCTCCTGTCAAGAATACCAAGGATTTATAGATATGTTAAACAAGAAATATAAATACATAATATGGTGTTGAATAATATAAAATAAGTTGTATGATGTATATTCCAAACCTCCTGTCAAGAATACCAAGGATTTATAGATATGTTAAACAAGAAATATAAATACATAATATGGTGTTGAATAATATATAGTCTCTAAATTTCTTAAATTGTAGATTGTAAATATACTTCCGATCTAGATAATTTTCAAATCTTATGTCATAACCTCTCAAAAGAAGGTATAAGATTATCTAAACAGATATTGTTATTTCTATCATTGAAAAGTTTCCCAAGTCTTGGGAGGCCTTTGGAGTGAATATGAAGAACAAGAAGGGTGACATATCCCTACATGAACCTATGTTAGATATTTCAGTAAGGGAGGACACTCGAAAGACAAGGTTGTAAAGGTGTCAACTGATGTCAATCTTACTATAGATCTAATTTCTAAGAATAAAGATAACAAAAATAAGAACATACATAAATAAAAGGCCAAGTTTCAAGAGAAATCAAAGAACAAACCTTGTTGGGCTTCTGGGTAGGTTGGCCAATGAAACAAGGATTTTCGAACAAAAAAGGCAAATAAAGCTACTACATCTACACTTGAGGAGGTTGTGGTCAGCATAATGATTACTTCCTTGAACCTCAATGATGGGTATGTTTCTATTAAACTTAAAATATTTGCTATGTTTGGACCTCTTTATTAAATTATAGACAATATGACTAATGTACATGTTTGTATTGATAAGTCCATGTTTGTGTCTTACTAGGCCTCTTCAGGATGATTTGTGACTTTGGGAGATGCAAGGTATGTGAAATTTGAAGGCAAGGGATGGGTGTATTATTCCTTCTAAAAATATTATGATGCTTCATAGAGTCAGACATGCTCTATATGTTAGTCACAATATAATAAGTGTTTAGTTATAAATAGTTTCGGAATAAATTGTAAATGTGATAAAGCAATTATTACTTGTGTTTGAGATGATTTATGCTTTGGAAACGGGTATTTATGTGTGATGCGATAATTTTGAGTCGCATTTATAGACTTGTTTGATGTGCGTTTTATGTGTTTATTAGTCATTTTCATGGTTAATGTTGCATAATTCATTCATTTTGGTCTATGCTACTTCTTTATGTCAAATTCCCTTTATTTAAGCATTTTGAGTATTAATTATCGAAAGAATATATTTTGTGTGGATTTATGTGGTTTCGTGTGTTAATTTCAGGAAAAACAAGTATATGTTGTCATCGATACCATCGACCGGACCACAGGTTGCCAGCCGCAAGGACCAGAAGAAAGTCGATACTATCGACAGGGATGTCGATGGTATCGAGATACCATCAGGTTGCTGGCGAGAAGTGCGTCGATACTATCGACTGGTGGAGCTACAGCGACACAAAACGACAAAACCGTCGCTACAGGTTCGTCGATATCATCGACCCGCGTCGATGGTATCGAGATGACATCAGGTGCACAGACGAAAGAAAAGAAGAGTTTCCGCTATCACGCTAAGTCGATACCATCGACTCGCGTCGATGGTATCGACACCGTCAAATATGAGTTGGTTTCAGATTACTTTTAGTCGGACGGTCGTGGTTAATTGGTGACCTAATTCGGGAGATATACCTAATGACGGTGCCCTTGACTGAGGGGGCACGTCATTAGTTGTTGCACACATCCCGGAGAGCAAGGAGAGAAGAACGGAGCACGAGAGCTTGCCCCAGCCGATCTGGATGCTGAAGAAGACGAATTCCACCACCGAAAGGCGGCAGAACGCAGATTCCACGCCAAGGATCAATTGGACCTTCTCTGTTCAGGGGTTTAATCACTCAATCACATTTTTCTTCATGTTGCCCTTTTTCTTCTCCACATTGTACTTTGAGATGAACATGCGGGGCTAATCCCCTTTTTCTTTAGGACCGGGAGTAGCCCGGGGAATTCATTGTATGAAGATTTTATAATAGTAATTCATATCTTATCTGTTAAATCCGTGGTATAGTTTCGTTTTCTCCATTACATTGTTATGCTTGATCACCATAATAATAATCTAATGCCCTTAATTGCTTTGAAAGAAGGATTAATGGTTGAAAAGAGACGGAATTTACATTAATTGACAAATCCCTTGAACAAGGTGGTGTAAGATTAATGGTGGATACCGAGAGGTCGTTTTTAATGCACCTAGTTTAGGGTATAGGTTACTACGACGGTGGAACCGACCTAGACATAGGTAGTGAATTGTACTACGACAGTGGGCAATTCTGATTTCAGGCCACTACCCGGATAGAGAGATAAAATTGAGTAACTATATAGAATTTAATACAATGAAAACCCGCGGTGAAACCGCAATCCTAAAGATCTCCTTTTGAATTGATTAAACCAACAATTTAATCGATTGCTTGTTTTGTTTTATTTTTATTTTCTTTTAATTTTAACAACAACTCTCAACTATTCAATCGGCTTAGTTGGTCGTTAGTAGTTAGTAGGAGTCTCCGACGATTTCACGTATCCCTGAGTTCGACTCGGGCCTCACAAAGGCCTTTACTACTTCGACGCGTTCACTTGCGTTTTTGCGCACGGTAAATCTGCGTCAAGTTTTTGGCGCCGTTGCCGAGGATACGGCGAATTGTCGGCACTTTGAGTACTGCGAGCGGCCACTCTAGGCCACATTTTTTTATTTTATTTTTATTATCATTTCAAAATTTATAATTTATTTTCTAGGTATTTGCAATCGTCAAGCACTGTACTAAATTTAACTTTTCTATTTGCAGGTACTCTGCATGGTGCAGACGCGGAGTACTGATTACACGCAGCACATACCAGAGGTTCCGCTGGTAGAACCGGAAGATGAGGGTGAGTATAATTAAGACCATCTGTAGGATATACTTTCTGAACCCGAACAAGAAAAGATGGACGAGCCACAGACAATATGGGAGAAGATCAAAGCTTCTTCCTCATCTGCTTCCAAGGGGCCGATCAAGAAGCAAGCGGTGAATATTCCGACATACAAGATTGATCCATCTCTAATCAACTTGGTGAAGTCCAATGCTTTCCATGGGCTCAAAAATGAGGACCCCGTCGCGCACATTAGTCAATTTGTGGAAAATTGTGACATGATCAAAATCGACAGATTTCCACAAAATGTGCGCTACTTGAAGCTCTTCCCGAGTTCTTTAGCGGGAATCACGTGAGAATGGCTACATAACTTGGACGATGAATATGTGGAGTCTTGGGACCACATGGTAGAGGTTTTCTTCGGGAGGTTCTTTCCGCCCGAGAAGACCAATGACATGATCAGAAAGATCCACAACTTCACCCAACAAGCAGGAGAGACCTATTCTGAGACCTGGGAGAGATTTCAGATCATGCTCAGGCGATGCCCGCATCACAGGCTTGATAAGGAGACCCAAGTTAAGATCTTCTATTTTGCTCTCTCCAACCATGATAGAAGCAACCTTGATTCAGTCGGTTCTGGATTCTTCTTGAATAACACGGACACTAGATGTTGGGAGATCTTAAAGAACGTGGCCAAGAAATAATCATGGGGCAAAAGCGGCACCGTAGAGCAGGTTCGAGTAGTAGGTGAATCCAAGGAAATCAAGGAGCTGAATGAGAAGATGGATCTTCTCGCAAAGAAATTGCTTACAAAGGAGGATCCTGAGTCCGAGGACGAGGCTCAAGTGAAATTCATGAGGCAGCAGCAAGGCTACAGGAATAATGACTACTCATGGAGGAAAGATAAGAAGTTCTCATGGAAAGACCCAAATAACTTCTTGCAGGATCCGGATGCTAAACCCCAGCCAATGGCGGAAGATAAGAGCACAGAGCTGCTCAATCAAGTGATAAAGCAAAATCAAGAACTCATGGCTACTTTCGGCCAGCAAATAAAGCAACAAGGGGAGTTCATTAACCAATTTGGGAAGACGCTGCAGAGCCATGAGGCTCAAATGAGGACAATAGAGACATCTATGGCACAGATGGCTGCAGAGATAGCCAGTTTTAAGAAGTCGGCACATCCAGGTTTCCCTGGAAATACTAATGTTCCAGGAGGAAACCAACAAGCGAAGGTCATCTTGCTAAGAAGTGGCAAGAAATTGTTAAATCCCAGGGCCGATGAAGCAAGCAAACCCCAAGCTGAAGTTGAAGGTGAGGTCACCAAGGAGCTGCCCGTACCGGTCATAGAACCAGTTGATGACACAGTTGTGGATGTCACTGAAGACCCTATTGCAGAGGAGGAGGAGCCTATGAAAAGGACACCCTATGTGCCACCACATCAAAGGGCACAGGCTGTCCCGGTCCCTTATCCGAACAGTGTTAAGGCAAGGAAAGTAGATGCTCAATTTAAAAAGTTCTTAGATAGTTTTAGGAAGCTTTCAGTCAACATCCCTCTATTGGAAGCTATTGAGCAAATTCCTTCTTACGGGAAATTTTTGAAGGATATCATCACAAAAAAGAGAAAAATTCCGGACACTGAAGTAGTTGTGCTTAAGGAGCAGGTGAGTGCCTTCATCATGGGCACATTGCCACCAAAGAGGCAAGATCCGGGTTGTTTCAACATTTCATGCTATATCGGGAAAGTCAAATTTGGTTAAGCACTATGTGACTCGGGAGCAAGCATCAATTTAATGCCCCTTTCTACATTCAAGAAGTTGGGATTAAAGGAGTCACGGAAAAGCAACATGACAATTCAATTGGCGGATAACTCTATGGTGAAACCATATGGGATTTGTGAAGATGTGCTTGTGAAAGTGGATAGATTTGTATTTCCTGCAGATTTTGTCATCATGGAGATGCAAGATGAACAAGGTAATGAGCTACTACTCGGAAGACCATTCCAAGCTACAGCCGACATGATACTCGAGATGGGGAGAGGTCGGTTGACCTTGGGTATAGCCGATGACCGCATTGAGATGGGAATGCCTTCCAGCGCTACTTCACCTAAATCCAAGGAGCAATGTCACATGGTAAAACATTTTGATAATACCATCTCACTTTGTCTAGGGAAGCCATTTCTAGATATGGCTCATGTAATGACCAAGGTGGACAAGGGGACTTTGGCTGTAGATATCATGGAGCAGACCAAAGTAGTATCCCTTTGCAAGGCTGTCGGGTTCCCGAATGATGAGGATGAGGACATTCCTCCCTCTACGGAGGATGATGCTATAGTAAATTCAGTTTTTGAGGCATATCTGGAATTACCACTGGAGGCTTGTTTAGTCAACATCACTCATGATTGGATGAGAAGCAAATCACTCAAGGAGTGCGCCAAGATGCTTCAGATGCTTCCATGCTTCTATGCAAGGTATTATGAAGATTTAGGTGAACTTCCCCCTCCGCTTCAATCATCCTTGATCAGCCCGCCGGAGTTAGAGTTAAAGCCACTGCCACCGCATCTTAAGTACGCCTTTCTAGCGGAGGAAGAAAAGTTACCTGTGATCATTTCTGCATATCTGAGTGTGGAAGAGGAAGACCAATTGTTGATAGTGTTGAAGAACCATCGGGGAGCATTTGGGTGGTCTGTTGCAGATATCAAGGGGATTTCCCCTACTTTGTGTCAGCATAAGATTCGGCTCGAGGAGGGAGCCAAGCCGGTAATCCAACTGCAACGTCGACTGAATCCGAGCATGATGGAGGTGGTGAAGAAAGAGGTGATTAAGCTTCTCTCCGCAGGTATCATCTATGCGATTTCAGACTCGACATGGGTAAGTCCCACGCAGGTAGTCCTGAAAAGGGGGGTATTACTGTCACTCAAAATATTTTAAATGAACCTGTCACCACCCATTTGGTAACCGGGTGGCGAGTTTGTATTGATTACCGACGCCTTAATGCCGCTATGCTAAAGGATCACTTTCCTCTCCCATTTATTGATCAAATTCTAGAGCGCTTAGCCGTCCGATCTCATTTTTTTTTTCTGGACGGGTATTCGGGATACAATCAGATTTCAATTGACCCTAAGGACCAAGAGAAATCTACTTTCACTTGTCCTTATGGAACTTTCGCGTATCGCCGCATGCCCTTTGGATTATGCAATGCACCAGCGACTTTTTAGCGTTGTATGCTCGCCATTTTTTCTGATATGGTAGAACGTTGTCTTGAAGTCTTTATGGGTGATTTTTCGATTTATGGTGCTTCGTTTGATGAATGCCTTTATAATTTGGATAAGGTGTTACAGAGATGTGAGGACACACATTTGGTCCTCAACTGGGAGAAATGTCATATGATGGTAAGTGAAGGGATAGTGCTAGGACATAAAGTGTCTAGCAAAGGTTTGGAGGTAGATCCGGTTAAAATTGAAGTAATTTCTAAATTGCCCCCACCAAATTCGGTGAAAGGGGTAAGAAGCTTCTTAGGACATGCCGGATTTTATCGTCGGTTCATAAAAGATTTTTCTAAAATCGCCAAACCTCTATCCGAGATTCTCGAGAAAGATGTCGTTTTTTATTTCAATGACAAATGTTTACACGCGTTCAACGTGCTGAAGGAGAAATTGATTTCCGCACCGGTTGTTCAAACACCGGATTGGACTAAGCCATTTGAACTCATGTGTCACGCATCGGATTTTGCTGTAGGAGCTGTGTTGGGACATCGGGTGGACAATAAACCCATTGTCATCTTTTATGCCTCTAAGACTTTGAATGATGCCCAACTAAATTACACAACTACTGAAAAAGAATTGCTTGCCGTTGTTTTCGCTTTTGAAAAATTCTGGCAATATTTAGTTGGGTTAAAAGTAGTTGTTTGGACTGATCACGCTGCTATTAAATATTTGATGGAGAAAAAAGATGCCAAACCTAGATTGATTAGGTGGATCCTGCTCCTACAAGAATTTGATATTGAAATTAAAGACAAGGCGGGGATTGAAAATGTTGTAGAGGATCAATTGTCTAGGTTAGAGAGGGTAGATGAAAAAGATTTACACATACCCATAACCGAGACATTTTCGGATGAACAATTGTTGAAAGTGAATTCTAAAGATCCTTGGTTTTCCTATATTGTGAATTATCTTGCTTACAGGATCATCCTGGATGATTGGACATATCAAGAGAAGAAGAAGTTTTTCCATTCTCTATGATATTATTTTTGGGATGACCCCATTCTTTTGAAGCAATGCAGGGATGGTGTTCTACGCAGGTGTGTACCTGAGGAGGAATACGAGAGTGTTCTTCATCACTGCCACACTCTACCTACGGGCGGACACCATGCGAGCTCTCGTACGGCTGCCAAAGTGTTGGAAAGTGGCCTATATTGGCCTACCTTGTTCCGAGACGCCTATGAGTTTGTGATACAATGTGATTCCTGCCAAAGGGCGGGTAACATTTCAAAGAGACAAGAGATGCCCCTAAATGTCTTCCAAGAGGTTGAGGTATTTGACCTATGGGGTATAGATTTCATGGGACCCTTTGTGTCCTCAAATTCGAATTTATATATTCTTTTAGCTGTTGATTATGTGTCGAAGTGGGTAGAAGCAATACCCACAAGGACTAATGATTCTTTTGTAGTGTGTAGATTCATAAAAGAAAATATCTTCTGTAGGTTTGGAGTGCCCCGAATGATCATCAGTGATGGGGGTACGCACTTTAAGAATCAAAAGTTCTCGGCATTGTTGAAGAAATATGGGGTAAAACATAACATAGGTACCCTGTATCACCCACAAACTCATGGACAAGTGGAGGTCTCCAATCGCGAAATTATGAAGATCTTGGAGCGTACGGTGGTTTCCACGAGGAAGAACTGGAGTGCCTTACTGCCGGATGCATTGTGGGCATATAGGATGGCATACAAGACACCTATAGGCGCCATGCCTTTTAGGTTGGCGTACGGCCGGGCTTGTCACTTACCGGTGGAGTTAGAGCACAAAGCACATTGGGTGCTGAGAAAGCTCAACTTGAGTTACGATGAAGCGGGGAAGAAGAGATTACTTGAATTAAATGAATTAGATGAGCTGTGAATGACTGCATACGAGAGCTCTCGGATATACAAGGAGCGCACTAAGTTGATCCACAATTGCCACATTCATATGCGCACCTTCAAGAAGGGAGATCGTGGGTTGTTGTTCAATTCAAGGCTGAAGTTGCATCCTGGGAAGCTAAAATCTCGGTGGAGTGGGCCATTCACGGTGGAAGAGGTCAAACCACATGGCGCAATCTTGGTGCGCGATGGTGAGACTACATTTTTGGTGAACAGACAGAGGTTGAAGCTATATTTTGGTGAAGATTACACAAGGAAAGTGAATGAGGTCAAACTCATTTCACTTTCGGATGAATGATGTGCTTCAAGTCGTCTAGCCTAAGACGTTAAATAAGGGCGCTTGTTGGGAGGCAAACCAACCATTGGTACCTTAGTTTAGTTCATTTACATTCGTAGTTTAATTTGTTTTTACTTAGTTGTAGTGTAAAAAGATACCGTGATCGTTTGTTACATGTGCAAGGCGCTTGTTGGGCTGAGGCAGAGTCGATACCATCGACCCTTGAGTCGATGGTATCGACCATGGTACAGGTTGGCGACTACAGGAATCGCACTGCGTCGATACCATCGATGGCCTCGTCGATGGTATCGACATACCAACAGGCAGATGGCAAGCAGAAGTTGATGGTATCGACATGGTAGTCGATACTATCGAGATCTCTAAAGATTTTCAGAACAAATCGTCTCAGGAAATTCGATACCATCGACGGGCGTGTCGATGGTATCGACACATTTATGTAAAGAAGGTGGCGGCCGGGCCTCGCAAGGGTTTTCCCTAATCAGAGAGTCGATATTATCGACTGGCGTCAATAGTATCGACGCGCCATGTCAACGATCCGCGAGGGAAGATCAACGGCGATCACAGCAGCCAAGAAGTCGATCTGGGGGATGGGTCGATACTATCAACCCGTGTCGATAGTATCGACGCGTCAGCAATCCGGGCCCCGCAGATCCAGTCATCGACAACCGTCGATACTCGTAGTGGTACTGATCGTGTTACCCGAGTCGATACCATCGAATCACGTTGATGGTATCGACGGGCAGATAGTAGCGCCGGCCACGGCTATATATGAGGAGTGTTTGCATCAGATGACATCACACCTTCAGTGCAACTCTCCTTCACTTGTGCCGAGCGTGTTCCAGAGTTGTCCAAGCCCGACGACGAGCAACACTGAGCTAGTTCTTCATCGAGCGGAGATTCGCTTCTCCGATCTTCACCGAGCTTCCTTCCTATTCTCCTTTCTTTCGACATCATGGTGCACGTAGCTGGTGCGTCATCTTCACACGCGGATCCGATGGACATCCCTGAGTTTGTGCCACCTCCAAATGCGTCAGTTGCACACCCACGGCTGATTCATCCATCTGCGGAGGTGAAGAAGATATATGAGGAGATTATGAAGAGGAAGATTGAGCCGACCCATTATGTTGAACGGGAAACTATCCACAACCTCGGGTTCGAAGCGAACCTCACCTACGTTTTGAAGGGACAGGCGCATCGTACGAGCAGAAGACCAGACGAGCTCGAGTATCATGCTAATGGCCAGTCATTCTTCGGCGAGTGGCCTACCTACAAGGAGTTGGTGGCTGAGTTCATGGCGTCACTGGACGTCTGCGTCGTTCCCAACGACGTCATATCCACCGACCGCGAGTGGATCAAGGGTCGGGTGTCGTTTCGGCTGTACAACAACGACTACACCATTACACTTCAGCAGTTCAACGCGATCTTCAACTGGAATCACTCGCGGTCTGATTATCGGTGACCGGACAACCGCACTGACTACGATGCCATCTTCTGCGAGCTGGTTACGGTGCCTCTGGGGAAGTCTGTCAGCTACCATAATGTTGCGGTAGATGATTTTGAGCACCCTTTCGTCCGTATTCTGCATCGGATGCTCAGTTCGACATTGTTTGCTCGGGGTGACTTGGCCCTCAGCAAGTTTCAGGAGACAGACTCATTCTTTTTGCATAAGCTCCTGAAACGTTAAGAATGCAATTGGGGTGCCTTCTTTTTGCAGAGAGTTTTGGCGGTGAAGAGGAGTACAAGGAAAGCGCTGATTCACTTCGGCGGGCTCATCACCAAGTTGGCTGCCTACCTTGGGCTTAATTTCCAGCAGCTCACTCCTCTATCCAACAGAAGTAAGGTGAACTTGAAACATCTGCACCGGTCCAATCTCATTCTTCTTCGAGATGGTTTGGCATATGCGCACTGCCACGTCAACCACGCCTACCAGGAATGCTCACTACCTGATCTAGTTTTCAACATCGAAGGGGTGCAACACTTCCGATGGCCTATCATAGCCATCGCCGACTCCGATGAAGAAGGCGGAAATGACAGCGGTGACGAAAGAAATGACGACGAGGCTGAGGAGGAAGAGGAGGCATTCACACCTCTTCGGGCACGAGTGGCACCACGGAAGCATCCGTGGATGCATCCGGGTGCATCTTCATCATCACAGCCTACGCCGTCACCACCACCGCCCTCGCAGCCAAGCGAGGAAGCATATTCCATGCAGGGCATGTATGCTATGTTGCAGGAGATTCAGCAGATGCAGCAGCATCACATGACAGTGTATGTCGGTATTCAAGACACTACCAACCGGCTACTAGACAATCAACGAGCGATGTTCGAGAATGAGCGTCTTCTCCTTGACAACCAACAGCAAATCCATGATCGGTTGCAACGGATGGAGATGCAACAGGAGCCCTTCTACGACCACTATTGGAGCCAAAATTACTTTGGAGGCTATTTACAACCTCCACCTAGGGCCCAGTTTGATCCAAGCTTCCAGGGGGAGTATCTGTCTTGGGACCCTACGGCTCCGCAGTACCCGCCTCCACCTGAAGAGTAAAAGCGGTATCTCTTTTCCAACCTTTAAGATTGTTTTTTACTATGAGGCCATAGTCGAATTCAAGCTTAGGGGGGTTTTGGAACAGTTCTATCTTTCATTTTCTCTGTTTTTAGTTTTATTGCTTTTGGTTCCTGTCATTTGTTTTCTGCAATCTTAGTTTGTTTTAGGATCCACAATCTATCTAGTGTAATTGTGGATGTCTTTAATGTTGAGTCATCTCAATTGCATGTGCATGGGGAATTGAGGGAAACTAAAATTTTTTGAGTGTTCACAAGCTTGAGTGTTGTTTAACCTTGATCACTTAACTTAGAAAATGATTGGTTTTGTCAACTTTAAAACAGAAAATCACAACGGTATATTCCTAATGATTCATGAAAGTGGACGGAATCGGTTGTTTGAGCCTAAATTGACCAAATGATAATGAGACTTTAATTTGAAGTAAGAGAGAAAAAACCTCTTAACTACTACACAGATCAGTAAGGAGGGACACATAATATTTTTCAAAGGTTCAGTCAACTAGTCTTGTGATCTGTCCACCTCATTGTTTTCATAATCCACTAAGATTTGGAAGTAAAGTACGGTTTTAACTCTTTTTTATTGCATAGCATGTAGATAGTACTTGCATTGCAATTTTTCTTATGTTTGCATGGAAAAAAGAAAAATAAAAAGATTAGAATAGGTATACATGTACATTACCCCTAGGTGCATGTCATGTAGTTGCACTCATAACTTTTATGCATAAAGTATGTCATGTACCTCATTTATTCTTTGAGGGTGAATTACATTGTTCCATACCTTCCAAATAGTGCAAATTTTTGAGTTATGCAGAAAAAAATAAGCCCAATAAGTATTCATTGTCAATTATGGATATAAGGGTTTGAAAAAAAAGAAAAAAATCTGAAATTGAAAAAAAAAAGTTCTTTAGAAGCAACAAGAATAAGAAGGAGAAAGGAACATAATCTCACCTACATTTTAAGATAAGTGAGTACATGATGTAGCTTAATTAGATATCCATCTCATTTTAAGATGGATGGTTAGTGCATGCATCATTCCACCCAATCTTAGGCATTAGGGAATTTTTCATGCGCATTTACATCATATAGGGCATTTTTGTTTTATGCATGTTGAAATCGTATAATACTTCCATTTCTTCCATGAGCCACCTATTTCATCCACCTGTTGCTCAGATTGGTAGGCCACCGTGAATTTCTCCTCACTAGTGAATATCAGGAGAACTGCTTCCATGTAGATGGTAGTTAGGGCAAGCAACGTAGTATAGAAGATCACAAGATGCACTAAGTCTGGACCGGCGAATTTTATTATGTTAACTGCCTTATGTGATAGTATTCATCAGTTTTGAGGTTAATATCTTTTATGGATGATTATTGTCGCCTTTAGGGTAATTATCATTTTGTGGTTAGTGAGGGCCGGTATGTGAATGTCCAGTGGGATTCATATGGGATGTTTGTTGTGATGCTTTGTTCTTTAGTTGACTCTGCAATTCTATTCTAAGAATTAGTTGCTCGAGGGTGAGCAATGTTCAAGCTTAGGGGAGTTTGATGCGATGATTTTGAGTCACATTTATAGACTTGTTTGATGTGCATTTTATGCATTTATTAGTCATTTTCATGGTTAATGTTGCATAATTCATTCATTTTGGTCTATGCTACTTCTTTATGTCAAATTCCCTTTATTTAAGAATTTTGAGTATTAATTATCGAAAGAATATATTTTGTGTGGATTTATGTGGTTTCGTGTGTTAATTTCAGGAAAAACAAGTATCTGCTGCCGTCGATACCATCGACGGTGGTCGATACCAACGACCGGACCACAGGTTGCCAGCCACAAGGACCAGAACAAAGTTGATACTATCGATAGGGATGTCGATGGTATCGAGATACCATCAGGTTGCTGGCGAGAAGTGCGTCGATACTATCGACCAAAATGTCAATACTATCGACTGGTGGAGCTACAGCGACACAAAACGACAAAACCGTCGCTACAGGTTCGTCAATACCATCGACCCACGTCGATGGTATCGAGATGACATCAGGTGAACATACGAAAGAAAAGAAGAGTTGCCTCTATCACACTAAGTCGATACCATCAACTCGCGTCGATGGTATCGACACCGTCAAATATTAGTTGGTTTCAAATTAATTTTAATCGGACGGCTGTGGTTAATTGGCGACCTAATTCGGGAGATATACCTAATGACGGCGCCCTTGACTGAGGGGGGACGTCATTAGTTGATGCACACATCCCGGAGAGCAAGGAGAGAAGAACACAGCACGAGAGCATGCCCCAGCCAATCCGGACGCTGAAGAAGACGAATTCCACAACCGAAAGGCGGCATAATGCGGATTCCACACCAAGGATCGATTGGACCTTCTCCGTTCAGGGGTTTAATCACTCAATCACGTTTTTCTTCATGTTGCCCTTTTTCTTCTCCACATTGTACTTTGAGATGAACATGCGGGGCTAATCCCCTTTGTCTTTAGGATCGGGATAGCCCGGGGAATTCATTGTATGATGATTTTATAATAGTAATTCATATCTTATCTCTTAAATCCGTGGTATAGTTTCGTTTTCTCCAATACATTGTTATGCTTGATCACCATAATAATAATCTAATGCCCTTAATTGCTTTGAAAGAAGGATTAATGGTTGAAAAGAGACGAAATTTACATTAATTGACAAATCCCTTGAACAAGGTGGTGTAAGATTAATGGCGGATACTGAGAGGTCATTTTTAATGCACCTAGTTTAGGGTATAGGTTACTACAACGGTGGAACCGACCTAGACATAGGTAGTGAATTGTACCACGACAGTGGGCAATTCTGATTTCAGGCCACTACCCGGATAGAGAGATAAAATTGAGTAACTATATAGAATTTAATACAATGAAAACATGTGGTGAAACCGCAATCCTAAAGATCTCCTTTTGAATTGATTAAACCAACAATTTAATCGATTGCTTGTTTTGTTTTGTTTTTATTTTCTTTTAATTTTAACAACAACTCTCAACTATTCAATTGGCTTAGCTGATCGTAAGTAGTTAGTAGGAGTCTTCGACGATTTCACGTATCCCTGAGTTCGACTCGGGCCTCACAAAGGCCTTTACTACTTCGACGCGTTCACTTGCATTTTTGCGCACGGTAAATCTGCGTCAATGTGATTTGAAGAACTTGTTTAAGATTAATGTAAAAACACATTGTTTCAAATTTTGTACTTCATTTGAGTGATAATTTGATTTTCTTGATCTTGTTTTGTATGATATTTGGCATTGTCATTTGGGTCATGTGAATATTGGCTCCATAAAACATATGATGAAACTAGATTTGATTCCTAAATCTGCAATTAATAATAGTAGATGTGAAATTTTTGTGCAAGGTAAATTTTCTAGGAAACCTTTTCATTATGTGGATAGGAATTCTAAATGTTCAATTTAGTTTTTTCTAATGTCGGTGAATATGATGGGATTGCAACTATGGATCAAAAAAGCTTTTCACCACTATCATTGGTGATTCTAGTAAATATTTTACATCTATTTTCTTAAAAGTAAAAATAAGATGTTAGTAAAAATAAAAATATTTAATAAAGAAGTGTAAGAAAAAACTGGTAAAATACTTAAAAGTGTAAGGTCTGATAGGGGAGGAGAGTATACCTCAAACTTGTATTGGAATTTTGTCATTTACATGGTATAGTTCATGAGGTTATTGTACTATCTAATCGGATTGCAAAATGTAAGAACGAAACCTTGACAAATATGGTAAATACTTCACTCCAAACTTTAGGTCTTCCCAACTTTATGTGGGGGAAGCTTTGAATACAACTTGTCATATTGTAAATAGAATTCTCTATAAACTTAAACAGAGTAGTAAAATCGAGTTATGGAGAGATCGGGGGCAAGTATCAAATATCTTTGGGTGTGGGGGAACCTCACAAAGGTACTTGTCCTTGAACAAAAGAGGAATGTTTCAGACTAAATAGTAGATGTCCCTCTTGGGTTATGTAGAGACAAATTCTGCCTATAGATCCTTGATTGTGAAATCTGAAATTTCGGTCATAATGTCAATACAATAGTGGAACTTCGTGTTGCAATATTTTTTTTAAATCTATGAAATTGTTGTTCCCAAGGAAGTTTTTTGCATGTGGAAAGGATGACAAATGTAGGGGGTGATGTAGAACATTTCATTTTTAAATTTGATGATTCTGATGAAAGTGTGAACCAAGAAGAAGTAAATGTCCTAGGATATCCAAGGACCTTGGAAGTGAGTTCCTCACTTACAATATTGGGGGTGATCATGTATCCTTCAAACAAGCTATGACTTCTCTAGAAGATAACTTTTAGAAGGAAGATGTTAATCATGAAATCAAATCAATACTCTCAATGGAGCTTTAAAATTTTTGAATTTGCCTCCTAGTTTTTCTCGTTTGATTTAAACATATCTTTAAGAAGAAATTCAATCACAGAGTACACACTACTACAGAAACAGCTTTCAACGTCGCTTTTAGAGGTGTCCGTTTTTTATTAAAACTGACACTGTTAACATTAAACGTCGATTAATAACGACAGTCGACGTCTATATTTGAAGACCAGTTAGACACGGGTATTACTTTTCATTCAGTGTCAGTTGAATAAAAGCAACCGACGCCTAAAGTAGCCCACGAAATCCAATTTTTTCGAGCAAACAAAAATTGCACCAAAGTATCAGATACAACGTCGGTGTTTTACCTAATAATCAACGTTGAATGAAGATAAAATTTGTGCCAAAAGTTCCAATATTGGTGTCGGTTGTATTAGCATAACCGACGTGATAAGGGTGTACGCACCGTCCCTGCCAAAAAAATTAGGGTAAAGGAATGTCCAATTGGACGTCGGTTTGTTACTATCAACCGACACTTAAGATTTTGGGTGTCGGTTTTGTAGATAACCGACGCCTTTTACAAACTTAATAGACTTGCTATCACCGGAGTCTTCCCCTTTCTTCTATTTCATCATGAGAATTCTCCTCTCCTACTGCTCACCTAAAATTGCTCGACGACGCCCCCGCCCGCCCGCATTCAACCTGCTGCTCTTCGACGTTGCTGCTGGTGCGTCTCTGCTCGCCGCTGCCGCCGCCATGTCCTCCTTCTCCTGGTATGTCTCTGCTCGCAGTCAACCTCCACCGGCGCCGCCACCTCCTTCTCTGCTCACCACCGTTGCTCTCACACCGCCGCCACCGCTCTTCTCCAAGCTGCTAGGTAGCCCTCTTCTTCTTCCTGCATGCCCCTCTTTTCTTCCTTCTCCCTTTAGGCCCCTCTTCTTCTTCCTCTTTCTCCCTCTCCTTACCAAATCGATTATAGCAAGGCCACAACCGTGTGGGCTGGCCACGCTCGTGGCTGTGTTGGCCGACCACGGTCGTGCTGTCCAGCACGGCCGTGGTAGGCCAATACAACTACGATCGTGTGGGTTGGCCACGGTTGTGGCATTGCTTTTATCCATTTGGTAAGGGGGAGCAGGAAGAAGAAGATACATTTGCAATTGAATACTAATGCTTGACCTAATTCTATAAATCTTGATGCATGTTGAATTAAGATATTAAAACCCTAATACACATTTCACCATAATCTTGAATTGACTATATTGCTGAAATCTTGTGATCAATCTATGTAAGATATTAAAAACCTAATGTTAAATCTCTAATTTTGTAGTGATGTTTCACCCTAACATCTACATGAATTCCTATTGTATGATGTAGATTGATAATAATGCATGAGCTAGTTTGAAATTTTGAAATCAATTATGAATCTCTCCATCCCTAGGTCATACTAATTTATGTGTAATCTTTATCTTGATGATGAACATGCATGGACACCCGAAATGTTGAAATCAATGTTATAGAATGATAGCACATGTATTTGTTGGCCTAGAAACCTATCCAAGATTTACTCATTAGGAGTAAATATTGGATAGTCCCCAGTTTGGGACTATTCTTGAATACCTAATCTCACTTAGGATGTAAGTGTATAATGTGTATTTGGTTTTCAAGAAAATTCTGGTAGCATTTCCCCGTTTGTTTGCTAAGTACATCTGTACTTGGAGAACAGCGGGGAAATGTTGTCGAAATTTTCTTGAAAACCCAATATACATTATACACTTACTAGTGAGATTAGGTGTTCAAGAATGGGATAGGTGGTGAACATTTATTATCTATAAGAATGACAACACATGTATTTGTTGGCCTAGAAACCCGTCCAAGATTTACTCATTAGGAGTAAATCTTGGATAGTTCTCGGTTTGAGACTGTTCTTGAACACCTAATCTCACTTAGGATGTAAGTGTATAATGTGTATTTGGTTTTCAAGAAAATTTCGGCAGCATTTCCCGTTTGTTCTCTAAGTACATATGCACTTAGAGAACATCGGGGAAATATTGCCGAAATTTTCTTGAAAACCCAATACACATTATACACTTACTAGTGAGATTAGGTGTTCAAGAATGGGATAGGTGGTACACATTTATTATATATAAGAATGAAAACACATGTATTTATTGGCATAAAGTTTTAACCATGCAAAAACTCTAATTCTAGACCCTAATCTTGTTGTAATATATACTTGTTTTCTCTTTAATCATAGAATGGATAGATCATGGATGTCCATTCGCAATCACTGCACCCCAGAGTTTATTTCTGGTCTTGACCAGTTTATTAGATTTTTCGAGGAAAATAGGAAACAACCTAGAGATAGGTTCTACTGTCCATGTAGGCATTGCGGTAACAACTTGAAAGTCAGCACTGGTGACGAAATCAAAAGTCATGTCATGTGCAACGGGATTATACAAGGCTATACAGAATGGCACTGGCATGGAGAGATTTCAAACTCGAAACTAGTGGATGTCGATAGCAGTGCTTGTGTGGAAGAAGAAATTACCTCCGATGACGTAGATGTGAATGAACCAGTTCCAGTAGACATCGTTGATGGGATGTTGGATAGTTGTGGGGTAGAGCACACCGATCCACCTCCCATTTTTAGAAACATTGCGCATGATGCTAATATATCATTATACACATGTTGTAATAAGTTTACGAAGCTTAGCACTGTGTTGAGATTGTATAAGCTAAAAGCTAACAATAGATGGAGTGACAAAAGCTTCACGTCATTGTTGTCTTTGTTGACAGAAATGCTTCTTGAAGGAAACGAGCTGCCAATCTCAACATACCAGGTAAAGAAATTGTTGTTCCCAATGGGAATAGATGCCAAGAAGATACACGCATGCTCGAATGATTGTGTTTTATTTCAAAAGGACTATGTGTATTTGAAAGATTGTCCAAAATGTGGTGCGTCACGGTATAAATTGACGACTTCGGGGGAGTCCAAAACTAGTTCTCCTGCCAAGGTGATGTGGTATCTACCTATAATATCATGGTTTCAACTTGTTTTCCAATCTGATAGATGCGAAGAATTTGAGGTGGCATGCAGATGTTAAGAAAAATAATGATGGGATCCTATGACATGCGTCTGATTCCCTACAGTGGAAGAAGATTGATCTATTGTACCCTGAGTTTGGTGAAGAAGTCAGGAATCTAAGACTTGGACTTTGTACAGATGGGATGAATCCATACAGGACATTGAGCAGCCAACATAGAACTTGGCCAGTCATGCTTGTTATATACAATCTTCCTCCCTAGTTGTGTATTAAAATAAGTATGTAATGTTGTCGTTGTTGATGATATCGGGCCCTAAACAACCTGGAAATGATATCGATGTTTATCTTGAACCTATGATTGATGACTTAAAGAAACTCTGGGGTGAAGGTGTGATGACCTATGATGCTTCACGAAGAGAGACATTTCATTTTCATGCTATGTTGTTTTGCACTATTAATGACTTTCCAGTATATGGGAATTTGTCTGGATATAGTGTCAAAGGAGCTAAAGTGTATCCTATATGTGAAGATAACACTGATTCAACAAGACTAAAACATGGTGGTAAGACTGTATATCTCGTTCATCGAAGGTTTCTTACAAAATTCGATCTGTATCATAGGAAGCGCAAAGCATTCAATGGATTGAATGAGGAACGAAATGCACCTAAACCTATACCAGGGGAGGTTGTTTATGAAAGAGTAAAAGACTTTGTCAATGAATTTGGTAAGAGATCACAATGTACTATGGCCACACAGAGTGACAAATCTTTATTCAAGAAGAAGTCAATATTTTGGAATCTTCCTTATTGGATTTCTTTGACAGTCAGGCATTGTATCGATGTCATGCACGTTGAAAAAAATGTCTGTGATAGTGTCATTGGTACTTTTTTGAATATATCAGGTAAGACTAAAGATGGGATAAAATACAGACTGGTCCTACGTGAAATGGGAATAAGGTCAGAATTAACAGAATTGCGTGAAATGGGAAATCGGAGAACATACTTACCTCCCGCTTGTTACACATTGTCTAGAAAGGAGAAGAAAGCTTTTTGTGAATGTTTGGTAAATGTTAAGGAGCCACAGGGTTACTCATCCAACATCCATTGATTGGTATCAATGAAAGATCTGAAGTTGATAGGTCTTAAATCTCATGATTGTCACACTCTAATGCAACAAATATTGTATGTGGCAATTCGATCTATATTGTCGAAGCATGTAAGGTTTGCAATCACCAAACTTTATTTTTTTTTCAACAGTCTGTGCAGCAAAGTTATTGACCTTGATACTCTCGATAATTTGCAAAGAGAAGTGGTTGTTACCCTATGTCAGCTTGATATGTATTTTCCTCCATCGAATATCATGGTACATCTTGTTGTCCACTTGACTAGGGAAGTGAAAATGTTGGGACCAGTTTTCTTGCATGGGATGTATCCCTTTGAACGATACATGAGCATTTTTAAAAGTGATGTTTGAAACCATCATCGGCCTGGAGGGAGTATTATTGAGGGTTATGTGGTGAGAGAGGTTATGGATTTTTGCAATGACTTTCTCAGTGGTAATGACACTCCTGGTAATGACAAGAATATTGAGGAGCAATTTGGCAAAGGAATTTTGGGATCACATGTGAAAGTAATCAGCCGTGAGCAGTCGGAACAAGGTCACTTGTATATTTTACACAACATGGATGAAGTGAATGTTTATATCGAGGAACATACCAATTTCATCAAGAGACAATATCCTCGAGCCAATACAATGTGGCTTGCTAGAGAGCATAACAAGACATTTATTAAGTGGTTTGAAGATAAAGTCTTACATCAACTATCTCAAACACCAGATGATATTACTGAAACTATCAAATGCCTTGCCTTTAAACCAAAATTGAATGTGATATCTTATGAAGGGTATGACATTAATGGATTCACATATTACACAAAGCGCCAAGATGATAAGAGTGTCGTCCAAAACAGTGGGGTCACCCTTCAAGTCGACTATGTTTTTTGTAAGTGCAAAGGATAAGAGTCCACATGAAGCTAAAATGTCATATTACGATGTCACTGAAGACATATGGGAGTTTGACTACATAGATTTCAGAATTTTGCTCTTCAAATGTAATTGGGTTGATAACACCAAAGGAGTTATAGTGGATGAATTGGGTTTCACTTTAGTGAACTTCAAAAAGATTGGCGAGAAGGGTGAACCATTCATATTGGCATCACAGGCGAAACAAGTATTTTATATCGATGATCCTGCAAATGATAAATGGTTGGTTGCTCTTCATGGTAAAAGATAGTTCATTGAAGATCTTATAGATGAAGAAGAGTACTATGATAAGTATGATGACTCCAGTCCATTCTCAGTTGGGTTGCCAACACCAGCAAATATTGAAGCTAATGATGACTTGTATGTGCGCGGAGATCACAATGAAGGATTGTTAATTGATAAAAATCCGCAATATTAGAGGCATGTTTATATTTTTTATATGTTTTATTTTTCTAAATGTGAACTTTACAATGTGAATTACTTTACAATGTGAATGTGAACTTTACAATGTGAATTACTTTACAATGTGAACTTTACAATGTGAATTACTTTACAATGTGAATGTGAACTTCACAATGTGAGCTTTACAATGTGAATTACTTTACAATGTGAACTTTACAATGTGAATGTGAACTTTCAGATGGCTGAGCATTATCCTAATGACCGTGCTGATGATTACCGTGAGGGTGAGGACCTCAATGCACCGCCTCACAATGTAAGTTTTAAAAATATATCATATATTTATTTCTACATGTCCATTTATAGTTATATCATGTAAGTGTGTTTATTTTGTCAAATTTTAGGTTGATGATGCACATGTACCCTTTGAAGCACTTGAGGCACTTGATGAGCAGTACCAAAAAGTTGACAAGAGAAGGGGCATCACTATGATGAAGAAGTTAATAGTGCAAAGGGGCAATGGACCCAAACCTATTGTGGATTTTGAAAATGCAGGAAATGCAATTGGAGTGAATCGCAATTCGTTTGTTTCATATCTTGGGTATGTTACTCGTAGCCATTGCGGTTGTAAGATAGATTCTTGGCATAAAGTTCCTAAGGGGAAGAAAGATGTAATATGGAAGGATTTATGCGTGAGTTATTATTAATTTGCAATTCAATTTTGTAGATTACAAATTTTTTGGATACTAGTTAATAGCAATTCTATTTTGCAGAGTATATTTGAATTGGATGAAAAGCTACATCGTAAATGTGTGATGCAACGATGTGGGAGAGTCCTAAGGAAGTATAGGACAAATCTCATCTGAGAATACATAAAAGAAGGTGACAAGAGGAAGAAGACAGCCACTGAACAGTGGAACTTCCTGGACCAAGAAGAATGGGACGTGTTTGTTGCTTCAAGACAAACTGATGAATTCAAGGTATTGGGCGTCACTCCCAATTTAATTAATATACATTGTATTCACCTATCCAAGATTAACATTTAGTGTTACTAACCAAATCATGCATACTAACTAGATCCTCAGTGAGGCGTAAAAAGCAAAGTGTGCGTTGAATGTGCATGACCACACAATGGGTCCAAAGGGGTATGCAGGCATTCGCCAAATACTACAGGCTGAGTCTACTGCTCAGTCTGCTGCTACTCAATAGTCCTTTACTATAGGTACCACAGTTCTGCCTCGCCATGATGTCTGGATAGCTGGGAGGAAAAATAAGAAGGGAGAAATAAGGAAGCCCACAACTGCTAAGGCAGCTGCAAAAATGGTAAAATACAACTCTTAGAGAAATTGTTCAAATATTGATTATTTGCGGTGTTTACTTAATTACAATTTTTTTTTTGCGATTAGCGGGAGCTACACGAGCTGAGGAAACAAGGCAAGTTCATCCCTGAGGGCACAAGGGATGAATTGACAGTTGCTCTGGGTAACCCAGAGCATCTTGGACGTGTTAGGGTTGCAGGCGCTGGTGTGGGCATCAAAGCATTCTTTGGGCCATCCCAGCGCAAACATGTCCCAAAAGTGGGACTTTCACAAGAAGAGGTAACCTATTCTTTCTTTATAATGTTACTGTAAACGAGAATTCAATAATTAGAAGCTAACGTTTCTTTTATCCATGTATAGTTAGATAAGCTAGTTGATAGGAAACTCAAAGAATCAATGAGAAAGTGGTAGGCATCTCTAACCGCCACTCAGCATACAGTACCTATGGCGTCCCGCTCTACTCCTACTGCAGAGGTTGGGAGTAATCTTGTAGACCCACCACCTAGCACATCTGCTGTAAGTATTTTTATGACATAGTAACTTGTCTTTTCAAGATGATATGTATATATGTATATAAAAATCTTTACACAAAAATTTGTAGGGGTTGAAGCCATGTCGTCTAAAAAGTAAAGAATGTGTCATTGCAAAGGTGTCGGCTTAACCATCCCTACCAGGGGAAATGTTTCATGGGTCTCCATTACCAGCTGGTTGGGTTCGTGTGAGCCTGGTACGTATATTCCCCAATTGGTTGGATCTTCCATTGCCATATGCCCACCCAGATTGTGAAACGCTTAGTGAGGCAGAAGGCGGAGTGATATTGTGGCCAAAAGTGGATGTCCTCTATACTAAAATTGTATGGTAAATTTACATTACGTTAAATTGTTAGAGTGTGTATATGATGTCAATTGATCTAAAATTATATATATAGGTTAAAAAGAAGACACCCAGAGCATCTAGGCCTCCACCTCTACCTCCTACATTACCAAGTTGGGTTCCACAGGACCTACCTATCCCGTTAGGTCCTAATTGTAGGGGTATGGCAATATAGTTAGGCGAACATGATATAAATTGCCCTATAACTGTTTCTATAGATGTGGATGTTGCAGGTCAATCATACGAAAATAACATATTTATACAAGATATTTTGGAGTTGTTTCGATATGATTGGATGAATACATCTGTGATAGAGCTATGGATAAGGTGAGATCTTCTTTATACATCCATATACCTTGTGTAGGATCTGGTGATCTGGTTTCTTATTTATTAATGCATATGTAATACATGTTTTGCAGCTACTTAGACAAGATATGTGCAGATTTTTCATTCGAACATTAGGATTTTTTATTCCATATTTGATTAGTCTAGTAGCTAAAGACCCTCCATCAGTTCAACAATACTGATGTGATGCTTTTACAAATTTTGGTCAAAATAAGAATACGGTGATAATAGCTCCATTCAATGTGGAGTAAATTTACTTTGCTTATAATTTGGACTTAAGAAAATTACATTTTTATTGTGGATTTTAAGTTATTAATTTTTAACTTTTTTACCTCTAGTGGTATGCATTGGGAGTTACTAGTTCTTGTCCCCGAGACATTCACTGTCTATTATCTAGATCCTAAGGGGACTAAATTGAATTCAAAATACGGACACAAAATGAAAATGGCATTATTCTGGTGAGAAATATTTCATTTTCATATATGTTAACAGATGTTGTTACATTACTATTTAATTATGCAATGTATTGTATTACATTAACATGTAGGGGTTTAGATGAGTTTAAAAAGGCTGGAGGAAAGGTCCCCAGGAAAAAGAACCAGCCAATAATTTGGAAGAACGTGGAAGTAAGTTCCCGACTACAATTTATATATTATTGATGTGAACAATGCTTAATCAGTTGTATTTTTTAATATGTTGTATGTTTCAATTTATAGTGTGCTACATGTGCATACTACGTGATGCGATTTATGCACATGATTATCAAATATGCCGCAGTGGACATCGATACCATTCTTGAGGTATTATATATAGTCTCATTAATTAGATAATATGAAATACATCAATCTTATTTATATATTATTAATTATATATATACATCATTCTCTTTGCAGGTGTTTAAAACTGACCACACTACAGGAAAGACCTTACCAGATGTACATGCTCCCTATATGACGGCAGAATTAAATGATGTAAGAGAAGAATGGGCAATAGCCATACAAGTAGTTGGGGTTTTAACATATAATTGGGATGTTGATAGCGAATAATGACTAAAGAATGATATTTTGTAAATGAATTTCTGAATTATAATATGTGTGAATGTTTCTACATGTCTGAATGTTTCTACATGTGTCTGAATATTTATACATGTGTGAATGTAAAAATGAATGAAACTGATGGCTGTTATATGAATGTTTCTACATGTGTGAATGTGAAAATGAAAGGAACTGCAAATTGCTACATGAAAGTTTCTACACGTGTGAAAATCGAATGGAACTACAAGTTGCTAAATGTGTGAAAATTAATGTTGTTAATTTTGTAGGTTTGTGGCCTGTTGTTGGCTGATATCAATGGATGTCATAAAACCTGCAGTTCATAACTGAACTGCAGGTTTCTCATCCTGCGACCAGCCGCAGCAGGTCTGCAGACTGACAGGAAAAAAAACATGAAATATGCGTCGGTTATTTGTTTAAAACCGCCTAACGTTTGGCCTTTTAGTGGCGCCCACATAGGTGTCGCATTAAAACCAACACTAAAGGCCTTAAATAACCGACACTAAAGGTTGGTTGTGTAGTAGTGACAACCAATAAGTATAAGGATAGATTGGTAGCCAAGGGGTACACACAAATGGAGGGGAACATACAATTTTGATGCTAATTCTCCTATTTCTCGCATGACCACATTTTATGTGCTCATAACACTGGATTCAATTTATAATATTTCTATCCATTAAATTATAGTGAACATCACAATCTTACACAGTGATATTCAAGAGGATATATGTATAGAACAACCCGAGGGTTTTATGGGATGTGGGAATGAATCTGAAGTGTGTAAAGTTGTTTAAGTTTTTGTATGACTTAAACAATCCCATAAAAATGGTATGAAAAGTTGATTATATTATATCATTTTTGGCTTCATTTCTAATGATTTTTATAAGTAATCATCCATGATAGATTTTTCATCTTATGCTTATATGTAGGAAACATCCTTATTTTTTAAATAGATATGAACTTAGTAAACAAGACAAAATCATGATTGTGTGGCAAGTTTGAGATGAAAGATATGGGTGTCACTGATGTAATTTTAGGGCCTAAAATTACTAGGTCTATTGATGGTATTACATTCTCTCAATCTCACTTCATTGAGAAGATATTGGATAGGTTTGAATACACATCACCCAAACTTGTTAAGACTCCTTATGATTCATCCAAGTCCTTATTCAAGAATGATATTGGTGTTCATGTGTCTCAATTGTGATACTCTTAGGTTATCATAAGTTTGATGCATCTTATTAACTACACACTACCAGACATTTTGTTTTTTGTGAGCAAGTTAAGTAGATACACTAGTTGTCCCGACGAAACCCATTGGAAGGCTCTTGACATAGTGTTGACGTATATCTAAGGAACTAGTTTTCTTTGGCAACATTATGGAAGGTATCCTTTTATAGTTGACAGATATATATGTGAAAGATGCATTTCCATGTACTTTGGGAGAAATGATGTCTCAGGATGTGTATTCTTGTTGAGAGGAGGTGGTGTTTCCTGGAGGCCTAAGAAACTAACCATATTGTCTCAGCCCACCTTTGAGACTAAGTTGTGTGTGTTAAATAAAACTAGGTTGAAAGTTTAATGACTAAATGGACTTTTGTACAATTTACCTATGGTAAAGAAGATGCTTCATGAAATTTCAATTTAGTGTTATAGCACAACAACTATAGCCAAGATAAGGATTTCTCAGTACAATAAAAAACAAAGTAGACATATCCAAGTTAGACTCACGTCTGTAAGTGAGCTATTGAAGCATGGTTGTGGACTACATAGGTACCAAAGATACTATAGTAACTCATTTGAATAAAGGTGTCACCTTGGCCTTAGTTGGGAAATATAGGTTGGGGATGGGATTGAAACCCCTTATTTTTCATAGATAGTAGCAACCAAACCAGAAAAAGCAAAGATTTCATAAATTGGTTCAGTGTGGTAAGAACAAGTTGTCGAGTGAATTGTTTGACATTATGTAATTCACTTGATGCTTTTAGCATCTATGTCTATCCCCTGAAAACATGATAGTGTCACAAATATATATTAGTAAGATATTAGTCTCTAAATGGTATTGAGTTCTAGGATAGGATGTTAGCAGTCTATATTTGGAGACTCCAACTAAGTAATTGATGTTGTGTAAGTCATAATAGGGGATTGGATTGTTTCTTTATATCAATTATGATTCTTTATTTGGATGCATTGCCTTTAATAATTCATTTTTTCTTTGTTCCTATCGTCTTTGTTGTGTTATTACCAACCAATATTCTTGCATCTATGATTTAGGCTCAAGACGTTAGTTCACACAGTTTCTATCAGAGTAGGAATTGTCTTTGTTGTGTTGGATAATTCAAACATGATGGAGGACTAAGTGGAAAAGTACACTACACATTGGACTTTGTGGGGGATTAGTAGCTATATTAGCCTACCTGGTATTAGTTAGCATGGGCTAAGCCCAATGTAGGTGAAGCTAGTACATATGGAGTATGGAGGAGATAGTAGTTTTTGTCTATTATACAAATAAGAAGGAGGTTTAGTCCCACATTGCCCATTTATAAAGTTGTGTACTCCTTATATGTAAGAGTGTATGTGACACTAGTGTCCAAAATCTCTAGGGGAGGGTATGCCCACCCTTGTGGTATGTATGGTGATCACACACATGAATGTGTGCCACACCATGCATGCCTCATCATGCCGCCCCAGGCTGGTAGATCATGGGTCATGGGAATTGTTTCAATTAATTGTTTATTTATTATTTCCAAGTTAGAAAGTGACTTTTTGTATTCTTTTTACGTGTATAAGAGTGGTCGTGTGGATGCATCAAATAGGGAATAGGACTGTGAATGATAATGTTATAAATTAAGCCCTGTCATTAGGGTTAAACACGTCATAGACAATCTAGAGTGTAACCCGTTTGTGTTTTCCAACCCTGTTGTAGTTGTCTTTAGGTAGCCGCTCCATGTATGTGTTCCCTCATGAAGTTATTCTCCTGTACGGAAGAAAATATTTGTATCCCCTCTTTTCCCTTGACATGATCTGTTGGGTGTACCTAACGATCACTGAACTTTGTTTCTTGTTGTCTATGTGTGAACGAGACGACCTCTTTCTATATGTTTGTGATCGGATTAACACTGAAATGAAAGTGCATCCGGAGTAACTAGAGCACTGATTTCTTTAAGTAACATATGTCTTCTTCAAGATTGTGATCTGATTCAAATTTCTAACTCATTTTTATTTCTCCTGCTCTATTTATTCTTATGTTTCTTGTGTGATTCTTAAACTTGGCATGTAAACATGTTAACTAATTCATAAATATATGGTATTGCTTGTATCAACAATCTAAAATCCAACAGAAGGTGTATTGGATGAACAAGTGTGAAAGTCACATATTCCTATCAGTAGAGTGGGTCATTGAATAAGTTCTCAAAAAGTCTAGGTTTGTGTTCTTTTTGTGCTTAACAGTATTGCATTTTATCTAGATAGCACCTAAACGAGTTTAATAGAGGATGACCCCTCTGCCGCCCAATTAAACCACCCGATCCGGGATAAGTGGCGAGAGATAAATCATTGTTGGTTCCATAGATTGAACTCCGGGTCTCTTCATTGGCGGTTTGTTAGTTGATTCATTGGGCCAACTCCGTCCGGTTTATCTAAGATAATATCTGAATGGTCTTATTCGTCGCTTGAAGCTTTTTGGTTACCACGAATAACGTGTTTCCAGTTATTGATCGCTCCATTCATGCTGAAATAGCTCATTCAAAACCTCCCACTTTAAACAGTATGTGAGAGAGCGATATGTTTTTCTTTTGGATAAGAGTAATTGTCATATGTTACACATTGTCGACTATATATCCCTTTTGGATAGTCTTTTAGCATTAAATTGTGTTTGTCAGTAAGTTTAATCCGCAGGTTTATAAGAACTCCCTCACCACCGAAAATAAGAAGAATAAACCATCAGTACACAAAAGGCAAGTAGAGTCTAGTCATTGGTTTATCCAAGTGAGCATATCGGTAAAGATATCCTAAAATTTGCCACCTTAGGACATCCAAGCAAACAGTTGACGACCCGAGCCTCTTATTGGTTATGAGTTCCGTAGTAAGGATACTGATTTTAGATGTTAATGATCTCCATCATGACTCGCAATAGAGTCGCTGGTTGTGAGCACTATTACAATGACTCGCAATAGAGTCGCTGGTTGAGGGGCGGTGCATCCATTATAATGACTTCTTTTTGCAAAATTAGCATAAAAGTATATATTTGCCGCCTCCAAGCAAACTAGGACCGAGTTAAAGGAACTCGTTGTTAATTATTCAAGGCATCCACGGACGATCATTCACAATTCTCCCCCTCCTCAGGCAGCACCAATGTGATGGAATGTGAATTAGAGCTAGAATAGAGTCTAAGATCAAACCAGAGATGAAAGTGTCAATAGTAGTGACTTCCCTCTCTTACGAATAAAAGACTCATTGTCTTTGTTTCCCTCAACGTTGTCGTGGGTCTATGCCATCATTCTTACTTCTTAAGGTAGTTGTCCTTGAGGTTTTCTGAATACAGAATTGGCTACGGATTTCTAGTGATCAGGTAATGCAATGGGTGAACCTATCAACAAAATGATATATGCCGACATGATATTCAATAATCATAAAGTATATATAGAAACAACGAAGACTACATTTGGCGACAACTAGGATTCATAACATGGAGACATCATGGCAGCACTTAAACACATTAAAAAGAGGACCTCAACAATACGAATGATTATATATAAGGGAAATAACGAGTTCCATATTGACGGTTCATCATAAAAAGCAACTTCCATGTTAACATGATTGATTGAAAACTTGTGTTCAGGATGCCACGCATATGGAAGTCCTCGCAAAAGAAACCAAAACAATTCGAGTCACTTTATAGGTAATTAGTTGAAATATTCTTCATGGATGAACATGATTGGTCCTACTAAAATAAAATAAAATATGCATAACACGTTTATAAGATATTATTACGCATTTTATTACTATTCTATCTAGTGTTCATAAAGATACAGCATAGCAAGAGACCATATATGGCATATTCACATCAAATACCACCACTACATTAACTGTTCGTTAAAAACTCTAACTCAACCAATATCGATTACAAATATATCATTTGAATAACAGGTGGTTCAAACTTTTTGTGCCTGTTTAGTTGAAAGCGTTTTCATGGATGAACATGATTGGTCCTACTAAAATAAAATAAACTATGCATAATTTTCATAAATACACAACATAGCAAGAGACCCTACATTGCATATTCACATCAAATACCACCACCCCATTAACTGTTCGTAAAAAAACAAAACCAATATCGATTACAAATGTATCATTTGAATAACAAGTGGTTCAAACCTTTTGAGCTTGTTTAGTAAGAGAAATGCGAACATACTTGGTGATTAGTCCTAGCTTATCCAGTGATTCATCCTAATTTATGAATGTTTTGGTCGTTGAATTGGTGGTATACATAACTCTAAATTTAAAGTTGTTGGAATATATCTCATCAGAACGTAAAATCCGTGTCCCTCTGACTGAATTAGGAAAAGAAATTTCAGAATGCCGGCCGTAGATCAAGTTAGAGAATCCTACACCTAGACAGTCCCTTTTTTAACATATTACATTACTATTTATTGATATAAACATAGAATATGTGTATTGGACGACCATATGTATCACATTAAATACCTTTACTACCAGATGTACATTGCATGACCATACTAGAATTCAACCGCATATATGTACAATCACTTACCAATTTTCAGGAATATACAGTTTCTGTTAGCTCAGTATTTCCGTCAACAGTCACAACAGAGAACAGATGTATAGAAGGTTACCCCACATTCTAGTAACACAAACCTCTCAACTCCCTTAAAATTACCACCATGACGAAAAACAAACTAATGATCCCACATCTATAGTAGCCAAACCTAACAGGATGCACTACCAATCTTGGGAGTGTAACTCAAGGCATATAAGCAAAGTTTTTCAGACTGGTAGCTGGAAGAAATGTGATACAATGAATAAGTTAATCACTCAATTCGTTCTCCTTGCTCTCCCATGGATGATATTTACAAGACTAAACCAATACACAAGTAAAAGAGACGAAAGAATTTATATTTTTCTATATATGTGAAAAAGGCCAAACTAAAAAAGATAAAACAGAAACAAATCATAGAAGATCCCTGTGACGGACTATAAGGACCCAGTGTTGCCTGCAGAAGTTTTACTCGGCTTTGATTTGGCGAAATTAACAAGATCACCAAACAACTTATCCTCCGGCCTGGCAGGTTTCGTTGGTTCCTTTAGGTGTGCCACAGAAAGAGCTGAAGCGGTAGGCACGTCATAGGAAGGGTACGCATTCATCTGACTGCGCGGATCCTGCACCTGAAGTCCATACATTCTCTGTTGGAGTTCATTGACATTATTCATATAGGGGTAGTAACCAGCACTGCTTTGATCGTAGTACTGATACTGGACGCCCGGCTGCTGTGCATATGGGTAGCCACCATACTGATTATTCTGGTACAGTGGTTGTGGGGAAACAACCACCATCTGCATGCCCATCATCGGATAGACATTTCCAGCAGCCATTTGCCCATTTTGCATTGGGAAAGAAAAGCTGCCTGGGGAATGAGGGCTGTGTGGCTGTTGTGGATAAACATCCCCGTTAGGCGACCGAGGGCTTTGTGTCTGTTGGGGATAAACCCCCCCAAGCTGTGGACTTGATGCTAACTGTTGGGGCTGTGAGCCACTGAGCTGGTTGCCCTCTGTTTGAGAAAGTTCCCAGGGTGGTGGAGGAAGAGCTCCTCCATCATGATCATTTGTACCTATATTGAGATCAAGTACCAAGTTAATGAAACCAGAGGCAAAAATGTAATAAAAAGATGAAATAACACAAATAGCCATTGTACAACTTTCACAGCTAGAAGCCTTTTACCATCCATACAAGTAAATGAGAAACTCGAGCAAAGAAATTACTACAGAAAACCATATAGGCCCAAATCGCCCACATCTTCCCCCAGGGCTACCACCCATACGCACACTTACCCCTGAAATGAAAATCCAAAGGAGGGAAGAACTCTCTGGAGTCTGGAGCTCCTTGATCTCACGGACAGATAAATTACTGTGAAAGCTCAAAACACACTAGCGCAAACACAATACCGGTAAAAGAGCTTTATAATAATTCAAATCCAGTAGGAAATGAGATCTTTCAGTTAAGCCTAGGTTTAGACACCATTAATCCAGATCTTCGTACGCCACTTTTGACACGCTAGGGTTGGGCAGACGTGGAAGATGGAACAAGGGATAATATGAAAATAATTGCCTAGATAGCTTTTGGATATATATATACACAAATCTGACAAAAAAATATATATGTAACACTCGTTAACCAAAAAAGTGAGATTTTACACTAAAGTAATTAATAGTTGATTAGTTTGCGATACATTTTGTTTTGTATGCAGATATTTTTCTGTTAACCTGTTAGCTCTTAACACGTTACATTTAGATTCATTTAAATTATTATGTGCAATCATATATGCATCTAGTTATACAATACATGTGACTACTAAAAATGATTAATCATATATTGAAATTTTAATACTAAGTGTAGATTATACTAATTTTATTTACGCCTCGTCCAATTTTAAGGTTTGCACCTGATCTGCTGCTCCTCACCGTAATATATTGGAAATGCCTTGAGCTTCACGCACTTCAAAACCTTGATCAAACTTAAGAAAATTCATCTACGAGTATTATACTGAGGTGAATCGAAGGTCAAAACAATGACAATCATATTCAATTAAAAAAATCACTCCACCTCCCCTCCCGCTTTAATTAATGTAAAAGATAACCATTAGCAACACGGTCACACATTTGTTACAACCATGCCATTTGTGCATGTATCGTCCGGCGGTTCAGTATAGCTTATCCCTCACATGTTGTTTATCCCCTGCCATTGCCACTTCTAGTGCCATTAGTTGCAAGTCTTGCATGGCAATTGAATAAAACAGTGAACAATCGAATTCAACTAAAATCACTCCACTGCCTCCCACCTATCCTGATGAAAAAGATAACCCATTAGCAACATCATCACACTATTTGTCACAACCGCACCATTTGTGCATGTATTATCTGGCAGTTGAGTATTAGCTTATCCCTCACATGTTGCTTATCCCCTGCCATTGCCACTTCTGCTGCCATTGGTTGCATTGCATGTCTTGACTAGCAATTCAGCATTGCTTGTCCCACACATGTTGCCCATCCCCTGCCATTAACATTAGGATAGGTGGGAGGTGGAGTGATTATAAAAAAAACAGTCCACCTTCCATGTCACAGCCAACTGGCATGTCTTTCCCCAAAATTTGAACTATAAGATGTCATTCTCCAAAATTTCAACTATATCTTACATGTCTTCCTATATAATATATTGCTTCAATTTATATGGTAGGTTGGTTATATATCTTTTTACCCGTTTGAACCGGGAATTTATGTTTTCTTCCCCCTTTGATATCTTTTGTTTGTTCTTTGGGTATGGCTGACAGTTGCACAAAAGAAGAGAGGGATAGGCAGAGCATAGTCACGATAATCAGCGACTTACTAATAAAATTGTGCTTAATACACAATTTTCTCTGATAACATGTTAAAGTCAAACTGCATGCCATGCCCAAAATTGAATTCATAGTCAACATGTTTGCCAATATAATATGTTGTTGCTTTTGGGTAAAGTTCAATTCACTTTATAGGTGCAGTAATATAAGCAATAATACACCGGATCCCATCAGCGTGTTTGGGCTAGTAGTAGAATGGGTGACCTCCTGAGAAGTCCTCATGGTATACCCCCTCTTAGCCAAAGCAGTGGCACCCGAGTGGTTAAGAGAGTCGATTTGTAAAAGCAAGGCCTCTGGTTCGATTCCCCATGGGAGCGGGATGAAAAGATTCCCCAATTTTTTAGGAGTATGTCACTTTATACCCACACTGAGGCTTTGGTATGCAAAGTTTAGTAATGCGAGACCTAATGACTAGACTAACAATTAAATTAAATACAACGAGCTCTCTATTCATAATCACTAAGTTGTCTAAATAGAAACACAGTACAGTCGTTATATAGGCTTGCAAACCTAGTGTCTTTGTATGATGCAGGGAAAATCATTTGAAATGAGTTTTGAAAATATTGTGCATCTATATTTATGTAGTTTTACCCATTTTACCGATTATCCTATTCATTTATCATGTGGGTAAATTGGTGCAGTAAGGGTAGGGTAACGCTTTCCTGGGAAAGGGTAATTACCCCACCTGTTACCCACAACTACTATAAGGATAAGGGTATGAGTAAGCCTTTACCCTACCCTACCTACCCATTTACAACCCTAGCAAGGAGGCCACATATGGTAAGGGCAGCAACATCAGCGAAGGCAACAATAGTTCAACAAAAACATCGTATTTCTCAATCAAATGTCAATGAATCTGCCAATAGCACTAATTTTGCTACATTTTGCCCCTAATCCAACCAGAATGACATTTTGCTACATACTGCTCAGATTCGAACACCTTGACAAAGTTTTAAAAGAAAAAAATATACAACAGATCAAAGTCAACCCAACTGTTAAGGACATAAATTCAGATATTTAAAAAAAACATGCGATTAGGACATAAATTCAGATATTTAAAGAAAAGTTAACGCGCTACCTATTTTGTGTATTCATTTGTCTAAACATGTGATTCTCTCCAGATGATACATTAGTTCTAGCGCAATAGTAATGATTGTGGTAACTTGACAAACACTACCAAGCCTTCACATGTGACCCAGTTCTCTATGTCATGTAAATTTAGCTTCAATATATACTAGCATCATATAGCCAACTTGGCTCATGCCTATAACCACAAAAGAAAAGTCTTAGCAGTTTGGATAATTACAAGACTAAGCCATAACCAGTACAAGGGCCCAAATGCAACCAGACCAAGCCATAAACATTCAGAGCGGTTAGATATGAATGTCTCAATCCGTAGTATTTTCATTTTAGGGAATGTCTTAACCACTTGATTTCTAGTAGGCCTTGACCACTTTATTTTTTATATAAATTATCAAACATGAACAGTAGCATGTAAACAGTGGCGTGTGAAAGTGATAACAATTTTAGAAGCACATAAGAAAACTGTGAGCCTCTCTCCTACCTTGTCATTTCCTCCCCATTCACCAGTTAAAATACAAAAAATCATTCCTAAGTGAATGTGCAAGGGCAGTTGGAGGTGATCAAGCAAACATTTTGGTGCCAATTTGAGGACCTCACTACTTTATGTAGTGCAGGCAGAAGCCGGAAAAATCCAACCCTGTCTCTGAGCATGCCTTGCTAAAAGGGAGAGACCATGTCCAACTTCAGGAGGAGATGATGACAGATAAGAGTGGGGGAGGGGGAAATCTCGTTTGAAATTTTAAAAATGCCATTACATAGACTTGGTACAGCTTGTATAGTTGGAGCTTATTGTATAAATACTGAGGTTAGGATAGTTCAAAACATTGAACCTAGCACATGGGTTTAAACTTCCAGTATGCCATTTTAGTCATATATTATAATTTACTCTAGAGAGGTAACCCTTCTGAGATACGATCTGCAAATCATGCAGTAAATTAATGCTTTCCACTAATGTTCTATCATTATACTAGCACACTTCATTGAATAGAACACATGCAACAAATAACCACATTTGTCTAACAAGTTAATATTGTTTCAAAAGCAGTAAAAGTAAGCAACAGGGAAACATGTTTACCCATGGTTACAGGCTGCTGGGGCAAATTCAAGTTTTGCGTAGGTTGAGCACTCCACATGGATGTGGATTGATTCGGCTGGGGCATGTGAGTATGCTGTGGCTGCTGATATTGAGGTGGGGCCAAGTTTGAGGCTACACCGTCAGGATGAACTCCAGACTGTGGCAACTGTGTCTCAGATGTAGTAGGGTATGCTTGTAGTGGAGAGAACACGTTAGGATTAGAAGTACTAGGTGGATTGCTATTGGCGGCAGTAGGAGTCAAGTTCTGTGAAAACATATCTGAAAATGCTAAAATATTTTGATCTGAAGGAGAAAGGGTAGTAGGTTGACTGACTGGAACGAGTGCCAATGAATTTTCAGCTGGGGGGTTAAAATCTCCACTGAGAAGATCAATAAATGGATCCTCTTTTTTGGATGGAGCTGATGATGATCCACCAGATGATGGTGGAGCAGGAAGTAGTAACTGCTGAAGCGATGATTGACTGCTGGACCCAGCTTCCATGCTAGACCTACAGAAAAGAGTATTTAACAGGTCAGAAACAACTAAAAGCATGAGACTTCATTCTGTTACGAAACATGACAGACTATAATTATACTAACTTGTAAAGAGAAGAAAAAACATTTCATTGATATGGTATGCAAGCATCTGTGTTTAGGATTAAAATAAATTATTTTCCCACCAACTTGATTGGTTTCAAAGCATTCTGGAAATAACAGGAAACCCAGATTTTGAAATCATAGCATGAACCTATTGAGCAAGACTAACATCCCATTTCAGTTTTGGTGAAGACATGATAACTACGTTAAATTACTTTTCAAGCCTCAACAAAGTAAACTGTATACATGGTGCTTAACCCCACTAAAAACCACAACCCAAACCTAGATAACCAAAGCAAGCAACCAGGGAAGACTATAGGTAAAACCATTGACGAAAACAATTGAAAAGATAGCTAGACCACATGACACATCAAACCAAAAATTCATAGGTCCAACTTGAAAATGTCATTCAAGGATTTTGTAAAAATATCAATAAGTTCATGTGTATACTTGAGCACAGATTTGTTGACTCATAATCGCTTCTCTCATACAACTCCACATCTTCATGATTGTCATATTAATAGATAGGGTAGCTAGCAATTTGTCGCCAAAGTAGATAGGTATATATGAGAAAAAAAACAGGATTAATATTTTTGCAGATGAGATCTCGTGCAGTTGTCTCAAAAAGCATGTGGGCCATAACCCTATCTTCGGCTTCAGCACTCAACCTGGGAACTACATTCTACTTTGTGTTGCACCAAACAAAGCTCAACTACTGTACCTCATCTAATAGGATCGAAGAAACATCAAAATACGACCACTGTAGATTGTTTTGGGGAACCTATGTCAAAAAATATAACTAAAATATTAGTTGACTCCCTCAAAGATCTCTAGTGGCAGACATTTACACTGCAACATAGGTATTCATTCAAGTGTCTGAACCCATGATTCCACGCAATTTTGTGGGATGATCATGGAACCATTCTCTGATTTGCTAGAAACTCTACAGGTAGTGACAATGACGATTTTAGGATTATTGATATATGTAATATATAACATACACACTTAACATTGCATATTTCTCCTTGTTGCAGCCAAAATAACAATACTGAGATAAAGCATCTTCCCTATTCTTCACCCGCCATATAAACCATGCAACATTGCATTATAACTAGGGGCGGGAATAGTTCGGTTTGGTCCAGTTTGGCGCTAAAACCACAAACGTACATATTGGTTTCTAAAAATTTGTACACTGAATCAAACCGTTAACCAATCCAAAACTAAAACTGAACCAACTGTTAATCTATAGTTTGGTTCGGTTTAGTGTGGTTTCAGACTGTAAACAGATAAACTATAATGGTTTTTCATTTGATTTTTCAAGAATATCCAACATTTTGTCATCATATTTATGATACCATCTAACATAAATAATTAATTTCCAAATAAATATTTTGTTTAGCAAAGGTTATATAAGTCATACATATAAACTATTCATTAACATTGTCCAACTAACTTCAAATGGGTATCCATGCATCATACCACATAGTTTAACTTTTTTATTGAATTCCATTATCTAGCATTAATTATGCATCTTAACATACACAATTTTAGTATTATCTTATTAAGTTCAAAACAGTGTATTTATATCATATAACTATATATGGTATTGATATATAGACATATGCATTGGTTGGGTTAAACTGCACCCTCAAACCAAACCAATCTATTATTTAATAGTTTGAAAAGAATTGGAACCAAACCAAACCATTCGCCCTCCTGAACCCAAACCAAACTGGTCGGTTTGGTTTGGTCTGGTTGGTTTCTATGGTTTGGTTGTCCCCAGCCCTAATTGTAACCATTCCTGATTTCATGTTGTCTAAATTTTGTTATCTGTCAACATTCACAACCTCAGCAAACTAGTTTCTGAACCAATTTTTCTTATTTTTAACACTTCCTGCACAACCATTTAAAACATCTGGTAAATTTGGCCTCTCAGTGTAAACATCTTTGCAATCAACATAAGGACACCACAATCATTGTATTATGATTATATGAGATCCACGGTCACCAGTAATCTGTTGCCACATGGTATCAGTTTAATTCACATCATTTACTTCATGAAGAAATAAAAGAGAGAATATATATAGTGTCTAGATAACCATTTTACTTGTGATATTTTGATAATGAACATATCTAACTAAATTGGTGCCTATCATTTACATCTGCTGCTCTGCATGACGCCTTTTCATGCAACAGTGTTTGATTCAATAAGTTAGAAGAGTGTTTGTATAAGCCTACAGATAAATTATTCAAAGGATCATGACTTCTGTGAGGAATGGCCTACACTTGTTTACATAATCAGTCAACGCATGTAACTTCAATCTAAGCATTATTGCCCAAGTTCCTCTTCCTCCCATCTCAATGTCAAACCCATTGCCATCTTCGTTGTATGGCCCTTGCGACCTGACACCTCCCCTCTCCTAAAAGTAAGGTGAGAGCATACTTGTTGAGGCGCCCGACTAGTCGGCGACTAGTCGGCTGGTCGTTTTGGTGGCCAACGACTGGCATGTCGCCAGGGTTTTTCATCATATTGAACGTCCGCCCAGACCGACTGGTCGACTAGTCGGCCGACTGGTCGACTAGTCGGCCGACTAGTCCGACTGGTCGGCTGGTCACCCTGTAAGTCGTCCGCTTATTTGGTGGGGCCGACAATTTTCTTTAAATTTTTTTAACTAATTATATATTACTAATATATATATAACTAATTATATAAGTATATAACTATATACTTATAGTTATATAGTATATATAGCTATAACTATATAAGTATATAACTATATATATTACTAATATATAACTAATTGTATATTAAAAATATATATAACTAATTATATAAGTATATAACTATATACTTATATTTATATAGTATATATAACTATAACTATATAAGTATATAACTATATACTTATAGTTACATAGTATATATAACTATAACTATATAACTATATAACTATACATATTACTAATATATATTACTAATATATAACTAATTATATATTACTTATATATAACTAATATAGTTATATAGTATATATAACTATAATTATATAAGTATATAACTATATATATTACTAATATATGAGTATATAACTAGCATATTTTTGTATATAAGTATATAACTATATATTACTAATATATATAACTAATTATATGGAGAGAAAAAACCTACGCCTGGGCGGCCGACTAGTCGGCCTGGTCGCCCAAGGAATCAGGGTGACCGACTGGCCACCTTGACAAGTATGGGTGAGAGAAACAAGGCTGGTATGTACGGGGGTGGCTAAATACAGACTGGATATCAGTAGCTCCAACATATCATCCCTGCTTGCTGCAAACATGGTTGACCTACCTCCACGCATGATCATCTCTCTCCACAATAGTCACCACCACCAGCACACATGTTCAATCTCCCCACCCTTTCTGCACACTACTCCCACCCACTTGCCATGCAACTCTTGCAAAAAAACAAAAAGAAATGCAGCTGCATACAACGAAAGTTAAGGAAAGGAAAGCATGGGAATAGAGAAGAGGGAGTGAGTGAAAGGAGGTAGGGTGTGGTGGAAAAAGGTGAAGCAGTGAAGGCAGAAGGTAGAAGTGGTGAGAAGATGGTGGGGAACCTAGGGTGGCAGCTGCAAACTCCACACATCTCAATTAAGTGGTTGTAGGTAGTGGTGTGGCTTTATGGCTTAAAGCTAGTTATCAAGACGCACCTAGCACCTCAAACTAGGCGCCTAGCCCCTTAGGTGACTTGGGGGAAATATACCTAATTTGGAAATTCAGTCTGATTTGGGAGATTAGGTCTCATTTAGGTCAATATAAGGCAGATTAGAGGAAGTTGAAAATTACATCCAACTAGGTCATGTTATGCAAACCTAGGTCTGATTTAGGCCAGATTAGAGCAAACTAAGTCGGATTAGGTCAAATTAGGGACACGCTCATGTCTAGTATAGATCATGTTAAGTGTGAAAATTAAGCGAACTTATGATTGTTACAGCTGAAATATAACCCTTATAAATATGGTAATGTATATATTCCGAATATAGCTAAACATATATCTATATACATGCAAAAAAAATTCTAGAAACGCCTAGGCATCCTCTGGGAGGGGAGGACTGCCTAACCACCTAGACAAGTATGCCTTATGGTGGTTGTGATATGCGTACTTGTCAAGGTATGTCACCTCACCTAGGTGTCAAGGCACCCCGAGGGGACACACGCCTTGACTTGTGCCACAATATATGTGCCGCCTTATGCATTTTAGTGGGTTCCTACGACTATTAATGGTTATTATTTTTTAAGGTCCTAGAGTGCAAATTAATTACTTTTGTCCATAATAGGAATCTGAATACCATTATTGTTAGGAATCAATAGCCATAATGCCCATTTCAAGATTAATTTTCGGTATGTTCTTAATTACAATTTAAATATCATAGTAATTACACTAGATCCACTCTTTTTTTTGGTCCTTCACTAGATCCACTCTTGTATGTCATAGCAGCTCCAAATACCCATAGATGATGTAAAATATACCCTCTTAAGAGGGAAATTAATTTGGAATATATTAAAATTCTGATTGCCTATTTATATAGAGCATGGAACGCAACATCGGCGATGTTGGGCGAAACTTCGCCGAAACATCGAACTTCGTGCCCAGGCGAAGTCGATTCTGGAATACTTCGGGCCCGTCTCAACATCGAGCCGAATTTTGACCAACTTCGCCGATGTTGACTTTTTGCTGTACAAAATGGTCCCAAAATCGCCGATGTTGGCGAAGCTTCGCCGATGTGGCCGATGTTGGGCCGACTTTTGGACGGTCCAGCCCATTAGGTGCAAAAGGCTGCTGGAGATATTTTTAAGTTAGTGGCTGACTGGGGGAGCCTCACACTCTCGTATTCTCTCCTTGGCATGCGCTGCTGCTGCTGGAGAACTGGTGCTAAGTGCTTTTGGTACTGTTTGAGAAGGTAAATCCCAAATTCCTTCATTTTTCTTTGTTTTCCAAATATATAAAACTACTACTAATGCTTAAATACTCTATCTTCTATACTACTTTTCCATATAAATATACATAGTAAATAGATCTAATGATCTAAAATTACTGTTTTTACATAAAAAAAACCATCGAAGTTTGTCGAAGTTTGCGTCTAAACTTTCTCGAAACTTCCTCGAAGTTTCCACAAACTTCCACTTCCACACCTGGCGAAGTCGAAACGAAGTCGAGTTCCTGCACCATGATATAGAGACTGTGTTATCCCTTATCTTATAGCCCCTCTTTGCTATTATAGCAACTCTAAATACCGATGTTAACCATTAAATATATTTGGTTATGTTTTATACATGGTTTCGTGCATACTTGGAATCTAACCATAAAATGTATGCATACAACCATAAATTTGTGTTATATATCTATGTATATGACCATAAAATGTGAGTAAATAATAAGGGAACGCACACGATATGTATATAGATGAGAATGTAGGGTGAAATGAAAAATTAAGGCGCCTAGGCGTACTAAGGTACCCAGCCTTGGCGTCGTGGCCTTTGATGCCTTAACAAGTATGGGAATCTAGTTTTTCTGTGGGATTTTTTTGTGGGGGGAGGTGGGGGGAAGAGAGATGCATGCCAAATTAAACAGGTAGAAGTGATATAGGCCTCCTTTTTGAAAGAAACACATGACAGCAATTGACAGAGACAATTTATCCTAATTGAGAAGGATGACGAGCAGATGACTTCAGTTATAAGTTGTGTTGTAATCTACTTAGATGCTATTCACCCTTTTAACTACAAAGACTTAGATCATCATTTCTAGAGGAAATGTAGCATATACCCTTTTTAGTGCAATGAATTATATCATTACTTTTTAAACATCATACCATAAACATTCCTAGCAATAAAAATAAGCAGGGGCAGATTATCAATCCTCTGTGTCCATGTCAGGCATGTACTGGACACAGAAACATGGTGGACACAGCAACCACTACTCTTTGTGCCATGTCCTACTTATGTTAAGCATGACAAATTATGACAGATGCTATTCGTTCTTGCACATTTCATAATACCCACAATCTTCAATCAGTCACTAGGTCTTTAGTGGTGTCAAAAAATGGAACAGAATAGAGGCACCTGTTTCATAGCTAGGATTTGCAATTGGAGGGACATTCAAAAATGACAAATTTTGTCATGTTTTCTTTCTTGGAGGAAAAAGATTGCTTGCAACTAGAAACCAGTTAAAAGTTGGTCTAGAAGTGTAATGATAGTAAAGGAATAATAAGATCTGGATGTTTAAGTTGATTTTTGACAAACAGACCACAGGTCAAGCATATTTAGTTGAGTTCAAGAAGGGTTTTTACTTTTTTCGATGACTGCATTTCAATAACGTTACGGATCCCTACGTCCCATCAAGAATTTTCCACAACCAATTTGCAGATCTGTGACATGTTCCCAACGTCTGTATCCTACTTCTAAAAATTGCCAGACTCATGTATATGTTTGTGTCCTTGTATGTCTTTGAGTTTGTAACCCTGTCCACGTGAGTGTGTCGTAGTCATCTTTTCAGTGTGCTTGTTATTAATTCATTGTCTTTTATTTTTTATCATCATCATCATCATCATCATCATCATGATGTATCCTACTTCTAAAAATTGCCTGACTCATGTATATGTTTGTGCCCTTGTCGGTCTTTGAGTTTGTAACCCTGTCCATGTGAGCGGGTCGTAGTCATCTTTTCAGTGTGCTTGTTTTTTAATTCATTGTTTTTTATTTTCCATCATGATGATGATGATGATGACGACGAGGACGACGACGATGACGATGAGGAATTAGATGTATAGTTGGGGACTTGTTTGAATGTTCTCAATTAGTAAGGGTTTTTTCTTAATTCAGTAAAGCCATGAGTGGAAAATAAGCCAATTAGGCTTCCCGAGTGTTAGGTATAAATACTCATGCTCGAAGATATTCTTCAACTGAGTTGAATTATATGACTGCATTCCACTTCACAAATCAAGTTCGCATCAATTGGTATCATAGCCAGAGATATAAACCCTAGATCTAGATCTCAGGACCCCGGGCAACAGTCACAACCCTAGGTGCAACCTAACCCATCCACCCTTGATCTATCCTAACCTAGGTCTATAAATAATCCTATCCACCGTATCTTTAGTCAAAAAAATGAAGAAAGCGGCCAACACCTCTCTTGATTGTCTTCTTCCCCAATTCCTCCCTCTAACGCATCGCATCACAATGCCTCCACCTCCTTTCCATACATAATAACCCTCTAGATCCTCAATTTCCCTATTGTGCATGATCTCCCTTATTATTGTGGTTGTTCTCATGTTGAAGGCATGTGTTGTAGAGCCGCACTATAACACCACAAGCTTTAGAGCGGTAGCCAACAGCGGCCATCAACTAGGATCACTACCACCTCTTCCTTAGGTACCTAGTTATCGCCTGGAGTCGATCCTCACTACCACGTAGGCCTTACGTGGGCCCCTAGGTCCTTTCCATTTCCCATTGGCTGGTGCAGTATAAAGTTACTTCCAATTCCAGCGGCTCCTACCCGCTATCGATGCATCTCCATGCCTTAGCACTTGCTCCTTAAAGGAAGTCTGGATGTTCCCTCCCCTTCAAATTTTGTCTCACGGGTAATGAAGGTTCAAGGTGACCTTAGTAGCCAATCTCTGCTTCAATGGAGGTTCAAGGTGACCGCAGTAACCAATCTCTGCTACAACTTACAGGGTTTTTGTTACTGTAGCTACGGGCTTTCAGTAAATTTTGTCTCACGGGTAATGAAGGTTCAAGGTGACCGTAGTAGCCAATCTCTGCTTCAATGGAGGTTCAAGGTGACCGTGGTAGTCGATCTCTGCTACAACCTACAGGGTTGTTGTTACTGTAGCTACGGGCTTCTGGTAAGTCAACGGGCTTACAGTAACCCCGAAATAGACAGTTTTTGATTAGGGATTTTGCCCCAGAACCTGATTTTTTTGCACTTTTGTCCTTCCTTGCACATCAACGACTTAGGGAGTCTTCCACGACATCATGAAATTTTCAATTTTCCAATTGGCCACCATGAAATCCATGCGCACCCGTGGACCTGATATTCACTATTCGAGATTGTGCTTAAACTCAGACATTAACCATTGTGCATAATAGGGTTGTAAATGGGTACGGGTAGACCCGCGGACCCGCAAATCCGGACTCTAAAAAACCCGTCACGGGTCTAATTTTTTATACCCGCATACCCTTGAACCCGCATATAAGCGGGTCCAATAATGGGTATGCTTGGACCCAGACCCGCTAGACCCGTGTACCCGCTATACATAAATAACTAGTTAAATAACATGTTTTATATATCATACTTTACTAGTTTAACTAATATAATTCTTGAGATTATATCCTACTCTAACCACAATAAGGTTGAGACTAGTCATATAATTAAGAATTAGCTATTCTAGTTACAATAGTGAACATCATATGTAAACTTAAAATCAAAATATCTACTAGTTTACATTACTTTCTACATAAGTTAAACGTTATGATGATGATTACATATATGTAAACTATTAACCCAATTAATGTTAGTGTATAAAATATAGAATTATTTAATATAACTATTGTTAATATACTATATAATAACAATATCTTGTTGTATTAAAATATATAGAACATTGTCATTTTTCTTGCATAAACAATATGATGTTTATAGAACCGCTTACCAGCATACCCGCTATTATTGTTGGTACGGGTATGGCGCGGGTCTAGTTTTGTATTATGCGGGTCTAGAACCAGAACCGGATCCACTAAATTAGATGGGTATTGGTATGGGTACTGGCCAGACCCGCACCGTTTACACCCCTAGTGCATAACGACAACTTCAAAGCCAAGATGACCTAGCATGATGCTCGTTTCGCAACCCAAGAAATGGAGGTTATTGAAATCAAAGACATGGTCACCACTTTGTAGCAGAGGTAGCCAATCTCTGCTACAACCTACAGGGTTGTTGTTACTCTAGCTACAGGCTTCCAGTAAGTCAACGGGCTTACAAAAACCCCGGAATAGACATTTTTAGATTAGGGATTTTGCCCCAAAACTTGATTTTTTTGCACTTTCGTTCTTCCTTGCACACATCAACAACTTGAGGAGTCTTCCACGACATCATGAAATTTTCAATTTTCCAATTGGCCACCATGAAATCCATGCGCACCCGTGAACCTGGTATTCACTATTCGAGATTGTACTTAAACTCACTGACTTTAACCATTGTGCATAACGACAACTTCAAAGCCAAGATGACCTAGCATGATGCTCGTTTCGCAGCCCAAGAAATGGAGGTTATTGAAGTCAAAGACATGGTCACCACTTTGATCATGCACTTGATCATATTCTACAACAGGAAATAGACAACATCAAAATCTACAAGGCAACAATCATCCACCACCAGTAGACGTCCCTGTGTTCCCTCAGCCAGATTTGATCACTCAAGATCAATGTTCCTGACTTTCATAGTGGCATTCATGCTTACAAGTTACTATGACTGGCTACACAACATTGAAACATTCTTCAGATGGCACTAGTTGACAGAGGAGAAATGACTTCTGTTTGGTAAAGCAAAGTTGTGCAGCAGAGCTCTTGTATGGTGGAAACAACTATGCAACGTCCGTCCCATGAACACACGGGATGACATGATGGATATGGAATCTTTCTTCATCCCAGTCAACTATAAGCAACATTGTTGCCTCAAGTTGCCTGATTTGGACCAGGGCACAGACTCCACTAATGAGTACACCCAAATTCCACAACTTACTCGACAAGTCTGAGGTATATTGGGATAACACTACCATGAGCACAATGTTCTGTTGGGGTCTTTCTGCCTCGATCTCGCCACCTTAGCTACCTCACACATCTCTAGCATGGATGATGCTATACATGTTGCGGCACAAATAGAGCATGAGTAGTGACATCAGAATCCCGATAGAGAGAGCTCAGTTGCAACGCCAAAGTACATATATATTGACAGCAGGTGCTACTACAGTCACGTCAGCTACTCCCTCGTTTTCATCAAAGTCTGCATTAGCACCTTCCAAGGTGCGGTGCTTCTCAACCAGGGCTACAGACATTTATCCAGTTAGTATCCCAACCATGTGATGACTATGAAAGCTAGTGCGAAGAAAGAGGATGATATAGAGTACAAGGATGTGCGTTCATACAGCGAATCTAGTGATGATGAGCAAGATGATATGGACTCACCTCAAGACACCATGTTCATTGGACATATGGCATCCACATTGGACTATCATTGAATACTGCAGCTATACCTCCACGAGCTAAAGGCTTGTGTTGTCGACCCTGATGAAGTTGATGAAGGGTAGCTCATCCAGAGCATGGCTAGGGTTAGGAGCATCTTGATAGAGTGTGCCATAGTCGTCGTCTACTTTTTCTCTTTTAATTAGTTGTCTTTTATTTCCAATCTGGGATTTATCGCAATTATTTCAGTTAAGAAATTAGGTGTAACATTTGGGGACTTGTTTGAAAGTTGTTGATAAATTCGTTTCTATTTTTTAATTCAATAGGGTCGAGCAAAAATAAACCAATAATGGCTTCACATGCACGTTATATACAAATACCCATACCAGGGGTAATGTCCGGAAGAGTTGAATCATATGACTGAATTTTGTTTTGCAAATTGAGTATAAATCATACAGTTCAGTAGAAAGAGTGCCTCAGAAACCAGGAAAACATAAGACATCCAAATGAGTGGAAAGGACCATGATTGAAGAAATGGGAGACGAAAATGATCGTAATCCTAGATATCAGAAACCTGTTTTAATATATTGTAAACTTCACCTAAACTGAGAAATTCTTTTACAAAACAAAAATACATACTGTACATATTGAAAAACGATTCATTCATTCATTGCAATAGTGGTGACATATTGTGGTTTGGTTAGTTTTTTAAATGATGCAAAAGAATCAGAGAATGTTGTGATTGTGTCTGAACAGGAGATATGCTTTGGCCAGAACACAGCAGTGAGATAAAGCAATTTATTTATATAATGCTAATCAGCAAGAAAATTCAGCTTCTTGAGAGCGTCAGTTTGTGGGTGGGGGCATCGGAGTGGTGATACCTTTCTTTCGGCTCCTTTGTAATAGTCTGAGCTTTTAGGTCTATATCAAGGGATGATGGCATCTTTTGTTTGTCTGTCGGAATAACAATTCCAGCAGCAATTGCGTCACGCTTGCCAAGGACCCGCTGTAGATCATCATTCAAAGCTAAACCTTGACCAAGCAACTCTTCATCCCTAAAGAAATATATAGCACCCACAAAGAGAACATAAGAAAACGAAGAATTCAGCGACAGAATATGAGGCAAAAACATAATTTCACATCAGAGATGACAATGAAAAATCCGGATACCTTGACAACAAAAGAGGTAAGAGAAAAACATACTCATCAAGTAACGGACAGACTACAACAAAAGTCAGTACTTCCATGGTACCATAATTCTTTCATTATTAAAAGAGAGTAAAGGCTTACAAGATGTACAGCGAAATTAACATTGTTAGCATTTAGCAAAGGCTTTTCCTAGTTATTATGTAGCAAAAGAAGTAAAGCACTCACGTTGTTGTATTCACGAGCTGAACCACTCTTTGTTTGTAAGATCGACATTGATCAACTAGATCAACAATCACTTCCTGTTTCAAACCCTGCAAGCAAGAGCATAATCAATCAGCAATAACATGCAAATTAGATAGCAAATTAGAACCAGTGCACCAAACAAACAAGCATATCAAGCATGTTTATATTGGGCATGCCGTTCAAGACTATTTGATTAGTATTTACAAAATTTAAAAAAAAACAACTCAAGAGTAATCTTCTGTGTGACCCCGGTTTTAAAGTGCGTGAGGCGCATCGAGGCGTTTTCGGCTCAGCGAGGCGAGGCGTAAGCCTCGAGGCGGTCGAGGCGTAAGCCTCAGATTGTATCGAGGCGTACATATCAATATATAAAAATATATATAAATATATCCATATATAATATATATATATATATATAATATATATATATATATATGTATAAACATACATATACATATACATAATCCTATATATATATATATATATATATATATATATATATATATATATATATATATATATGAATACATATATGTACATATACATATATAATCCCATATATTTATATATGAATACATATATGTACGTGTATATAGTCATATATACAGATTTACATATGCACACATCTATATACTACATAGACAGATTTCTATTTTATACTATACAGATTGACATATATATAACAGATATATATAAATATACTATTACTATATAGACAGATTTCTGTTTTATACTATACAGATTTACATATATATATATATATATATATATATATATACAGATTTACATATCTCTGAAACAGAAATATATATATGTATAGATAGATATACTATTACAAATACACATGTATATATAGATACATATCTATACATATAAATATAGTTATAATTATACACATGCATATATATACACATACACGAGAATGTGTACATACATGCAGCATATAATGATAAAAGTAGTAAAATATCCATAGTTGTTAACATACAAACATACACATATATAGATATGCACATACATATATCTATATACATACAATTTTGGGTTAATTTAGCCTCTATTAAGCCCAAAATAGGATTATACAGCCTTTTTTTAGACACAGAGTCTGAGGCTTACGCCTCACAAACGCCTCAACGCCTCGATACGCCTCGCAGATACTGAGGCGCACGCCTCTCACTGGCAGACTGAGGCTTAAGCCTCGAGGCGTACCGGAGGCCGCCTCGCCTCGAGGCGTACGCCTCTTAAGCCTCGAGGCGAGTTTTTTAAAACCATGTGCGTGACAGAATTGTGTCAATCCAAGCTGCCAGGACTACCAAATATTCGCAGTGCAACCCGTCCATATGTATCAGATGAAACAATATGCTAACAGTTACCTCCTTGTTTGCAGGATCCAAAGCATTTAACATCTCAGCAAGGACATCCATGATACCACGAGCATTTTGCATCTCTGTTAGGCTGAAAGGAAAAGGTGTTGTCACATAACAAGAAGAATGTAGACCTTGATCCAAAGAAAAAAAGAATGTTAACGTGCTCCAACTCATTTACTGCAGATAAGAACAGGACCCAAAATGATAATACTACTTTGAAAAGTTGTTTATGGTCCACTAACTGCCAAGCCAATGGCCAGTTATAAGGCACACACTTCATTGAGTCTGGGCAAGCACAAACCATCTACTCTTCAGATTTGCAACCAGATTCTGATCTCAAATGCATAGTCACAATATACTTCGACTTTCTGAAAAAGTCGCGTTTAAAACGCGAATTTTTCCCTAGACGTATGAAACTCCCGAATATGACGTATTATTCCCATATTTTTCGCGAATTAATCACGTTAAATGTTTTTTCTCGTCATATACGTTCTTTTCCCGTATTATACAGATTAAGACTCTAACTTAGTTTGAGTGTGTATATGTGTCTGTGTGTATGTACATGTATATATGTGTGTGTATGTATCTAATATATGTATATGTGTCTGTGTGTATGTACATGTATATATCATATATGTGTGTGTATGTATCTAATATATGTATGTGTCTGTGTGTATGTACATGTATATATGTGTGTGTATGTATCTAATATATGTATAAGTAATAGTTATAGATATATGTATGCAATATATATGTACATATATATGTGCAAAAAATATATATACAAACATTTGTATGCAATATATGTATATATCCTCTAATTTTTCCCGACTTCTTCCCGAATAGTTGGCCGTAATTTTGTCATATGTTGACCCTTTTTACCCGATTTTCCCGCATAATTGCTGAATTCCAAACTTTCCAACTCAACCGAACGTATCCCGAATACCGAATTTGTTACTATGCTCAAACTTATAACCTTACGGAAAAGGTATTGAAATGAATATTTGACCATCCAGGCAACTCTGCTAAATTACGAGTCATTTAAAATTTGAATGTCTGCCCAGTTAATCAGAGAATATGGTGGGTTTATAACAACTTTCGAGTCCGTAGATCGTAGCTAGTCTGCCAAGGTGCTAAGGCTGCCAGATTCTAATTGCATCGTGATAGTCTTACAACAAAGATACTAAGATGACTGTCACATTGTGGACGAATTTTTGAATTATTTGCTTATAATTCGCAAATTCTTCATCAGACACGTATGCTGCGCCCAAATTTCACATTAAACCTGCACTTTTCCCAGATTTCATGTATCATTCATGTTTTATTCGCCATTCACGTATATTCACGTTTTCATCCCGAATAAAATTTTTGCAGATTTTTTTGGAAAAAAGCGGCCAGTTCAGATTTCTTCCTGTTTCAAAATTTTCTTAAGCTTATTTTTCCTCCATACATTAAATTTTGGCTCCTACTTTTTTTCGTTTGACTTAAGCAACTCAACGTGAGATTGAACTACTGTGGTACTTGAGCTGAAGTTGACACTCCAAGGCTTATCTTATCTTTATCAATTTCTCTAGCCTTCTTTTTCAAGTAAACTCTACACCTATAATTTTACCAAATTGACTACTTTGGTGCTAAGGTGTTTTTCTGTACATGCATGAATCTTGATAGTTGTTGATTACTCCTCTTTGACTTTTACCAAATCACCAAGTAAATTTTGCACCTATAACTTTTAAATATCATGATTCAACAATATATATATATATATATATATATATACACACACACACACACACACATACATACATACATACATACATATCCGAGTTTTTCCCGAATGGTTGATCGAACTTTTACCGAATCTTTGCCCTTTTTTATCCAAATTCCCCGCATAATTTCCTAATGCCGATTTTTCAGCCTCACCGAATAATTGCCAAATGCCGAATTTGTGACTATTAAGATTCTAGGCAACCGATGATTCGTTACAACTGTAGTACCATTAGAAATCATCTGCTGAGGTAAAATGGTTGTCCAATAAGTTAGAGAAGTTAGCCTTTTCACAACAGTGTGTACAGCTTACTCATTAAGGCAACCAAGTCTACGGCTTACTTAACAAGGCATCAAACATAAATGTTTGGTTTTAACACCATTCAAATGGCCTTGACATGAAAAAATCTATTAAAAGTTCGGAAAATCCAATCTTGGTCATTTCAACACTATAGTGAAGGAATTACAAAATTTTGCATAGATAATCTGTGGACATCTATTGTAACAAATAACAATAATTTGCATATCTTGGCATTTTATTGAGGGTAGTGAGTTCCTTTATGTGGCTGAACGGTTGCAAGAGTCGATGGTGATCTATGAATCATAAATGCTTCATATGGACCCCATGGCCATGTTAGACACTTTTTGGACACAGCCATGTCATTTGTTGGAGAAGTCCAAGGCATTTGCAGCCCTTTTAAATCCTTTTCAACTGTTTGGAAGTGAAATAGTCGTTTCTAACTCCCACATCCTTGCCCGCACGCAAAAAGGGGCTGGGTTTGGGAACTCCACAGTCTAGGGCAACAACGAGCTTCCATCTAGGCCAGGCCTTTAAAAAGCTACTTCCATCACCAGTCACTAGCCTGGCCGCTCTTTCTGTTTCATCAGGCTCCCATCAACATTCAACAACTGCTTCTATTCCTAGATCCCACTGTAGTGCCAGCTATGCTTGGTTACCGCCTCTTCTATATCACTAGTCTACTATGTATCTCCTCTCCCTTTTTTCTCTTTATTCTCTTATATTTGAAACCCAACATTTCTTCAAGCAGCCATGTTGCAGCTATACTTGTTAGCTTCTAATGTTCGGTTTTTTCTATTTCTTCTATTTCAATGTCTCCTCTTCCTTTTTCTCAGCAGCTCCCCTTCTTTTTCCTTTTGCTTTTCTTTTTTCTGTTGGTGCTTCTCCACAAACATTCTGATCTTCCACAAACATTATTCTTGCTGCTTCTCTGGCTCTCCAGGTGAGACTACTGATCATCTCCTTTTTTACTTCTCTTTTCTAAATTTTATACCACAGAATTCTCATCTTTCCCTCCTATTCCCTCGAGATATTATTTGAACAGCACCAGCGCTGCCTCTATTCCTATGGCTATTCTTCTGCTTTCAACTGTGGCTTCTGCAGTGTTTACTTTTAAACTGGAGTCCACTGTCATTCTGTACCGGCATGTTGCTGTTTTCTGGCTGCCAATTGAGTTTACTTCAGCATACCGTTCACCTTTTACTTCTCTCTTTTTTTAATTGTCTTCAACTAAATTCTAATTTCTATACAACCTCCTTTTCTAATGTTATCCTGAATAATCCCTATTTGAGCAGTAACAAAATTTTCAAGCTGCTGCCAGTACCAAACTCAATCACTTTTGAGTCTTTTGACTGATTTCCTGTACTTTGTAGTTCTTACTTCTCTGGATTGAGTCTTTTTCTTCAGTCAGGGTTTCAAATTTCCCTGTCTACCAATACCGACTAAATTTTAAATCTTGTCTTCCATTTCTTCATCTTCTACCTAATGTAAATAATATGTGTAATTACATTTGGTTTTGTTGTTTAATACTGTTTAGCTTTGTTGGAAGTATAAGTCATATCATATATGGGCTGGAGTTTGTAGGCCCATATAAAGTCTAGTCAAGTCTGGAAGTCTCTAGAGTCATGTCGACCTTCTCCTATAAAAGGAGAGGAGTCTATGAGTTGTATCAAACATGTTGCTATTCATTATTTCCAACATGGTATCAGAGCCTTCTTTCCATGGACTCTTAAGCCTAGAGAGAAAGGAACGAGTCTCCACCCACAGGTGGCCGCCACCGTTGGCTTCCCGCATGGCCATCTCCATCACCCTCTCAACAGGGTCATCTTAGTTACCCTCTCTCTCTCTCTGAAGGGTCGTCATCATCTCATATGGAGCCATCCAGATCTGACAAGCATCGTCTTCATTATCATCTATAGTGTTTTAAAAATCATCTTAAGCGGCCGCTTAAGCGCCACAAGGTGATGGCCGATTAAAATGTACCATAAGCGGCTATTGAGCGGATTTGGATTAAGCGGCCGCTTTTCCCCCGCTTTGTCCGCTTTTTCCCCGCTTTTTTTCGTTTTTTCCCATGTCAGACATTTTATACTCAGTAACATTAATGTCGATAATGTGATTTGATATTTATGAGTATGTACTTATATATTTATACTAAATGAATATTAATATATAGTTAGCTACTGATTTAGTATAGCTAAAGACATTTTATACTCAGTAACATTAATGTCAGTAATGTGATTTGTTATTTATGAGTATATTCTTATACATTTATACTGAATGGATATGAATATATAGGTAGCTGCTGATTTAGTATAGCTAGTTAGCTATTTTATATTAACAGTCCAACATTGATCAGGCGATTTGTTGTGAGTAGCTGAATTTATGAACTCTTTATTGTTGTTACTTAGTACTAATTTAAGAGGAATATATAGGTTTTTTTATGTAAAACATTCACAAATCGTAATATTATGTATGTATATGTGTGTATAGATTGCTAAAAATATTTGAAAAATTAAGCATCCGCTTTTTAAAAAAGTGCCCGCTTAATCGTCCGCCTGGCGATTAATCGGCTACAAGGTCATGTCCGCTCGCTTCCCGCTTCGTCATAGAATTAAATGTCCTATTTCGATGTCATGTCCGATGTCCCAGAAACAGATATTTTTCGAAATTTCGGCCGAAATTTCGATATTTACGGCCTAACGATTTCGACAACCAAATAAGTGAATTAAATCATGAAAATTTACGAGGACATTCTAATCGCCAAGATCTACTCAAATATGCAATAATATTTCATATTGGATATGTGGGGGTGGGGGTGTCCCACATTTGTAAGTGAAGGAAGCTGAACAATTTCGACAAAATTTCAATGAATTTCGATGACAAAATGAAGGAATTAAGTTATGGAATTTTGTAAACACAATGTTTAAACATAGACACACTAGATTGTATAATAACATTATATGTTTAGAGGTTAGGGTGGGATCCATGTCTTGATGAGTGAGTGCACAAATGAACAGAAATGTCAAGTCTGTTAGACAGTTAGACTGTTACAAATTTGCAAACTTCAAGTCAAAACAACTAGAGTAATAGACTTTATAACTTACAAGTTACAATATTGTAGGTCAGTATATTTATTGTATAAGTATACTATTATAATATATTTGGGGTTACATAAGTGAATAATAAAAAATAGGGTTACAAGTTACAACTTACACATCATTTTGTATAAGGCTACTATTATAATATATATAGGGTTACATAAGTGAAAAATACAAAAATATAAGAACTTCCATTAAAAAAGCTTTTGTAGCCATTTTGTGTATAAATATGAAATATATTGATTAGATTCTCAAAATAAGTATAGAGATACGTACTTCACACTATTGTTTCTTAGATTTACAAATTCACTTCAAGATCTTGAGAATTATAAGAGAAATGTCACTTAAAAATTTAGGATTTTTGGAGTATTTATTAAGATATGTCTAACAAGGAGTAAAAAAAAGTAGTAGATGGGCTAGGGAGGGGGTTTATATATCTTAGAATCACAAAAAAATTGCTAAAAGATCAAAGTCCCAACAAACCCCGTCGATGGAACACTATTTCACAAAATAGGTGTTGCATTTCGCACTGATTTTGCAATATCAAGGCCCAAACTGGGCTGTTTTGCACTAAAATACCCCCTGTTTTGCGAAATTTCGACTGTGGCTGCGAAATTTTTAGCAAAATTGCTGACTAGTTCATGCAAACTGACGTTTCGATGTCCGTTTGAAAAAAAAACGAAATTTCGTGCAAAATTTCGCAATTTTGATCGAAATTTTGTTCCATGCGCTTCGTGCTTTTTAAAACCTTGATCATCTAGAATCTGTGTGTATCCGTCTTCCTCGAGCACAAAGTTAAGCCGCTCCCTCCATCAAGACAAAATACAAATGCAAGCGTCCAACCATCTTGCATGTCAATTAAGGCAGTCACACGAACAAGTGGAAGTTCTCTCCAACATCATCAACCCCATGGTGATCTTTGCCATGGTGGAAGTCATCTCTACCATCCAAGCCATCATCTTCATAGTGGTGGAAGTCATCTTCACCACCTGAATCGTCATCTCCATCATCTGAGTCGTCATCTCCACCACCTGAATCGTCATCTCCATCATCTGAGTCGTCATCTCCGTAGTAGTAGAAGTCATCTACATCACCCAGATCGTCGTCTCCATTATCCTTATCGTCATCTCCATAGTGATGGAAGTCATCTCCACCATCTAACAGCCGTCTATTCTACTTTGTATGCATAAATCCAAATATCTTTCAATCTTTCATCTCCAATATCTGCCTCTTCCTCCATAATTCTTCCACGGAGATAGGGCGTAAGTCCTCCAACATTTCAACATCAGTCTTGGTCTACAAGACGAAATTGCCCAGGCGACAGGTTACACCGGATATAAGTCACTTACACGGTGTGTGATTCCATTCCTAGCGGAGTTCTCTGTCAACACGACATGTAAGTCTATTCCACGGCATGTCATTTTTCATCTACTCCAGTCAACACGGCATGTCAGCATTCAACACGGCATGTCAGCATTCAACACGGCGTGTTGACAGAAGGTTGTTTCTTGTCTTCGACATCTCACACGATGTGTCATATTTCCACACAGTGTGTTGGCGGAAGTTTGTCTCTTATCTTCGATACCTTACACGTCATGTAAGATTTCCATATGGCGTGTCGGCAAAAGTTTGTCCTCTTCGACCAAAAGAGTTACACACTATGTCATCAGCCAACGCGGCATGTCTTCAACATTCTATTCAAACATCTTAGACAATCAAACACCTCATGTCATTGTCCAACACGGAGGGCCACCATTACGGTTTGCAATTCAATCGACAGAGGCGGCATCTTCAAAGACTGTGTTCCAAGACAGTTCTCCAGGCATCTTAAGTGATCGGATCAGAAGCTCCCCAGCAAGAAAAGATTTATCTTTATCAAATCTATCATAGGATCTATTAGTAGACCTAGTTCAAACCGTAGATGTACAGTCCCAAATTTTTCAACCTAAGGGCCAAACATATCTCCTTTTCGGGTAGCAAAAAGATCCATTTTTTTTCTTTGAATCTTGTAGTCGGGTCACATACTACTTCGAAATGATTATCGATTCGTCTACTGCAACTTCCTCGCCAAGCCAACCTCTCTGAAGCACCATGTAGTCCTATACTAACGTGTGATGCAGTTCGCTCTCGGCACAAGATCAATCTCTCTCATGTGCGAGGATTCATCCCTTTCAAACACAATGTCAAGCTTACTAAAGCGTGAGATCAGTTCTCTCAAGTCGTTGAGCAGTCCAAGACATAACTTCTGCAGCCATATCATGCAAATCCTTCTTCAGTCATTTCTTTCCTCTCCACCCCATGCCCCCTAAAGTCACAGGGAAGTTTCTCTTTGTCTATGTCCACCTCAATCACTTTCATCGTCTCTCCATAGTTGGTATGCGGGGAAAAGACTGAGGAGATGAGAAGAGGAGGATGAGGAAAAGACTTGAGGTGCAAAGTTTAGAGCTCAAAAGAGGAAAGAGGAAGAAGAGTGTTGTCTACATATGGAGCTTTTGTGTATGTAACGTGTTGTCCAGATCTCACTGGACAATTCAAGGCCAACGTCCATACTCGCCGAGTTGTCAAGCATTAATCTGTCATTCAGCTTCTCGCATCGTCGTCAGCTTAAGAAGATGATACCTCAGATCAACTGGATGTCATCGGCAGACTACATCAGGCGAATATGTTTCTTCATTGGCATGTCTTGGTCATTCTACTTTGGCAACACTTCAGTCTTCCGCTATTGGAGCATCTTGGATTATTTGCACATTTGGTTGTGTCAACCTAAAACACCTATATCTTGCAGAAGATCATTCAATCAGCTACGTCAACAATGTTTCCTCCTTGTTTGTTTGTGCCCTCTCAAGCACATGGATGTTCATTTGTGCCCCATCAAGCACATTAATATTCGTTCGTGCCTTGTCAAACACATTGATGTTCATATGTGCCCTTTAAAGCATGTTGATGTTCGTCCATGTCATGCCAAGCACGTTGATTGTCTGCTACAGCCTAGTCTCCCTGTGGCACATATCCTAAAACTACCTCAATGACAGTAGCAATTGAGTTGGTGACTCAGATGATCTTTGCATGTTCCTTCAACATGCTCCAAGATACAAGCTCTAATCTAGTCAAACCTCCAGATGTTTCAAAGTTCGGTGTTTATCAATTTCTCTCAAAGATCTGGCATTTATCAATCTTAGTAGAAGCTTCAAAGTCAAGGATGTCAAAGATATTAAAGTGTGGGGAAGTGCATATGTCATGCTAAGTCAGGGGCTATCATGTTTTAATCATAAACTTTTTTCTATGTTTTATTTTTGGCTGCCATCTAAGTTGGGCATGTGATTCCCCATGCTCTAGCTTGCGAGGGATTGTTAGAAGTATAAGTCGTATCGTATATGGGTCGGAGACTGTAGGCCCATATAAAGTCTAGTCGGGTCTCGAAGTCTCTAAATTCATGTTCACCTCCTCCTCTATAAAGGAGAGGGGCCTCTCTAATATCAGACACGTTGTGAATATATCGTCTATTCATTATTTCCAACAGTTTATTAGGAGAATGAGTAGTAACAGAAACTCAATTATTGGTTGGTGACGATGGACCCAAGTGCGATTATGTTAGTAAATTTCACATATCAGGAGGTGAAGGAAGCTACATGTAAACAACTCAAAAGACAAAGTCAGCTCCTATGGGAACTAAATAGGCCCATAATTGGGCTGGGATCATGAGCATCTAGTGTGCTCCGTTTTGGCACTTACTCGAATCATATATGAGTTATCCTTATATTCGTAATAATATAGATAAACCATTTTGTGGACCTAATATTCCCATCAAGGATTTACAAATTTAAGTGAGGGACGCTTACGATGTTCAATCACCAAGCCTTAATCCTATGAAGCAACAGGGAACCAACAGCATGAGGCAAATATTACAAAAGTCAAACAATTAAAAGTTTATCTTGCTCGACATTCAGCACCAGTCCTAGATATATTTTTTTCATTCTGTAAGTGTGTATCACTTGTTTGGGTGGAGATGGGAGTGGAGGGCTATAGCAGAAAAACTTCTCAATGATCAAGGTTCCAGTAGCATAGATGTAGACCTGCAGCCTAGTAGGCTACCATAACAACTCGACATCCCAATGATGCCTGGATAAAGCATACAAAAGCTATCTATCAAACAAGCTGTATTCCTGCGGTCATAAAAAAACAGCCCGATCAAGCGTCCCTTTTAAAGGGGGTTATAACCATACCCGTTACAAAATGAAAGATTAATTAAAAATCTAAGTTGCGTATAGCATGACAGTTGGGGCACATTCAGTGCATTGAGCTTACCTCAAACTGGGAAGATCATTTCCGGCTGACGGTTCAGGTGGTGGTGGTTCATGACGGTATTCTGGGCGGTGAAGAGATGGAGGATAATTTGACAGAGGATGAGTCTGTGGGGGAGTAAATATTGGCACAGACCTCTCGGATCTCTGCGGAAATACTACTCCAAGACGCTGTAAAACCAATGAGAAAAATACAGATTAGACTTTAGTTTGCTAAATAGGTGTTCAAACTCCTAGACAATATCCTCATAACACCAGAAAGTTTCTGACGCCACAATAAAACTAAATACCATCAAGGACAGACCTTTGTGCGCGCATAAAATACATGCCGCATCATTCTGACATCAACACTTTCCTAGCGTACCCAGAAAAAGAAAAAAACAATTACCAGCAATTCCTGATATGCAGCATAATACTGAGGATATCTCGCTCTAGCACCGCCAAATGCTTCTTGCCATGTATCAATCAAAATAAGAACCTTCTCTTTGACTCGAAAATCAGGCTGCAGGTCACATACACGAGGAAATTTATGAAGAAACAACCTTTGTGAATAAAAAATTTAAGGGAGACGAATAAGAGAGCCAAGAGTTGAAAGAATAATGAATACTGACCTTCTTTTTCACTATCTTGACCATCTCATGCAAAACATCCTTCTCCGCAACATGCATATGCACAATGTCCCCACAATTCTTTATCACGGTCTCCAGTACCTGGTTCGTCAACGGATAATGATGGCACAGATTAGTTCTAACCTATAGTTTTTGCAAAGGAAAAACACACACATACACACATAACTGAACAGACTTATCCGACATCTTTTTCCGTTCCAGAACAAACCCAACTAAATCAACTTTGTGGTTGCCAGTGAATTAAGTTTTGAAAGCATCCGAATAAACCAAAGAAAAATGCCAAGTCCATTGCCAACGGCAAAATTCGGGAAAAGAACTGAGAATTTTTATAGAGTCAGGCCTGCACTTACCGTCAGAGCAAGGAGCTGAATCTTGGGGTTCTTACTGTTGATGCGCCTCTTCAAAACCTTTATGACATCTTTGGCTTGCCTGTTGAGTGGGGAGTAAGTAAGACACATGTAAGTAAGACAATATAAAAGTAAGGATTTGATGCAACCATTACTAAATGTCCAAGAACCCATTTTTCCTTCAGTCAATTCGTCAGTAGAATCAATAACTTCGCATACACTGCTACACTCTTAAGTCACGACAAAGCAAGATTAGCCAAGTACTCTTACGAGATATCAAAACTCAAATAGAGTTCACCACCACATGATTCGTGTAGTTAGAAGATGTTCAAGTGTTCCAACCATACCAACCGAATTTTCACCCCAGTTATAAATATAAAAAAAAAATATCGCCAATCGGAGTCCTCAAACATGAGGAGGTTCGATTAATAAGTGCTCAAGCAGTTCCGTAGCTGCTAGGATATATGGAAACTATCAGATTGCTCAACTCGGGGAGGAGGCAATCAAAACAACGAACGGAATTATCTAAGGTCAGCCGTACATTCCTAGGCGACTGTTGCAGTCCGACAAACTCCACGTACTCTATACCGGGCCCAAAATCCCAACAATCAACAAACTGGGCAGCGAAGAAGAGATAAAGGGACAACTGATAAGACAGCGTGGGGGAGAGGGGGTGATGGAACAGGCCGATGAACGGAGAGCAGGAACCCGTACCTTACCCCTTCCCCCGAGCCCCCGACACACCCACCCACCCTCTTGCCCAACCCACCCCGCGGAGCAGGTACCAAACGTTTCAGAGAGAGTTCACAGCACTTACCCGGGGTCGTTATTGAGGACATCGCAGATCTCGATATTCATAGCCCAGTCAGGGCCTATGAGCATGTCGCTGGTGGCCCGATCGACCAGCACAGTGGCAACGCTTGCCATGGCCGTCCGCTGCAACGGACCGGAGTTGGGGGAGGCAACCGCCGAAGTGCGGTGAATTGGGAGAACCGAACGGAAGGGTGGGGCAGTAATTCCTCGGGAGGACTCCCAGGCGATGAAGGGAGGTTCGATCGAGTGGTAGCGGGAAAATCGGGTCTTGGGAGAGTGAGTGAGAGACGGAGGGGAGGGGGAGGGGATCAGAACGGAGGGCTCGGTTCACGAAAAGGGCGACGGGTTAAAGGGGGTGACGAGAGGAAGAAAGGGCGGCGGAAGTGGGGATCGGCTGGTTTGATGGGCGGCGCCTCTTGGTCTCCGGTAGGGCCGACCGTGGGGTGTGTAGGACGGAGGTGAAAGAGAGAGGAGAAGATTGTTCTGTTCTGTCGCTTCTTCGCACGACCTTCGCGACCAAGCAGGTTGTGGGGAACCTGGGAGAGGAAGGGATAACCCAGTAAGTCCAACGCGGACTTTCTGCGTTTTGACAAAAACTCTTTTTGTAACTTTGTTATGGATGGATCCTTCCGTGTTTGGGAATAATACTGAGTACGGGTGTTGAGTATACTCAGGGGCTGTATTAATTGTATTTTTATTTTTATTTTACCGGCGGTGGCCTGGTAAAATCTGCGTGCCCTTGGAACAATATTTTGGAATGAAAAATCTGCGTGCCTAGGCCGACCTTAGCTCAGTTGGTAGAGCGGAGGACTGTAGTAGTTGCAGATAAATCCTTAGGTCGCTGGTTCGAATCCGGCAGGTCGGAACCATATTTTGGAATGAAAAATCTGAGTGCCTACGTCGAGACCTTCGCTTTTATTACGTTTAATTTAACTACACGCAGTTGGTAGAAAGATAAGTATCTTTTTTTAATAAAGAATGATGTGGAAAGAGAAAAAAGAAGTCAGTCAGAGTCCTTATTACCTTTTTCTACTTTCGATTGATTTCTTTTAGCTAGGAGCCCATTCGAGAGCTAGTGTGCTACCAGATATGGGTATGGACAGGATGTGGTAACTCTGGAATCACAAATCTATCTTTTACTTTCATTTTCCCGGTACAGCAGATTCCTTATTCGTCTTTATTTGACATACATAGCACGGCTGATAAAACAAGGCAGCATTTCGTGGGCCAACTTAGTTCTTTGGGAAATTAAGATGGAAACAGCATGAAATGGGATTGGGTTTGAAACGAGTAAATCACTTTTCTTTATGTATTTGGCATTTGTCCTTATAGCGCCAGAATATATTGGTGATGGGGGAGTCCAGTAGGCAGACCCTAGGAGAGAGGAGAGAGTGGAGAACAAAGTGATACAAAGTAGAAAGAAAAGTATGTGGTCGTTTGTGGCAAGAATGGGGTGCGAGAGAGACTCAGGAGGGTCCTCACACGAAATTTCCTCGGTATGAATAAATACATTTATTACGGATTTGAGAAACCCTTGCATCCCTGAAATAATGGATTATCTTGTGAGCATTAGATGTTATTATGGGATGATTTCTCTTCCCGCGGAGTTAACCATTAACTATATATTTATTCAATCAGTAGCTCGATCAATCAACTTAATGTGGTTGAACTAGATCTAAGATAAAGGAGAAGGAAATATAGCTAAGGCGGTTATTTGATTTCTTGATGTTGGAAAAAAAATTGATATAGAAATAGAATCAGACGATAGTAAAAGAAATGAGGGTATAGAACATGGAGGCGAAGGAGAGCAATCCTCTGCGCCACCAAGATAGTATGGGCTTCCGTACAGGAAATCCTTGTCATACCTTGATCTCAAAATCACAACTCTATCATGAGAATTAGGGCATCATGCTGGGATTAAGCTGAAATAAACCATATTTATAGCCTTTGATTTTTTTATCACAAACAGTTTTGACCATTTCATTACACAAGAGACATAAGTATGACAAAATAATTAGTTTAATGTAAATTGAAAATCAATTCTATTTGAGTGGGTGAACTCCTTGACAACCTTATATGTATGTTTACATGTATAGTGAAATTTACATATGTTCTTCTGACATTGGAATAAGAAATAGAGATACAACATTTGTACATATTATAACTTTTCCTACTATTCTCTACAAGCACCAATTCTTGCTAAACTTTGATATTGACTAACTTTACAATATAACTCCTTTGAGGGCATAGAGATCTCCATAAACTTACAAAATATGTTCAAGAGAGGGGAGAACAGTTGTCTCGGTTAAATGAAAATAAGTACTAGCCATAATTTGACAAAAATTGTAATACCCCTAACCTGGGTTATGGCTTAACCCTAGAAATTTTACTTAAGTAAGATAATTACAAACTCATTCTAATCTTGTGAAAAGAAATTAAGGCTTCTGGTGAAGTTTGTTTTCAAGTTTGAGCTTGATTGCAAACTATTTGTGCATTATATGAAAGTCTGAGTGAAAAGTGCAATTTACCCAAGATGAGGGGTTACATCGCAAAATATCACATGTGGAATGTGTTCCCAGTGTTTTAGTATCATAAGAAAGAGAATGATGCTAAGTGGTGGCTTGTAGAAAGCCTAAATCCCAAGTTATAACTTGTTTGAATAATGCTTGTGTTGTATGCACCAATTTTGGTACAAATTACAAATTAGCCAATGAATAGGGTTGGAATGCAAAATCACCACCTCTAGTGTAACCCTACTTCCTCTATGTATCTTTGGGAGGAAATAGAAATAAGGGGGCACTATGTTTGAATCACCATTGAGTGATGATACTCTTGGTAATGAAAGACCAAATGTGAGTTGAAGGCAAGAGCCTTATATGTGTTGTATCGAGTTGTAGACTTGATATGAGGAGCCCTATCGGACGAGGAGCCAAAGTAGGAGCCTCCTGTTGATTTTTTGAGCCTTACAAAAGGTCATGACGGGTAGAGAACCTCAAGGTAGGTGGCTCATGTCGAGTTGCAAAGCTCCTCACAAAAAGTGTATCACGTTGCTTATTTAATGAGATAAAGATGATATAACTTGCCCAACAAGATAAGTAAGGGACAAGATATTGTTTCTAGTGTTGGGTTTTAGGGGAGACAGAGAAGGTAGCGGAAACAACAATTTCTCCCCAACCCATACCGAGGAAACGTGTCAACGTCTATATATTAGGAAAGGATGGTTTGTGGAATCATACCTTGTCCCGAGGCTTGCTCGACGACAATACCTCGCGCAATGTGCGGTCTTCAACTCTAGTCTTGGACGGCGTCTGTGCAGCTCCTGGTCGCACCGGGACTGACGACTCCTCCTCCTACCAGACTGTCAGATGACAGTTGTCCTCCTGAGCGGCAGTGTCCTCCCGCCTCTGTAGTAGTCCACACGGACCACCTGGAACTCCACACTCCTTGTCCCATAAGGAAGTGGAAGGACTCACACCCTCCTGTTGACGTACTAGTCACCAACATGCTCTCATACTGCCAATTGCAACTGCAGTTGTCCTTCCCTTGCTACACCTCCCTTTTGCGGGAAGCACTTGCTTGGGCTCTCTCTCGGTTACCAAAACCAGAGAGAACGACAACTTGCAGAGCAACTGGTTGCACTGAGTTGTACCTGGAGAAGCCCCCAATACCCCTATATATATGAGGGTCATGGGACAGAGTTCTCCATCTCGGGCAATGCGGGACTAAAAGCAGGAGTAGAAGGGTTCGAGATTTTCCACAAAAAGCAACCGGTTCGCACCCTGAAACGATCGGTTCACAGCTGAACCGATCGGTTCGGCCATTGAGCCGATCAGCTGGACCTGAGCCGACCATTTGGGGCACTCCAATCGATCGGTTGCTGCCCTGAACCGATTGGTTCATGGTCCTAATCCGGCTCAAAAAGACTTTCCTTGTTTCTTTCCCAATTGGTATCGAATACCAATATTATTCCCAATCAAATTGGGCAATTGAGACAAAAGGAAAATTCTCACCGACCTGACTTTCCCAAGTTGCTCGATTGCACCAGTTGAATCGATCGGTTCAACACTTGAACCGCTCGTTTCACCCTGGGTTTGAGCCGACCGGTTCAGCAACCTCAGCCGACCGGTTCAACACTTGAGCCGATCGGTTGGGAGTGCAGGTTGTGCAGAATCAGTCAATTGTGATTTCAATCAATCCGATACTCCAATCAATGCGTCCAGCACCTTGAACAATATGATATTGAGCTATCGATTAATTGAGTGTTTAATTGAACTACTAAACTCCTTTAGTAATCAATCTAAACATTGCTTGTGGACAAAACTCCTCTTCCAGGTTAAATCCTATGTGTGACCCTGCAGGTCCATTTCACGTTGGCAGTGAAAGTTCATAACACTTATGACTTCACAAGCAAAGAGTGGTGCCTAGTCACACATCATTGCTACCCAAGTGAAAGTAGAAAGTTGGAGAACAACTTTCATCCTACAATCCGCGAATGGTGTTACAGTGAATGTATAATTCCTTTGTCACTGATATCCCGAATGAACTCAAGGCATGCAACAGTCATCTTGTCAATGTTCATTCACTTTCTTGATCTCAGAGTAGATTGAAAGAGATATGTATGACATCAATATCACATATCGATTCACACATGCGTGCGCACGCCTATCTCAATCCTACTCATCAAGTGGACTTGGATATCAAACTCCCTCAGGAGGGACAAATCCCATATCTATCACTCACCCCTCAAAAGCCCCATGTGTCAAAGCCACCCAATCATCACCTTTATAACAACCCATGTTTCAGGACTGCGTTTGATGATGTCAAAGTGTGCCCAACAACGTGTGTTGAGTGTAGTGATTTCAGGTCAAAGAATCACACTCACCACCATCACTGTGAGTACTGACTGTGACTACCATCTCATGGTTCCATGTGTCAAACTCGCGGTGGGTTTGTCCGGTATACTTGTTCTCTAACAAGTACCTATGTGTTTGGTTTGATATCTCTATATCATGACTAATGAGATTTTGTCATCAACCAACACCACAATCTAGTCTTGTGTGTCATTGTTGTCTATCTACCTTTCACAATGACATCCGACTAGGGACATAACAAGAATGTACAAACTCTTAGCATGTGTATGATCTCATCGTTCATGTCCTTAACCTGAAAGCATACGTCATTGAGTACTGTCATTCTCTAGACATTCAATCTGTTCTATCACTATCTCATATGACTGAACCATAATGAATTGGAAGCTTGCCTTTGATGTTTATCAAAACAATCTTAATGTATCCCACCAATCATCCCATGATTGGCTCTCAGGGCATACATACCAACAGACTCCCACTTGCACTGCGAGCCAATCACTCTTGAATCATATTCATAGTGATATTCAAACATGTCCCACATGTTACTGTGCTCTAGTGCCAACATAGTGAGTAATGGCAATACCTTGCCAAAGTCAGTATAAATTGCATGTCTCTCATCTCTTCGATGTACGTCGCACGTATGAGATGGAGTTGTTGTAATATGCGATCTAGTATTCCATTGCTAACCTTTAGCCACATTGCATGATCAAGGATTCCAAACTTGTCATCAATGAGTGGAATATAAGTTCATGAACTTTCAGATCCATATAGTATCCACTCCTGTTCACTAACACACAGATACTCGACATTTCCCTTTTAAATGGTTTTATTGGAACACCTCCAATTATCAACAAATTTTCACTTTTATACATCCTATGTATATTTTGTGATTAATTTTCTGTCCTTTCAGAAGTTCGCATCAATGTAACTCTTTACATCTAACTCTTCCTTATCTCCATAGAACTAGTACTTCCCAAGTACTTATCAAGTTCTTATGGTATTCCAGTAACCCTTACTGGAAGTCGACAGACATCCGCTCGTCATGTCCTACATACGAGTTATCAGGATGAGCACATCATATTGCCATGTCCTACATACAAGATGATGAATGCATTTTATTCTTGCCATGTCATACATGCAAGACAATGGGATGATTACGTACATGATAGATCCATATCTATTCTTAGTGTTCCCATTCTTCATAAGAATTGGACACTTGGCCTTGGGATACTAATATCCATATAACATGGACAAGTTTTCTCCCACTGAATCTGTGCATACTGAACCCTTCAGTACAGATTGCCAATGTATGCTTTCTCTTTCCAGGTCAAGAGATTTTTCGAGAACTATCTCTATAGATCTATATTCCTATCATATAGGAAACATCTCTATCTTCCTTAAAGATAATTTCCACTTTTGGATTTCCATTTTAGAACATTTCCATTTGACATCAACATGTGGAATGTGAATACGCTCCCACTAAATCACAGATCCCTTCTTTATCTTTGACATATCAGTCAAACCCTTTGACTATATCATCAAAGTAAATATCCAATTTTGAGTTGCTTGTACTCAATCAATCATATTGATTAGTCCATTGTAACTTTTAGACTTCATTTGCATTAGTGGATTCATAAACCTTATAGGTTGTGTCACGTACACATCCTAGTTTATTCCTCATAGGAATGTGGTTTTAGTATCCATATGTCTTAGTCATTAAGTTGCAATTAACAAGCATCATCCTTCTTAAAATGTTATCCATGTGTCTTAATACTTAAGACTTATTTGCACTTATGGACATGATCCAATGAGTGCTACCATCAAGGTCATACCTTATGGCTCACATGGAAGTCATTTAGGATGTAATGGTTTTATACCATAACTCAAAATCTGATTCCTCATATTCATCTAGATAGTTGACTCATCATATGAACAACTCATCACATGGATAATTGAGGTGTATCTGTCAAGGATATACGAACTCACAACTCCTTGTGATTCTTAATGTCCTTTATTAGTTTGGGGTATTCATTTATTAATAAGAATTCAGTTATTTTGATAAACATTCTCTAACTCCTTAGAGTATGATTCCTTCTTGATTTAGACATCACCATGCCTTAATCATGAGTTCACTATGATACACTATCATAATCACTCATAAGGATCTCAAACATTTGGTCCAAGTATTTCATTCATTAATCTCATCAAGAATTAATACTTTACCAAATTTGTACTTCATCTATGATAATCTTGAACACTTCAAGATATTCATATTGGTATTTCTCTGAACACCATTTGAAATATTAGCATTTGTTCCAATAGGTATGTAAATAAATCACATGTATTATACCTAATAGGACAATCATGTCCAAGATATTCATGTCTCTTACTGGTTCTCTAACCAAAAGAGTCTAGATTTATCCATCATATGGAAACTAGAAATGAATTTCTCATGATTGATGCTAATTAGATTGTTTGAGTTATCTATAACTTTCAGGTATCATTTTTTCTTATGCATATCAAATGCCACAAGATAAACAAGGCATTGCCACAAAGATCATATCTTTATAAATTGAAACATCTCTTTATTAATTGCCATCATTGTCATACAATATGCAAAAATAAAGTGTTTCTATCTATTGGCAAATATGAAATAGCAGTTCATAACTGTATTACATGCCTTGTAGGCTGAAAATAAACTAAAGTACTCCTATCTATGCCGGCAACACTTGCCCCAATTATGAGTGCTTTACACTTTACATCTTGGTATCATATACCTCAAAATGTGTTACAAGTTTATTTACATGACACCTTCAAGTAGAGGTTTTAGTTGCCTCCTTCTTCTTTTGTTCTTCCAGGTAGAGAGGACAATTCCTTTTCCAATGTTCTGGCTTTTGACAATGGTGGCAATTTCCTTTCTTGGACACGCCTCCCTTGGCCTTGAGAGCTGAAGACGTCTTGGGCTCCTGGCTAGCATCAGAACCTTTCTTAGCTTTGCCCTTGCCCTTGCGCTTGGACTTGCCTTTCTTGCCCGTGATCACCATCACAGACTTCGGCTTGTCCTTCTTCATCTGTAACTCGGCTGTCCTCAACATGCCCAACAACTCTGACAGTGGCCTATCAAAGTTGTTCATGTTGTAGTTCATCACAAACTGACTGTAAGATTCTGGCAACGATTGCAGTATCACGTCAGTGCCCAACTCTTGGCTTAGTGGAAATCCCTGTCTCTGCAGGTTCTCCACATACCCAATCATCTTGAGTGTGTGAGGACCAACTGGATCTCCTTCTGTCATGACGCACTTGAACAGCGCCCTAGAAACATTGTATCTCTCTTGTCGTGCCTGATCTTCATACATGTTTCTGAGATGTTGAATCATCTCAATGACACCCATGTGCTCATGCTGTCTCTGCAACTCATGGTTCATTGAACATAGCATCAAGCACTTTGCATCAATGGCATCATCAGAATGCTTCTTGTAAGCATCGCTTTTTGCCTTTGGTGCATTAGGAGTGGGTTCCTCTGGAATTGGAGTATCCAGGACATAGAGCTTACGCTCTTGAGTGAGAACAATTCTCAATGTCCGATACCAGTTGTGGAAGTTTGTCCCATTTAGCTTGTCCTTGTCAAGGACCGATCATAAAGAAAAGTTGTTGTTGTTTCTTTCCATTTGTACTACAAAAAGGAAAATATGCAATTTTAGTCCAAAAACTCATTTTTGACTTGTTTGATTGATTTGAAAGTTTGACGATATAATCAGGCCTTTAATTAATTATCGCTCCCACTAGTTTACTTCAAATTGATAGACCTAACCATCAATTCGAAAGATTGCAGTGTACAACCTTCTAGTGGGCAAGATCCTGAAATCCTCTAAGTTATGAGTCAGCTAGGTTGATCGCCCACAACTTAGATCTCTCAGGTAGGCAACTTTTGCCAATTGCATCATATGCAACTCTTGATAAGATGTCATATGCAACTCCTTGCCATGAGAATCTCCATGCCTCAAGGTGCTAGATCCTATCTAGGTCACCTTGTTAAGTCCGACCCAAAGCAAACACGATGAATATGCACCCTGCTAGGGCAGACCCACACATTCATCCTTCACGCTTTCACGAGATAGATGGTGCACCACGCTAGGGCATGCCCACACTTGGTCGATCAATCTTTTTATGTGTGTCGCATTTGGAAGGCATCTAAAACTTAATATTTAATGAGGGATTTGGTTTTATATGCATATACATATCCAATCACCACAATACATAGTACGTATCATATACATGTTATATCCCACAGAAAACATGCACAAACGATAAAAAAGTGATGATTATGGCCATCCTAATGTGATTCCTCGAGCCAAGAGGAATCACGGTCATCTAGGTCTACATCACATGCAACCTGTATAAGATGAAATCTGTGTCTTTGCCTTCCGAGTTGATCAACTCATCTCATGAATGATCTCCTCTCTCTGGCCGGTCGTCTGGGTGCCACCAGCCGATCGGTTGGCTCCTCCAACCGATCGGTTCGCCTGGTCGTCGTGCATCTCTTCATGGCTGCCACCCGCTCGTCTTGCTCCTCGAACCGGTCATCAACCGATCGGTTCACTCCTTGAACCGACCGTCTGGAACGTCAATCGATCGGTTCACTCCTTGGATCCTGGATGGGTGACTTAGGTGCTCTAGAGGGGGGTTGAATAGAGCTGAAAGCACTTAAACAAAATTCATTAAACCTTCAAGATATATTGCAAGATAAGGTTGCTAAATAGGTAATTTGAGTGCAACTAAATCATGCATAGCAAGGATAAGAGAGATTGAACATGCACCAAATTAGACAAGCTATTTAGAGTGGTTCCAGACTTCAAACTAGAAGTGTGTCAGTCCACTTGCCTAGAGAGGTCAACCTCTAGGACTTCCAACAATTGCACTCTTATATTCACTTAATAAGACATACAATACATGACCAACAAAGGACTTACCTATCCAATACAAAGAGTCTTCAACCTTACCAAGGACTTACCCACTTTGCAAGAGTCTTCGGCCTTCTCCAAGGACTTACCCACTCTTGCACAAGTCTTCGACCTTGCAGGAATTACCCACTCTTCTTGGATCTTCCGCCTTTGACTTCACCTTCACTCGGAGAAGCTTTCCACCAAGGTCTTACCCACTTGAGCTTGAGTCTTCTGCCTTCTCCAAGGGCTTACCCACTCTAGCTCCAAGTCTTTAGCCTTGATCTTCACCAAGGGACTCCTTCCCTTGTTCTTCTTCACCTCTCTTGGACAAGAGAGAGAACCTTCATCTTCAAGATAGGACATGAGAGATGGGGAGGTGGTGGAAGTGAGAGCCTCACAAGATATACAAATAAGACTAGCTCTCTTACAAATCTCCTACTCACTCTAATGGATGTAGCAAGTGATTAAGCTTAGAGAGAGAGGAGGCTGTAGGAAGCACTCAACTATAGAATAGGAACCTCACAAAGAGTTTGCAATGAATGCTCAACCTTGGAATGAAGCCCAAGGGGTCCTATTTATAGTTGGGGATGCCTCTTAGACTTTGGGAACACTTAGGAATGAAAACTAGCCGTTTTACAAGTTGCAACGGATCTATTTTGGGTCCCAACAAAATCTCCAACGGTTGGATTTGCTTTTTCTGCATTCCAGTACAGTCTGATCGGCCGAGTTTCCATAAAGGCAATTCAGTCAAACCGTGGATCGGCTGAGTTTGCAACTCAGCCGAATGGTGGATCAGCTGAGTTTGCAACTCGGCCGAATCCCACAAAAGTTCCAGATTTCATGGATCAGCCGAGTTTGTAATTCGGCCGACAAAAACCCTGTTGGGAAATTTTGGAACTTTTGTTTGACCATACAAACGATGGATTTTTGTGTCCCAATAATTTTTCTAAGCTTAATTACAAGTCATACAATCATTACAAGTGATTACAAAGCAATTCTAAGGTCATTTACATAGAGATCCCAAATCGCACACTTGTAGCTATTTTGACTTGTCTTTTCTCCAATTTGATATGCGCAAGTTAGGGCATTTGGAGTGTGTCTAAACCTAATCTGAAATCACTCAATGTAGAAGCATTAGACACCAATATGTGGAATGGTTAGTCATCATCAAAACAAGGGTGTAGTCAATTTAGACGTGAGTCAACATTGACCTAATTGACCTTGAGTCAACATTCTCCCCCTTTTTGAAGATGACAAACCATTCCATAAATGTATTGAAAGCTTGTACGTAAAATCATACCTTCGGAGAAACCTAGGGGTTTCAATAGGATTGAGCTCATATGCTCCCCCTCAATTGATGCGCATGAAGCTCTCATACTCCCCCTCAATTGATGCTATTTCTCCTGCATGGTTAGCTTTCATAACATTTATAGAAACTATGTCTTCTACTCATATATGTTCTACACATATATGTCTTCTCCCATTTAACTTCTCCCTTTTACATGGACACGCTTCTTTGCTTCATGTAAGACATGCCTTCTCCCTGTTGTCAAAAGAAGACATATCTTTCTCCCCCTTTGTCATTTCAAAAAGGTGGGGGTGTGAAGAAACTAAGAAACACCACTTGTTAAGAGAAAGAAGATAACAAAAGTTATATAAGGAGAGTAGAAGAGCAAAGATAGGGGCTTGTCCAAGCATAGAAAGAAAAGCAAGTTAAAGCATATACTTGAACAACCCAAAAATGCAAGATAAAGTGCTACAGAAAAACAATAAATCACAATTTTGACCCTCAAGATGATGGAATTTGACCAAAAACCATCGGAGCTCATGATGAAGCAATGAGTCTTGCTCAGAAGGTCGTTTCTGCATGAAAAACACTAGTCTTGCACCAAAAACTGAAACTGGAGCAAAATGTGCATAAAATCCAAAACTTACTCCAATTTCTACATATAATGTAGCTCTATGTGCCCTGCATCACAATGTTATGCAAGCAACTCAAGATAGTAGATATGCAATTCAAGGAACAATCTTGAGCATGTATTAGATAAGATACAAGCATAACATATAGATGATCAAAGATACCAATTATTGACAGGGTTAGAACTACATGTATATGAACTACTAGTAGATGATATCACAAGTTAGGACTACTAGTAGGATCTAGATCATAGAAAGAGATACACAAGATAAAGCAAGCTATGAGTAGATATAGAGATATATCCAAACCAAGAGATATGCAATTTTAGAAGTATGAGAGGATATAACTCACTATATATGCATCCTTACCATAAGATGATTACCCCTAAGAACCTCAAGGTTGTATCAAAACAAGATATACACCGAGATAGATGTAGCAAGTTAGAGTACAACGGAAGTAATTTTTAGACACAACCAAGAGATCCAAAGCGACCATCATCAAAACCTGCAAAACAACTCAAAGCAAGTAATTGCAACATATAGATTTACCAATTTAGAGCAATTAGATAGATAAAGTTGTAAGCAAGATAGACAATGTAGAACAAGGCAATATGCATATATAAAGATACCAAGGGAGTGCCAAAGAATAAGTCTATTGGTTGAGAAAAGCTAGTTTAGAGAGAAATTCTCATCCAATAAGCCAATTGTGTATTCTGTGCACAGTGCTATCGGTCGAGTTTTGTGTATGGACAACTCGACCGATGACAGCTGTTGGCAACACTCTTGGTGCCTATCGGTCGAGTTTCAATAGGGCAAACTCGACCGACAGAGCAGTTGTCAACAAGCACACCTATTTTATAAAAACATATTTAAAGGCATGCTAAAAATACAAACCATATCCAAACATGTCTAAGCAAGTTAGAAATGCACTATAGAAGCATTAGAAACAGTTTTTGAGCAAGAGTGTGAAGAGAATCACAAAATACCACTTTTAACTCAAAAACCATATGTATAGTGCACACTAACTTGACAAAAACAAGTTAGGATTGGTTATAAGCAATAAAACCTTACCTTTGTGCTTACCATTCCTTTTTCCAATTGTTGTCACCCTCTACACATCTCACCTTTCTTCTTTCATGTGGATTGAGAAGTCAATTTTCAATATAGTGGTTCAAGTCAATCCATTTGCAAGTACCTACAAGAAGAAAGATGAAATGGTCCCCAATCATGTTTTTGGGTCCGGAGGAGTTAGCTTAGCAACCCAAATCCTATTGTTCTTGGGTGCTTTCCTAAAAGGACAACAAGTAGAATAATGACCTAATTCATTGCAATAGTTGTATGTGCCCATAGTCTTGGAACTAGAGGATTCTCCATGGAATATTGGAGGTCCTTTATCTTTGTTGTTCCCTTGACTACCATCATACCCTAAACCATGTCTACCAATTTGTTTAGTAGTATGGTCTAGGATTTGATTAAGATTCTTTTTACCAACTAAGAATCTTTGCAAAGAGGATCTTAAACTATCATTATCATGCTTAAGAGAAGCAATAGTAGAAGACAATTGATTAATGTTATCTCTAGCATGTAGAAGATTATTTTCGAAGCAAAGAGTTTTAGTTAAATAAGAATCTCTATCAATATGAAGAGCAACAATATCATTCTCTCTATTAGTAGAACTTGAACAAGATTCATGCCCATTGATTTTAGCAAGCAAGGAGGCATTTTCAGATTTAAGCACCACTAATTCTCTTTGATAAGAATATATTTCTTTTCTCCTAGCATCATCAATAAGCTTGAGTTCTACGTTTTAAGTTTTAAGAGTATCAAGCTTATGCATGAGAGAATCATCAATTAAAGTATGCTCTTCATTAGAACTAGGCATGAGAGGTTGAGCTTCCAGAAATTTAATCTTATCAAGTAAACTAGCATTTTCAAGTTTAAGAGAGTCTACTTGGCTAAGACTATCATTTTTATCATTAAGCAAGCAAGAATTTGCATGTTCAAGATCATTTAATTCTACATACAAATTATCAACAATTTTAGCAAGCTTTTTCTTTTTCTTTTGAGAAGACTTAAGAGATGCACAAATATCATGAATGAGATCAATCAAGGATTCTTTATCTAAAGAGTCTAGATTTACCTCATTTGAGTCTTCACTTGTTGATGCTACAAGAGCAAAATGACATTCTCCTTCATCACTAGAGCTTGAGCTTGATCCTTCACATGAATCTTCACTTGATCTTGAGTTGGAGGAGCCACTTGAGCTTGAGTGCCATTTCTCCTTGTAAAGATGGGTCTTTTTGCCTTGTGGGCAATCTTCCTTGTAGTGACCCTTCTTTCCACATGTGAAGCACCGGATGGAGGAGGACTTGCCTTTGTAGAGTCTACCCTTGGAGTACATGGCATCTTTTTTAGCTTGAGAGGGTGGAGAGACTTTTTCCATGATAGCTTCAATTTGAGCCTTTATTTCAGCCTTCTTCATTTTCTTTAGCTCTTTCTTCTCTTGTCTTTCTACTTCCTCCCTCTTGTCAAGTGTAGCTTCATGTGCTTGAAGATTTCCAATGAGCTCTTCAATAGGAATATCCCTAAGCGACCTTGCTTCTTCAATGGAAGTCACCTTGGATTCCCACCTCTTTGGGAGAGTTCTAAGGATCTTTGAGTTGATCTCTCCACTAGACATGGGATGTCCTAGAACAACAAGACCATTAAGGATAGTGTTGAGCCTTGAGTACATGTTGGCTATGCTCTCCTCCTTTCCCATCTTGAAGTTCTCAAGCAACCCTTTGAGCATGTAGACTTTGCTTTCCTTCACTTGATCTGTCCCTTCATAAGTGATGCAAAGCTTTCTCCATACCTCATAGGCCGTCTCACAAGAGGAAATCCGGTTGAACTCGGTGGGGGTCATGGAGGCATAAAGGATGTGCATGGCTCTTGCATTCAAGGTTGCTTTCATCAAGGTGGCTTCATCCCATTCTTCAATGTTTGTCTTTGGTAGAATGTATGGGTTGTTCACCATTTGCCACATCTCGAGACTTGATCCTTGGATGAAGAATTGAAGTCTTCTTCTCCAATAGAGGAAGTTGCTCCCATTGAATATTGGAAGGCTGGTCGAGAGTCTCCCTCCTAGGTAGTCACCCATCTTCTCCTACTTGTAGAAGTATGCTTGGAGAAGACCCGCTCTGATACCACTTGTTGGATCCTGGATGGGTGACTTAGGTGCTCTAGAGGGGGGGTGAATAGAGCTGAAAGCACTTAAACAAAATTCATTAAACCTTCAAGATATATTGCAAGATAAGGTTGCTAAACAGGTAATTTGAGTGCAACTAAATCATGCATAGCAAGGATAAGAGAGTTTGAACATGCACCAAATTAGACAAGCTATTTAGAGTGGTTCCACACTTCAAACTAGAAGTGTGTCAGTCCACTTGCCTAGAGAGGTCAACCTCTAGGACTTCCAACAATTGCACTCTTATATTCACTTAATAAGACATACAATACATGACCAACAAAGGACTTACCTATCCAATACAAAGAGTCTTCAACCTTACCAAGGACTTACCCACTTTGCAAGAGTCTTCGGCCTTCTCCAAGGACTTACCCACTCTTGCACAAGTCTTCGGCCTTACAGGAATTACCCACTCTTCTTGGATCTTCTGCCTTTGACTTCACCTTCACTCGGAGAAGCTTTCCACCAAGGTCTTACCCACTTGAGCTTGAGTCTTCTGCCTTCTCCAAGGGCTTACCCACTCTAGCTCCAAGTCTTTAGCCTTGATCTTCACCAAGGGACTCCTTCCCTTGTTCTTCTTCACCTCTCTTGGACAACAGAGAGAACCTTCATCTTCAAGATAGGAAATGAGAGATGGGGAGGTGGTGGAAGTGAGAGCCTCACAAGATATACAAATAAGACTAGCTCTCTTACAAATATCCTACTCACTCTAATGGATGTAGCAAGTGATTAAGCTTAGAGAGAGAGGAGGCTGTAGGAAGCACTCAACTATAGAATAGGAACCTCACAAAGAGTTTGCAATGAATGCTCAACCTTGGAATGAAGCCCAAGGGGTCCTATTTATAGTTGGGGATGCCTCTTAGCCTTTGGGAACACTTAGAAATGAAAACTAGCCGTTTTACAAGTTGCAACGGATCTATTTTGGGTCCCAACAAAATCTCCAACGGTTGGATTTGCTTTTTCTACATTCCAGTACAGTCTGATCGGCCGAGTTTCCATAAAGGCAATTCAGCTGAACCGTGGATCGGCTGAGTTTGCAACTCGGCCGAATGGTGGATCGGCTGAGTTTGCAACTCGGTCGAATCCCACAAAAGTTCCAGATTTCATGGATCGGCCGAGTTTGTAATTCGGCCGACAAAAACCCTGTTGGGAAATTTTGGAACTTTTGTTTGACCATACAAACGATGGATTTTTGTGTCCCAATAATTTTTCTAAGCTTAATTACAAGTCATACAATCATTACAAGTGATTACAAAGCAATTCTAAGGTCATTTACATAGAGATCCCAAATCGCACACTTGTAGCTTTTTTGACTTGTCTTTTCTCCAATTTGATATGCGCAAGTTAGGGCATTTGGAGTGTGTCTAAACCTAATCTGAAATCACTCAATGTAGAAGCATTAGACACCAATATGTGGAATGGTTAGTCATCATCAAAACAAGGGTGTAGTCAATTTAGACGTGAGTCAACATTGACCTAATTGACCTTGAGAAGGCAACGGAAACAAAAATTTCTCCCCCAACCCATACCGAGGAAACGCGTCAACATCTATATATTAGGAAAGGATGGTTTGTGGAATCATACCTTGTCCCGAGGCTTGCTCGGCGACAATACCTCGTGCAATGCGCGGTCTTCAAGTCCGGTCTTGGACGGCGTCTGTGCAGCTCCTGGTCGCACCGGGACTGACTCCTCCTCCTCCTACCGGACTGTCAGATGATAGTTGTCCTCCTAAGCAGCAGTGTCCTCCTGCCTCTGTAGTAGTCCACACGGACCACCTGGAACTCCACACTCCTTGTCCCACAAGGAAGTGGAAGGACTCGCACCCTCCTGTTGATGTACTAGTCACCAACACGCTCTCCTACTGCCAATTGCAACTGCAGTTGTCCTTCCCTTGCTACACCTCCCTTTTGCGGGAAGCACTTGCTCGGGCTCTCTCTCGATTACCAAAACCAGAGAGAACGACAACTTGCAGAGCAACTGGTTGCACTGAGCTGTACCTGGAGAAGCCCCCAATACCCCTATATATATAGGAGGGTCATGGGACATGGTTCTCCATCCCGGGCAATGAGGGACTAAAAGCAGGAGTAGATGGGTTCGAGATTTTCCACAAAAAGCAACCGGTTCGCACCCTGAAACGATCGGTTCACAGCTGAACCGATCGGTTCGGCCATTGAGCCGATTAGTTGGACCTGAGTCGACCGTTTGGGGCACTCCAACCGATCGGTTGGTTCCCTGAACCGATCGGTTCATGGTCCTAATTTGGCTCAAAAAGACTTTCCTTGTTTCTTTCCCAATTGGTATCAAATACCAATATTATTCCCAATCAAATTGGGAAATTGAGACGAAAGGAAAATTCTCACCGACCTGACTTTCCCAAGTTGCTCGATTGCACCAGTTGAACCGATCGGTTCAACACTTGAACTGCTCGTTTCACCCTGGGTTTGAGCCGATCGGCTCAACACTTGAGCCGACCGGTTCAACAACCTCAGCCGACCGGTTCAACACTTGAGCCGATCGGTTGGGAGTGCGGGTTGTGCACAATCAGTCAATTGCGATTTCAATCAATCCGATACTCCAATCAATGCGCCCAACACCTTGAACAGTATGATATTGAGCTATCGATTAATTGAGTGTTTAATTGAACTACTAAACTCCTTTAGTAATCAATCTAAACATTGCTTGTGGACAAAACTCCTCTTCCATGTTAAATCCTATGTGTGTGACCCTGCAGGTCCATTTCACGTTGGCAGTGAAAGTTCATAACACTTATGACTTCACAAGCAAAGAGTGGTGCCTAGTCACACATCATTGCTACCCAAGTGAAAGTAGAAAGTTGGAGAACAACTTTCATCCTACAATCCGTGAATGGTGTTACAGTGAATGTATAATTCCTTTGTCACTGATATCCCGAATGGACTCAAGGCATGGAACAGTCATCCTGTCAATGTTCATTCACTTTCTTGATCTCAGAGTAGATTGAAGGAGATATGTATGACATCAATATCACATACTGATTCACACATGCGTGCGCACGCCTATCTCAATCCTACTCATCAAGTGGCCTTGGATATCAAACTCCCTCAGGAGGGACAAATCCCATATCTATCACTCACCCCTCAAAAGCCCCATGTGTCAAAGCCACCCAATCATCACCTTTATAACAACCCATGTTTCAGGACTGTTTTTGATGATGTCAAAGTGTGCCCAACGACATGTGTTGAGTGTAGTGATTTCAGGTCAAAGAATCACACTCACCACCATCACTGTGAGTACTGACTGTGACTACCATCTCATGGTTCCATGTGTCAAACTCACGATGGGTCTGTCCGGTATACTTGTTCTCTAACAAGTACCTATGTGTTTGGCTTGATATCTCTATATCATGACTAATGAGATTTTGTCATCAACCAACACCACAATCTAGTCTTGTGTGTCATTGTTGTCTATCTACCTTCCACAATGACATCTGACTAGGGACATAACAAGAATGTACAGACTCTTAGCATGTGTATGATCTCATCGTTCAGGTCCTTAACCTGAAAGCATACGTCATTGAGTACTGTCATTCTCTAGACATTCAATCTGTTCTATCACTATCTCATATGACCGAACCAGAATGAATTGGAAGCTTACCTTTGATGTTTATCAAATCAATCTTAATGTATCCCACCAATCATCCCATGATTGGCTCTCAGGGCATACATACCAACATCTAGGTTATCCCCAAGACTTTTGCATGGCAAGATATACATGTGTGCATGCATGGCCACGTGTCAACCATGCATGAACACGTGTCATCTAGTAGCTTAAGGTGAAGACACCTCTTATATGCTTTCTCTCATGAAACCAAGTATATATACTCCACCTTTCACCAACTTATGAAAGTTTACGATCCTCATAACCATTTCCCATGGAGATATCGTGCAAAGACCCTTAGGTATCATGAAAAGAAGCTGAAGGAGCTAGGAGAGATCAAGCATCAAGCTTTAGGTAAGGCTTTGGTCACCTTCAACCTTGGTTGAAGTAGGATATCGGGTTCTGGATATTCTTTTCTTTCCTTCTTCAACAAGTACTTAACTATGGTGATCTCTTTCCATGGAGGAGTTGTGAATGAGCCTGGACCTTGGAGAAACTCTTCTTCAACCTTAGGACGTGAAGCTTTGGAGCTTGGAGTTTTTAAGCTACTCACAAGGTGGGTTATATAACTTGAACCCTATCATGTTATTATTCATCACCAAAATGCTATACTTAATGAACTACTTTTAATTCCAAAATCCTTTGAAATAGTGAATGAAATTATGAGTTCTAGTAGTTGCCTAGACCTGTTGCCATGAACTTTAACTGTTAGAACGGAGGTCTAGAGCTTGAAGAAGATGGTATCACTTTATAAAGTGATATCGGGTTCAAGCATGCACACAAGTAGCTCTAACCCGATATTGGTATGTATGGACATTTCTTGCACGATATGCTTGCATGATATGCATGCCCGATATGCTTGCATGTTATGCTTGCACAATATGTCTGGACGATATGCTTGCACGATATGAAGTCAAGAATAGACTCTATGCACGATATAAGGTCTAAAGTATACTTGAAAGCCGATATGAAACCCTAATTTGGATAACCCGATATAAGTAAAGAATAGCAAGTGCTCTTGCACGATATGATCATGTAATGTATCTTTGGTACCTGATACCTTAAAGTACACACATCTGATGCACGATATGAATACTTAAGTAAACCCTAATGTATGATTCAAGGTATGGATTCAAGAACAAAGTGTAACCCAGTATGGATGGAATACATCTACCCGATATGAAACCCTAGATAGGGTTAACCCGATATGAAGATGGATGCTAGCTCATACATGATATGAGTCATGCTTGTTGCATGATATGAGAGATACCCCACTTATCCTTATGCACGATACAAGTCTAAACTACACCTCTTACACGATATGGAGGTAATGAACATTCTAATCAACATAGAGTTGGAAACCTAAGATGATGGGTAAACCGAGATGAGCGGTGAATGATACCACATGTATGGGATGAATGATATCTCTAGATTGATAAAGAATAGCACCTACTTTTATCTTGTGAACGATATGAAGTTCAAACTCATACTTCATGCACAATATGGCATGATGTAACCTATTTAGTGGAAAACCCTAGATGAGGGATTGGAATCTGATATACCCCCTTTTTGTGTAATGAATGGTGGTATGAGAATTTAATAAGATAATTAGCTGGTCAAGTAAATATATGATAAGGATGATCCTTGAAGGAATGAAGGGGATATGAGTTTTAGGGTCTACCTAAAATGGTAACCCGATATGCTACCTAAGATGGATGCCCGATATGCTACCTGATATGGATGCCCGATATGGGGCATATCTTGTGCACAATATGACACTAAGCACACAGCTTATATCTAATATGGGGTCAAGCATCTAGCTCATACCCGATACAAAACTAATCTGAAGTAATAAGATCTAAGTGATAGTCCATATGATGTGAGTACATGATATGCTGATTAGGGTTTACACCCTCAAAACATGACATGGTGATGTGGTTATACCACATGCCGATATGAATACATGGCATAAAGTAAAGGATGTGGTTTAAAGTATAATATGATAACACACATCTTGATACGAATATGGAAGTGACACGTCAATCATGGGTGATTGATTGAGTGTCATATGTTGAATGTGGTGTTAAATGAAAGATAATGTGAATTGTTAATGATGGACTAATATTCCTCAAAGAGGAGGATTGAATCAGAAGTATGATGTATTCGGTATCCTAGTAAGGATGAGAGAGAAACACATGCTTGTGTTTTTAATCATTTAATGATAAATGATGAGAAAATATATAAGTATGATTGAATACTTATGATATTAATGTATGCTCCTACATGTGTGGAGCAATGAATTAGGATTTGGATTAATAATATGAACATGAAACCCTATTCGGCTATAAAGGGAAACCCTAACCCTAATGATGGGAAGGTTGTATTTCTCTTATTGCATAAGCCTTGTAAGGCATGTTAAATACTTGTATAACAAGTATAATGTGTAATGGCCTTGTGAGCCATATGAACAAGTTGTTGCCTAATGAGAGGTGACAAGATGTGTAATGGCCTTGTGAGCCATATGAATAAGTTGTTGCCTAATGAGAGGTGACAAGATGTGTAATGGCCTTGTGGATCCATATGAATAAGTTTTTGCCTAGTGAGAGGTGACAAGATGTGTAATGGCCTTGTGATCCATATGAATAAGTTGTTGCCTAATGAGAGGTGACAAGATGTGTAATGGCCTTGTGATCCATATGAATAAGTTGTTGCCTAGTGAGAGGTGACAAGATGTGTAGTGGCCGTGTGAGACATATGAATAAGTTGTTGCCTAGTGAGAGATGACAAGATGTGTAATGGCCTTGTGAGCCATATGGAATACTTGTACTACAAGTAAAATAAATACCTGGGTTTGAGGACCTAGAGGTAATGATTATAAGTTATAAAGATAACAATGTTGTGTGATGATCCAAGGGTTTGAATACCCAGATCTACTAATCATAATAATGATAATGTGAAGGGATGAGAACTCCCAGTAATGTGATGAGGGATTGAGATCCTGAGTATCATGTGTCTTAAAGAGTTGAAAAATACGTGATAAGTGTATTACACATTTCTTTGTAGCATTATTGTGATTAATAATGATAACTTGTTTGATGCTAAAAGAATGTTGTAATACATGTAATACATCATTAGGAACTATAAAATGTTGCCCTGACCATAGATCCATCAGCGTCAGAATTAGCTGAATGGTGAAATGGGTTCCCCGTGGCATAACCCGAAATGCATATTTTTGAATATGTGGAGGCATGGAGCCTAAGTGTCCATGACTCAATAATGTCATAATAATGTATCAATAAGAGAATGGTGAACTAACCCGTGGCTCAGAGCATGGTGCCCCTATGACCATGGCTCAAGAGCATGGTGCCTATATGACCATGGCTCAGAGTATGGTGCCTAAGTGACCATAACTCAATAAATGGGGACGGTTGTCGTAGATGTTTCTCCTAAGAGAGCACAGTTGACGTTGTAGCTCTAAGCGAGGATGTCTATGTACCCTGGCACAACTATATTGCAACAGACACAAGATGTTCTGCTAAGCCTAAGTGGTCTTGTACTGACCGAGACAAGGGAGGTCATGGTAACCGACTCTTCTATTGACCTTGTATGGTACTGACTTGTGAGTTGTGAGAAGTTTTTGGTCAGTTGGAGATGAACGTGGTATGCTTCATCTCCTCAGGGTATAAGTGTGATTGTAAAATATGTTCAGTCGTGTGGCTTATCTACTTAAGGATTGAATATGGAAAACATTGTTTGATGCGCAATATAGTTATACATCTTAAATTGATAGATGTTATTTATGTTTCATTACATTCCTTGCAAAGTAGATAGATGATTTATAACTCTACCATGGGTATATGCAATGTTCTCCTTAAGAAAGGAGATTATCTTATTCTATTCATACAATGATTAATCCTGCATGTTAAATATAAAAGAACCCCTGCTCAATTTTATAATGTTTATCTACAATAATAATATGATTGGCGGAGAGTTATATCTCTCGCTGGGACAATTGTCTCACCCTGTGGGATCCACAATTTTTAGGTGGACAAGCATGAAGCGGTGGGGATCTTTTTGCAAGGGAGGAACAACAGCTGAGGCAGCAGTGACAACTTAGGTTGAGTGTACTGTCTGTCGTGTCTTGTAAATAGAAGTCCTATGTGTCGTATCTATACTCTCAGGTCCTTGGAGTTGGTTTGTAATGGTTCCATGAACAATCTGAGATTTTGGCTTGTATGCCTCGAAGTTTTATGTTGCTCCAATATGTGTTTTGATAGAGCAATTGTTATATGTTGTCCTCGAGATGAAATGAAACAATGTTGTACAATGTAAATCATGACATGTATGAGTTTTGGACCTTTCAATAAAGGTTTTATGGACAAGGATCTCCTTGCAAAAATGGTTTTAAATTTTAGTGATTTTTGTTAATCCATTATTTATGTTTATTTCGCTTAATCAGTAACGATTTGTTTATCGGTTTGATGACGGTCGTTACAGAAATATCATAATTTTGAAGTAGTAAAGAAGAAAAGGTAGAGAAAATTGGCTATTCACTAGTTCCAAGAAATGGTGGGAAATAGAGGAGGGTCAGAATAGGAATTTTCCTCAAACTTGATAAACACAACATAAATTTTGGAAATCTTTGCATCCTGAAGCAAGATTATGTTGTGAGCATAAGATGTTTTTATCTGCCATCACTGCTACAGAAGAGGGATATCACCCCGGTCATTTTAGGCATTGTCGACGACTAAGTGGGCGACATTAAAACTCGGGACATACATCGTCGGTTAAGGAAACCCGATGACATATTTGTATATTATCAGTTGAATTTTATAGTAAAATCGATGACATAAAACACAACATGCAAGAAAATATGGTATCCCTTGACCATTCTTTGTTGGCTATTCAACAAGAACTGACGACATATGTACTGAAAATGATTTCACTTGACCGTTCCTCATCGGTTTATGAATGAGGAATAACTGACAACTAATAGAATGTCGTCGATTTAATCTGTAAATAAATAGTGAAAATTAAGGGATATCTCATTGGTTCTCTAGAATTAACATACGAAATATATGTATGTAATCAATTAGTTCATAATATTTGGCTACATATGTAAGGAGTGGGACCCAAGTGGGGATTCACTTCCTACTAAATCAAATAAAAAGGAATATCTCATATGCCAAACACCATTATTTTTCATAAAAGGGATGATAACCAATTGATTTAGAGTATGATTCGAGATACCAAATGTAGCAGCGGAATATGAAATATTTAACTATTACAATGCTTGATATCATCACTATCTTCACCAAGCATGGTGATACATATGAAAACTAAACCAAACATAGGATTAGCAGAGGGTCATCTAACCACCTTGAATCTATCTCCTAAGATGGTTCAGCTACTCTTGATGTTGTCCTAGTCAACCTTCATTTTCTCCTCCTTGTCCCACACTTGGGGTTGGAAGGTACCCCGAAAGAAAAGAGAAAAGTGGAAATTATCAGCATACATGTCAGTATGTGCATATTAATCGAGATTGAGCAATATAGTAGTTAAAAGACATCAAATAAATAAGACTTCTCATAGAAAAAAATATCACCTATGCAGATATCAAAAGAATATGAATATTAAAAGATGATAAACAAGAAGACTGCTTGCCATTAAACAAATATAAAAGTTGTGTCACACAAACACATAATTTTTTTGACACAAACATCACAATTATATCAACTTGCATGCATGTGAGATAAACATAGTACTAGAATAATATAAATAATTGTGGCGTCCAAGGCTCACAACCTTGAAACCTAATAAAGTTTGGCACACAACCATCTCCCTAATATATATAAAAGTGGACACACAACCCATGTATGAGGCACACAACCTCCATCCCAAAAATATAACATGAGAACACAAACTAAAAACCAAAGTACTTACACTACTCTAGGGCCACTGAATGACGAAGCATGCATAATGCAAATGCAAGTATAAAGTTCAGTCATATAAAACTGAATAAATAAGATTGTCATCACATAAATGGACAATATAAACATCCACCACAAAAGTGGGCAAAAATAGGATTCCATCTCACAATAAGGAACAACATGGTTTAAATTTTACAAATAGGGTCTCATCAAGAAGCAAAGTATAATTTGAAGTTCCAATATAGATCAAGAGTTCAAAGTCATTAATATCTTTATCCAAATAGGCCATCAAGTCAAGAAAGAGAATATTCATTGCCAAAGTACCGCAAGGAGTCTCAAGAAATAGAGTAAAGAAAATAATTGCTCAATATGACTCATGGGGGATGCAACATACCTCAAGGTGTTTGTCAACTTGTCAGGCTCCAAACCATAATCCCAAGTCAGGGTTCTTGTTCACCTAATATAGATTTTTTTATATAAAGAACAATTAGTACATGTCTTATAAACCCTACACTAACTATTCTATTTATGATCAAATTCAAGTTATGAAATATTTTTATTTAGATAGATAATAGTTCTCTGAATCCAATGGGTATTATTGCATAATTTTTGGATAACCAGATAATTAGTCGTGTATTTTGGAAACTTTGATAAATCTAAGAAGAGCATAAATCCACGTAGGCAGGCCAAATTCACACCGGTGAGATTGGGCTTGTTTAGATGGCCCAGTCATTGGGGACAGTCTCGCCCTATCAGCGACCAACGAGGTGCTATTAAGGAAACAAATTTTAGTGAAAAGACGATTATGTCATTAGCAGAAAATCAAAATAAGAAGGAAATTGAAGGGAAAACTAAGAGAAACCTCTAAAGGGAATCATCCCCTTGCTTTGTGCCCGCCATGACTGCAAGAAGCAGCATGACAAACAAAATGAGTTTTGGGAGAGTCCACATGCAGCGAAATCATGTAATAAAGAGCAAGGTCTAAACTATCTTAACCCAACCGGAATGGCGCTAAGGTGAGGTGGATAGGTAACACTGTTGGCTAGCATCACGAACTAATCTTTGAGAACACTATGGTGATGGATGGTGGAGATGAAATTGACTCAAGAAATTGAAGGCAATGGGGCTAGTGGTAATCAGGGTACTAATATATATAGGCAGGGTTGGGTTCTAGGGTTTCTAGAGGTAGGAGCTTCGAGAAGCTTGAAGAAGAAATTGGATAAAACATGAATATTGGAAAGCAGTGTTTGAATTAGTGTTTATATTATGCGGTACTTGCTCATGAAATTATTTGGTAGAAAAATCTCAAAGAACCGTCAAGAAATGAGGGAGATGTTAGAGAAAACCTAGCCTTGCGGCCATACTACTGTTCACCCATGTGAACCCTTCCTACATGAGGTAGGAGACAGATCATGTGTCATTTGATTTAGATAAGATGGTCCTCGATCAAGGCGCATCGGTGCAAAAAGGAAAATCAGTGTGTGGCATGATTTAAATCTGGAAACTTTAAGCAAATTGGATTAGAATAAAGTGATAATCATACTATTTTCTTTTCTTTCCCACTCAAATCGAGGGTCCAAACAAAGTCCAATTTGTATGAAATTTGACCCATAGACTAATTAAGACATGTAGATTCGAATTTTAGTACTGGCTTTTACTTTTGATAAAATTTCGTATTTTTCTAATATTTTTAGAGAGTGTCATGTATATTCTTTCTTTAATGATTTTTAGGCATCCAGAAACAGCCAAAAGATGTGAAAATTGGCCTACAACAAACATAAATATGAGGATTCTGAGTTTTGACACTAATTTTCCCTTTTGTGAATGCTTATTATCTTATTTACTTTTAAGTTATTTTCTCTCTCCTAAACTACACTAGGATAGATAAGTTTGTCCAATTAATGTGAAAACTCACACTTAGACTAATTTTAGTATGTGGAATTCAAATTTGGAGTTTGTTTCTACTTTTTGAGACATTTAATGATTTATTTAACACTTTTTTCTTCTTTTCCTCATGTTATCTTCTCTAAATAAGATTATGGTAGGTATTATTGTTCAAATAATATGAAACTAAGCACACAATCTAATTGGGACCCAAGGAACATGATTTTCACATTAGATTTAGGTTTTGAGATATTCTTTTATGAGTTAGGGCACCATTAGGAATTTCATCTTATTAGAATTATATTTATCATCAAAGATCACTTGTTGAGTCCTATTAATTTCACATTGTTACAATAAGAGTTATATATTATTATTATGCACGGAATTCCATATTTTAATCACATATCTAGGACATTATTTCACTTTAACTTAGGAGGTTGTACATGAATATTCCAATTGTCAAACTAATAGATGTATTAAGCATATTATTCCTCTTATTTAACCATTATGTGAATATAACATATTTTATGAATTTATTTACATTTTGGTACATAATTAAGTTATTATGTAAATGTGCTTTAATTTTTATCCTTGTTTGGAAAAATCTATGAAACTAGTCTCACTAACCTTCTAATCAAGGAATATGATAACATTTTAGGTTTTGGTTCGTTACAACACTCTACCCCTTAAAAAGATGTTGTCCTCAAAATCTAATCATCCATACATCATGAACCACCTATACTCCATCCCTTAAAAGGTTTAACCTAACAAGTCAAACAACCATACATGTACAAAGAATAGTCCACCCAAAAATCATGCACTACATCACTTTCATCTTCAAAGGTATCATGCAATATGAAGTATATCTTTAATGTCTAACTAATATATTAGAGGTTACCTTTAACATGATATTCTTCGTAAACTTCTTGTCCATACAAAGCAAAGACTCTTCCAACATGTTTCTCAACAGGTCTTCTTCCATTATTATTGCCATTATTTTGAGGAGGTGTCTGAGGTTGTTGGTGTTGAGCTAGTGCACGTCCATATCGAAGTTGGGGGTAATCCAGGTCAAATATGGACAAGATCATTGTAATGACGACATATTATCAGAGAGTCGGGTCGAGGTCTTTCTTAATTTCCATCATGAGAATACTTCCCGAGAGGATGATAACCATTACATTTAGGACACATGTTCTTCTTATGTTCATCACCTGAGAACTTCCTCTTCTTATCATGATCCTTAGGTTGATATCCTATATAGGACTCAATAGCTAAAGCTTTATCAACCATTTGTTGGAAAGTCAGAGGGAGCTTTGGGACAAGAGCACAACAAACATTGTAGTTAAGTCCTTGCAAGAATAGGTCAGCTTGACGTCCTTTAGTCAACCCAGCAGTGTATCGATCAAGCAACATGAATCTATGTACGTATGCGGAAACATATATGGGACCTTACTTTAGACGATAGAATTCTACTTTCTTCTTCTATAGGGAAGTAATGCAGATATAGTTCTCATGAAATAGTGTTATGAATTGCTCCCAGGTCAAAGAGGAAGTGTCACATGTTCGATCTATTCCATTCCATCAGACCCGTGTCGGTCAACCCAACACATATGAGGCAAATCTAATCTTCTGATGAGGAGGACATGTCATACCATCAAACGTCCTCTCTAATGCCAATACCCAGTCGCTGACCTTATCAACCATCTCTAACTCCCCTTCACCCTTGAAGTAGGGTGGTTGTGTCTTCATGAAGTCAGTCAATGAGTAATCATTTGGCTTTTAGACACAAGAGTGGTGTTCAACTTTCCCACCATATTTGTGGTGAGGAATTTCCCCAATAAGGCTAACTCTTTGTTAAGAGAGATGTCAGAACCCACATTAGTAACAGTAGATGTCAGGGTATCCTGCCCCATTGAAGGTTGATGTAAGACCCCTAAACTGGCTTAAGGCTTAAACATGCTTGCTTAACTTAATTGGGTTGTTAATTCCTTAATCAAATCCTAATTTATAATTTCATATCATTTGACAATGCTATGTTTCAAATTTGGTCCAGTTTGGACAATATTTGATTGAGTTTTACAATTTATGTGCTTATATGGACCTTTTATGCAATTTTCCCATGTCTAGTGTTTTATTTGTAATTTTAACACATGAATTTTGTGCTTCATAAATGTTCTTAACATATTTGATATAGTTTCACCTTTGAACACCTAGATGTACCATCAGATGTGTGGTGTTTTCTACTTAGGGTTGAGGACCTAGGGTTTCTCACCTAAGTAATTGAATCGATGATTTTCCTAAGTAGGTTAGGGAATTGATGGTTTCACTATGAGAGTGAAGGATATGATGGTTTTCCCTTGTAGCATGGGATTTGATTATTTTCTCTAGAGGCGCAATAAATGATGGTTTTCCATGTACTATGCACCAACCGATGGTGGATCAAGGTTTCCATATATGGCTATGTATGCACATGATCTAATGGCTTTCTTGATGATACAAATCAATTGTTCTCTGTGTAGTATGACAACCGATGGTTCTCCTAGGTTGAAAACTGATGGTAGATCTACTTTTGCATGGATGGGAGTTTTTGACCTTTTGACACATGGCATGCATGCTTTCAACCCTCAACCACCTTTCTCGCTCATCCTAGCCTTCTATAATCCTCTTCTCTCTCCCAAACGAACTCTTTACACACCTTCATCTTCTTCTTATTGCTTGAGAGGTCCGACCCTCTTGCTTGAAGGGAGAAGGAGATCTCTTAAGGACGAATCTTGGTCAAGCTTGGTTGCATGTTTCTCTAGGGTTTGGATCTACCTTCTCTAGGGTTGTTTGGAGCTTCCTAACCTAGTTTCTTGCCTTAAACAAGTAAATCTTCCTCGTTATCTTTGTTTTTCTTGTTGCCCTTCTTCTCTCTTATTCTTTGGGCAAATCCATGGTTTTCTTGGTATAACTCGAGCATGTGGTTGAAGTGCCTCTTCTCTCTTCTCTTTTGATCTAGATCTTCCTTGTTCTTGAAGAAGGATCTATCTTAGAATGTTTGGGATAAAATCCACCCCTTCTTATTACTTCTTACTTTTATCTTCAAATGAATTAGGATCACCTTTTTGTTCACTTAAAGATCCTTTCCTAGAGTTGGAAGTTGATAAAATGAAAGGACCTCTTCAAGTAACTGCTCTAGATCTTTATATTTTTGCAAAAACATGAGGCTATACATCGTGTTTAGGCATATACATGATGCATTTCCTAGTAGTTTTCTAGAAATGGAACCAACGATTATTAGAAATGATGTGTCGATGGACCAACACACCTTCTTCTAGGAGCATTTTTTTATGAGAATATATGTCGTGTCATTTTTTAAATATGATGTGTGTGCTCAGGGTCGATGATGGAAATACTCATACTATTTTTATGCCTATTCTTACCAGTCTTATTGTTCCAAATTCTTAGTTTTGGATAAATACAAGAAGCATTATTAGCATAATTATCTCCTTCGTTATCATCATGATTGAATTAATATATTTTGATGCATACTTCACGAAACTAGGTTCATCTAGAACCCAATTTACCTTCAACATTAAACTTGGGACCCTAGTATACCAAACTCATCCTTCCCTCACTCAGACACGACATGATCATTTTAGAGAACAAAGTGTACTAGTCCAGATCCAACCTAGATTTTTCATCATCGAACATGACATGCTCCCACTAGAGCACAACATGTCTACCCATGAATATGCCAACCAAGTTTGACATTGACAGACACATTGTGCATTACTGAAGCACGACGTGTCTCATCGTAGGGATATTTGGACAAGTCAACCATGACAACACACCATGTACCATCGTATGTGTGGTGTTTTCTACTTAGGGTTGAGGACCTAGGTTTTCTCTCCTAAGTAATTGAATCAATGGTTTTCCTAAGTAGGTTAGGGATTTGATGGTTTCACTATGAGAGCGAAGGATCCGATGGTTTTCCCTTGTATCATGGGATTTCATGATTTTCTCTAGAGGCACAAGAAATGATGGTTTTCCATGTACTATGCACCAATTGATGGTGGACCAAGGTTTGCATATATGGCTAAGTATGGGCATGAGCCAATGGCTTTTCTGATGACACAACTCGATGGTTCTCCATGTAGTATGTGTAAAGAAGTGAAACCGCTTCTCTACTAAAAATTTGAACAATAAAACCTCCAGTCCAAACACACTCAGAAGGTATGATGGAGTGGGTGTAAAATTTTCAAATCTTTATATAATGGTAATCAAAAGACCAAAGTGTAGCAGTGGAATAAAAACATGACTATATTCAATTATAAAACAAAGGATTACAAACTTACATCATAAGGATCCATGTAGTGGAAATTTAAACCACCTCAAGATTGTCTCCAAGCTTTAATTTCATAGTCAAAGTCTAGGTCAACATGTCACATCATCCAAGTCCTCCACCTAGGGTTGGAAGCATACCCCAAAAAAGAGAAACAATAGGAGACATCAGCAAAGGCTGGTATGTGCATACTAAAAAGAAAAACTGAGCAATATAAAGAAATAAAGGACATCAATTGTAAAAGGCTTCCCATGTAAGAGATAAGGACTACCCACATGGGCATAAAAGTATAGATTCATCATCATCATGAAAGAAGATACTTGCCATAAAAATAACATAAAAAGGAGTGTGCCATATAAACATCCACTACCACGGTGGGAAACAAACACAAGTAGGGCACACACCCCACAATCAATATCCTGCATGCATGTGATATAAACATAGCCCTAGAAAAATATAAACACAATTGGCGGCCAAGGCTTCACATCCTTGCAAACCTGATAGAGAATGACTCACCACCAAACTCCCAAATATATATAGAACGGGTCAAGACACACATCTTGCCCTGGGTACGAGGTTCCTTGCCGTCCCAAAAAGAGCAGGAAATATCACATCTGCTATAAACAAAAACCAATGCAATTACACTACTCTAGTGCTACTGAATCACATAGCATGTTTAATGTAGAGGCAAGTAAAAGGTATAGTCAGAATAAACAATGTTGCCATCACACAATGGACAACTCAAACATATAAACAAATCCACTTCAAAGTGGGCATATATCACCAAGTAAAATCCACATCATAGTGGGTATATATCATCAAAAGTCCAACTTGCACCAAGGCATAAGAAATAGAGTCAAGAGAATATCCATGATCACAAGATCAACAACAGATAAGGTAGTTCACATGAACCATGATATCAAAAGAAAAGACATTGTGTAAAGGCTAATGTCCAAAGGACCAAGAGTAAGACAAAATATAGGTGAGTTGCTCAACAAGAATAATCGGGGATACAACATACCTCAACATCAGAGTTCAAAGTCCAAAGTCACATATAGGTCCAAGCCTAGGCATCCAAAGAACCTATTAAGAACATATGTGGGATTAGGGTTAGATTTACATAGATTTCATAAACCCTAAAAACCATCTTTTTATCTTCATGTGAATTGGAATACGAAAACCATGCCACTTTTTAGTATATGTCATTAGGATCCCAAAACTATTTTAGTATATTTTTTTGATTTATAATTAATTAGTTATGATTTTTCCAAGTTAATTCATCATTAATTAGATTCATTGAAAATACATGTTATTAAACATTGGATTTAGCCATAAAAACTCATACCATTAGAAAGACCTTCTTTTTCTGAATCCAATGAGTATTTTTCCATATTTTTCTGATCATTCGTTAATTAGTTATAGATTTTTAATTAGCGACCAATTAGATAATTAGTTAATGCCACATAGGCGAGAAAATCCACATAGTTAATGCCCCCATGACTTGGCCCAATGTACACCGACCAAGTCAGCGGGTCAGGGGCTCGTTTGACTCGCTCCAAAGTAAAAGATAAGAGAGCGAAAAGACAGTACTACCTTTGGCTCAAAAATAGAAAAGAAAAGGACGACCAAGGGTAGAAGAGGAAATAAAATTTTACATATTGGAGTTGTTTGAATATTTATTTAATATTTTGAAGGTTCTACATACTTTCTCTCTCCTAATATTACCTTTTAAGCAAACTTTCTCCAAATTGGATAAAAATTTACCCAAAGGCTATATTTATTATGTAGATCACGAATCTACAATTATTTTCCTCTTTTGGAGTTATTTATTATATTTATTTATTAATTACACCTTTTAGGTAATTTCTCTCTCCTAACTTATTATGTTATTTTGAGGTGGTCCAAATTAATTGAAAATTGACATGTAGGCTTATTTTAATGTGTAGATTACAAATTTGAAGTCTACTCTTTATTTTGAGGCTTTATTACATGGGTTATATCACTTGGCCCACTAATGGCCCATTGCTTATATTACTCTTTTAATTAAGTTCTTTATCGTCTTATTTTCACCAAATGAGTTATATGACATATTAGATTACATTATTCATGCATTTGAATATTAGGATCACTCTAACCTCAACCTTGTTTGGTCAAACCCAAAAGATCAAACTTCCAGGGTAGGGTTCAAGATCCGATATGTTACAACACTCTACCCCTTAAAAAGGATTTCATCCTCAAAATCTATAGATCAAACATCAACAACTAACTACTCTCCACCCCTTAAAGGGATTCAACCTAACAAGTCAAACTAATCATCATCAAGGTATTAAGACTACCCACATATTATTTAGTTGTGAATGTTTTAGAGATTTATATTTCTCATGTATCCAACTAAAGTCACCATCTAGGGTTGAGATTTTAGGTCTTCGTGTCTCTAACCTATCAACCCTACATGAACATCCATAGTCATAGGGTAGGTCAACTACACCTTTATATCATTTCTAGTCACAACTTCCAAAGACAAAACTAGGTTTGGAGACAGGTTTAGGGTTTTACTACCGAAACTTCTCACATCACTTTCATTGTGACTTAGTTCAAAAAACTTCAATGAAATCCAGAATTTTTTTTGCACATATAGTAGTGTAATGAAAATGATTTTTTTGTAGATGAAAACTTTGCGAGGTAAAACCAACATATGCTAGCACAAAATCAATACAAAAACCTAGTCACAATGTTTCTATATGAATATTTCCTCATAACCTAATCTTGTCCTCAAACCAAACCTTATTGCACAAAAGATCATCATTGATCAAATCTAGGGTCACATCTCACTTAGAGCTATCTAGCAAAGTTAAGGGTTCTATGGGGAGACAAAATTGAAATAGTCGATCCCGACTACCATGGGCTCTGATACCATGTTGTAAAGAAGTGAAATCACCTCCTTACTAAAAATTTGAACAATAGAACCTCCAGTCCATACACACTCAGATGGTATGATGGAGTGGGTGTAAAATTTTCAAATCTTTATATAATGGTAAAAAAGACCAAAGTATAGCAGCGGAATAAAAACATGACTATATTCTAATATAAAACAAAGGGTTACAACTTACATCATACAGATCCATGTAGAGGAAACCTAAACCACCTCAAGATTGTCTCCAAGCTTTAACTTTACAATCTAAGTCCAGATCCACATGTCAAGCCATCTATGTCCTCCACCTATGGTTGGAAGCATACCCTAGCAAAAGAGAAACAATAGAAGACATCAGCAAAGGTTGGCATGTGCATACTAAAAGAAAACTTTGAGCAATATAAGGAAATATGACATCAAATATAAAAGGCTTCCCATGCAAGAGATAAGTACCACCCAAATGGGTATCAAGAGAAAGAATCACATTACAGGAGATACTTGCCATAAATCAACATAAAAAGGATTGTGCCATAAATAAATCCACTACCATAGTGGGAAACAAAGCACAAGTAGGGCACACACCCCACCATAAATATCCTGCATGCATGTGAGATAAACATATCCCTAGAACAATATAAACACAATTGGTGGCCAACCCTCATAAAGTTAAAACCTTATAGAGAAAGGAATACTGCCAATCTCCCAAATATATATAAAAACATGGGCCAAGAATCACACATCTTGCCCTGGGTATGAGGTTCCTTGTCGTCCCAAAAAGAGCAGGAAATATCACATCTGCTATAAACAGAACCAATGCAATTCCACTACTCTAGTGCTACTGAATCACATAACATGTTTAATGTAGAGGCAAATAAAAAGTATAGTCAGAATAAACAATGTTGCCATCACACAATGGACAACTCAAACAAATAAACAAATCCACTTCAAAGTGGGCATATATCATCAAGTAAAATTCCACATCACAGTGGGCATATAATATCAAAAGTCCAAATTGCACCAAGGCAACGAGATACAATTCCAAGAGAATATCCATGATCACAAGATCAATAATAAAATAAGATACTTCGCATGAAGCATGATTTCAAAAGAACAAGACAATGTGTAGGCTAATGTCCATAGGACCAAGAGTAAGACAAAAACGAGATAATTGCTCAAGAAGAATAATCGGGGATGCAAACATACCTCAACATCAGATTCAAATGATCCAAAGTCTAAATAGATCCAAGCCTAGACTTCCAAAGAACCTATTATGCATATATGTGGAATTAGAGTTAGGTTTCCCTTAATTATTCAAAACCCTAAAAATCTCCTTTTTATTAACGTATGAATTAGGTTATAAAAACCATGCCTTATTTTAGTATATGTCATCAGGAGTCCAAAACATATTTTATTGTATTTTTCTAACTTATAGATAATTAGTTATACTTTTTTCAAGTTAATTCATCATTAATTAGATCCATTAAAAACATGCCATTAAACATCAGTTTTAGCCATAAAAACTCATTCCATTAGAAAGATCTTCTTTTACTGAATCCAATGAGTATTTATTCATATTTTTTGGCCAAACAGATAATTAGTTATCAATTTTACAAAACCGACCAATCAAGAAATCTGATAAAGCCACATAGGTGGAGAAAAAATACACTTAGAGAAAGGGAAGAGTAGGCCGGGCCCGCATGACTTGGCCCATCAGGGCTGGACAGGTCACCACGTCAACCCTCAGCCTTGACTCGCCCAAGCAAAGGAGAAGGAGGTAAAAGACAGTTTTTCCCTCCACGGAAAAACAAAATGAAAGAGGAATAGAGGGGTGAATCTAGGAACTCACGAAGGAGATTGATCCTTCATGCAGGCCAGCCATGGCCTTCGTCCTGCAAGCTACATATGTGAGGAGTTTGGGGAAATCCGCGCAAGGTGATCAATCGACAAATTAAAAACACAAATTTTAAGAGAAAGCAGTAAGAGACTTACTGAAGCCTTCAATTGTGTTTCCAGCACCGCGCAACTCACACGAGATGAGCCACAACCAAGAACAAAAAAATGGATTATCGGAAGGCAAGGACAGATCATGTAGGGAAATTGAGAGACGAGGTGAACTCCACAAGGTTGGGTAGGGGTGGGAGCAACGTTATATATAGGAGAGGGTCAGAGATAAGGGTCTTGGTAAAGGACCGTGGAAGTCCAGTCCCACAGGGATTGGGTATTTCCCGAATCCTTCAAGGAAGGAAACAAGCTGACCATCTACCCGTCCGAAAACTTCTCGCGAACACAACCCAAGAAAAATCATGCGAAAAGATCGAGAAACACACGAGATATTCACGATTTACCAGGGCCGCAACACTGTAGCTGACCTGCGTCTCCTACTCGAGGTAGGAGACAACTCGCACACCATCAGATCAAAATCTAACGGTCGCAAAGAAATCCAAAATCTGGGAAAGCAAGCGTGACAGCTAAAATAGAAGGAAACTATATGAAATCGAAAAAATAGTAATGTGACATATACATTATATTCCTTTTTCTCTTTCCTCTTTTAAGGGTCCACAACTTATCAAAATTAAATCAAACTTGGCACACAAGTTAAGTTAAACATGCAGATTTTGATTCTCCAATTAGATTTCACTTTTGGCAACTTTAGATGCATTATTTAATATATTCTTTGTTTCTCTCTCCGGGTGCATTAATGACACATGGATTAACCAAATTAGGTGAAACTTCATCCACAAGTCATATTTAATGTGTTGGATACGAATTTGCCATCAATTTTATATATTGGAGTTGTTTGAATATTTATTTAATATTTTGAAGGTTCTACATGCTTTCTCTCTCCTGATATTACCTTTTAAGCAAACTTTCTCCAAATTGGATAAAAATTTACCCAAAGGCTATATTTATTATGTAGATCACGAATCTACAAATATTTTCCTCTTTTGGAGTTATTTATTATATTTATTTATTAATTATACCTTTTAGGTAATTTCTCTCTCCTAACTTATTATGTTATTTTGAGGGGGTCCAAATTAAATGAAAATTGACATGTAGGCTTATTTTAATATGTAGATTATGAATTTGAAGTCTATTCTTTATTTTGAGGCTTTATTACATGGGTTATATCACTTGGCCCACTAATGGCCCATTAACTATATTACTCTTTTAATTAAGTTCTTTATCATCTTATTTTCACCAAATGAGTTATATGACATATTAGATTACATTATTCATGCATTTGATTATTAGGATCACTCTAACCTCAACCTTGTTTGGTCAAACCCAAAAGATCAAACTTCCAGGATAGGGTTCAAGATCCGGTATGTTACAATATTCCAAATGATGGTTCTCCTAGGTTGGAAACTAATGGTAGATCTAATTTTGCATGGATGGGAGTTTTTGACCTTTTGGCACATGGCATGCATGATATTAACCCTAAAACACCTTTCTCTCTCATCCTAGCCTTATATACTCCTCTTTTGTCTCCCAAATGAACTCTTTGCACACCTTTATTTTCTTCTTATTGCTTGAGAGGTCCAACCCTCTTGCTTGATGGAAGAAGGAGAGCTCTAGATAACGAAGCTTGGTTGCATGGTGATCTAGGGTTTGGATATACCTTCTCTAGGGTTATTTGGAGCTTCCTAACCTAGTTTCTTGCTCTAAAGAAGTAATTCTTCTTCCTAATCTTCATTTTTCTTGCTGTCCTTCTTCTTCTCTCTTCTTCTTTCGAGGAATCCATGGTTTTCTTGGTATAACTCGAGCATGTGGTTGGAGATCCTCTTCTCTCTTCTCTTTTGCTCTAGATCTTCCTTATTCTTGAAGAAGAAGCTATCTTAGAATGTTTGGGAGAAAATCTACCCCTTCTTATTACTTCTTCCTTTTATCTTCAAATGCATTAGGATCACCTCTTTGTTCACCTAAAGATCCCTTCTTAGAGTTGGAATTTGATAAAATGAAAGGACCTCTTAAAATAATTGATCTAGATCTTTATATTTTTGCAAAAACATGAGGCTACACATCATGTTTAAGCATATACATGACGTGTTTCCTGGTAGTTTTCTAGAAATAACACCAACAATTACTAGAAATGGTGTTTCGATGGACAACACACCTTTTGTAGTGGACATTTTTTTGATGAGAATGCACTCGTGTCATTTTTTAAATATGATGTGTGTGCTCAGGGTCGATGATGGACATATTCATACTATTTTTTATGCCTACTCTTACCAGTCTTGTTGTTCTAATATCTTAGTTTTGGCTAAATACAAGAAGCATTATTAGCATAATTAGATCCTTTGCTATCATCATGATTGAATTAATATATTTTGAAGCATACTTCACGATACTAGGTTTGTAAAGAAGTGAAAATGCCTCCTTGCTAAAAATTTGAATAATAAAACCTCCAGTCCAAACACACTCAAAAGGTATGATGGAGTGGGTGTAAAATTTTCCAATCTTTATATAATGGTAATCAAAAGACCAAAGTATAGCCACAGAACTAAAATATGACTATATTCAATTATAAACAGGGGAACATCTTAAACTTACATCATAAGGATCCATGTAGAGGAAATCTAAACCACCTCAAGATTGTATCAAAGCTTTAACTTCTCAAGATAAGTCCAGGTCAAGATGCCAAGTCCACCATATCCTTCACCTAGGGTTGGAAGCATACCCCAACAAGAAGAGAAGAAAAGAAAAGAAAACATCAGAAAAAAGGTGGTATGTGTATACTAAGGTAAACTTTGAGTAAAATAAGTAATAAGGACATCAAATATTCAAGCTTCCCACACAAGAGGTAAGGACTACCCAATAGGGCATAAAAGAATAAGAATCATCTTCAAGTGATAAGAGAAGATACTTGCCATAAACAAACAATAAAGATTGTGCGATACTGGCACATACCGAAAGTAGGGCCCCACAATCAACATCAATATCCTGCATGCGTGTGAGATGATCATAGTCCTAGAACAATATAAACTCAAAGGCGGACACGCACAAAATTGAACCTGATAGAGAAAGGAATACTGCCAATCTCCCAAATATATAAAATTGAGCATGGATTACTACAACACTCGGGTACAAAGAAGTGGTTTACTACCACCCTCCTTAATAAATAATAGGGGATTACTGCCCCCAAAACCTAAGTAATTTACACTACTCTAGTGATACTGAGTCACATAGCATGTTTAATGTAGAGGCAAGTAGTCAAGTATGGTCAGAATAATACAATGTTGCCATCACACAATGGATAACAAAAACATATCAACATCCACTTCAAAGTGGGCACATAAAAATATAAAAGACCAACATGCACCAAGGTACAAGATAAGATATCAAGAGAATATCCAAGTCCATAATAAGCAAGATAGTCACACGAATCATGATATCAAGATATAAGACATATTGTGTAGGCCAAATTCAAAAGAATGAAAAGATAGGTATATTGCTCTTTATAGAGGAATAGGGGATACAACATACCTCAACTTTAGAGTCTACTCTATCCAAATCCAAGTCTAGGTCCAAGCCTAGGCCTCCAAAGAACCTATGATGCATATGTGTGGACTTAGGGTTAGGTTTCCATTACTTATTCAAAACTCTAAAAATTGCCTTTTTATTATTGGTGAATTAGGTTATAAAAACTACACCATGTTTTAGGTTATATTTTCTGAGTTCAAAACATATTTTATTGTATATTTATGACTTATAAATTATTAGTTATGAATTATATAATTTAATATCTTATTTAATTAGATCCATTAAAACCACCTCTTTAAAACATTATATTTAGACATCAAAACTTATACCATTAGAAAGCCCTTCTTTTTCTGAATCCTAAGAGTATTTTTCTGGCCATCCATTAATTAGTTATTGATTTTTAAACGTCATCCAATTAGAAAATTACACGTCAGTAGATTGATTGCAAATTGAAGAGAGAGAAGGAAAGTGAGTCGTCCTCACATGACTTGGCCCAATCACGGGCGACCAAGTCATGGGTCAAAGCTCGCATGGACCTGGTCAGATAAAAAAACAAAACCGTCGAAAAGACGACAATGCCCAAAGTTGAGAAAACACAGAAAGAAGACAAGGAGAGGGGTATAACCATCAAACGTCAAGGGGCATTGTCCCCAATCTCTCGCACCAGCCATGTCACAAAGCAATAAAGCTACTTGCTAGCAGTAAATTGGGTGAAACCAAAACATGCCACCGAACTCAAAGGCAAAAGTCAGAAAAGAAAAAGGAAGAGAGGTCGAACTCACCCGAGCCTCCAATTTGGCCGAAAGAGTTAAGAGCAGCGAGAAATAGCCGTCGCAACCCAAAAAGAAACACTGATCGGCGGCAGCTGAAAGAGAAACCTATGAATGAATTGATGGGTGGATAAGTTCGTGTGAGGTCTACCGAAGCCAAGGGTATATGTATTTATAGGGGGAAGGGTCAGGCTCGAGCAAACCCTATCATGGCCGAGATCCTTGGAGCCCAAGGTTTGGGCAATTCCCAAACTCTCCACAAAATTGCACGTGTTATGGCTCGTTTTGAGCGGAACAACGAAAGGAAACTAGTGGAAAAGAAGTCGGAAGAAATGTATTAGAAACGAGGAAGATATGTGGAAACTAAAATCAACTTACTATTCACGGCCTGGTCGGTCTCCTACTCAAGGTAGGAGACAACCCTAATGTCGTCTAAAGATGATACAATGGTCATCGTCGCTCAGCCCATAAGCAAAAATCTGGAAATCATGACATGTGACAAAATCAAATCCGATAAAAACCAAAGTTGGGAAGCATTATTTCCTTATTTTCTCTTTCATCTTTTAAGGGTCCTATGCTAATCCAAATTAAACCAAACATTGCACACAAGTTAAGTTAAACATGTAGATTTCGATTCTTCAATTAGATTTCACTTTTGGCGACTTTTGGATGCATTATTTTATATATTCTTTGTTTCTCTCTCCGAGTGCATTAATGACCATGAATTAACCAAATTAGATGAATCTTCATACACAAGTCATATTTAATGGGTTAAATACAAATTTTTGATCAATTTTACATTTTGGTGTTGTTTGTATGTTTATTTAATATTTTGAAGGTTCTACACACTTGCTCTCTCTCCTGATTTCACTTTTTAAGAAAACTCTCTCCAAATTGGATGAAAATTCATCCAAAGGCTATATTTATTTTATAGATTACGAATCTAGGATTATTTTCCTCTTTTGGACTCATTTATTATTTTATTTGATATTTTAGGGAAAACACACATCTTCTTTTCTAATTTGAATTAAATGAGTTATTACAATGTGAATAAAGTGAAACTTGACTCCCAAGGTAATTGGGACCCAAGGAACATGATTTCAAACTTATATTTTACTTTTGGGATTTATTTTTATGAAATATGACATATGGCCCATTAACGGCCCATTAGAGGTTCATTAACTTCATTAATCATCCAATTAAGTTATTTATCATCTTATTACCATCCAAATGAATTATGTGAAATATTAGATTACATTATTCATGCATTACATTATTAGGATCATTCTAACCTCAACCTCATTTGGTCAATCCCAAAAGGTCAAACTTCTAGGGTAGGGTCCAAGATCTGGTATGTTACAACACTCCACCCCTTAAAATGATTTTGTCCTAGAAATCTATAGATCCAAACATAAAAAATCAACTAAACTCCACCCCTGAAAAGGTTCAACCTAACATGTCAAAGTAAACAACTTTTTAGAGCTACCCACATCTCTTAGTTGTGAAAGTTTTAGAGATTTATGTTTCTCATGTATCCAACTATCAAGTCACCATCTAGGGTAGAGTTATAAGTCCTTGTGTCTCTAACCTATCAACCCTACATGAACATCCAAAAAGTCATACGGTAGGTCAATATACCTTTATATCAACCCTAGTCACAAACAATGATTAGATTATACTCAAATTAGAGTTTCTCTTCATTGTGACTTAGTTCGAGAAAACATCGACAAACCAGAGAAAAGTTTTGTACATATAGTAGTATAATTGAAAATATATTTTTGTCGATGAAATCTTTTCGAGATAAAATAAAAGGTGGATCCAAACTCAATTGCAGAAACCAAGTCACAATATTTCCATAACAATATTTCCTAACATATTCTCATCCTCAAAACAAACCTTGTTGCACAAAGGATCATCATTGATCAAATCTAGGGTCGACATCTCACTAAGAGATAATTAGCAAACCAAGGGTTCAACAGGGAGACAGAATTGAAATAGTTAGATTCCGACTACCATGGGCTTTGATACCATGCTGTAAAGAAGTGAAAACACCTCCTTACTAAAAATTTGAACAATAAAATCTCCAGTCCAAACACACTCAAAAGGTATGATGGAGTGGGTGTAAAATTTTCAAATCTTTATATAATGGTAATCAAAAGAATAAAGTATAATAGTGGGGGAAAATATGATTATATTCAATTATAAATAGGAGAACATCTTAAACTTACATCATAAGGATCCATGTATAGGAAATCTAAACCACCTCAAGATTTTCTCCAAGCTTTAGCTTCTCAAGCTAAGTCCAGGTCAACATGCCAAGTCCACCATATCCTTCACCTAGGGTTGGAAGCATACCCCAGCAAGAAGAGAAGAAAAGAAAAGAAAACATCAGCAAAAAGCTGGTATGTGTATACTAAGGTAAACTTTGAGTAAAATAAGTAATAAGGACGTCAAATATTCAAGCTTCCCATGCAAGAGGTAAGGACTACCCACAAGGGCATAAAAGAATAAGAATCATCTTTAAGTGATAAGAGAAGATACTCGCCATAAATAAACAATAAAGATTTTGCAATACTGGCACATACAGAAAGTAGGGCACACACCCCACAATCAACATCAATATCCTACATGCATGTGAGATAAGCATAGCCCTAGAACAATATAAACTCAAAGGCGGACAAGCACAAACTTGAACATGATAGAGAAAGGAATACTGCCAATCTCCCAAATATATAAAATTGAGCATGGATTACTGCCACACTTGGGTACAGAGAAGTGGTTTACTACCACCCTCCTAATAAACAATAGGGGATTACTGCCCCCAAAACCTAAGTAATTTACACTACTTTAGTGATACTGAATCACATAGCATGTTTAATGTAGAGGCAAGCAGTCAAGTATGGTCAGAATAATACAATGTTGCCATCACACAATGGACAAAACAAACATATCAACATCCACTTCAAAGTGGGCACATAAAAATATAAAAGACCAACATGCACCAAGGTACAAGATAAGATATCAAAATAATATCTAAGTCCATAATAAGAAAGATAGTTCACACGAACCATGATATCAAGAGATAAGACATATTGTGTAGGCCAAATTCAAAATAATGAAAAGATTGGTATATTGCTCATTATAGAGGAATAGGGGATACAACATACCTCAACTTTAGAGTCTACTATGTCCAAAGCCAAGTCTAGGTCCAAGCCTAGGACTCCAAAGAACCTATGATGCATATGTGTGGAATTAGGGTTATGTTTCCATTACTTATTCAAAACCCTAAAAATCACCTTTTTATTATTGGTGAATTAGGTTATCAAAACTACACTATGTTTTAGGTTATATTTTCCTGAGTTCAAAACATATTTTATGGTATTTTTATGACATATACATTATTATTTATGAATTATACAATTTATTATCTTATTTAATTAGATCCATTAAAAACACATCTTTAAATCATTATATTTAGCCATCAAAACTTATACCATTAGAAAGCCCTTCTTTTTTTGAATCCAATGAGTATTTTTCCATATTTTTCTGATCATCTATTTATTATTTATCGATTTTTAAACGTCAGACAATTAGAAAATTACACGTCAGTAGATTGATTGCAAATCAAAGAGAGAGAGAGGGAAAGTGGGCTGTCCCCACATTACTTGGCCCAATCACGGGCGGCCAAGTCATTGGTCAAAGCTCGCATGGCCCCAGTCAGATAAATAAACAAAACCGTAAAAAATACGACAATGCCCAAAGTCGAGAAAACACAGAAAGAAGGCGAGGAGAGGGGTATAACCGTCAAACATCAAGGGGCATTGTCCCCAATCTCTCACGCCAGCTATGGTGCAAAGCAGTAAAGCTGCTTGCTAGCAACAAATTGGGCAAAACCAAAACATGCCACCGAACTCGAAGGCAAAAGTTGAAAAAGAAAAAGGGAGAGAGGACGAACTCACCCGAGCCTCCAATTTTGCCCAAATAGTTAAGAGCAGTGAGAAGTGGCCGACACAACCCAAGGAGAAACACTGATCAGCGACAGCTGAAAGAGAAACCTATAAACAAATTGATGGGTGGATAAGTTCATGCGAGGTCTGCCAAAGCCAAGGGTATATGTATTTATAGGGGGAAGGGTCAAGCTCGAGCAAACCTGTCATGGCCGAGAGCCTTGGAGCCCAAGGTTTAGGTAATTCCCAAACTCTCCACAAAGTCACACGTGTTATGGCTCATTTTGAGCAGAACAACAAAAGGAAACTACTGGAAAAGAAATCAGAAGAAAAGGATTAGAAACGAGGAAGATAGGTGGAAACTAAAATCAACTAACTGTTCACGGCCTGGTCGGTCTCCTACTCGAGGTAGGAGATGACCCTGATGCCATCCAAAGATGATCTAATGGTCATCGTCACTCGGCGCATAAGCAAAAATCTAGAAATCGTGACATGTGACAAAATCAAATCCGATTAAACCAAAGTTGGGAAGCATTATTTCCTTATTTTATCTTTCCTCTTTTCAGGGTCCTATGCTAATCCAAATTAAACCAAACTTTGCACACAAGTTAAGTAAACATGTAGATTCTGATTCTTCAATTAGATTTCACTTTTGGCAACTTTATATTCATTATTTTATATATTCTTTGTTTCTATCTCCGGGTGCATTAATGACACATGAATTAACCAAATTAGGTGAAACTTCATACACAAGTCATATTTAATGGGTTGAATATGAATTTTCCATCAATTTTACATTTTGGAGTTGTTTGTATATTTATTTAATATTTTGAAGGTTCTATATAGTTTCTCTCTCTTGATTTCAATTTTTAAGCAAACTCTCTCCAAATTGGATGAAAATTCATCCAAAAGGCTATATTTATTATGTAGATTATGAATCTAAGATTATTTTCCTCTTTTGGAGTCATTTATTATTTTATTTGATATTTTGGGGAAAACACACATCTTCTTTTCCAATTTGAATTAAATGAGTTATTACTATGTGAATAAAGTGAAACTTGACTCCCAAGGTAACTGGGACCCAAGGAACACAATTTTAAACTTATATTTTACTTTTGGGATTTATTTTTATGAGATATGTCATATGGCCCATTAGAGGTCCATTAACTTCATTAATCATCCAATTAAGTTATTTATCATCTTATTGCCATCCAAATGAATTATGTGACATATTAGATTACATTATTCATGCATTAGACTATTAGGATCATTCTAACCTCAACCTCGTTTGGTCAATCCCAAAAGATCAAACTTCTGGGGTAGGGTCCAAGATCTAGTATGTTACAACACTCCACCCCTTAAAAGGATTTTGTCCTCAAAATCTACAGATCCAAACATAAACAACCAACTACACTCCACCACTAAAAAGGTTCAACCTAACATGTCAAACTAAATAACTTTTTAGAGCTACCCACACCTCTTAGTTGTGAAAGTTTTAGAAATTTATGTTTCTCGTGTATCCAACTATCAAGTCACCATCTAGGGTTGAATTATAAGTCCTTGTGTCTCTAACCTATCAACCCTACATGAACATCCAAAAAGTCATAGGGTAGGTCAACTATACCTTTATATCAATCCTAGTCACAAACTATGATTAGATTATACTCAAACTAGAGTTTCTCTTCATTGTGACCTAGTTCGAGAAAACAACGACAATCCACAGAAAAGTTTTGTACATATAGTAGTATAACTGAAAATATATTTTGTCGATGAAATATTTTCGATATAAAATAAAAGGTGGATCCAAACTCAATTGAGGAAATCAAGTCACAATATTTCCATAACAAGATCTCCTAACATATTCTCATCCTCAAAACAAACCTTGTTGCACAAAGGATCATCATTGATCAAATCTAGGGTCGACATCTCACTAAGAGATAATTAGCAAAGTCAAGGGTTCTACAGGGATACAAAATTGAAATAGTCAGATTCTGACTACCATGGGCTCTGATACCAAGCTGTAAAGAAGTGAAAATGCCTCCTTATTAAAAATTTGAACAATAAAACCTCCACTCCAAACACACTCAAAAGGTATGATGGAGTGGGTGTAAAAATTTCAAATCTTTATATAATGGTAATCAAAAGACCAAAGTATAGCAGTAGAATAAAAATATGACTATATTCAATTATAAATAGGGGAACATCTTAAACTTACATCATAAGGATCCATGTAGAGGAAATCTAAACCACCTCAAGATTGTCTCCAAGCTTTAACTTCTCAAGCTAAGTCCAGGTCAACATGCCAAGTCCACCATATCCTTCACCTAGGGTTGGAAGCATACCCCAACAAGAAGAGAAGAAAAGAAAAGAAAACATTAGCAAAAAGCTAGTATGTGTATACTAAGGAAAACTTTGAGCAAAATAAGTAATAAGGACGTTAAATATTCAAGCTTCCCATGCAAGAGTTAAGGAATAACCACAAGGGCATAAAAGAATAAGAATCATCTTCAAGTGATAAGAGAAGATACTTGCCATAAACAAATAATAAAGATTGTGCAATAATGACACATATAGAATGTAGGGCCCCACAATCAACATCAATATCCTACATGAATGTGAGATAAGCATAGCCCTAGAATAATATAAACTCAAAGGAGGCCAAGCACAAACTTGAACTTGATAGAGAAAGGAATACTACCAATCTCCCAAATATATAAAATTGAGCATGGATTACAGCCACACTCGGGTACAGAGAAGTGGTTTACTGCCACCCTCCTTAATAAACAATAGGGGATTACTGCCCCCAAAACCTAAGTAATTTACACTACTCTAGTGATACTGAATCACATAGCATGTTTAATGTAGAGGCAAGTAGTCAAGTATGGTCAGAATAATACAATGTTGCCATCACACAATGGGCAACACAAACATATCAACATCCCGACACATAATAATATAGAAGACCAACATGCACCAAGGCATAAGATACAATAGCAAGAGAATATCCAAGTCCATAATAAGTATGATAGTTCACACGAACCATGATATTAAGAGATAAGACATATTGTGTAGGCCAAATTCAAAAGAATGAAAAGATAGGTATATTTCTCATTATAGAGGAATAGGGGATACAACATACCTCAAGTTTAGAGTCTACTATGTCCAAAGCCAAGTCTAGGTCCAAGCCTAGGCCTCCAAAGAACCTATGATGCATATGTGTGGAATTAGGGTTATGTTTCCATTACTTATTCAAAACCCCAAAAAATCACCTTTTTATTATTGGTGAATTAGGTTATCAAAACTACACTATGTTTTAGGTTATATTTTCCTGAGTTCAAAACATATTTTTATTGTATTTTTATGACTTATAAATTATTAATTATGAATTATACAATTTATTTTCTAATTTAATTAGATCCATTAAAAACACCTCTTTAAAACATTATATTTTGCCATCAAAACTTATACCATTAGAAAGCCCTTTTTTTTCTAAATCCGACGAGTATTTTTCAATATTTTTCAGATCATCCATTAATTAGTTATCAATTTTTAAATGTCAGCCAATTAGAAAATTACACATCAGTAGATTGATTGCTAATCGAAGAGATAGAGGGAAAGTGGGTCGTCCCCACATGACTTGGCCCAATCACGGTCGGCCAAGTAATGGGTCAAAGCTTGCATGGCCCCGGTCAGATAAATAAGACGATTAATGCCCAAAGTCGAGAAAACACAAAAAGAAGGCGAGGAGAGGGGTATAACCATCAAACGTCAAGGGGCATTATCCCCAATCTCTCGCGCCAGCCATGGCACAAAGCAGTAAAGCTGCTTGCTTGCAGCAAATTGGGCAAAACCAAAACATGCCACCGAACTCGAAGGCAAAAGTTAGAAAAGAAAAAGGGAGAGAGGTTGAACTCACCCGATCCTCCAATTTGGCAGAAAGAGTTAAGAGCAGCAAGAAGCGGCCACTGCAACCAAAGGAGAAACACTGATCGGTGGCAGCTGAAAGAGAAACCTATGAATAAATTGATGGGTGGATAAATTCGTGCGAGGTCTGCCGAAGCCAAGGGTTTAGGTATTTATAGAGGGAAGAGTCGGGCTCGAGCAAACCCTATCATGACCAAGAGCCTTGGAGCCCAAGGTTTGGGTGATTCCCAAACTCTCCACAAAATCCCACATGTTATGGCTCATTTTGAGCAGAACAACAAAAGGAAACAACTGGAAAAGAAATCAGAAGAAAAGGATTAGAAACGAGGAAGATACGTGGAAACTAAAATCAACTTATTTTTTATGGCATCGTCGCTCGGCGCATAAGCAAAAATCTGGAAATCGTGACATATGACAAAATCAAATCCGATTAAACCAATGTTGGGGAGCATTATTTTCTTATTTTCTCTTTCCTCTTTTAAGGGTCCTATGCTAATCCAAATTAAACCAAACTTTGCACACATGTGAATTTAAACATGTAGATTTCGATTCTTCAATTAGATTTCACTTTTGGCAACTTTAGATGCATTATTTTATATATTCTTTATTTCTCTCTCCGTGTGCATTAATGACACAAGTCATATTTAATGGGTCGAATACGAATTTTCCATCAATTTTATATTTTGGAGTTGTTTGTATATTTATTTAACATTTTGAAGGCTCTACACACTTTCTCTCTCCTAATTTCACTTTTAAAGCAAACTCTCTCCAAATTGGATGAAAATTCATCCAAAGGTTATATTATTATGTAAATCATGAATCTAAGATTATTTTCCTCTTTTGGAGTCATTTATTATTTTATTTGATATTTTGGGGAAAACACACATCTTCTTTTCCAATTTGAATTAAATGAGTTATTACTATGTAAATAAAGTGAAACTTGACTCTCGAGGTAATTGGGACCCAAGCAACATGATTTTAAACTTATATTTTACTTTTGGGATTTATTTTTATGAGATATGTCATATGGCCCATTAATGGCCCATTAGAGGTCCATTAAATTCATTAATCATCCAATTAAGTTATTTATCATCTTATTACTATCCAAATGAATTATGTGACATATTATATTACATTATTCATGCATTCGATTATTAGGATCATTCTAAGCTCAACCTAATTTGGTCAATCCCAAAAGGTCAAACTTCTAGGGTAGGGTCCAAGATCTGGTATGTTACAACACTCCACCCCTTAAAATGATTTTGTCCTAGAAATCTATAGATCCAAACATAAAAAATCAACTAAACTCCACCCCTGAAAAGGTTCAACCTAACATGTCAAAGTAAATAACTTTTTAGAGCTACCCACATCTCTTAGTTGTGAAAGTTTTAGAGATTTATGTTTCTCATGTATCCAACTATCAAGTCACCATCTAGGGTAGAGTTATAAGTCCTTGTGTCTCTAACCTATCAACCCTACATGAACATCCAAAAAGTCATAGGGTAGGTCAATATACCTTTATATCAATCCTAGTCACAAACTATGATTAGATTATACTCAAACTAGAGTTTCTCTTCATTGTGACTTAGTTCGAGAAAACATCGACAAACCAGAGAAATGTTTTGTACATATAGTAGTATAACTGAAAATATATTTTTGTCGATGAAATCTTTTCGAGATAAAACAAAAGGTGGATCCAAACTCAATTGTGGAAACCAAGTCACAATATTTCCATAACAAGATCTCCTAACATATTCTCATCTACAAAACAAACCTTGTTGCACAAAGGATCATCATTTATCAAATCTAGGGTCGACATCTCACTAAGAAATAATTAGCAAAGTCAAGGGTTCTACAGGGAGACAAAATTGAAATAGTCTGATTCCGACTACCATTGGCTCTGATACCATGCTGTAAAGAAGTGAAAACGTCTCCTTACTAAAAATTTGAACAATAAAATGTCCAGTCCCAACACACTTAAAAGGTATGATGGAGTGGGTGTAAAATTTTCTAATCTTTATATAATGGTAATCAAAAGACCAAAGTATAGCAGTGGAATAAAAATATGACTATATTTAATGATAAATAGGGGAACATCTTAAACTTACACCATAAGGATCCATGTAGAGGAAATCTAAACCATCTCAAGATTGTCTCCAAGCTTTAACTTCTCAAGCTAAGTCCAGGTCAACATGCCAAGTCGACCATATCCTTCACCTAGGGTTGGAAGCATACCCTAGTAAGAAGAGAAGAAAAGAAAACAAAATATCAGCAAAAAATTGATATGTGTATACTAAGGAAAACTTTAAGCACAATAAGTAATAAGGATGTCAAATATTCAAGCCTCCCATGCAAGAGGTAAGGACTACCCACAAGGGCATAAAAGAATAAGAATCATCTTCAAGTGATAAGAGAAGATACTTGCCATAAACAAACAATAAAGGTTGTGCAATACTGGAACATATAGAAAGTAGGGTAAACACCCCACAATCAACATCAATATCCTGCATGCATGTGAGATAAGCATAGCCCTAGAATAATATCAAATCAAAGGTAGCCAATCAAAAACTTGAACCTGATAGAGAAAGGAATACTGCCAATCTCCCAACTATATAAAATTGAGCATGGATTACTGCCACACTCGTGTACAGAGAAGTGGTTTACTGCCACCCTCCTTAATAAACAATAAGGGATTACTGCCCCCAAAACCTAAGTAATTTACACTACTCTAGTGATATTGAATCACATAGCATGTTTAATGTAGAGACAATTGTAGTCAAGTATGGTCAGAATAATACAATGTTGCCATCACACAATGGACAACACAAACATATCAACATCCACTTCAAAGTGGGAACATAACAATATAAAAGACCAACATGCACCAAGGTACAAGATAAGATATCAAGAGAATATCCAAGTCCATAATAAGCCAAATAGTTCACACGAACCATGATATCAAGAGATAAGACATATTGTGTAGGCCAAATTCAAAAGAATTAAAAGATAGGTATATTGCTCATTATAGAGGAATAGGGGATACAACATACCTCAACTTTAGAGTCTACTCTTTCCAAAGCCAAGTCTAGGTCCAAGCCTAGGCCTCCAAAGAACCTATGATGCATATGTGTGGAATTAGGGTTAGGTATCCATTACTTGTTCAAAACCCTAAAAATCGCCTTTTTTATTATTGGCGAATTAGGTTATAAAAACTACACCATGTTTTAGGTTATATTTTCCTGAGTTCAAAACATATTTTATTGTATTTTTATGACTTATAAATTATTAGTTATGAATTATACAATTTATTATCTTATTTAATTAGATCCATTAAAAACACCTATTTATAACATTATATTTAGCCATCAAAACTTATACCATTAGAAAGCCCTTCTTTTTATGAATCCAAAAAGTATTTTTCCATACTTTTCTGATCATCCATTAATTAGTTATCGATTTTTAAACGTCAGCAATTAGAAAATTACATGTCAGTAGATTGATTGCAAATCGAAGAGAGAGAGGGAAAGTGGATCGTCCCCACATGACTTGGCGCAATCATGGGCAGCCAAGTCATGGGTCAAAGCTTGCATGGCCCTGGTCAGATAAATAAACAAAATCATCCAAAAGACGACAATGCCCAAAGTCAAGAAAACACAGAAAGAAGGCGAGGTGAGGGGTATAACCGTCAAACGTCAAGGGGCATTGTCCCCAATCTCTTGTGCCAGCAATGGTGCAAAGTAGTAAAGCTGTGTGCTAGCAGCAAATTGGGAGAAACCAAAACATGCCAATGAACTCGAAGGCAAAAGTCAGCAAAAAAGGAAGAGAGGTCGAACTCACCCGAGCCTCTAATTTGGTCGAAAGAGTTAAGAGCAGCGAGAAGCGGCCATCGCAACCCAAGGAGAAAAACTGATCGACGGTAGCTGAAAGAGAAACCTATGAACAAATTGATGTGTGGATATGTTCGTGCGAGGTCTGCCGAAGCCAAGGGTATAGGTATTTATAGGGGGAAGGGTCAGGCTCGAGAAAACCTTATCATGGCCAATAGCCTCGGAGCCTAAGGTTTGGGCGATTCCCAAACTCTCCACAAAATCGCACATATTCTGGCTCGTTTTGAGCGGAACAACGAAAGGAAACTACTGGAAAAGAAATCGGAAGAAAAGGACTAGAAACGAGGAAGATACGTGGAAACTAAAATCAACTTATTGTTCACGGCCTGGTCGGTCTCCTACTCAAGGTAGGAGATGACCCCGATGCCGTCCAAAGCTGATCTAATGGTCATCGTCACTCGACGCATAAGAAAAAATCTAGAAATGGGACATTTGACAAAATCAAATCCTATTAAAAAAAAGTTGGGAAGCATTATTTCCTTATTTTCTCTTTCCTCCTTTAAGGGTTCTATGCTAACCCAAATTAAACCAAAACTTCGCATACAAGTTAAGTTAGACATATAGATTCTGATTCTTCAATTAGATTTCACTTTTGGCAACTTTAGATGCATTATTTTATATATTCTTTGTTTCTCTCTCCGGGTGCATTAAAGACACATGAATTAACAAAATTAGGTGAAATTTCATAAACAAGTCATATTTAATGGGTTGAATACGAATTTTCCATCAATTTTACATTTTGGAGTTGTTTTTATATTTATTTAATATTTTGAAGGTTCTACACACTTTCTCTCTTCTGATTTCACTTTTCAAGCAAACTCTCTCCAAATTGGATGAAAATTCATCCAAAGGCTATATTTATTATGTAGATTATAAATATAAGATTATTTTACTCTTTTGTATTCTTTTATTATTTTATTTGATATTTTGGGGAAAACACACATCTTCTTTTCCAATTTGAATTAAATGAGTTATTACTATGTGAATAAAGTGAAACTAAACTCCCAAGGTAATTGGGACCCAAGGAACACAATTTTAAACTTATATTTTACTTTTGGGATTTATTTTTATGAGATATGTCATATGGCCCATTAATGGCCCATTAGAGGTCCATTAACTTCATTAATCATCCAATTAAGTTATTTATCATCTTATTACCATCCAAATGAATTATGTGACATATTAATTACATCATTCATGCATTAGATTATTAGGATTATTCTAACCTCAACCTCGTTTGGTCAATCCCAAAAGGTCAAACATCTAGGGTAGGGTTCAAGATCTGGTATGTTACAAGGTTCATCTAGAACCCAATTCACCTTCAACATTAAACATGGGACCCTAGTATACCAAACTCATCCTTCCCTCACTCAGACACGACATGATCATTTTAGAGAACAATGTGTACTAGTCCAGATCCAACCTAGCTTTTCATCATCGAACATGACATGCTCCATCTAGAGCACAACATGTCTACCCATGAATATGCCGACAAAGTTTGACATTGACAAACACAATGTGCATTATTGGAGCACAACATGTCTCATCACATGGATATTTGGACAAGTCAACCATGACAACACACCATGTATCATCGGATGTGTGGTATTTTCTACTTAGGGTTGAGGACCTAGGGTTTCTTGCCTAAGTAATTCAATTGATGGTTTTCCTAAAAAGGTTTGGGATCTGATGGTTTCACTATGAGAGCGAAGGAGAACTCTTGATGTCCTACTGCTTGAGATGTCCGACCCTTTTGCTTGATGGAAGAAGGAGAGCTCTTGATGACAAAGCTTGGTCAAGCTTGGCTGCATGTTGCTCTAGGGTTTGCATCTACGTTCTCTAGGGTTGTCTAGAGATTCCTAACCTAGTTTCTTACCCTAAACAAGTAAATCTTCTTCCTTATCTTCGTTTTTCTTGATGTCCTTCTTCTTTGCTCATCTTGTTTGGGTGAATCCATGATTTTCTTGGTAGAACTCGAACATGTGGTTGAAGAGCCTCTTCTCTCTTCTCTTCGGCTCTAGATCTTCCGTGTTCTTGAAGAAAGGATCTATCTTGGAACGTATAGGAGAAAATCCACCCCTTAATATTAATTCTTCCTTTTATCTTCAAATGCATTAAGATCACCTTTTTGTTCACCTAAAGATACTTTTCTAGAGTTGGAAGTTGATAAAATGGAAGGAACTTCTCAAGTAACTGCTCTAGATCTTTATACTCTTGCAAAAACATGAGGCTACACATCGTGTTTAAGCATGTGTGACGTGTTTCCTGGTAGTTTTCTAGAAATGGCACCAACAATTATTAGAAATGGTGTGTCGATGCACCAACACACCTTTTTTTGGGAGTATTCTTTGATGAGAATGCACATCATTTCATTTTTTTAATATGATATGTGTGCTCAGGGTCAATGATGGACATATTCATACTATTTTTTATGCCTATTCTTACCAGTCTTATTGTTCCAAATTCTTAGTTTTGGCTACATGCAAGAAGCATTATTAGCATAATCAACTCCTTCACTATAATCGTGATTAAAATTAATATATTTTGATGCATACTTCACGAGACTAGGTTCATCTAGAACCCAATTCACCTTCAACAATAAACTTGCACTACTACAGAAACATCATTCAATGTCACTTTTATAGGCGTCGGTTATTTAACAAAACCAACGCCTATAATATTCAACGTCGGATATTTAGGAACCCCGATGTCTATATTCAAAGACCATCCAGACACGAGTACCACTTTGTATTCAATGTCGGCTGGGTAAAACAAACTGATGCCTAAAATCGCCCGCAAAATCTAATTTTTGAGCGATTTTTTTTGCCCCAAAGTATCACATACAACGTCGGTTTTTTAACTACTAACCGACGCCGATATAAGATGGAAATTTGTGTAAAAAGTTCTAATTTAGACGTCGGTTATCCTTTGATAACTGACGCTGATAATGGTTCCCGCCAAATAATTTAGGGCAAAGATTGTCTAATTGGACGTCGGTTTTTTAATATCGACCGACGTGTAAAGGTAAAAGGCGTCGGTTTTCCAGATAACCGACGTTGTTAACAAACTTAATAGACCAGTATCACCCGGCTCTTCCCCTTCCTTCCTGTTTCATCACGATAGTTTTCTGCTGTGATCACCGCTTACCTAAAATTGCCCGACGATCGCCTGCTGCTTGCCATCGCTGCTGCGGCTCTGTTCTCCGCCGCCGCTGCCGCGCCCTCTTTCTCCTTCTACCACCGCTGCTTGCCACCACTGCTGCTCTCCGGTCTGCTCTGCTATTCTCCTGGTGCCACTACTGCTCTCTGCTCTGGTCTGGTCTTTTCCTGCTCGCCGCCACTGCTGCCGTCGGTCGCCGCCACTCTTCTCCACGCTAGCTCCAGGTAGCCCTAGCCTCTTTGCTACTTTCTCTGTAGCTTTCCTTCTCTGTAGCTCCTTACCAACAAGAAGCACGGTCATGGCTATGTTGGCCTACCATGGCCGTGCTATCCAGCACGACCATGGTAGGCCAACACAGCCACAGTCGTGCTTGCTGTTGGTAAGGATATGAACAAATCTTTATGTAATGCTTTATGTAAATCTTAGGATATGAACAAATCTTTTGCTTACATATATTTGTGTTTCTAATCCTAATGTTTGACCTAATTCAGTAAATTTTGATGCATGTTGAAATGCGATTTAAACTTGTCCATTCTAGAATCCTAATTTGATTTGAATAAACCCTAACATTAATGAAACCCTAACATCAATTGTGATGAAACCCTAACATTAATTGTGATGAAACCCTAACATGTACCTATATATTATTGTGTTTGTTGGCCTAGAAACCTATCCAAGATTTACTCATCAGGAGTAAATTTTGGATAGTCCCCGGTATGAGATTGTTCTTGAACACCTAATCTCACTTAGGATGCAAGTGTATAATGTGTATTGGGTTTTCAAGAAAATTTCAGCAGCGGGGAAATGCTGCCAAAATTTTCTTGAAAACCCAGTACACATTATACACTTACTAGTGAGATTAGGTGTTCAAGGATGGGATAGATGGTACACATTTATTATATATCAGAATGATGACTTATATGTGCGTGGAGATCACAATGAAGGATTGTTAATTGATAAAAGATCACAATTTTAGAGGCGTGCATGTTTATGTTTTTTTATTGAAGCTAAATGTTTGCTTTTTTAATATCAATATCATTTTCAGATTTGATGTTTCATTATCTTCTAGTTAATACAAATGCTAAATGTTTGCCTTTTTAATGACATTTTCAGATGGTTGACCATGATGAGCATGATGTCCATGATGAGCATGAAGTCCATGATGAGCATGCTGTCCATGATGAGCATGGTGAGGATACCAATGTAAGTTCTAAAAACATATCCTGTATTTCTATAAAATTCATTATCTTCTAATTATGTCATATATCCCATATTTCTATATTGGGCTAATTCAGTGTGTTTATTTTTGTCAAATTTTAGGTTGATGATGCACATGTACCCACTGAAGCACTGGAGGAACTTGATGCGCATCACCAAAAACTTAACAAGAAAAGGGGCATCACTCTGTTGAAGAAGTTAATAGCGCTAAGTGGCAGTGGATCCAGATTGGTTGTGGAGTTTGATAATGGAGGAAATGCAATTGGAGTGAACCGCAAATTTTGTAAACTATCTAGGGGTTGTCACTCGAAGCCATTGTGGTGTTAAGTATGATAATTGGCATAAAGTTTCTCAGGCGAAGAAAGACATGATATGGAAGGATTTATGCGTGAGTTATTATTATTTACAATTCTATTTTGTAGATTACAAATTGTATGATTTGCAATTCTATTTTTGGATACTAGTTAATAACAATTCTATTTTATAGAATCTGTTTGCATTGGATGAGAAGCTGCATCGTAAAAGCGTGACGCAACATGCTGGAAAGATGCTAAGGAACTATAGGACAAATCTCAATAGAGAATACATAAAAGATGGTGATAAGAAGAAGAAGTCAGCCCTTGAACAGTGGAACTTCTTGGACAAAGAAGATTGTGACACGTTTGTTTCTTCAAGAAAATCTGAAGAATTCAAGGTATTAGGCGTCACTCCCAATTTAATTAATATACATTGTATTCACCTATTCGAGATTAACATTTAGTGCTACTAACCAAATCATTAATGTGCATACTAACTAGGCCCTCAGTGAGGCGCAAAAGGCAAGGCATGCATTGAATGTGCATGACCACACTATGGGTCCAAAGGGCTATGCAAGCATTCGCCAAAGACTACAGGCGGAGTCTACTGCTACTCAGGAGTCCTCTACTACATGTGCCACACATGCCTCGCCATGATGTCTAGATAGCTGGGAGGCAAAACAAGAAGGGTGAAATAAAGAAGCCTGTAACTGTTGAGGAGGCTGTGAAAATGGTAAAATACAACTCTTAGAGCAATCATTTGAATATTGATTATTTGTGGTGTTAACTTACCAATTTCTATTGATGGTGATTAGCGGGAGTTGTACGAGCAGAGGAAACAAGGTACGTTCATCTCTCAGGGTACAAGGGATGAATTGACAGTTGCTCTGGGTAACCCAGAGCATCCTGAACGTGTTAGGGGTGCAGGCGCTGGTGTGGGCATCAAATCATTCTTTGGTCTATCCCAGCGCAAACCCAGAGCGGGACTTTCACAAGAAGAGGTAACCTATTCTTTTTTAGAATGTTACTCCAAAAGGAAATTCAATAATAAGAAGCTAATGTTTCTTTTATCCATGTATAGGAGAAAAAGAGAGTCGAGGATATAGTTGCTAAGAAGGTCGATGATATAGTTGTTGAGAAGGTCAAGGAAGAAATAGTGCGGTGGCAGGCATCCCAGGCTTCCAATCAGCCTATGACGACCCACTCTTCTCTTGATGCACAAACTGAGAGTAATCTTATAGACCCACCGCCTAACACGTCTGCTGTAAGTATTGTTTATGACATTGTAGCTAGTGTTTTCAAGATGATATGTTTTCAAGATGATATGTATATATGTATAACATTCTTTACGTAAATTTGTAGGTGTTGAAGCCATGCCACTCAAGAATGCAAGACTATGTTGTTGCAGAGGTGCAGGCTTACCCGTCCCTTCCTGGGGCACCGTTTCACGGGACTCCAATGCCATAGGGCTATGTTCGTGTGAGCCCGATACGTGTATTACCTGATTGGAGGGAAGCTACATTGCCATATGCCCACTCGGATATTGATACACTTGCTGAGGCAGAAGGCGGGGTGATATTTTGGCCCAAAGCAGATGTCGTCTACACTACTGAAATTGTAAGATAAATTTACATTACTTTAGATTGTTAATGTGTATATATGAGGTTAATTGATCTGAAATAATATATACATGTTAAAAAGAAGACACCCGGAGCACCTAGGCCTCCACCTCCACTTCCTGCATTACCAAGTTGGGTTCCAACTGACCTAAAATACCCGTTAGGTCCTGCTTGTAGGGGAATGGCATGTTGGCTACGGGCACATAATATACATTTCCCTATAATTGTTTCTTTAGAAGTGAATTATGCAGGTCAATCATACGAAAGCTCTTTATTTATATAAGATATAATTGAGATGTTTATATATGATTGGCTGAACACATCAATGATAGAGACATGGATAAGGTGAGATCTTGTCTATACATCCATATACCTTGTGTAAGATCCGGTGGTCTGGTTTCTTATATATTAATGCATACGTAATACATATTTTGTAGCTACTTATTCGAAAATCAATGCAAACAATTTGCATTTGACCATGTGGGATTTTTGATTCCATCATTGATTAGTATGGTAGCTAAAGACCCTGATAGTGTTCAAAAATACTGTATAGATGCTTTTACAATTTTCGGTCAGCAACAGAAGATGATAATAATATCACCATTCAATGTCAAGTAAATTTACTTTACTTATAATTTGGACTTAAGAAAATTACATTTTTATTGTGGATTTTGAGTTATTAATTTTTAACTTTTTTACCTCTAGCGGTAGGCATTGGGAGTTACTATTTATTCTCCCCGGTACGTTCACTGTTTATTATCTAGATCCTGCGGGGAGTACATTGAATACTAAAATTGGACACGTAATGAGATTGCCATTATTCTGGTGAGAAATATTTCATTTTTATATTTGTTAACATCTGTTATTACATTACTATTTAATTATGTAATTTACTGTGTTATATTAACATGTACGGGTTTAGATGCATTCAAAAAGGCTGGAGGAAAGGTCCCAAGGAAAAAGAACCAGCCAATAATTTGGGAGAACATAAAAGTAAGTTCCCGACTACAATGTATATATTATTTATGTGAACTGTACTTAGTTGTATTTTTTAATATTTTGTATGTTTCAATTTATAGTGCGCTACACAAGACAACGGCTAGGCATGTACATACTATGTGATGCGATTTATGTAGATGATTATCCAATATGCCGCATTGGACATCGATACCATACATGAGGTATTATATATAGTCTCATTAGTTAGTATGAAATATATCAATCTTATTTTTATATTATTACTTATATATACATCATTCTCTTTAGTGTTTAAAACTGACCACACTATAGGTAAACGCTTAAAAGATGTACATGCTCCATATACGATGGAAGTATTAAATGAAGTAAGAGAAGAATGGGCAAGAGCCATACAAGCAGTGGCGATTGTAAGATATAATTGTGATGCTGATAGCGATGTTGAATGATATTTTGTAAATGAACATTTCTGAATGTTTATACATGTCTGAATGTTTCTACATGTATTTGAATGTTTCTACATGTGTGAATGTGAGAATTGAATTGATGTCTGGATGTATCTACTTGTGTGAAAAGTATATTTGTTGATTTTGCAGGTTTGTGGCCTCTTTGTAGGCTGATATCAATGGATGTCGTAAACCTGCAGTTTAGAAAACTGAACTGTAGGTTCTCATCCTGCTGACCAGCCACAGCAGGCCTACAAACTGATAAGAAGAAAATTTAAAACATAGGCGTCGATTATTTATAGAACACCGTCATTAAAGGCTTACAACGTCGGTTATTGGATAAAAACCACCACCTGATGTGACAAACAACCCGACCGTACAGGAAAGCACGGCCGTGGTGGGAAATGGCATCAGTTATTAGTATAACACCGACGCCTATGGTACTAAATATGACCGTGCATGGAATCACGATCGTGGCTTCTGGAAATATGGTGTCGGTTATTTAGTTGCAAACCGACGCAGAAAGTGTCCTAGATGACGCCCTTTTTGTGGCGCGAACCCTTTTGGCGTCGGTTATAAAACCGACGCCGAAGAGTTCGACCTTTAGCGGCGCCCACATATGCGTCGCTTGAGAACCGTCGCTAAAAGGGGTTAAACAACCGACGCCAAAGACATGTTCTATAGTAGTGTTGGGGCCCTAGGATACTAAAATCATCCTTACCTCACTCAAACATGACATGATCATTTTAGAGAACAAAGTGTACTAGTCCAGATCCAACCTAGCCTTTTCATCAATAAACATGGCATGCTCCAGCTAGAGCACAACATGTCTACCCACGAATATGCCAACCAAGCTTGACATTGACATATACAGTGGGCATTACTGAAGCACGCCGTGTCTCATCACATGGATATTTGGACAAGTCAACCATGACAACACACGATGTACATGACCAATGACACCTCATCAACCTCATCAAGAACCACTCAATATAATTGTAAACATGAAGTGTTGACCTTACAACTTAGTCCATTAAATGGTTTTTATCTTCAAAACTCATGAACTGCCAAGAGACACAGAGTGTCTATACCCATACATGATTTGTCTTCTTAGATTTTTGCAAAGACATAAATATCAAAGAACATTTTTGATGGGGTATCTTTCATTTTGTCTTATTCTAACTTCAGAAAATGAGTGGGATGTAATAGAAAGGGTGTTCCATTCAAAGGGTATCTAAGAAGAAGAATAGAGAAGAGGAATAAAGAACATCCTCCTCCCGTAGTTGAAGAAGCTTCTTGTACATTTCAATTATAGAAGATTAATTCATTATCTACAATATTTAAATTTCATTTTGTTGTCTTTTCTCCTACATATTTACATTTCTCCTCCACTGAACTTGTAGAGAACTTGATTTACAACCTTCTTTGTGAACACTCCAAAGATATGGAGTAGTTCCCTTTATAGTTGGTGCCTTTTTGGTGCCCATTAGTCACTTGATGAAAACATATTAGTGAATTATGAATTTGTTTATTTTTTTCTCTAACTATTTTGAATGCTTGTTGGAATATCAGTCAAGGCACCCAAACTCCTCACATTGTGAATACTAAGAAGATGAAAAAATTTAGTGGATAGTAACGAGATATTTAACAACCTACTAAATGGAAGTGCATATGATTTACCATATTAAGATCTTTGTCTACATGTAATTATGGTTGAAGATTGTCTTCTACGAAGGAATATGTGGAAGTTGTTACTATACATGTGGTTATTGGTTTGAAGACATCAAATCAATACCTAGTTCCTTGATAGGAAGAAGTCATTGGTAACATGTCAAAAAGATAGGACAAAGAATAGAATCCAAACTATTGTGTAATATTCATCATATGATTACTGGATGCCAGGAAACCAAATACACTTCCTTGACTTGATACTTGAAAGTCGTTTTGTGACTAGTTCATATAACTTAGAATGTAATCAAACCAACTCTTTTCATTGTGAACCATTACACTAGTTGAATTGTACTAATTGTTTGATATCCATTCGATCCTTATGGAAATGACATTAAGCTCATACTACTACTAACATGTTCTATTGCAAACCTCAAGTTTGTGTCGCTTAGGTTTATAATTGATTGCACACACACTGAGAGCATCAATATTTGGTGCCATAATTGAGGAGCCAATTATATCTCATCAAACTTTTAGTTAATCCTTTTTTATTTAGTTATGTGATTCTAAAAGCCTATTTTCTTGCACTTGTTTAGTTCTTGCATTTCCTACAAATTCTTATATGACAAAAATCCTTTTTCTCATTTAGAAGGAAATCATACATGGCTCACACTCTGTCTAATTGGGATTTCTTTTGAGATCCTTGATCATATTGTGGTGGTGTTAACCAATAGGAGACTATGAGCAAGAAGAAAGAAGCAAAACAAAGAGAAGATTGTTGCAATTTCAAATATAACCATTGCAACATAAAGAGCATTGATGTACTACACCTATACTCAACCTGATGAGGTGTCTAGTTTGATGATAGTTTGACTGGATATAGATGTTTCCTACTTGCAACTAGACATGAGTCTAATTGGCACCTTGAAATGGAACCAATACTTAGGCTTGACAAACCAAGATATGAATCCCAACTTAGGGAAGCTTTTTGGAGCTATGTGACACTATCAATATCAATGAGATGAATAATGATGCTCCATGTCTCTACCTCTTGTGATGCACTCTACATGCCCAAAATAAGCAATGTATGCAACACATGTAAGGAGGATCAATCCATACCTAGAATGCCTTATTGTCCACCTTCATGCAAAAATTCATTCATCAAAGGAAGAGTATTGAGATTCTGAAGAAAATTACTAGATTTGAGCAACAATTGGAGAAGCATTAGCTGATGCTTGGGAGAGGTACAAGGAGTTACTCAAGTGATTTCCACACCAAAATATACCCAAGTGGACTCAATTTAGTAGATTCTATGGTGGTTTATCCCATGATTACACTTTTACTATTGATGCAACCAACAAAGGATGTTTCTTGACAAACATTGCAAGTGACGGAAGAAAGACAATTGAAATCATGTCTATTAACCAATATTCAAGGAGTATACATATAGTAACAATAGCCATGATGTGGAGGTCATGTCTTCCCTCAATGCAAAGCTAGACATAAACTCAATGCTTAAGTGTCAACTGAGTTCCCCAAGTCATGATATACATTTTTTTCAATGGCCCCCATCATAATGTGGATTGTAAAGATGAATCCTCCAAATGTTGTCAGGAGCAAGTAAATATTTTTGGTGGCACCCAAGGAAAATTTGGTTTATGAAATCCTATATAGTTGGGTGGATAAATCACCCCAAATCCAACTAGAAGGTCAATTATCATCATCTTCAACACCATAAACACCAAGACAATCTTCTACTACAACTTGAGAAGAATGACCATACTAAAGGTGTACTTTTCAAATTATAAATGAAGCTTCAACACTCATACAAAATCAAGCAGTTACCAACAAAGGACTCAATCACTAAATGGGATAGAAAAATTAATTGACTCTAAACCAATAAAGGAGCAATTCCAAGCAATATTGAATTAAATCATTATGAGTGGATGAACTCTGAGGAGAAAGAGACAAAAAAGCAACCCCTGCAAGTAATTAGACATTGTTGTGTTTGAAAAACTCTTTCCTAAGCCTATTTACAATGGAGAAAAGCCAACAATGCCAAGCTAGAATAAAAGAATGAAACCCTCTAAATGCCACCTCATTTTAGAAGCAAGGCTCAATGTATATAAACAACTAGTTAATTACAAATGTTGAGAGTAAGGAAAAGATGTCATAAAGAGAAACCCATGTATCCACGTTTGTGGTTTCACACAATTGTCACTCATGAAGAAAATATGGAAGGAGATATCACTCTAAAAATCTCATCCCACAAGAGTAAAAGTGATGGGGAATAGGAATATGAATATGAAGACATAGTAATGAAACACAATCTAAGAACCTCAGTCCTCTCACACCTTCCTATCAAAAAGCCACTTGAGGCCTTTCATATATCATGTGACATAGGTAATATGAATTTCCTGGTATGCTTTTGTGATCAATGGTACTTCAAATTTATGCCTCTAGCTGTATAAATCCAATTGGTTTTGAATGAACCTAAGTAGTTCAAGATCAAATTTTAGATTCACTGAAGAACAAGCTGCATAGCCATGCTGGAAAATGTTCTCACAAGGATTGATGCCTAATTCATTGTGGTTTAGTTTGTGATTACGAAAGATAGGGGGTATACCTGAAGATGTAATCTTAGGGTTGACATTGTCTTAAAGAGGGTCAAAGTTGTGATCGATGTTGAGAAAAGAGAGTTGAGTGTTGAGATTCGGGATACAAGAATTACTTTCTCAATGAAGCCTCTGAATCAAGATTTTCCAACAGAAGGGATGGACATGGGAGAGGATGATGGTGATCTACCCAACACTATTGATCAAGATGGTCCACTAGATCCATGTTGAAAAGTATGACAATGTTTGATAGACAATAAATCTAGGCACTTGTGGGAGACAACCCACAATTTTATTTTCTAGTATTTTCTATAATTTCTTTCTAGGAGTTAACTACATATGTGCATGCACATATTTGTGTGTTAGAACTTTCTATTTCTAGTTTATCTGAGATGCATATCAATTCTTTGATGTGATGCTAAATTGCGTGCATGTTCAAGACAAGTTATGGCTAAGACGAATGAAGGGATTTCCAATCTAGTATCTTGGAGCCCCAAAGTTGATGTCAAGTGTGACATGAGTCCCAAATGCAACATGTCCATCAAAACCTGCATGCAAAGCATCCAATTAGTCATGATGACATTTGTAGAGCTGATTATCCTAGCAGTACATTAACAAGTTTATTACCAAGCCAAAACCAAGAATTAGGAGTGAATAAGCTATTAAGAGCAAGCAAAAAACACCATATGAACTACATTAATTACATCATCCCAAGCTTAAACCATTGCTTGTCCCCAAGAAATAAAGTCCCAACTGAGAATCAGAGAAAAGTGCATGCAATTGAGATGATGAATTGAACTACACCAACTAAATTTCTAATTTATTCAACAATGTTCTTACATGATTAACAAATCAGATTTATGACATTTGTGGTTCTTTCAAATGAGAGAAACAATGATCTTCTCCCCATATTCTCAATAATACCCAATTTTTAATAGTTCCCCAAACAACACACTAAATGATATGAAACCCACCTAGGTACTCCTCATCTAAGCACAACTATACCCATCTTTAATATGAAAGAGTTCTAGAATTTTGCATTTCAGTCTCACTGGATCCCTTTTTCATTTAAAAATCAAGGAACCCCACTATAAAAACTATATACAAACTTGTTCTAAACTAGGTTGGCACACCGGGCATGATGCTTTTGTTGGTATGTATGCCCAGAGAGCCAATCATATGATGATTGGGATATGGCAATAGATACCTAATTTGATAATAATAAAGGCAAGCTTCCAAATTATATTGTATATTCAGTTATGAGATAATGAATTACATAATAAATGTCTAGAGAATGATATTACTCAATGACATATGTCTTCAAGTACGTGACTTGGAAGAAATGAGATCATATGGATGTTAAGAGTACATATACATATTCTCATTATGTCCCTGATCAGTTGTCATTGTGGAAGGTTGATAGATAATAATGACACATAAGATCAGAGTTTGAGTTGGTTGATGACTGAATCTCATTGGTCATGATATGGCAATATCAAACCAAGAACACCGATACATGTTAAGAACAATGTATCAGACAAACCCACCGTGAGACTGACACATGGAAGCCAACTTCATGGAAGTCATAGTCGACTCTCACAGTGATGGTGGTGGTTGTAGTTTTTAGACCTGAAATCACTACACTCATCACATGTCATTAGGTATACTTTGACATCATCAAACACAGTCCTGAAACATGGGTTGTTATAACGGTGATGATTGGGTGACTTTGACACATGGGGATTGACTGTGAGTGACACATATGGGATTTGTCCCTCCTATATGGAGCATGATATTCTAGGCCTCTTGATTAGTGAGACTGAGAAAAGTATGGCCATACACATGTGAGTCAATATGTTGACCTCACATATATCTCATGCAATCCACTTTGGTTCAAGAAACAAGATTGAATAATAATGAAGATGACTGCTCTATGCCTCTAGTTCAATCTGGATATTAGTGATAAAGGAACTATACAAACAGTATAACACCATACACAGATTGTATGTTGAAGTTGCTCCCCAACTTTTCATTCACTTGGGTAGCAATGATGTGTGACTAGGCACCACTCATTGCTTGTGACGTCATAAGCTAATTATGGACATTCACTGCCAACGTGATATGGGACCTATAGGGTCACACACATAGGAAATCATTTAGAAGGGGAGTTTGATCTTGAATGATAATTGAATTTATTGCGGAAGTGTTTGGGTATTTCAATTCACGCAACAGATCATCTAACTAGACTGCCAAACGATCGGTTCAACTGTTGAAACTACTGTTTGGAGTGTCAGGCTGATTATATTATGCATTGGTTGGAATTTTGCCTGACCTAGGCTGCGAGACACCCGTCTCGCTTGTGCAAAATGGTCATTTGTCTTGGTGTGAGATGCCTGTCTCACTTGTACCAAACAATCATTTGGTTTGGTGCGAGACGCCCATCTCAGTTTCATCAAACACCTGTTTTGGGGGTATGTCAAGTTGAGTACTAATTGGAATTGAATTGCCAACATATGTGTAGAACTGGAAGGTGTGAAATGGTCGTTTCTCTTAGCTAAAAGACCGTCTCGTATGTGAGATGACTGTTTCGTCACACGCAGGTCGTGAAACTTCTAGAAAAGTTGTGAAAATTGAAAATCTACTTGTCCTTTCCACTCCTGATTTAGTCCCGCATCGCCTGGGGATTGGGAACCCTGACCCTAATCCCTCCTATGTATAGAGGGTTATTGGGAGTTTCCCATAGTACAACTAACACACAGACAATTGAGAATCAGTTGCTCTAACAATTGTTGTCCTCTCTGGTTATGGTAACCATGAGAGTCCAGGCAAGTCCTACCCGACTAGAGAGGGATATCCACATGAGGGAGGGACAAATCCTTCCTATCCATTCCTGTAGGATGACAATAGTTATATTTTGTCTGTGGGGACTACTCTAGAGTCAAGAATATGTAGGCTGCTACTAGGAGGACAATGTCAACTCACAGTTTGTGGTAAGATCTGAGGAGCCACTGCAACAGTTGTCTGATTCTGATGTCTGTGGAGGAGTAGTCAGACGAGTCTGAGTGCAACTAGGATTTGCACAACCACCTTCTAACACAGAGTGCACATATACATAGATGAGAATTGTCACTGGACTTTTTTGAGGACCAAGAATATCTTCATGAAACCATTCTTCCCGTTGCATAGGTATTGACATGATCAACTGGTTAATGGGAAATATGTCAGTAAAATTTTTGTTTCTACCACCTACCTGATGTCATATTTCCCTACAGTGGTATTAGAGCCACGTTAATTTGTTATGTTTTGGGATAACCAATATGATCAGATTTTAGTTTTATCGTGTTTATTTATTTCATACGATGCAAATATTCAACTAGTTGATGTGCACATATGTCTAAATCACCACATAAGAATCCAAACGAATATATATATATATATATATATATATATATATATATATATATATATGCAATTTACATGCATCACCATAAAATTGGTTTTGGTGGTGGATGTAAAGCATGATCATGGCAAAAACCCCAGATCAGTGCGTGAATGATTGTAGTTATTTTTCTTGTTGTTAACCGGTCTGCGTACCGAGCCTCTCTCTCTTCCTTCTACATGTAAATTAATGCTCTTCTTCCTATTTCCCCTCGAATGTAACTCAAGGTTTTTCCATAAACAACACAATAAGAAATAGGATAGTTTTAATTTATATTTCAAAGTGAGATGACAATCTGTATAAGGTGAAACTACCGGCTCATAAAATGACCCGATCAACTAGAGGACTGAGGAGGCCAGACAACAAGAGGACAAACTGATTGACTAGTGGCCCAACCGACCGACTGGAGGTGTCTATACGCTGCTTGAACCTGAGAACCAGACGATCGCTTCAGGAGATCCCAACCAAGAAACCAGGAGGCGAGCCAAATGGTTCAAGAGTTGAACCAATCAACCTGGATTGGTTTGGGCACATATTTTCACCACAAATAGGTTGCATATGATGTGGACTATAGGTGGTTGTAATTCCTTGTGGCTCCAAAGAATTACATTAGTATGGTCATAACCATCGCTTGTGTGTTTTATTTATTGCATGTTCTCATTTGTGGTTATAGCATGTATATGATACATACTATATATATGTGGTGATTGGATAAAGTATATGTATTTATACAAACAAACTCCCTCAACTTAAATATTAAGTCTTAGATACCTTCCAATAATAATACACGTGAAAAACTTGATCGACCAAGTGTAGATTTGCACAAAGCATGGTGCACCGTCTATCTCATGGAAGTGTGATGGTAGATATGTAGATTTTTATAAAGCATGGTGCATATCTATCGTATTGACTATTGGGTCAGGCTTGACTGGTGACTTGGAGTTCCCAAGCCCAAAGGCATGCAGATGATTATGGCAAGGAGTTATGCATATCATCTATCCAAGAGTTGCATATGATGCAATTGTCATGATGGCCTACCTAAATAGTCAGGTTGTGGGAAATCGACAAAAGCCGACTCATGACCTGATGAAATATGGATCTTGGCCCCTAGAGTACACTATGCTATAATATTCTAAATTGATTTTGAGGGCTATAAATTCAAATAAAATAGTGGGAGTAGTAATAATTAAAGACCTAATTAATATTTTCAAATTTACCAAATAAAACCAAATCAAAAATGTTTTAAAAAAGGTTGCAATATTTCTTTTTAGAATCAAATGTCAAACAAAAACAACTTCAAATTGAGACCAGTCCTCAAGAAGGACAATATGGGATAAAGTTCCACAAATTGGTTAAGTACTTTGAGAAATGTTCTCATGAGAGAAAGTTTTATGTCCTTGATAGGCCAATGCTAGAGGAACCCACTCCAATTGTGCCTAGGGCTAAATGGGTGCTTATTGGAAGCATGCCAATGATGCCATAGACATTTGAATACCTAATGCTCTGTTGTACAAAGTACAAACTATGAGTTGCATGAACAACATGAATACATGGAGATTCTTGATATGGTAACACATCTCAAGAATCATATAAAGCAAAGAAGGTATAATGTCTTCAAAGTGCTAATTGAGTGCAAACTGAAAAAGGGAGGAGGTCCAGTAGAACCCCATGTGCTCAATGTGATTGGACATGTGGAATGACTGGGATTTCTCTTAGTTCAAGAGTTGACCATGAATATGATTATGCAAGCATTGCATGAATCATATAGTCAGTTTATTAAATGTTTGGTGTAACATACTAGATCTCGAACCCTACCCTGGAAGTTGACATTTTGGACTTAGCCAAACAAGGTAGAAGGTTAGACCTAAATAGATGTTTAGTATAACCCCAATAAGATAATGCATGTATAGATCACCTTAATGAAACCTAATGTTCTAACATTAATCTTAGTTTTATAATGGATACATAAAATATGCCACATAACTCATTTTTGTGGTAATATGAAGATAAGGAACTTAATTGGATGAATAATTTAGATAATGGGCCGTTAATGGGCCATATGACATATATCATAAAAAGAAGTCTCAAAAGTGGAAACAAACTTTAAATTCGAAATCTACATATCAAAATTATCCTACATGTCAAATTTCATCTAATTTGGGCTACCTTGAAATATTAGGATAAGTTTAGGAGAGAAAAAATGAGTAAAAGGCATAAGTAATGAATAATGTGATTATATAACTTCAAAATATGGAAATAATGGCAAATTCATATTCAACACATCAAAGATAACTTGTGGATGAAGTTTGGTCCAATTTGGATGTTGTTTGTGCAAGTTATGTAATTTTTGGTACATTCTAGACTTTTCTGCAATTTACCCAATTGGGAGGTTTTCTTTGCAGATTGTCACATACATTAGAATACTTATATATTCCCTTACCGTTCTCGAGTTTTTAAACCATAGGGCACCTAGTTGCACCTTGGTTTGACGGTGTTTCTTTCCAAGGGCATTTTAGGGATTACTCTCTTTATAAATGAGCTTATCTTTAGAAGCTATAAACCAATGGGGTTATTTCTTTGATTGGAGGTCGGTTGGGATGGAACATAAGTGTCCACAAACCAAAATTTGATATTAAAGAAGCCTCTATGAGCTGTCCTCTTGCATGGCCATGAAATCCTTAGGCTAAGGACAAATGGAAAGTAACTTGACACCTCATGCTTGACTTCTTCCTTATCCATAAAGGTTTGCATGTCCATAGGCACCCTTAGCATTGGACACATGGAAAGTAAATTGATACCCCATGCTTAACTTCTTCCTTATCCATAAAGTCTTGCATGTCCATGGACACCCTTATACATGACATATGGAAAGTCTCACAGACACCTCATACTTGACCTCTTTCTTTATATAGCCATATCTATCCCTTCCCAACTCCAAATTCAAAAGCTCTTGCTCTTCTTTATTTCCTATAACTTAGAGAACCATTCCTACTCTATTTTTCCATGAAGGTGTTGTCCCAAGGTAAAAGAAGGTGCCTACCTTGGTGAAGAAGGCTCCTAGGGTTCCAAATTTCTCTATTCAGAATTTCTGAAGCTCCTCCTTGATGATTTTAACCAAAACTAGTAAGTATCCTCCTTTCCTTCCCTATTTTCATGTTTTTAGTCTTCCTTTGAACTTCCTCCAGGTCAGAATTATGGCCTTCCATGGTTAAATCCCACCTAGAACCCGTAAACACCTCATCTCCATGTTCTTTTGTTTGGGTTTTTCACCTCTAAAATGGAGAAGGTGCTCTTGCTCGAGATAGGAGCTTTGTTGGAGAAACCAACCTCTCTAAGCTTGGGAACCTTACTTATTGGACCTATCCCCTATCCACCTTCCCTATATGTTCTTTGGAGGCCTAGGCTTGACTTGGACTGTTCAAACTCTGAAGTTGAGGTATGATTGCATCCCACATTATTTCTATATTGAGCAATTTCTAATTCTTCACTCCAAATGTATGTTTGCAGACCCAGTTATTCATATTGAGAAATTTCTTTCTCTTGTTGTATGATGTATCCCCTATTCTTCTGTGTTGAGAAATTCACCTATGCTTATTCATTAACTTTGTCCTATGGACATTAGCCTATACACAATGTCTTTTCTTTTGAAAATCATGGTTCATGTGAACTACCTTATTTGATATAGATCATGTAATCATGAATATTCTTTTGAACTCTTATCTTATGCTTTGTTCATGATGGAACTCTTAAAGATGACATGTGATGTTTTTTCCCACTTATGAGGTGGATGTATATGTTGGTCACTTATGTTGTGACTATTTTATATATTCTAACTATACTTTCTACTTGCCTCAACATTTAACATGCTATGTGATTCAGTAGCACTAGAGTAGTGTAATTGCATTGGTTTTTATGATAGATGTGCTATTTTCTACTGAACAGATGTGATATAACCTACTCTTTTGGGATGGAAAGGAACCTCATACCCAGGGCAAGATGTGTGATTCTTGGCCCATGTTTTATATATTTGGGAGATTGGCAGTATTCCTTTCTTTATCAGGTTTCAAGTTTATGAGACTTGGCCACCTTTGTATTTAAATTGTTCCAGGGCTATGTTTATCTCACATGCATGCATTTTGATGATATGGGGTGTGTTCCCTAATTCTTTACATGTTCTTGTGTGGCACAATCTTTATGTTTTATTAATGACAAGTATTCTTTTGTTATCATATGATTTCAATTCCTTTTCTCTCGGTACCCATTTGGGTGGTCCTTATCTTTTTCATGGGTAGCCTTTACTTGATGTCCTTTATTCCATATATTGGTCAATTTCCTATTTAGTATGTGCATACCAGCCTTTGCTGATGTCATCTATTTTCTCTTCTTACTGGAGTATGCTTCCAACCCTAAGTGAAGGACTTGGATGATAAGGCATTAAATTTTGGACTAGCTTAAGGAATTAAAGCTTGGAGACAAAGTTGTTATGGTTTAGATTTCCCTCTACTTAGATCCTTATTTTGTATCATACATGTAAACCCTTATGGGATATTATGATGTACTTATGTAATAACCTTATGATAAATTGAATATAGTCAACATTTTTATTCCGCTGCTATACTTTGGTCTTTTACATACCATTACAATAAATTTAAAAAATTTATACCTATTCCAACATAACTTTGAGTGTGTTTGGAATGGATGTTAATTCTTCAAATCAAAATTTTGGTAAGGGGGTTGATCCCACCTCCTTACAACATGGTATCAGAGCCCATGGTAGTTGAAATCTGACTATTTCAATTTTGTCTCCCTAGTTAGAATACTTGCCTTACCTTTAAGTGACATGTTTGCCCTAGAGTTGATCAATTGATGATGAAGGGTTGATTTAGGATCATATAGTTTCACATTAGAATAATGATAGATAGATCCTTAAAATATTACAAGTAAAAGATGCATAAGTAACCATAGTAACTTGAGGTTATTTCACTTGGCCTTTAGGCAGCTACTAGGACATGAAGTTGAAAGCAAAAGTGTCTATAAAGGATTAAGGATTAGGGGCTAGCAAGATTTTCCTCCGCATCACTAGCTTGATTTATGAGGACTCCCGAATCCATATGATACCGGCCTGGCCTGAGCTGATATGAATTGTTCAAAATAGCATGCTTTTAGGCAATAGTAGCCTTAGACATCTATATGAGTTATCTTTAGGGACCCTAATATGTTGAGCTAGTCTCCCAGGTGTAAAGACTTGTTTGAGGATGGACAAGATCAAGTTAACCCATAGTTCATAGTTAGTCTTTACAAGTTATGTTTCTTTTGCATGATGCTTATGTAGTTGGATGAAAGGAAGTGTAGTTGAACCTTTTGTACCTAAAGAATAGTTTTGTCTTAATACAATGACTTCTTTAAGGAGTGGTGAATAAGTTGTTTTCTTATATGTGGATTTTTTGATTTCGAGGATGAAATCCCTTTAAGGGGTGGTGTGTTGTAACATACTAGATCTTGAACCCTACATCGGAAGTTGACATTTAGACTTAGCCAAACAAGGTTGAAGGTTAGACCTAAATAGATGTTTAGTATTGTAACACAACGATCACAAAATATGATTTACTTAAGCAAAAGCGTTTGTTAGCAGCGGATTATGGAAAATCACTAAAAATTAAAACCTTTTTTACCAAGAGATCCAACAAAGGAAAACTCTTTCACATAGAACCAAAGTAGCACATTTACATTCTGGTTTAAAGGTACATGTCTTGGATTATCTCAACTCAAAGATTACAACATCAACTGTTCTGTTAAACTGTATACAAACAACATAAGAACATTGAGGCATCAAGCCAAAATCTCAAATCGATTCATTAAAACCAACTATGGACTCCGAGGACCTGAGAGTACAAAGATGACACATAGGACTCTATGTACATCTATACAAGGCATATCACCCAGTGTCTCCACCTAAGAATTCACTACTGTCCCTGCTACTGCTGTTGCTGTCCTTCACCTACTGAAGGATTCCTGCCTCCTCATCCGCGTCCACCTAAAAGTGTGGTTCCCACGGGGGTGAGACAATTGTAAATTGCCCCAACAAGAGATAGAAATCTCCGCCAGAAACATTATTATTGTAGTTTAATAAGATAAATCTGAACAGAGGAATCGTAATTGTTTAACAGTAGTTAATTCATTGTCTAACAGATTAGAACATTATTCTTATCTAAAGCATTGCAGCTATAACCTGATAGAGCAACATGTCACTTATCCAATAAGGAATATGAAGAGCATGTATACCATTTGTCCGCTATAATAAGAAGGATAATACCAACCAATATTTCTTGTATTTCAACTTTATGCAAATACACTACACGACTGATTATATTTTACACATAATGTGTCAAACTACAATTAGCTTGCCAGGATATATTGACGTCTTCACTATATTGTTATAGATGCAACATATACTCTTTTCAGGCTTAGATCACATAGCTAATGCCCGACATTGTTTTGTGGAGTCATGGCCTGTAGCCATACTCTTTTAACAAAGTACTGGAATCTTAATCCCTCATCTCATCAGGTACATTTACATTTCTTAACAAGTTCATCATCATGATTATAAAATATGGGTATTCAAACGTTTAGTTCATCATAGAATACTTGTTACTACTTAATAGGTAACTAGTATTCAAACCTTTAGTTCATCATAGAATACTTGTTACTACTTAATAGGTAACTTAATACCTTCAGGTCATCTGACTGAGGTAATCATCATTCTTGCTACACAAGCATTCTACATAACTCACAAATATCATTTCACCTATTGTTACCTCTTTGAAGGCAACAAGGCATATTATGGCTCATTAACACCTTTAATAAAGAAACATGATAGCTCATACCTGGCTATGTTTATCTTCTCATGATACTTGCATGGTTAGTACTTCATGATAACAGTTATAATGCTTTCATATCAACACCATGCAACACAAAGCAATGCCATTATTCCCTTTTTAGGGTTAGGATTTCTCTTTCATATCATCACCCTCCATTAGGGTTTTCCATAAATAACCATTTAAGTTCTCATGATCATATTATTAATGATCAAGTCCTATTTCATTGCTTCACATAGATTAGGAGCCAAAATTGATAACATAAGCATTTAATCATGCTTATTTGTTCTCATCATTTATCATTAAATGAATTATCACACAAGATATGAGTTCCTCTCTCAACTTTACCAAAATATGATTACATCATACTTTATTAACTTGGCTTAACCCTTTCTTAAGGTATGTTAGCCTACACTTATCAAAGTGCATTACTTCATAATATAACAATTGTCATGACACACTTCATGTGTCACTCATCCAAATATTTTGGATTTAAAATACATCAAGGTGTATAAATCTTAAGGTGATGGATGTGATATCTATCATGTCTTGATGTATCACTTCCCTCCTCAGCTTTATCTTACTTGAATTCATCCACTTAGCTTGTATTAGGGTATTTCCCATCCTAATACTTTATGCATCAACTCATCACATTTATCATGTAATGTATTGGTCATAAGTCACTTATTTAGAATATACAACCATTACCAATGATATGGACTCATCTTTGAGTTAGGAACTATTAATATAAAGATTTCCATTGTCAACCTCTTTAGGTATTTCACTTATAAATATATTAGTTACTATTCTATTATTAGGAATAGGGTTCACAAATCATCTTTACACATTTGGGTTTCACATAACATCCTTCTATATCAGGGTTTCACATAGTATTACCTGAAATTAAGGTTTCACATCACATCACCCAGTGTTAGGACTTCACATAGCATTACCCTGTACTAGAGTTTCACATACCTTTACCCTACTTTAGGGATTAGGGTTTATCATTCACATACAAGTAAGGTTTCTCCCACCCATTTTCCCAAATTAGGGTTACATCATCAGCCAATTTAGAGTTTCACTCAGCCTTGCCCTAAATTAGGGTCATGGCTCAATAATCTTTTCAATTAGGGTTTCATGGTCTCAATATTATGGATCAAACCCTAATTACATATTTTATTCATAATGAGAGGATTAAGGCTTAACTATATAAGCATTCCTCTCTCTCCTTCTCTCTCTCATCCTCTCTAGGATGTTAAGCACTCCAAGATTGATCTAGGTCAACTCTTCATTTAAGTACACACAGTTAGGGTTAACCATTATAATTACCTTTGGACTACATCATTATCAATCAAGTAGGTAACTAGCCTTTAATCATATTAGGTGTCCAATTGGTTTGACCAATTTGAACCTAAAATAGTCTTGGTCACTTAGACCCCAAACGGTCTTGGTCATTCAGACCTTCAATGGTTTGAAATTGTTTAAGAAAAACAATAATGAAACCATATGGACAATTTACACTTGAAACCACCTGGGTCTCCAAACAGTTTGAGACCTTTTGTCTCAAATGGTCTTGAGACCGTTTGATCCCAAATGGTCTTGAGACCTTTTGGACTCAAACAGTCTTAAGACCGTTTGGTCCAAACTCTCTCAAAACTGAATGGACCAAAAAGGTCTTCCATTACTTTATCAATTTAGGGTTTCAATCATTGAACAATCTATTAATTGAACTACTGATTTATTCTTCAATTGAACCATTGAATCACCCTTCAATTGGACCTTCAATTAGGGTTTTGAACCCAATTGAACTAGGGTCTATAATCAAGAAACTATTAATTAGGGTTTTGCAATCGAAGAACCATCAATGGTTGACATTGTGGAACTAGTTCAATTGAAATCATTGGATCATCATCAAACCATGACATGACCTGACCTCAAACGGTCTTGAGGTCATTTGGATGACCTCTAAATGGTCTTGAGACCGTTTGACTTAAACCATCATTAAAATCTATGAAATTCAATTAGGGTTTGCATTATTGAATCAATAATTAGTTGAGCCATCGATTGTATTTCAATTTGAAATCACTGCATCTTCAAATGTCCAATCATACTCAACCATAGGATTCCAAACGGTCTTGGTTGACCTCCAAATAGTCTTGAGACTGTTTGGGTGAGTCAACCCAAAAATTTAATCAATCAATTGAGAATTTCAACACTCAACCCGATTAGGGTTTGATACTTGATGGACCTTAAACTGATGAACCCTTTGAAACCAATCAATTAAATCTATTAGTTCATTATTAACACATCAAAAACCCCCCCTCAAACGGTCAACCCCCTCCATTCAGTCAACCACTCCAAATGGTTTGGAACCCAAATCTCCAAACGGTTTGCAAATTGTTTGGTCTCCAAACGGTTTGGTGAGACCGATTGGACCAAAATTATGAAACAGTTTGCTATAGATATTTGTGGAGGTGTGTGCTTATGATGATGTCATCATCATCAAGCTATAAACCCACAAAGATTTTTGTGATTTTCATTGTGATTGCATCAGTCAATCAAATAAAATTTCGGGAATAAAGAAGGAATCAACAATTGATAAAGATATGGAATCAATAACAAAGTTCAAGGGTTCAAGTTATATAACCCGCCTTCGATTGATCTTCCAAGCTTCAAACTCCAAGTATTTAATGGTGAAAGAAACACCTTTCACTATCCCAAGCTCGTCCTTAAGCTTTGAGTGAAAAGGAATGGCTAGAATTGAAGATGGAATGGAGATAAGAAGAAATCATGCATTGATTTTCGATTTCTACCATGGAATCAAGGTGAAAAGAGGTCATGGAGCTTACTAACAGGTTGGGGGTCGTCCTCCTGATCCTACAAAGCTCCCTTGGTCGTTTTGCAAGCAAATAGTGGAAGTGGTTTCGAAAAAGCCTCTCAATTGAGTTGTAAAACGTGTTTTTATAAGAAATTCAATGAGAGAGAAAATATTTTATAAAATCCTTTTAATTCCAAAATTGGTGCCACCTCTCCCCCATAAATTCCTTGCATGCAAAGCCATCTTCCACTACTTCTAATTCCTCTTAATTATCCATGATTTAAGGAAAAGCAAATTAAGCACCTTAAATAATATAATACTAATATCCCATTTTTAGTGGATATTACTTTTGATTTAACTAATGTGAGTGGGTTCTCCACTCACTTGGATATCTTCGTGCCTTTGCAAGGCACATGCTCGTCCAACCTTATATAATTTCAAGAATTACCATTTTGGTTGAAGGGCACTTCGATTAACACATTTATTTTTGCATTAATTTGAAGTAAAGTTCCAATTATGCTTAAATCTTGATTATTTTAATATCAAGATTCTCTCCCTTCCAAAATGATTCAAATGAGGAGCCCCTCTCAAATTATTTTCTCTACATGATGCCAAGAATCATGATGGACCCACTTGAAGTGGAATTTTTCATATTGAACCCTAGGTTTTGGGTTAATTGCACATTACACCAAAACTAGGTTTTAATGCACAAACATTACTCAACAGGCTCTTTCTTGTTATTCAAGCTTGTAGAAGCCATACAACTGCATCATACTCACTATTATGATGCTTAAACATATGAGGAACATTTTTCCATACACAATTGTAATTTAACCCCTCAACTTGGGTAATTTGCATTTTAGTCCAAAACAAGTAAAATATTATTTCCACATTATTAAAAAGGACTAAAATTGAAATATAAGTTCCTCTTGAGCCTTAATTACTTTTCAAGAGATAAGAGAAAGCATATAATCAACTTTATTAAGTAAAACATCTAGTTTAAGCATAACCCAGGTCAGGGATGTTACAAATTATAAACCCCTAACAAGGATTTCGTCCCCGAAATCCCAGGAAAAGGAAAGACATATTTTATTCATTTATTATACCATCAAGTTCCACGTAACACCTTATTGTCATGGAGATACCATAGATCTATAATCCACACAAAGTTTCTTCCACACAGGGTTATTCTAAGGAAATACTTTTAGCTTGATAAACTTTTCCACCAATTACAATTGTTCCTTCCATTAATTCAACCTTATCAATGTTTATCTTTATGCAAAGCATAAACCCATAACATATGATGTCCATATTATTTGATATAACTAGATTGATTTCACGATTGGCCAATATAGATAACCAACATAAATCATCTATTATTTCTCAGATACCAGAATCCTTACTTTGGTATTCATCATATGTGTTGAGAACACATCTCATCTTTATCATATTCATTTCTCTATTGTTACCACCAAGGCTACACATGCACAAGGTATTTCTTTTATTTTAGGACATTGCTTGTTCCATATATCATTATCTTGGAACCAAAGTCTAAAGCAAACTGATACTTTTCTAAGTATCCATCAACGGATTATTTCTAATCCATGTACATCAAATGTCATAATACTTACTTGATGGTCATGTTAATGAAAGGAAGAAACATAAAGGAACATACCCCTATCATTACCCAAGGTTGTTTATCAAAGGGGAAACATATATATATATATATATATATATATATATATATATATATATATATATATTTAATAGAGGTAATCCACTCAGCAATCCTTTATTTGTTTGGGAAAGTTCACTTAGCAATTCTTGTGTAATTGAGAAATTTTACTTAGCAATTCCTCATTAGTTGGGAAAGTTCACTTAGAACTTCCTCATTAGTTGGGAGAGTGCACTTAGCACTTCCTCATTAGTTGGGAAAGTTCACTTAGCACTTCCTCATTAGTTGGGAAAGTTCACTTAGCACTTCCTCATTAGTTGGGAAAGTCCACTTAGCAATTCTCTATGTAATTGGGAAAGTTCACTCTAGCAATCCCTATATTATTTGGGAAAGTTCACTCAGCAATTCCTATGTAATTGGGAAAGTTCACTTTAGCAATCCCTATATTATTTGGGAAAGTTCACTCAGCAATTCCTATGTAATTGGGAAAGTTCACTTTAGCAATCCCTATATTATTTGGGAAAGTTCACTCAACAATTCCTATGTAATTGGGAAAGTTCACTTTAGCAATCCCTATATTATTTCATTATACTCACTAGATTGTTTCAGAATGACTACTTGATCAGAGTAATCAGAAAGATAACAATCTAGGAGTTCCATACTTGCCCTATCTCCAATAATCATATACCTGGCCAGGGTATACAAGTATTGAGATTAGGTAGTATGCACTTTATTTACTATCACGATCCTCACTTTTCATATCATTATAAACACATGATTTTTTTTCATTCTTGGATTTTCTTCAGGCATCACTTCCATATCTTCATATTTTATCACACAGATAAGAGAGATTATAAAGCATTTTAAGGAATACTGAGTAAAATGTAAATTCTCATCTTCCTTGTGTCCTTATAGGACTAGTCAGGGGAAGTTCAAAAGTAACTACTTTCTTATTTTTAACACATAGAATCATGAAATGAAATATCAGAATGAATCTATTTCATCTGACCTGTCACAACCTGAGGGTTGACTATTGCTTCAGATTGATTCATTACATAGAACCTTGCAATTGCTTGTTGTTGACCATGTGCTTGATTGTTAGGCGTTGATGAACTATCTTGGGACGCTTGTCTACGTCCTCTATTGTTACTATAAAACTACCTCCTTTGTGAGCCTTGTTGACTCTGCCTTGGAGGTAGAGTCGCCATTGAATTCCCATCTGGACAATCCTTTGCTAGATGTCCCAGTTGTCTACATTGGTAACAGATCCTGGTCGCAAGATATGGTCTGTGAGATCCAGTCACCGATGTTGATGCTATGCCGGGGGCTCTACTTGGAGCAATACTACGGTCCCTACCCCTACTTGATGTCCATTGTGTCTGGGTATTGAATCTCGATGGTGCTGCCGATGCGGAAAATCTCAGCTTTTTAAAACTTTTAGATCTTTGTCCTTGAAATTGAGTGTATACCTTCTTACCACTGGTCTGTCGTTTCTCGATTTTAGACTTTCTATCGTCCTTACCATCTCCACAAAATTGGCAAACCTCTCCCTATTCTCTAAAGCAGACACACGAGTGGTCAGTTCAACGTTCAACCCTTCTCAAAATGCCGAATTCTTTCCTCATCATTAACTGCCATATGTGGACAAAACCACAACAACTCCATGAACTTAGCTTCATACTCTCTAACGTTCATCTGTCCTTGTCTGATCCTCTCAAATTGAGAGATCTTCTCATCTAGATACGTCTTAGGGAAGTATCTACTGACAAATTCTCGTCGGAATACCTCCCATCCAATTTCTTCACCTGGCCTCTTATCTTCTTCTATAATCCACCAGTGACCAGCACTCCCCTTTAGGAGGTACACAACATGTCTTACCTTCTCGGCTTCAAGAATATCAAGGATCCTGAAAGCCTTCTCCAGCTCCGTCATCTACAAATCGGCATCTACTAGATCAGATGTACCAACATAATCTATGGCTCCAACTCGGTGAAGTCTCTTAAAAGTATTGCCGGCTCCATATCCCTCATTGTGGGCTGGTGCTCTAGGTGCATGTGGTGGCATTCTATCCGCCATATGCATCATAGTCACCATAAACTGCCCAAACAGGGTATGGAAAGTTGGATTCTCTAATGCAGCTTGATCAAGATGAGGAATCTTAGGTACGGGTTCCTCCCTAGCTTGATCCCTTGCACCTTCTCCTGGTGCAGCAACACTGCTCTCAGCAGTGTGTTCATCATGTGATCCAGACATCTTCAAGTTCTTCTTCTCCTATATGAGTAGAAGACACTATCAGATAAACTGGAAGACACTAGAACAGACTCAACAACCTTAATCCTATGTCTCTATAGAATCAGGGAACCTAGAGCTATGATACCACTAAATCGTGACACCCTGATCACAAAACATGATTTACTTAGCGAAAGCGTTCGTTAGCAGCGGATTACGGAAAATCACTAAAAATTAAAACCTTTTTTTTAACCAAGAGATCCAACAAAGGAAAACTCTTTCACATAGAACCAAAGTAGCACATTTACATTCTGGTTTAAAGGTACATGTCTTGGATTATCTCATCTCAAAGATTACAACATCAACTGTTCTGTTAAACTATATACAAACAACATAAGAACATTGAGGCATCAAGCCAAAATCTCAGATCGATTCATTAAAACCAACTACGGACTCCGAGGACCTGAGAGTACAGAGACGACACATAGGACTCTATGTACATCTATACAAGGCATATTAGCCAATGTCTCCACTTGAGAATTCACTGCTATCCCTACTGCTGTTGTTGCTGTCCTTCACCTACTGAAGGATTCCTACCTCCTCGTCTGTGTCCACCTAAAAATGTGGTTTCCACGGGGGTGAGACAATTGTAAATTGCCCCAGTGAGAGATATAACTCTCCGCCACAAATATTATTATTGTAGTTTAATAAGATAAATCTAAACAAAGGAATCGTAATTGTTTAACAGTAGTTAATTCATTGTCTAACAGATTAGAACATTATTCTTATCTAAAGCATTGCAGCTATTACCTGATAGAGTAGCATGTCACTTATCCAATAAAGAGTATGAAGAGCATGTATAACATTTATCCACTATACTAAGCAAGATAATACCAACCAATGTTTCTCGTATTTCACTTTATGCAAATACACTACACGGCTGATTATATTTTACACATCATGTGTCAAACTGCAATTAGCTTGCCAGGATATATTGATGTCTTCACTATATTGTTATAGTTGTAGCATATACTCTTTTCAGGCTTAGATCACATAGCTAATGTCTGGCATTGTTTTGTGGAGTCATGGCCTCTAGCCATACTCTTTTAACTAAGTATTGGAATCTTATTCCCTCATCTCATCAGGTACATTTCCATTTCTTAACAAGTTCATCATCATGATTATAAAATATGGGTATTCAAACCTTTAGTTCATCATAGAATACTTGTTACCACTTAATAGGTAACTTAATATCTTCAGGTCATCTGACCGAGGTAATCATCATTCTTGCTACACAAGCATTCTACATAACTCACAAAGCTCATTTCACCTCTTGTTACCTTTTTGAAGGCAACAAGGCATATTATGGCTCATCAACAACTTTAATAAAGAAACATCATAGCTCATACCTGGCTATGCTTATCTTCTCATGATATTTGCATGGTTAGTACTTTTTTTTTGGTCGGTAAAAAACTCTGTTGCTATTAGATGATACCAAAACTTTAGGTACAAAGGATCGCACCCCCTAATCCTCTATAAGGATTACAAAAGAAAATGAAAAATGCAAACCCAAAGTCTTACACAGAAGACCCTAAACAGAAAGAAAAGACCAAACAAAAAATACACCAAAGCCTTCATACAAAAAGAAGACTGGCATGCCAGCAGCCATCTCAGATGAGGAGCTCCACTATCATTATGCTTACCCACAAAATGTGCAGACTCAACTTTGATGGGCAGATGACTATCAGCTAATGTCTGTACTAGGGCATATGAACGTATTCAGATATTGGCAAGTCTAACCCTCAACAACAACCACATTAAGCGGTCACTAGAACTATCTTCTATGATTAACCTGTTAAGTAACACACATCTTCAATACTTGAATCCGCAGAATCAAACACCAGTGGACCAGCTCCTAGGCCTCCCCCAACTGGCATTAAAAACACGAATTGAAGGTGTGGGCGAAGGATCTAGGATTGAACCCCCATGCATCAACCAACAGATTAAGAATCTCAAAGGTGAACACTGAACAAAACTGAAGCCAGAAAATTAGAAACTTCTGTTAGTACAGAAGCATCACGACGAACACCGGAGGGGTGAAACAAAACCCCACGAAGGCCATCTGATTGCACAGTGACCCCTCCTCGAACACCTAGAAGGCATCCGACCTCTTGACTCCAGAAGAGCCAGCCAACAAGCACCTAGCAGGTGCCACCTTCAGACAGAGAAGAACCAGCAGGCCACCTAAATACAACAACCAATTTTCATCCTATCTGGAGCACTACAATCGAATCACCCACAAATATGTGACTAGATAGGGCTTCAACCAGCCACGTTGATCCAAGTGAACTAGAGGATGACTCAGCCTGAACGGTCCACTGCTTGGCCACCTATTCAAATGAACAGAAACAACCAACTTCTTCCAAGGAAGTTGCTCATCATCACCATAGTGGTGTTCTCGCCAACTGCATCTACACTGCAGAGAAACTGAGCAACCACATTGCATAGAGGTGCCTAACTCCTTGATCAGAGAACCGGACTGGATGAGAATAGAGCTCAACAAGTATCTTCTTAACTGAAGAGAGAACCCTCTAGGAGAGGACTTCGGCCATGATCCAGAACCCCTGTTTGCACAGAGGGATACCACCGAGCACCTTCTGACTGCTCCAAACACAGTAGCCATGGAGATGCAGTGCCAGAGGATGTCGTGGGAGAGACCTGGAACCAGCAACGAGAGATAAACTTGGTCACCGATCTGTCACGCCCGTAGCACACTTGATGATTGTGGGCTCCGATCTCCAAAACCACGATATAAACTTAGCGGAAACATTCGATTAGTTGCGGAATATGAAAAATTACTGGAAATTAAAAATTTTGAGACAAGATCTGGAAATTATAAAATTCCTTTTATAAGAAACCAAGTAAACAATTTACATTTCTGTTAAACTACTTCTTGAGTAGTTATGTACAACATGATACAAAATCCTCAGGAGCCAACACCAAAAACTCAAACCACTGATTCCTAGAACATGAGAGTACAGAGAAGCATAGGACTATCTAACTACATAACTCAGCAGCCAGTATCTCCACCTGAGATTCACTGCTGCCCCTGATACTATTGTTGTCGTTGTTGCTCATCCTTAAGCGGTCTCCTTCGTCTTCGACAACCACCTAAAAAGAGTTAAAATCTACGGAGTGAGACAATATACAAATTGTCCCAGCGAGAGTTATAACTCTCAACTAGAAGCTTTATTATAACATAAATCATACAACAATAGGTTTAATAACAAGTGAAACAAATTCTACTTAAGCAGTCATGTCTTCAAAGCATATAAAGGACATGTATACAAAATATCTGAACAGATCATTAATGTAAACAATGTAACACCAAACATTGTTCCTCGTAGTTAAACCTAAGCATATATACTACGGGGTTGATTATGTTTTACAAACATTATTATGCCCTGTGGAGATGAGGCATCCCACTCATACTCCAACTGATCGCTAAGAAGTCACATCAGTATCATACATAGGTCATTAAAAGAGCCGTCTTCCTCAGTCAGTTAGAGGATTGATTGTTAGACATCTGGCGGGATGTCTTTGTAATAGCTTACCAGGGTAAACTGGTCCTTTGCTATTTTTAGAGTTACAGTGGCGTTCTGTACTCTCTTCGTCATCAGAAGATTTCTTGTTTATCTTTCATCGATGCGGTGTTTGTGTCTTTTGGGAGAATAGTGATACATCTCACCTTTTAGACTTTGTGGTGGAGGCTTGATGGACTACAAGAATCTACATCAAATTCTCACACCTTTTGAATATCTTTTAGTGAAGGTTTGACGGACTATAAAAATTACATCAATTCCTACACTAGGATGTAAGGTTCTACACATCCATATACCCCACATACTCAAGAGTATGTGATCCATGAGTTCCCTGGGGAAAACCTGTTTCACCATCATTTAGACTCTGACAAAGATGGATCTATGATCAGGGCTCTACATTTCACTTGATTAGTTAGGTACATTCAGTATTCTTTCAACATCATACATTGTTCTTCAAACAATAACATTAGCATAACAGCTATAAATGAGAATACTAAAATGTAGCAGGCCTAACTCTTTCCAATCATCAGTTCTCAATCATCTCATCACAAGTCATCTGTCAAGCATGACCTTGATGGTATTTATGGCTCTTACAGCCCATAAATCTCAAAAGATGTCACTAACAGTGCATCAAGATAATTCACTTATTCATAAAGCTTAAGGCATGCTTTCAATGAATATAATATAGTAATCCATACCTGGATATGATCATCATCTCATAACAACCTGTATGGTTAAATCAACTGATAACAATAAACAATTCATTCTAGAGGTTATACCTTCAAACTCATAGAAGAACCAGTTTCCCCAATTTTCATCAATTAGGGTTATTCATTTCCTTTTTGGAGTATTAGTCCAATTCTAGTATGCAACTCTACCATCCTTGGAAGCATACCAGGGTATGGTCAGTATTTGCCTTAAATACAACATTTATTGAACATCATAATGATTATCAATTCAAGGTATGAATTCACTTCTCAATCTCATCATGGTGCGAACACATCTTACTCATTGATTTGACTATACTTTATTTAAAGGTATCACCTTATAAACATCTCCATAAATTAGGGTTTACTAATCACATCACATGTCATTACCCTAAATTTAGGGTTTACAATTCACCTCATGATGAATTGAACTCATAACATCATCATCTATGAGAAACATCATCATTAAAGCTCTTAGATAAGATTAAGATTCACTAATCATCATAATTAGGGTTTCCATGATCTCACATAGGTGGATCATACCCTAATCATGCACATTCATGTGTATTGAAAGTATCTTACTTGAGTTTCCACCTTAAAAGGGTACTTTCTCTCTCTTAGGATACTTTCTCTCTCCTCTTACTAGTAGATGGTGATAACACCACTCTAGATCAGGTTGGGTTAAGTCCTCATTGACTAACATAAGCCAAGACATCATTATCATGTGATTAGGGTTTAATTAGAACAAGGTTTTACTCCTTTAAACCCCTCAAGGGTATTTTGGTAATTTGCCTCATGATCACCATCATAGTTTAACTCACTAATCACTTAGTCCCTTAATGACCTAGGTTACCATTAGGGTTTAGATTAGATCACCATTGAACTAATTACACCATCAATTGATTAAGTACAAACCACCATGTACACCTTCAAACAGTTTCAACCTTCAAACGGTTTCAACCACCAAACGGTCTTGAGACCGTTTGGTCTCAAACGGTCTTTAGACCGTTTGCTCCAAACAGTCTTGAGACCGTTTGGATGTGTTGACCGTTTGGAAGGGTTGACTTTCCAAACCGTTTGGAGATCAATCAGTTTGAAACCGTTTGATCAAATCGACTTTAGATCGATTGGACCAAACGATCCTGAGATCGTTTTAGCCGAAATGGTCTTGAGACCGTTTGGATCCAAACGGTCTTGAGGCCGTTTGGTCCAAATGGGCTCAAACCGTTTGGACCTCCAAAGTGGTTCAAAAGTTACAATTGGTCATGGATATGTATGTTGAACCCCTCAATTAACCAAATTCATGATAACCACTTATAAATTGAGTTAATTAGGATGAACCTCAATAACTTGGACACCAAATTGACCCTCAATTGAAAGCCAATTAGGGTTGAATCCTTCTCAATTAGGGTTTCAAATCGGATGGTCATCAATATTCAACAATGTGAATCAAATCAAGGTTGAACCTATCAATTGACCTCCAATTGGGCCCAAACTTGGCCCAAACGGTCTTGAGGTCGTTTGGACATCATCCAAACGGTCTTGAGACCGTTTTCCCAAAGTTTGACCAAAAGCCAAGTCGTTTAGATTAGGGTTGAACTCTAATTAGGTCAAAAATCAGCATTTTTTTCAATTCATCAACTTCTTGCAATTGGACCTTCAAACCATTAGAATATATCAACCCTAGACCTTCAAACGGTCTTGGGTTGTGCCCAAACGGTCTTGAGACCGTTTGGAGGAACCCCCAAACGGTCTTGAGACCGTTTGGGTCCTTTAACCCAAAACTCAACAAGATCTATACTTAGAAAACAGCAATTTGATTATTTCAATAACCCACTGAAATTGGGCCCTCAATTGATCAAATTACCTTAACCCTAGACCTCCAAACGGTCTTGGGTTGACACCAAACGGTCTTGAGACCGTTTGGATGAGTTCCAAATGGTCTTGAGACCGTTTGCCCATCCATCCTTTGGACTCTAGTGAAAATTCATCAAGGTTTGATCTATTGACTTGATCATCACATCAATACTTAATTGCAATATGATTTGGTACCTTTGGACCTTAAATTGATCAACTATACTTGACCCCAGACCTCCAAACGGTCTTGGGGTGACCCCCAAACGGTCTTGAGACCGTTTGGGTGATTCCCAAACGGTCTTGAAACCGTTTGGGCTAATCAACCCAAAATCTCAACTTAACTCATTGGAGATTCAACACTAATTTCAATTAGGGTTTGCCCTATTAATCATCCTTCAACTCATGACTCGTTTGGAATTAATCCCTCAAATTTGGTGAGTCGTTAATTAACATCATTATGAACAGTAATCCCAAACGGTCAATGTTTAGTCAACCATCTTAAACGGTCTTGAGACCGTTTTCCCAAAAAAAGGGCAAATTAAACAGATTGAAAATCAGAACTTAATTCAATTGGTTTTGCTAATTTATTTGCTCATATCTCACGATTCCTTTGGAGTTAACCTCTCAAATGTTGTGGGTGATTAACCTACATAATTATGAACAATATTCCCATACGGTCTTTGCTTGGTCAACGGGACCAAACGGTCTTGAAGACTGTTTGCCCTCAAACGACCCTGAAACTGTTTGCCCACCAAACGGTTTGAAACCGTTTGGAGCAATTGGTTGAGGTCGTTTGATAAAGTGCAAATCCGTGGATAAGCATAGGAATTAACGCCCTTATCTTCTACCTTGAGAACAGTAGCAGTTCTTCACGATTTTGCTTGCAAGGATGCAAGGAAGGATAGGGAAGAAGAAGAACTAGCAACTATATGCATAGAAAAGGATGTATAATCAAGCATAAAGTTTAGAGTTATAAAACCCGCCTAAGGCTTGCTCCTTAAGCTCCAAGATTTCGAGCTCCAAGCCTCTAATGGCGTCCTAGAAGATCCACAGGTCGTCCAAGGTGAATCCTCCAAGGAAGGTTAAGAAGAGATGGCTAGAAAGATGGAGCTAAGTGAGCTAGCCATGAATTTGACCTTGAATCCGAGTTTCATCCAAGAATTAAGCAAAAAGGAAGGATCCAAACCTACCTTGCACTCCCTTGGTCGTCCTCCTGAGCTCCAGAGATCTCCTTAGTCGGTTTGAGCAAGGGGAAAAGAAATGAAAGGAAGAGGATCGTTCCTTTGCTCAGTGAGGAAAGTTATATATATACTTGGGTGAATTTTCAACAGAAGGACATATGTTTTCCTCCTTTCTCATCTAAGTCCTTACTTTCTTCCTTGCACGTCCCCTCATCTTATTTCTAAGGACAAACTCCTTCTAAAGTGAAGAATTGAAGGCAAAGAGGATCAACCCATCACTAAAGCATATACATAAAAGGGCTATTATACATACACCTTGATTATTCAATCACAAAGGTGTTCTTTACTATATGATTATTCACATGAAGTAACCTTTTCATCATTTCTCTTCTAAATGATGCCAAGAGCCATAAAATATGTTTTGAATGATGTATTTTACAAGTTTCACCCCTCAAATTGGGTAAATTGCATTTTACACCAATTTAGGGTTTTCAAGTACAGGGGTTGCTTCCACAGCTGCACCTTGGTGCTCAAGCTTTGGAAATCCCTTAAACCTCATCATATTCATTCTTATATTGTCTCAACATTAAAGGAACATATAAACATGTGAAATTTGCAGTTTAACCCCTCTGGTTGGGCAAATTGCACATAGGTCCCCGTATTGCAACCAACACTTCAACATTGGTTTATAAGGGACAGAAAGGGAAACTTATGTTCCATAAAAGCTTTAATTACATGCCAATGGATAATTACAAACTTTTAATTTCATATTTAGGCAAAACCCCTAGGGTTAGCTTATAACCCAGGTCAGGGGTGTTACAAATCATAAACCCCTAACAAGGATTTCGTCCCCGAAATCTCAGGAAGAAAAGGGGAAAGCAGATATTGTTTCAGCATACACATTGTTACATTCTTAGGTAACATACCATTTTTAGGGAGATGTTATAGAATTTTGATCAACATTCCTTAGGATCAAATTCAAGCCCTGATATTTATTCAAGACCATATAAGGGCCCTCTCACCCTGAGTCTTATCATCACATCTGATAATCAGCATACTAACTTCCTTTATTATATGCATTAATCAGACATTCTAGAGAAGATATGTTTATTTTAAGAACATAAACCCCTAACAAGGGATGTTCTTAAAATTCTATCTTTATTTAAGAACATAAACCCCTAACAAGGGATGTTCTTAACATTCTTAATCTGGTATTAATTACTTGTGTTATCAAAACTTTATATCTCTTTTTTCCTTTTATCATGGAACATTGCTCATTACATAAATTCTTTCAACCATTACTAATCATGGTTGACCTTCTATATTCTCATTTTTCTTATCTTATGATGCCCTTTAAGTTGTTTTAGATTGACTACTTGATCAGAGTAATCAAAAGATAACAACTTCAAAGTTTCCATATTTACTTCATCATCAGTAATTGTATACCTGGCCAGGGTATATGATTACTGAGGTAAGAAAATATGTACTTGTATATTACTATGTTCCTTCTCTTTTTCCATCCTTTCATACATACTTATTAACTTTTATTGAATCCTACATTCAGATCAATTCTTTAATACATTTTCTTCTTATAGAAGTAAACATGTATTATAAAACGATTATATCTAATGCATCATAGAAAGCTTTTATGAGACCAATCAAAGAATAGTTCAATCAACTACTATTTCAACTTGTTCCAAAAGATCATAAAGAGATTTATAAGAATTACCATTTATCTTGTCTAATCAATCATGGCTCGAGGATTCTATCAAATCCTTGCATATCAAGGTATTGGATCCACTCGAATGCGATGATTAGAAAAGAAAAGGATGCAGGGAGATCATACCTCCTACATAACAGCAGACTCACTCAACGGAGTTTCCAACAACAACTTCCTGCCCTATGACTGAATGTCATATTGCAGTTACAGATCACTCTTCGAGTGATAAAAGAGTGCGTAGAACCCAGCTCAAACAGAACATATACTACACAGGAATTAGACATATCAGAATATAAAAGTTCATCTGACCTGTCACAACCCGTGGATTGACCATTGCATCAGGTGGGTTCATAGCATAGAACCTCACTATCGCCTATGGTTGATTTGGTGCAGATGATCCAGCTTGGGACGCTTGTCCACGTCCTTGAGCTGCTCCTTGAAATTGCCTTCTCTGTGATCCCTGTTGCCCTTGTCTCGGAGGCTGTGTCACATTGACAGGCTTAATTCGACAGTCCTTCATCAAATGCCCCACCTTACCACAGTTGTAGCAGCTTCTCTCCAGTTGTAGTGGTTTAAAGGGTTCCTTACCCTTTCTGGATAACCACTGCCTTGATGTACTAGGTCCTGGTTGTGTTGGGGACATCAGAAACTTCTTCCTTTTGGGAATTCCAGGCCTTTGTTTCTGGATTTGAATAGGCCTTTTCTCAATCCTTCCCCTATATATCCTTTCTAGACAATTAGATCTGATATGTCCAGGCTTCCCACAGTTATAACAGGTCCTGGTCTCTGACTGTATTCTAATCCCTACATTACTGTGGACTGATTCATCAGGCTGAGGCTGAGCATATGCTTGCTCTGAGTTCAAAGCTTTATCATTTACTTCTGCTTCAACCTACTGCTGAGGGTTACATATCCTATGGATATCCAAAACATCATCATTAGGAGCTGGTAATCTGGGTTGTACTTCTAGTGTTTGATCCACTAGGTACATCATGGTTGCCCTAAATTCTCCAACAGTGATTCCTAAGGAAGGATTCCTTATCATGGTTGGATTAACTAGGGGAACCTCAGGTAAGTGTTCCTCTACTGCTTGCTCCTCTGCACTTCTTCTAGGTGTAGCATTGTTGCTTTCTGCAACAAACTCCTCATCCTTATATATCTTCTTCTCCTGAGGAACAGAAGATTATATTAGATGAGGAAGAAACACTAAAGACAGACTCGACATCCTAAGTCCTATGTCTCTATAGACTCGGCGAACCTAGAGCTCTGATACCACTTAATTGTGGGCTCCGATCTCTAAAGCCACGATATAAACTTAGCGGAAACATTTGATTAGTTGCGGAATATGAAAAATTACTGGAAATTAAAATTTTTGAGACAAGATCTGGAAATTATAAAATTCCTTTTATAAGAAACCAAGTAAACAGTTTACATTAATGTTAAACTACTTCTTGAGTAGTTATGTACAACATGATTCAAAATCCTCAGGAGCCAACACCAAAAACTCAAACCACTGATTCCTAGAACATGAGAGTACAGAGATGCATAGGACTATCTAAATACATAACTCAGCAGCCAGTATCTCCACCTGAGATTCACTGCTGCCCCTGATACTATTGTTGTCGTTGTTGCTCATCCTTAAGCGATCTCCTTCGTCTTCGACCAACACCTAAAAAGAGTTAAAATCTACGGAGTGAGACAATATACAAATTGTCCCAGCGAGAGTTATAACTCTCAACTAGAAGCTTTATTATAACATAAATCATACAACAGTAGGTTTAATAACAAGTGAAGCAACTTCTACTTAAGAAGTCATGTCTTCAAAGCATATAAAGGACATGTATACAAAATATCTGAACAGATCATTAATGTAAACAATGTAACACCAAACATTGTTCCTCGTAGTTAAACCTAAGCATATATACTACGCGGTTGATTATGTTTTACAAACATTATTATGCCCTGTGGAGATGAGGCATACGACTCATACTCCAACTGATCGCTAAGAAGTCACATCAGTATCATACATAGGTCATTAAAAGAGCCGGATTCTTAAGACCTCATCTTCCTCAATCAGTTAGAGGATTGATTGTTAGACATCTTGCGGGATGTCTTTATAATAGCTTACCAAGGTAAACTCGTCCTTCGCTATTTTTAGAGTTACAGTGGCGTTCTGTACTCTCTTCGTCATCGGAAGATTTCTTGTTTATCTTTCATCGATGCGGTGTTTGTGTCTTTTGGGAGAATAGTGATACATCTCACCTTTTAGATTTTGTGGTGGAGGCTTGATGGACTACAAGAATCTACATCAAATTCTCACACCTTTTGAATATCTTTTAGTGAAGGTTTGACAGACTATAAAAATCTACATCAATTCCTACACTAGGATGTAAGGTTCTACACATCCATATACCCCACATACTCAAGAGTATGTGATCCAGGAGTTCCCTGGGGAAAACCTGTTTCACCATCATTTAGACTCTGACAATGATGGATCTATGATCAGGGCTCTACATTTCACTTGATTAGTTAGGTACATTCAATATTCTTTCAACATCATACATTGTTCTTCAAACAATAACATTAGCATAACAACTATAAATGAGAATACTAAAATGTAGCAGGCCTAACTCTTTCCAATCATCAGTTCTCAATCATCTCATCACAAGTCATCTGTCAAGCATGACCTTGATGGTATTTATGGCTCTTACAACCCATAAATCTCAAAAGATGTCACTAACAGTGCATCAAGATAATTCACTTATTCATAAAGCTTAAGGCATGCTTTCAATGAATATAGTATAGTATTCCATACCTGGATATGATCATCATCTCATAACAACCTGCATGGTTAAATCAACTGATAACAGTAAACAATTCATTCTAGAGGTTATACCTTCAAACTCATAGAAGAATCAATTTCCCCAATTTTTATCAATTAGGGTTATTCATTTCCTTTTTGGAGTATTAGTCCAATTCTAGTATGCAACTCTACCATCCTTGGAAGCATACCAGGGTATGGTGAGTATTTGCCTTAGATACAACATTTATTGAACATCATAATGATTATCAATTCAAGGTATGAATTCACTTCTCAATCTCATCATGGTGTGAACACATCATACTCATTGATTTGACTATACTTTATTTAAAGGTATTACCTTATAAACATCTCCATAAATTAGGGTTTACTAATCACATCACATGTCATTACCCTAAATTTAGGGTTTACAATTCACCTCATGATGAATTGAACTTATAACATCATCATCTATGAGAAACATCATCATTAAAGCTCTTAGATAAGATTAAGATTCACTAATCATCATAATTAGGGTTTCCATGATCTCACATAGGTGGATCATACCCTAATCATGCACATTCATGTGTATTGAAAGTATCTTACTTGAGTTTCCATCTTAAAAGGGTACTTTCTCTCTCTTAGGATACTTTCTCTCTCCTCTTACTAGTAGATGGTGATAACACCACTCTAGATCAGGTTGGGTTAAGTCCTCATTGACTAACATAAGCCAAGACATCATTATCATGTGATTAGGGTTTAATTAGAACAAGGTTTTACTCCTTTAAACCCCTCAAGGGTATTTTGGTAATTTGCCTCATGATCACCATCATGGTTTAACTCACTAATCACTTAGTCCCTTAATGACCTAGGTTACCATTAGGGTTTAGATTAGATCACCATTGAACTAATTACACCATCAATTGATTAAGTACAAACCACCATGTACACCTTCAAACGGTTTCAACCTTCAAACAGTTTCAACCACCAAACGGTCTCAAGACCGTTTGGTCTCAAACGGTCTTGAGACAGTTTGCTCCAAACGGTCTTGAGACCGTTTGGATGTGTTGACCGTTTGGAAGGGTTGACTTTCCAAACCGTTTGGAGCTCAATCGGTTTGAAACCGTTTGATCAAATCAACTTGAGATCGATTGTACCAAACGACCCTGAGATCGTTTGAGCCCAAACGGTCTTGAGACCGTTTGGTCCCAAATGTTCTTGAGACCATTTGGCCTCAAACGGTCTTGAGACCGTTTGGATCCAAACAGTCTTGAGACCATTTGGTCCAAATGGGCTCAAACCGTTTGGACCTCCAAAGTGGTTCAAAAGTTACAATTGGTCATGGATATGTATGTTGAACCCCTCAATTAACCAAATCCATGATAACCACTTATAAATTGAGTTAATTAGGATGAACCTCAATCACTTGGACACCAAATTGACCCTCAATTGAAAGCCAATTAGGGTTGAATCCTTCTCAATTAGGGTTTCAAATCGGATAGTCATCAATATTCAACAATGTGAATCAAATCAAGGTTGAACCTATCAATTGACCTCCAATTGGGCCCAAACTTGGCCCAAACGGTCTTGAGGTCGTTTGGACATCATCCAAACGGTCTTGAGACCGTTTGCCCAAAGTTTGACCAAAAACCAAGTCGTTTAGATTAGGGTTGAACTCTAATTAGGTCAAAAATCAGCATTTTTATCAATTCATCAACGTCTTGCAATTGGACCTTCAAACCATTAGAATATCTCAACCCTAGACCTTCAAACGGTCTTGGGTTGTGCCCAAACGGTCTTGAGACCGTTTGGAGGAACCCCAAAATGGTCTTGAGACCGTTTGGTTCCTTTAACCCAAAACTCAACAAGATCTATACTTAGAAAACAGCAATTTGATTATTTCAATAACCCACTGTAATTGGCCCCTCAATTGATCAAATTACCTTAAACCTAGACCTCCAAACGGTCTTGGGTTGACACCAAACGGTCTTGAGACCGTTTGGATGAGTTCCAAACGGTCTTGAGACCGTTTGCCCATCCATCCTTTGGACTCTAGTGAAAATTCATCAAGGTTTGATCTATTGAGTTGATCATCACATCAATACTTAATTGCAATATGATTTGGTACCTTTGGACCTTAAATTGATCAACTATACTTGACCCCAGACCTCCAAACGGTCTTGGGGTGACCCCCAAACGGTCTTGAGACCGTTTGGGTGATTCCCAAACGGTCTTGAAACCGTTTGGGCTAATCAACCCAAAATCTCAACTTAACTCATTGGAGATTCAACACTAATTTCAATTAGGGTTTGCCCTATTAATCATCCTTCAACTCATGACTCGTTTGGAATTAATCCCTCAAATTTGGTGAGTCGTTAATTAACATCATTATGAACAGTAATCCCAAACGGTCAACGTTTAGTCAACCATCTTAAACGGTCTTGAGACCGTTTGCCCAAAAAAAGGGCAAATTAAACAGATTGAAAATCAGAACTTAATTCAATTGGTTTTGCTAATTGATTTGCTCATATCTCACGATTCCTTTGGAGTTAACCTCTCAAATGTTGTGGGTGATTAACCTACATAATTATGAACAATATTCCCATACGGTCTTTGCTTGGTCAATGGGACCAAACGGTCTTGAAGACTGTTTTCCCTCAAACGACCCTGAAACCGTTTGCCCACCAAACGGTTTGAAACCGTTTGGAGCAATTGGTTGAGGTCGTTTGATAAAGTGCAAATCCGTGGATAAGCATAGGAATTAACTCCCTTATCTTCTACCTTGAGAACAGTAGCAGTTCTTCACGATTTTGCTTGCAAGGATGCAAGGAAGGATAGGGAAGAAGAAGAACTAGCAACTATATGCATAGAAAAGGATGTATAATCAAGCATAAAGTTTAGAGTTATAAAACCCGCCTAAGGCTTGCTCCTTGAGCTCCAAGATTTCGAGCTCCAAGCCTCTAATGGCATCCTAGAAGATCCACAGGTCGGCCAAGGTGAATCCTCCAAGGAAGGTTGAGAAGAGATGGCTAGAAAGATGGAGCTAAGTGAGCTAGCCATGAATTTGACCTTGAATCCGAGTTTCATCCAAGAATTAAGCAAAAAGGAAGGATCCAAACCTACCTTGCACTCCCTTGGTCATCCTCCTGAGCTCCAGAGATCTCCTTAGTCGGTTTGAGCAAGGGGAAAAGAAATGAAAGGAAGAGGATCGTTCCTTTGCTCAGTGAGGAAAGTTATATATATACTTGGGTGAATTTTCAACATAAGGACATATGTTTTCCTCCTTTCTCATCTAAGTCCTTACTTTCTTCCTTGAACGTCCCCTCATCTTATTTATAAGGACAAACTCCTTCTAAGGTGAAGAATTGAAGGCAAAGAGGATCAACCCATCACTAAAGCATATACATAAAAGGGCTATTATACATACACCTTGATTATTCAATCACAAAGGTGTTCTTTACTATATGATTATTCACATGAAGTAACCTTTTCATCATTTCTCTTCTAAATGATACCAAGAGCCATAAAATATGTTTTGGATGATGTATTTTACAAGTTGCACCCCTCAAATTGGGTAAATTGCAATGTTACACCAATTTAGGGTTTTCAAGTACAGGGGTTGCTTCCACAGCTGCACCTTGGTGCTCAAGCTTTGGAAATCCCTTAAACCTCATCATATTCATTCTTATGTTGTCTCAACATTAAAGGAACATATAAACATGTGAAATTTGCAGTTTAACCCCTCTGGTTGGGCAAATTGCACATAGGTCCCCGTATTGCAACCAACACTTCAACATTGGTTTATAAGGGACAGAAAGGGAAACTTATGTTCCATAAAAGCTTTAATTACATGCCAATGGATAATTACAAACTTTTAATTTCATATTTAGGCAAAACCCCTAGGGTTAGCTTATAACCCAGGTCAGGGGTGTTACAAATCATAAACCCCTAACAAGGATTTCATCCCCGAAATCTCAGGAAGAAAAGGGGAAAGCAGATATTGTTTCAGCATACACATTGTTACATTCTTAGGTAACATACCATTTTTAGGGAGATGTTATAGAATTTTGATCAACATTCCTTAGGATCAAATTCAAGCCCTGATATTTATTCAAGACCATATAAGGGCCCTCTCACCCTGAGTCTTATCATCACATCTGATAATCATCATACTAACTTCCTTTATTATATGCATTAATCAGACATTCTAGAGAAGATATGTTTATTTTAAGAACATAAACCCCTAACAAGGGATGTTCTTAAAATTCTATCTTTATTTAAGAACATAAACCCCTAACAAGGGATGTTCTTAACATTCTTAATCTGGTATTAATTACTTGTGTTATCAAAACTTTATATCTCTTTCTTCCTTTTATCATGGAACATTGCTCATTACATAAATTCTTTCAACCATTACTAATCATGGTTGACCTTCTATATTCTCATTTTTCTTATCTTATGATGCCCTTTAAGTTGTTTTAGATTGACTACTTGATCAAAGTAATCAAAAGATAACAACTTCAAAGTTTCCATATTTACTTCATCATCAGTAATTGTATACCTGGCCAGGGTATATGATTACTGAGGTAAGAAAATATGTACTTGTATATTACTATGTTCCTTCTCTTTTTCCATCCTTTCATACATACTTATTAACTTTTATTGAATCCTACATTCAGATCAATTCTTTAATACATTTTCTTCTTATAGAAGTAAACATGTATTATAAAACGATTATATATAATGCATCATAGAAAGCTTTTATGAGACCAATCAAAGAATAGTTCAATCAACTACTATTTCAACTTGTTCCAAAAGATCATAAAGAGATTTATAAGAATTACCATTTATCTTGTCTAATCAATCATGGCTCGAGGATTCTATCAAATCCTTGCATATCAAGGTATTGGATCCACTCGAATGCGATGATTAGAAAAGAAAAGGATGCAGGGAGATCATACCTCCTACATAACAGCAGACTCACTCAACGGAGTTTCCAACAACAACTTCCTGCCCTATGAATGAATGTCATATTGCAGTTACAGATCACTCTTCGAGTGATAAAAGAGTGCGTAGCACCCAGCTCAAACAGAACATATACTACACAGGAATTAGACATATCAGAATATAAAAGTTCATCTGACCTGTCACAGCCCGTGGATTGACCATTGCATCAGGTGGGTTCATAGCATAGAACCTCACTATCTCCTGTGGTTGATTTGGTGCAGATGATCCAGCTTGGGACGCTTGTCCACGTCCTTGAGCTGCTCCTTGAAATTGCCTTCTCTGTGATCCCTGTTGCCCTTGTCTCGGAGGCTGTGTCACATTGACAGGCTTAATTCGACAGTCCTTCATCAAATGCCCCACCTTACCACAGTTGTAGCAGCTTCTCTCCAGTTGTAGTGGTTTAAAGGTTCCTTACCCTTTCTGGATAATCACTGCCTTGATGTACTAGGTCCTGGTTGTGTTGGGGACATCAGAAACTTCTTCCTTTTGGGAATTCCAGGCCTTTGTTTCTGGATTTGAATAGGCCTTTTCTCAATCCTTCCCCTATATATCCTTTCTAGACAATTAGATCTGATATGTCCAGGCTTCCCACAATTATAACAGGTCCTGGTCTCTGACTGTATTCTAATCCCTACATTACTGTGGACTGATTCATCAGGCTGAGGCTGAGCATAGGCTTGCTCTGAGTTCAAAGCTTTATCATTTACTTCTGCTTCAACCTACTGCTGAGGGTTACATATCCTATGGATATCCAAAACATCATCATTAGGAGCTGGTAATCTGGGTTGTACTGCTAGTGTTTGATCCACTAGGTACATCATGGTTGCCCTAAATTCTCCAACAGTGATTCCTAAGGAAGGATTCCTTATCATGGTTGGATTAACTAGGGGAACCTCAGGTAAGTGTTCCTCTACTGCTTGCTCCTCTGCACTTCTTCTAGGTGTAGCATTGTTGCTTACTGCAACAAACTCCTCATCCTTATATATCTTCTTCTCCTGAGGAGCAGAAGATTATATTAGATGAGGAAGAAACACTAAAGACAGACTCGCCATCCTAAGTCCTATGTCTCTATAGACTCGGCGAACCTAGAGCTCTGATACCACTTAATTGTGGGCTGCGATCTCTAAAGCCACGATATAAACTTAGCGGAAACATTCGATTAGTTGCGGAATATGAAAAATTACTGGAAATTAAAATTTTTGAGACAAGATTTGGAAATTATAAAATTCCTTTTATAAGAAACCAAGTAAACAGTTTACATTAATGTTTAACTACTTCTTGAGTAGTTATGTACAACATGATTCAAAATCCTCAGGAGCCAACACCAAAAACTCAAACCACTCATTCCTAGAACCTGAGAGTACAGAGATGCATAGGACTATCTAACTACATAACTCAGCAGCCAGTATCTCCACCTGAGATTCACTGCTGCCCCTGATACTATTGTTGTCGTTGTTGCTCATCCTTAAGCGGTCTCGTTCGTCTTCGACCAACACCTAAAAAGAGTTAAAATCTACGGAGTGAGACAATATACAAATTGTCCCAGCGAGAGTTATAACTCTCAACTAGAAGCTTTATTATAACATAAATCATACAACAACATGTTTAATAACAAGTAAAGCAACTTCTACTTAAGAAGTCATGTCTTCAAAGCATATAAAGGACATGTATACAAAATATCTGAACAAATCATTAATGTAAACAATGTAACACCAAACATTGTTCCTCATAGTTAAACCTAAGCAAATATACTACGCGGTTGATTATGTTTTACAAACATTATTATGCCCTGTGGAGATGAGGCATACGACTCATACTCCAACTGATCGCTAAGAAGTCACATCAGTATCATACATAGGTCATTAAAAGAGCCGGATTCTTAAGACCTCATCTTCCTCAGTCAGTTAGAGGATTGATTGTTAGACATCTTGCGGGATGTCTTTATAATAGCTTACCAAGGTAAACTGGTCCTTCGCTATTTTTAGAGTTACAGTGGCGTTCTGTACTCTCTTCGTCATCGGAAGATTTCTTGTTTATCTTTCATCGATGTAGTGTTTGTGTCTTTTGGGAGAATAGTGATACATCTCACCTTTTAGACTTTGTGGTGGAGGCTTGATGGACTACAAGAATCTACATCAAATTCTCACACCTTTTGAATATCTTTTAGTGAAGGTTTGACAAACTATAAAAATCTACATCAATTCCTACACTAGGATGTAAGGTTCTACACATCCATATACCCCACATACTCAAGAGTATGTGATCCAGGAGTTCCCTGGGGAAAACCTATTTCACCTTTATTTAGACTCTGACAATGATGGATCTATGATCAGGGCTCTACATTTCACTTGATTAGTTAGGTACATTCAATATTCTTTCAACATCATAAATTGTTCTTTAAACAATAACATTAGCATAACAGCTATAAATGAGAATACTAAAATGTAGCAGGCCTAACTCTTTCCAATCATCAGTTCTCAATCATCTCATCACAAGTCATCTGTCAAGCATGACCTTGATGGTATTTATGGCTCTTACAACCCATAAATCTCAAAAGATGTCACTAACAATGCATCAAGATAATTCACTTATTCATAAAGCTTAAGGCATGCTTTCAATGAATATAGTATAGTAATCCATACCTGAATATGATCATCATCTCATAACAACCTGCATGGTTAAATCAACTGATAACAGTAAACAATTCATTCTAGAGGTTATACCTTCAAACTCATAGAAGAATCAGTTTCCCCAATTTTTATCAATTAGGGTTATTCATTTCCTTTTTGGAGTATTAGTCCAATTCTAGTATGCAACTCTACCATCCATGGAAGCATACCAGGGTATGGTGAGTATTTGCCTTAAATACAACATTTATTGAACATCATAATGATTATCAATTCAAGGAATGAATTCACTTCTCAATCTCATCATGGTGTGAACACATCATACTCATTGATTTGACTATACTTTATTTAAAGGTATTACCTTATAAACATCTCCATAAATTAGGGTTTACTAATCACATCACATGTCATTACCCTAAATTTAGGGTTTACAATTCACCTTATGATGAATTGAACTCATAACATCATCATCTATGAGAAACATCATCATTAAAGCTCTTAGATAAGATTAAGATTCACTAATCATCATAATTAGGGTTTCCATGATCTCACATAGGTGGATCATACCCTAATCATGCACATTCATGTGTATTGAAAGTATCTTACTTGAGTTTCCACCTTAAAAGGGTACTTTCTCTCTCTTAGGATACTTTATCTCTCCTCTTACTAGTAGATGGTGATAACACCACTCTAGATCAGGTTGGGTTAAGTCCTCATTGACTAACATAAGCCAAGACATCATTATCATGTGATTAGGGTTTAATTAGAACAAGGTTTTACTCCTTTAAACCCCTCAAGGGTATTTTGGTAATTTGCCTCATGATCACCATCATGGTTTAACTCACTAATCACTTAGTCCCTTAATGACCTAGGTTACCATTAGGGTTTAGATTAGATCACCATTGAACTAATTACACCATCAATTGATTAAGTACAAACCACCATGTACACCTTCAAACGGTTTCAACCTTCAAACGGTTTCAACCACCAAACGGTCTTGAGACCGTTTGGTCTCAAACGGTCTTGAGACAGTTTGCTCCAAACGGTCTTGAGACCGTTTGGATGTGTTGACCATTTGGAAGGGTTGACTTTCCAAACCGTTTGGAGCTCAATCAGTTTGAAACCGTTTGATCAAATCAACTTGAGATCGATTGGACCAAACGACCCTGAGATCGTTTGCGCCCAAACGGTCTTGAGACCGTTTGGTCCCAAATGGTCTTGAGACCGTTTGGATCCAAACAGTCTTGAGACCGTTTGGTCCAAATGGGCTCAAACCGTTTGGACCTCCAAAGTGGTTCAAAAGTTACAATTGGTCATGGATATGTATGTTGAACCCCTCAATTAACCAAATCCATGATAACCACTTATAAATTGAGTTAATTAGGATGAACCTCAATCACTTGGACACCAAATTGACCCTCAATTGAAAGCCAATTAGGGTTGAATCCTTCTCAATTAGGGTTTCAAATCGGATGGTCATCAATATTCAACAATGTGAATCAAATCAAGGTTGAACCTATCAATTGACCTCCAATTGGGCCCAAACTTGGACCAAACGGTCTTGAGGTCGTTTGGACATCATCCAAACGGTCTTGAGACCGTTTGCCCAAAGTTTTACCAAAAACCAAGTCGTTTAGATTAGGGTTGAACTCTAATTAGGTCAAAAATCAGCATTTTTATCAATTCATCAACGTCTTGCAATTGGACCTTCAAACCATTAGAATATCTCAACCCTAGACCTTAAAACGGTCTTGGGTTGTGCCCAAACGGTCTTGAGACCGTTTGAAGGAACCCCCAAACGGTCTTGAGACCGTTTGGGTCCTTTAACCCAAAACTCAACAAGATCTATACTTAGAAAACAGCAATTTGATTATTTCAATAACCCACTGTAATTGGGCCCTCAATTGATCAAATTACCTTAACCCTAGACCTCCAAACGGTCTTGGGTTGACAAAAAACGGTCTTGATACCGTTTGGATGAGTTCCAAACGGTCTTGAGACCGTTTGCCCATCCATCCTTTGGACTCTAGTGAAAATCCATCAAGGTTTGATCTATTGAGTTGATCATCACATCAATACTTAATTACAATTGATTTGGTACCTTTGGACCTTAAATTGATCAACTATACTTGACCCCAGACCTCCAAATGGTCTTGGGGTGACCCCCAAACGGTCTTGAGACCGTTTGGGTGATTCCCAAACGGTCTTGAAACCGTTTGGGCTAATCAACCCAAAATCTCAACTTAACTCATTGGAGATTCAACACTAATTTCAATTAGGGTTTGCCCTATTAATCATCCTTCAACTCATGACTCGTTTGGAATTAATCCCTCAAATTTGGTGAGTCGTTAATTAACATCATTATGAACAGTAATACCAAACGGTAAACGTTTAGTCAACCATCTTAAACGGTCTTGAGACCGTTTGCCCAAAAAAAGGGCAAATTAAACAGATTGAAAATCAGAACTTAATTCAATTGGTTTTGCTAATTGATTTGCTCATATCTCACGATCCCTTTGGAGTTAACCTCTAAAATTTTGTGGGTGATTAACCTACATAATTATGAACAATATTACCATACGGTCTTTGCTTGGTCAATGGGACCAAACGGTCTTGAAGACTGTTTTCCCTCAAACGACCCTGAAACCGTTTGCCCACCAAACGGTTTGAAACCGTTTGGAGCAATTGGTTGAGGTCGTTTGATAAAGTGCAAATCCGTGGATAAGCATAGGAATTAACGCCCTTATCTTCTACCTTGAGAACAGTAGCAGTTCTTCACGATTTTTCTTGCAAGGATGCAAGGAAAGATAGGGAAGAAGAAGAACTAGCAACTATATGCATAGAAAAGGATGTATAATCAAGCATAAAGTTTAGAGTTATAAAACCCGCCTAAGGCTTTCTCCTTGAGCTCCAAGCTTTCGAGCTCCAAGACTCTAATGGCGTCCTAGAAGATCCACAGGTCGGCCAAGGTGAATCCTCCAAGGAAGGTTGAGAAGAGATGGCTAGAAAGATGGAGCTAAGTGAGCTAGCCATGAATTTGACCTTGAATCCGAGTTTCATCCAAGAATTAAGCAAAAAGGAAGGATCCAAACCTACCTTGCACTCCCTTGGTCGTCCTCCTAAGCTCCAGAGCTCTCCTTAGTCGGTTTGAGCAAGGGGAAAAGAAATGAAAGGAAGAGGATCGTTCCTTTGCTCAGTGAGGAAAGTTATATATATACTTGGGTGAATTTTCAACATAAGGACATATGTTTTCCTCCTTTCTCATCTAAGTCCTTCCTTTCTTCCTTGCACGTCCCCTCATATTATTTCTAAGGACAAACTCCTTCTAAGGTGAAGAATTGAAGGCAAAGAGGATCAACCCATCACTAAAGCATATACATAAAAGGGCTATTATACATACACCTTGATTATTCAATCACAAAGGTGTTCTTTACTATATGATTATTCACATGAAGTAAACTTTTCATCATTTCTCTTCTAAATGATGCCAAGAGCCATAAAATATGTTTTGGATGATGTATTTTACAAGTTGCACCCCTCAAATTGGGTAAATTGCATTTTACACCAATTTAGGGTTTTCAAGTACATGGGTTGCTTCCACAGCTGCACCTTGGTGCTCAAGCTTGGGAAATCCCTTAAACCTCATCATATTCATTCTTATGTTGTCTAAACATTAAAGGAACATATAAACATGTGAAATTTGCAGTTTAACCCCTCTGGTTGGGCAAATTGTACATAGGTCCCCGTATTGCAACCAACACTTCAACATTGGTTTATAAGGGACAGAAAGGGAAACTTATATTCCATAAAAGCTTTAGTTACATGCTAAAGGATAATTACAAAATTTTAATTTCATATTTAGGCAAAACACCTAGGGTTAGCTTATAACCCAGGTCAGGGGTGTTACAATGATGGAGGAATGGAAGGAAGCCACCACTGGACGAAGGGGACGCAAGCCCACACTGCCCAACTGGACATCTACCCATCACTGACTTCACCGGGAGCAAGTCCATCCTCTCCTAGGGCTGCCGTCATCCTGGTTAGCCAGGTTGCAACTCGGAACAGAGAGGGTGAGCCGCACCTGCGAGGCCTGGATCTGACGGAGAGGCTCATCTCCATCCAGCACTCATCGACGGAAAGGAGTCGAAACTAATCGATATGCCTGCTCGCGATCCAACGAACCCGCACATAGCCTCTCATCCTCTCCTCTCCTGGATGCTGAGCGGGGACCCTAGCGATGACGGCAGACGAGCTATTGAGCAGCAACCCTGCTAGCCGGGAGGAACAACGACACCAGGAGCAAAACGATGTCGCCCGAGCCACCACCCGTAGATGGAGGCGAGCAACAGCCTCTAGCCGAACTACTAGGGAAGGCGGAGAGGCCAGGGAGATGGAGAATAAGGTAGGAACAGAGAAGGTGAGTGAAATCGGTGGAGAAGAGCCAAGGGGAGGGCACTCCCAAAGGAGCGGCGCCCCTCCCCTCAGCGGAGGAGAAAACCTAGAGAGAAGCGAGAGATCACGTTCTAGAGAGAGAAGCGAGCGGCGCCCCTCCTGCATGGTTAGTACTTCATGATAACAGTTATAATAATTTCATATCAGCACCATGCAACACAAAGTAATACCATTATTCCCTTTTTAGGGTTAGGATTTCTCTTGCATATCATCACCCTCCATTAGGGTTTTCCAAAAAAAACCATTTAAGTTCTCATCATGATATTATTAATGATCAAGTCCTATTTCATTGCTTCACATAGCTTAGGAGCCAAAATTGATAACATAAGCATTTAATCATGCTTATTTATTCTCATCATGTATCATTAAATGAATTATCACACATGATATGAGTTCCTCTCTCAACTTTACCAAAATATGATTAAATCATACTTTATTAACTTGTCTTAACCCTTTCTTAAGGTATGTTAGCCTACACTTATCAAAGTGCATTACTTCATAATATAACAATTGTCATGACACACTTCATGTGTCACTCATCCAAATATTTTGGATTTAAAATACATCAAGGTGTATAAATCTTAAGGTGTTGGGTGTAATATATATCATATCTTGATGTATCACTTCCCTCCTCAGCTTTATCTTACTTGAATTCATCCACTTAGCTTGTATTAAGGTATTTCCCATCCTAATACTTTATGCATCAACTCATCACATTTATCATGTAATGTATTGGTCATAAGTCACTTATTTAGAATATACAACGATTGCCAATGATATGGACTCATCTTTGAGTTAGAAACTATTAATATAAATATTTCCATTATCAACCTCTTTAGGTATTTCACTTATCAATATATTAGTTACTATTCCATTATTAGGAATAGGGTTCACATAACATCTTTCCACATTTGGGTTTCACATAACATCCTTCTATATCAGGGTTTCACATAGTATTACCTAAAATTAGGGTTTCACATCACATCACCCAGTGTTAGGGATTCACATAGCATTACCCTGTACTAGAGTTTCATATACCTTTACCCTACTTTAGGGATTAGGGTTTATCATTCACATCCAAGTAAGGTTTCTCCCACCCAATTGCCTAAATTAGGGTTACATCATCACCAGTTTAGAGTTTCACTCAGCTTTGCCCTAAATTAGTGTCAGGGCTCAATAATCTTTTCAATTAGGGTTTCATGATCTCATTATTATGGATAAAACCCTAATTACATATTTTATTCATAATGAGAGGATTAGGGATTAATTATATAATCATTCCTCTCTCCCCTTCTCTCTCTAATCCTCTCTAGGATGTTAAGCACTCCAAGATTGATCTAGGTCAGCTCTTCATTAAGGTACATACAGTTAGGGTTAACCATTATAATTACCTTTGGACTACATAATTATCAATCAAGTAGCTAACTGACCTTTAATCATATTAGGTGTCCAATTGGTTTGACCAATTTGAAGCTCAAATAGTCTTGGTCACTTAGACCCCAAACGGTCTTAGTCATTCAGACCTTGAATGGTTTGAAACCATTTAAGCAAAACAATAATGAAACCGTATGGACAATTTACACTTGAAACCACTTCAAGACCGTTTGGAATCAAACGGTCTTAAGTCCGTTTGGTCCAAACTTTCTCAAAACCGAATGGACCAAAAAGGTCTTCCATCACTTTATCAATTCAGGGTTTCAATCATTGAACGATCTATTAATTGAACTACTGATTTATTCTTCAATTGAACCATTGAATCAACCTTCAATTGGACCTTGAATTAGGGTTTTGAACCCAATTGAACTAGGGTTTATAATCAAGAAACCATCAATTAGGGTTTTGAAATCGAAGAACCATCAGTGGTTGACATTGTGGAACTAGTTCAATTGAAATCATTGGATCATCATCAAACCATGACATGACCTGAACTCAAACGATATTGAGGTCGTTTGGATGACCTCCAAATGGTCTTGAGACCATTTGACTCAAACCAACATTGAAATCTGTGAAATTCAATTTGGGTTTGTATTATGGAATCAATCATCAATTGAGCCATGGATTGTATTTCAATTTGAAATCACTGGATCTTCAACCATCCAATCATACTCAACCATATGATTCCAAACGGCTTGGTTGACCTCCAAATGGTCTTGAGACCGTTTGGGTGACCTCCAAATGGTCTTGAGACCGTTTGGGCGAGTCAACCCAAAAAATAAATCAATCAATTGAGAATTTCAACACTCAACCTGATTAGGGTTTGATACTTGATGGACCTTAAACCGATGAACCCTTTGAAACCAATGAATTAAATCTATTATATAATTATTCACACATCATCAACCCCCCTCAAATGGTCAACCCCTCCATTCAGTCAACCACTCCAAACGGTTTGTAACCCAAATCTCCAAACGGTTTGCAAATCATTTGGTCTCCAAACGGTTTGGTGAGACGGATTGGACCAAAATTATGAAACCGTTTGAAATAGATATTTGTGGAGGTGTGTGATTATGATGATGTCATTATCATCAAACTATAAACCCACGAATCTTTCTGTGATTTTCATGGTAATTGCATCAATCAATCAAATAAAATTTTGGGAGTAAAGAAGGAATCAACAATTGATAAAGATATGGAATCAATAACAAAGTTCAAGGGTTCAAGTTATATAACCCACCTTCAATTGAGCTTCCAAGCTTCAACCTCCACGTCTTTAATGGTGAAAGCAACACCTTTCACTATCCCAAGCTCATCTCTAAGCTTTGAGTGAAAAGGAATGGCTAGAATTGAAGATGGAATGGAGATAAGAAGAAATCATGCATTGATTTTCGATTTCTACCATGTAATCAAGGTGAAAAGAGGTCATGGAGCTTACCAACAGGTTGGGGGTCGTCCTCCTGATCCTACAAAGCTCCCTTGGTCGTTGTGCAAGCAACGAGTGGAAGTGGTTTCGAAATAGCCTCTCAATTGAGTTGTAAAAGGTGTTTTTATAAGAAATTCAATGAGAGAGAAAATATTTTATAAAATCCTTTTAATTCCAAAATTGATGCCACCTTTCCCCCATCAATTCCTTGCATGCAGATCCATCTTCCCCTCCTTCGAATTCCTCTTCATTATCCATGATTTAAGGAAAAGCAAATTAAGCACCTTAAATCATATAATACTAATATCCCATTTTTAGTGGATATTACTTTTGATTTAACTAATGCGAGTGGGTTCTCCACTCACTTGGATATCTTCGTGCCTTTGCAAGGCACATGATTTTTCAACCTTATCTAATTTCAACCATTACCATTTTGGTTGAAGGGCACTTCGATTAACACATTTATTTTTGCATTAATTTGAAGTAAAGTTCCAATTATGCTTAAATCTTGATTATTTAATATCAATATTCTCTCTCTTCCAAAATGATTCAAATGAGGCGCCCCTCCCAAATTATTTTCTCTAAATGATGCCAAGAATCATGAGGGACCCTCTTGAAGTGGCATTTTACATATTGAACCCTAGGTTTTGGGTAAATTGCACATTACACCAAAACTAGGTTTTAATGCACAAACATTACTCAACATACTCTTTCTTATTATTCAGGCTTGTAGACAATTGTAATTTAACCCCTCAACTTGGGTAATTTGCATTTTAGTCCAAAACAAGTAAAATATTATTTCCACATTATTAAAACAGGACTAAAATTGAAATATAAGTTCCTCTTGAGCCTTAATTACTTTTCATGAGATAAGAGAAAGCATATAATCAACTTTATTAAGTAAAACATCCAGGTTTAAGCATAACCCAGGTCAGGGATATTACAAGTATAACCCCAATGAGCTAATGCATGTATATATCACCTTAATTAAACCTAATGTTCTAACATTAATCTTAGGTTTATAATGGATACATAAAATATGCCACATAACTCATTTTGGTGGTAATATGAAGATAATGAACTTAATTGGATGAATAATTTAAATAATGGGCTGTTAATGGGATATATAACATATCTCATAAAAAGAAGTCTCAAAAGTGGAAAAAAACTTCAGGTTCGAAATCTACATATCAAAATTAGCCTACATGTCAAATTTCATCTAATTTGGGCCACTTTGAAATATTAGGATAAGTTTAGGAGAGAGAAAATGAGTAAAAGGCATAAGTAATAAATAATGTGATTATATAACTTCAAAATATGTAAATAATGGCAAATTCATATTCAAAATATCAAATATAACTTGTGGATGAAGTTTGATCCAATTTGGATGTTTTCTTGTGCAAGCTATGCAATTTTAGGTACATTCTGGACTTTTATGCAATTTACCCAATTGGGAGGTTTTATTTGCAAATTGTCAGATGCATTATAATCCCTATATATTCCCTTACCATTATTGAGTTTTTGAACCATAGGACACCCAGTTGCACCTTGATTTGAAGGTGTTTATTTCCAAGGGCATTTTAGGGATTACTCTCTTTATAAATGAGCTTATCTTTAGAAGCTATCAACCAATGGGGTTATTTATTTGATTGGAGGTCAGTTGGTATGTCCTATAAGTGTCGATAAACTGAAATTTTATATTGAAGAAGCCTCAATGATCTATCCTCTTGCATGGCCATGAAATCCCTAGGCTAAGGATACATGGAAAGTAACTTGACACCTCATGCTTGACTTCTTCCTTATCTATAAAGGTTTGCATGTACATAGGCACCCTTAGCATTGGGCACATGGAAAGTAACTTGACACATCATGATTGATTTCTTACTTATTCATTAAGTCTTGCATGTCCATGGACACCCTTATACATGACACATGGAAAGTCTCATAGACACCTCATACTTGACCTCTTTCTTTATATAGCCATATCTACCCCTTCCCAACTCCAAATTCAAAAAATCTTGCTCTTCTTTCTTTCCTATAGCTTAGAGCAGCATTCCTACTCTATTTTTCCATGGAGGTGCTGTCCCAAGGTAAAAGTAGCTTCCTACCTTGGTGAAGAAGGCTCCTAGGGTTCCAAATTTCTCTTATTAACCTCCTCCTTGGTGATTTTGACCAAAACTAGTAAGTATCCTCCTTTCCTTCCCTATTTTCATTTTGTTATTCTTCCTTCCACCTTAATCCAGGTCAGAAACATGGCCTTCCATTGTGAAATCCCACCTAGAACCCATAAACACCTCATCTCCATGTTCTTTTGTTAGGGTTTTTCACCTCTAAAGTGGAGAAGGTGCTCTTGCTCGAGATAGGAGCTTTGTTGGAGAAACCAACCTCTCTAAGATTGGGAACCTTACTTATTGGACATGTGCACCTTCCCTAGAGGCTCTTTGGAGGCCTAGTCTTGACTTGGACTGTTCAGACTCTGAAGTTGAGGTATGATTGCATCCTACATTATTTCTATATTGAGCAATTTCTAATTCTTCACTCTAAATCTATGTTTACAGACCCGATTATTCATATTGAGTAATTTCTTTCTCTTGTTGTATGATGTATCCCATATTCTTCTATGTTGAGCAATTAAACTATGCTTATTCATTCTCTTTGTCCTATGGACATTAGCCTATACATAATGTCTATTCTTTTGAAAATCATGGTTCATGTGATCTACCTTATTTGATATTGATCATATCATCAGGGATATTCTTTTGAACTCTTATCTTATGCTTTGTTCATGATGGAACTCTAAAAGATGACATGTGATGTCTTTTGCCCACTTATGAGGTGGATGTATATGTTGGCCATTTATGTGGTGACTAGTTTATATATTCTAACTATACTTTCTACTTGCCTCTACATTTAACATGCTATGTGATTAAGTAGCACTAGAGCAGTGTAATTGCATTGGTTTTTATGGTAGATGTGTTATTTCCTGTCGAGTAGATGTGATATAACCTGCTCTTTTGGGATGGAAAGGAACCACATACCCAGGGAAAGATGTGTGATTCTTGGCCCATGTTTTATATATTTGGGAGATTGGCAGTATTCCTTTCTCTATATGGTTTCAAGTTTATGAGACTTGGCCGCCTTTGTGTTTATATTGTTCTAGGGCTATGTTTATCTCACATGCGTGCATTTTGATGATATGGGATGTGTGCCCTAATTCTTTACATGTGCTTGTGTGGCACAATCTTTATGCTTTATTAACGACAAGTATTCTTTTGTTATCATATGATTTCAATTCCGTTTCTCTTGATACCCATTTGGGTGGTCCTTATCTTTTTCGTGGGAAGCCTTTACTTGATGTCCTTTATTCCATATACTGGTCAATACCCTATTTAGTATGCACATACCACCCTTTGCTGATGTCATCTATTTTCTCTTCTTGCTAGGGTATGCTTCCAACCCTAAGTGAAGGACTTGGATGATAAGGCATGAAGTTTTGGACTAGCTTAAGGAGTTAAAGCTTGGAGAAAAAGTTGTTATGGTTTAGATTTCCCTCTACTTAGATCCTTATGTTGTATCATACATGTAATCCCTTACATGATATTATGATGTACTTATGTAATAACCTTATGATAAATTGAATATAGTCAACATTTTTATTCCACTACTATACTTTGGTTGTTTTGAATACCATTTATTGAAATTTGAAAATGTTACACCTATTCCAGCATACCTTTGAGTGTGTTTGGAACGAATATTTTATTCTTCAATTTTTTTTAGTAAGGAGGTGATCCAGTCTCCTTACATTTGGCATGTTGATTCCAAATCAAGGAAGAAGAAGGACAAATCCATGATGGTGATCAGTGGAAGTGAGTCCTAGGGCAAAAAGCAAGGCCAAGAAGTGTTCTGAGGCTAAGCATAAGTCCAAGTCTTCTACGCTCAATATATGGAGAAGGGTAAATGTAAAAGGAATTTTTCCTTTTCACTTAAAGGATAAAATGCCACCATTGTCACTTGTTTGGACACTAGAAAGGAATTATCCTATTCATAGAGGACCTCAGGAAGAAGATAGAGATAGAGCTCTACTTCAGGACATGAGAAGAAGTAAGCTAGAACTATATGGAGCAAGGGTTTCTTCCACTATAGTTAAAGGCTGTCATTCGTTAGCACATAATAGAATTAGTGAATTGCTATTATGTATTTGCCAAACATCATATGCTTTGTATGACAAGAACACTATGATATTTTATGGAAATTCCCTATGTCTCATAAGCTGTACTTGATAGTTGCAGAGACAAATGTGTATGACACATATATTGAATGACTTGATAACTCAAACAAACAAAATACCTATATCACTGTCATCTAGAGCACATAAATGAGAAATGCACTTCTAGAATCCATATGATGGTTATCTAGACTCTTTTGGTTATTGAACCATCAGAGACATGAACATCTTATTTGTTGTGCAATATGAGAAGAGTATCTTCACTAGATGTAGTGGGATATTGACTATTCCATTAGGACTAGTACATAATGATGTACATAGACCTTTATGTAATAAATGCTAAAGGTAGTTACACGTACCTCATCATATTTACTGATGCGATCAGTAGATATTGAAATTTGTATTTAATGAAATACAAGTTTGGATCTCTTGAAGTGTTCAAGGAGATCATACATGAAGTATGTAACTAAATTGGTAATAGTATTAAGATACCTCAACATGATCGATGTTTAAATACATAAACTAAGAGTTTGAGGACCTTCTGGGAGATCATGATAGTGTATCATAATGAGCTCCACCTAAAACATATTGATGTGTCAAAAAGAAGCTATCTCACCATTTTAAGTCATGGTGAGATTATCAATAAAATCTAGCTAATTATCTTGCAATTTATTTTGGACACATGCTTTACACTAAAATAATGTTCCATCTAAAATGGTTCAAAAAACACCATATGAGATATGGCATGGGAAGTGTCCTGATGAGTCTTTTGTAATGATTGGGATTGAAATCTTGTATAAGAAAATAGTTTCTTAATAAGTATCTATCCACAAATCACATGAATGTTATCTTGTTGATTACTACTTATATTCCATTCCAACAACAAAGAGTTTGTTTCTAGGATGGCTGAATTTCTAAAGGGAACTTAGTTCCAAAGGAATCAGTGGGAGTAAAAGTAGAACTCAAAGTGTTTGAGACAAATAAGAAAACATTGAACCTAAATAGGTACAACAAGGAACAAGGAGTATCACATACTGTTGTGGAATCTCAAGTTCCCTATGTAAACACAAAATTCATAGTTTTAGTAGAACACCTTGAGTTTGAAAGATTATGATATCGTATAACTCAAGAAGGTGGTAAGTTGATCATAGCGATGAGTCAACTACCTACCTAGAAACTATTGAGGAACCATATTATGAAAAATGGCTTGAAGCCATAAGATCAATGATGGACTATGTATAAACCAACAAGGTATGACCTTGGTGGATCCACTTGAAGGGGTAAAACCCATTAGGTGCATTTGGGTCTTTGTAAGAAGACCAACATGGAAGTGTACATTGGCTACAAAGAGCTTCAAACAAGTTCAAGTTGTTGAACATGATGAAGTCTTTCCCCAGTTACCATGGTTAAATCCATCTGGATCATGCTTCTTGTTGTAGCTTATTATGACTGTGAGATTTGGCATATGTATGTTAAAACTGCATTCCTTAATTGCAATAATTAAGACGAATTGTACATGACACAACCTAAAGGTTTTATAAATCCATTAATACAAATAAAGTCTAAGCTACAAAGGTCAATCTGAGGATTGAAGCAAGCATCTTAGAGTTGGAATCTTCAATTTGACAATACAGTCAAAGGGTTTGACTTGAGTCAGAATGAAGATGGAATCTGTGATTATAAAAGATTTAGTGGGAGCATATTGATATTTCACATAATGATGCGGAATAACATCCTTATCCTATAAATATTAAAACTTGGCAAAGACAATACCTTCTATATGTATAGTTTAGGCAAAGCATCCTATGTGATAGGGATTGAGGTCTATAGAGATAGATCTGAAAAGCTTCTTCACCTAAGTAAAAGAACATACATTGGTAAGATGCTGAAGGGTTCACAATGCAAGACTCAATGAGAGAAAACTTGTCCATGTTCCATGAAGTTAGTCTTTCAAGTGCCCAATGTCCCAATTCTTATGAAGAATAGGAATGCATGGATAGATGCCATATGCATTCACAATTGGATCTATCTTGAAGGCAATACTATGTACTTACCCTATTATCTCATATGTATTGGACATGATAAGAAGATATCTAGTCATCTTGTATGTATTGGACATGACGAGAGGATATCCAGTCATCTCATATGTAGTTACATGATGAGAGGACACATACATACCTACTTAGCAATGTCGTAAGTATAGGACATGACGAGAGGGTATATGTTAGATACCAGTGAGAGTCACTGGAATACCATAATGATCATCATAATGTGCTTGTAAAACACTTAAAGGACTGGTTCCTTGGTTATGGTAATAAGGAATAGTTGGATGTAAAGGCACTCATGCAAGCTTCCAAATTGACAAAATGATGATAATAGTGTTTGCAATTAAATGAAAACTATAAGCTAGAAAGAGTTCCGAGATAATGACAGTTGTTAAAATCTATAGAAGAAGCCGAGTATGTCTGTGTTATAAGAACAATGGAGGATATTGTATGGATCAAGAAGTTAATATGGGTGAACTTATGTGAGGTGCCAAACCATTGATGACACAATAGAAATACCAATGACATCAATGGAGCTACAAGTTAGGCTGGGAATCTCAGATAGCATACTACAACACTTCCATCTCATATGAGTAGTCGTACAATGAAGAGATGTGAAAATTGCTAAATACTGACTTGAGGCAAACATTGCTAAACCTGCTATAAAATCACTTGCGCAAAGAAGCATGAAGGTCATGTTAGCTCACTCAGGATGAGATTCATGGGTGATTGTATCTAAGTGCAAGTGGAAGTTTGTTGGTATGTATGCCCAAAGAGCCAATCATGTGATGACTGGGATATGGCAATAGATACCTGATTTGATAATAATATAGGTAAGCTTCCAATTTATTTTGTATATTTAGTTATGAGATAAAGAATTACATAATAAATGTCTAGAGAATGATATTACTCAATGACGTATGTCTTCAAGTATGTGACTTGGAAGAAATGAGATCATCCAAATTAAGAGTACATATACATATTCTCATTATGTCCCTAATCAGTTGTCATTGTGGAAGGTTGATAGACAACAATGACACATAAGATCAGAGTGTGAGTTGGTTGATGACTGAATCTCATTGGTCACGATATGGCAATATCAAACCAAGCACACAAATACATGTTAGAGAATAGTGTATCAGACAGACCCACCGTCAGACTGACACATGGAAGCCATCTTCATGGAAGTCATAGTCAGCTCTCACAGTGATGGTGGTGGTTGTGGTTCTTAGACCTGAAATCACTACACTCATCACATGTCGTTGGGTACACTTTGACATCATCAAACACAATCCTGAAATATGGGTTGTTATAATGGTGATGATTGGGTGACTTTGACACATGAGGATTGACTATGAGTGATACATATGTGATTTGTCCCTCCTATATGGAGCATGATATCCTAGGCCTCTTGATTAGTGAGATTGAGAAAAGTATGGCCATATGCATATGAGTCAATATGTTGAGCTCACATATATCTCATGCAGTCTGCTCTGGTTAAAGAAACAAGATTGAATAATAATGTGGATGACTATTCCATGCCTCTAGTTCAATCTAGATATTAGTGACAAAGGAACTATACAAACATTGTAACACCATACACAGATTGTAGGTTGAAGTTGCTCCCCAACATTCCATTCACTTGGGTAGTAATGATTTGCAACTAGGCACCACTAATTGCTTGTGAATTCATAATCTAGTTATGGACATTCACTGCCAACGTGATATGGGACCTATAGGGTCACACACATAGGATCTCATCTATAAGAGGAGTTTGATCTTGAATGATAGTTGAATTGATTACTAAAGTGTTTAGGTAATTTAATTCATGCAACGAATCAACTGACTAGACTGCCAAACAATCGGTTCAAGTGTTGAAACTGTTGTTTGTAGTGCCAGGCTGATTGTATTATACATTAGTTGGAATTCTGCCTGACCTGGGCTGTGAGACACCCATCTCGCTTGTGTGAAACAGGCGTTTGGCTTGGTGCGATACGTCTGTCTCAGTTGCACCAAATGATCATTTGTTTGGTGCGAGACACCCGTCTCAGTTGCACAAAATGCCCGTTTTGGGGGCACGTCATGTTGAGTACTAATTGGGATTGAATTGCCAACATATGTGTAGAATTGGAAGGTGCAAAACGACCATTTCTCACTGGGTGATATTATTATTTCATCGCACACATGTTGTGAAACTTCCAAAAAAGTTGCAAAAATTCAAGATCTACTTGTCCTTTTCACTCTTGATTTAGTCCCACATTGCCCGGGGACTGGGAGCCTTGATCTTAACCCCTCCTATATATAGAGGGGTATTAGGGGCTTCTAGAGTACAACTAACAAACATACAATTGAGAATCAGTTGCTCTGACAATTGTTGTCCTCTCTAGTTGTGACAACTACAAGATCTCATGCAAGTCCTACCCAACTAGGGTGGGATAGCCACGGGAGAGAAATAACTGAGGATCATTGTTGTGGGAGAGCATGTTGGTGACTAGTACACCAACAATAGGGACAACTCCTTCCTGTCCATTCCTATAGGACAATAGGGGTTCTAGTTGGTCCGTGTGGAATACTCTAGAGGCAGGAGTCTGTTGGCTATTACTAGGAGGACAATGCCAACTCATAGTTAGTGGAGTGATCTAAGGAGTCGTTGCAATAGTTGTCTGAGTCCGATGTCAATGGAGGAGCAGTCAGACAAGTCTGAGTGCAACTAGGAGCTGCACAACCACCGTACAAGACAGAGTGCACATCTACATCTATGAGGATTGTCATTGGACTTGCTCCAGGACCAAGTATATCTTCATGAAACCATCCTTCTCATTGCATAGTTATTGATGCGATCTGCTGGTTAATGGGAAATATGTTGGTAACTTTTTTGTTTCTGTCAGCTACCTAATGCCATATTTCCCTACAGTTGTTTCCTATTTAATGGATTTTAAAATTTAATTTCAATTACATTATTTTGAATAATCACCCAACCTTCAATTAGGTTGGTATTTTATACTACATTGATATGCTAAGTGGGAAACTTAGTGCCTCTTCTCCTATTAATAAAAATGCTAATTTTGTTGCTACAAACAAAATGTTTAAGTGGTTTAGTCATTGGGATTCTATATTGAAATACTTTAGGTAGTCTAATTCAAGGAAACAGTGGAGAGAGTTTGGTCCTTATCACAAAGATAAGATCCACAATCAAATTGGTTTTAGCATTTGCAATAGTCATTTTTACCATTCATGTCCTTGAACTAGTTGTAATACTATAGGAATTATAGAGTTGGGTAATTCCATGTCGTACTAAACTACAACATCACTTTTCTCATCATCATCAAAAGGATGGGACAAAAAACACCCTAATGTAGGACATGAATGATTGGCTCCCAAAGGAGGGTCAAACATTAAATTTATAAACTGAAACCTTCAAGGACCCCACAACTTTATTACGGGGTCGAAGTGGATATATGGGGTCGAACACAGGGACGTGGGTATGTTTAGGATGCTTAAGATCTCACTCTTAAGTCAGTTAAGGCAATCCGATAATTGATAAGAGTTGGAACTATAACTAGTCTAGCAAAATGTCACAAAATAAAAAAAATCAAAGAAAATCAAAGAAAACAAGACAGAGTCCATGGGAGTATACTAACCAAAGAGAAGGAGTTCTTGACTATGCAACCACAAGTTGGATAGTCTATGCACCCTTTGTCAGGCATTGACAATCCTTGAACACCTTAGAAAGTAACCTACATCCAAACATAGTATGTAAGGTGGTGTCTGTTCCTATGGGGGGGTCATCCCACTCGCTTTTGCGCAACGTGACTATAACCCATTAATGATATGAGACCTCTCTCTAAGATGACAAATCAACAACCTATAATAATATAGATACCCTCTTAGGTCTAGAATATTCTGAGATGCTAGGAACATATGTGATTTGGGCAAAACCTGGTAGTGGGCTTGACTGTGCGGGGTTGGGCCTGGCCGCACCCATGTCTACGGTTCTGCACAGATCACCTTGAACCATCCTCTTTTCAGATCTCAATCCAAACTACCTTCTCTTATCTATTTCTACAATGAATCTGTCGATATAGATAGAAATAGAAGTTCAAGAAAGAAAGAAATCAACCAAACTAGCAATCATAACCAGAAAGAGAAGATATAATAGAAAACGTACTAGATTTGAAATAAAACTGCTTGCTTAAGGTAAAACTACATAAACATACCCAAAATGGGCTACATATCCAAGAAGGAGCTCAACTAGCCATGGACATGTATAGTTGGCACCAAACAAAGATGGAAAAACATCATTTGTACATAAACTAAATAGAACAATAGAAGAAAGGAGGGGAAGAGAAGATTTAGACCATAGCAAAGAGGTAACTTTCGCTCCTTAACCTCTGTATGAGCCAAATCTCGTCTTTGGGTCATCCTCCTTGGTCTTCTGAATTCCTTAGCCTCCTTTCTCCTTGATTCCTCCCTGAACAATAGCTTAGTGGGTGTAGGAATATGGAAGATGAATGGGAATGGTAGGAAATGGGCGAATGGTAGTGGAAAATGATGGTAGATGAAAGCAAACTAAAGAGATGGGTGTAGAATGAGCACTTTATCCTTTTTGAACCTTGGCACTCTCTGAAGGGGCTCTGGGAACCTAAAAATCTCAGAATCACCACATGGAACCGAAATGGGTCAAAATCACAGAACCCCCTCCTTAGTAGTAGGGGGCGAGTATTTATATGAGTCGTGGTCATCACGGTCGCGATGGTCATCATAGTCACGATGGATGTAGTGGTAGTGGTGGTTGTAGAAGATGGCAATTACAGTCGTGACGGTGGTAGGTCATGATGGTGGTAGCGGTCGAGACGGGCGGTCGCGATTGTGATGGTGGTAGTGGTTGCGACCTTGGTCGCGGTTGCGATAGTGGTAGCGGTCGCGACCCTTTTTGGACAAACCCACCCCTCGGGGGGGTGGAGGTGGGGGGGGCTATTACTAGTGGTTGATGGGTCTGAATTAATAAACCTCCAGATTGATGAGAATGCTTTCTAATATAAGGACTGACCATCAAAATTTGGGTCCAAGATATCAAAAGTTTATTGGGCCCGCTAGTCAGTTAGCTGGACCAACTTCTCCTAAGCTGACGCACATAACATGATGCTTGTGGGGAAGAATATGGAGAATTGACATTTTCTTGAGTCTGGTGCCTGCAAGTCTCAAAATTGGCTAGTTGAGAAACTATTTCTATGAAAAGATATCAATTACTAAAAGATTAGAATATAGGGTTATTTTGGGCATATTAAGGCTATAATGACAGATCATAAGTAAATACCTAGTATATATGTCTAAATTTGGGTGTTACCAATGAATTGAAAAGGTGAACTATATCAACAACTAAAACATATGCTAGTTTACATGTGTTATTTAACAAACAAAACCCAATTTTGATATTTGTCTATATTTAAAGTTGCAATTTAAACAAAAAAGAAATGCGCCTACACTAGATGTAATAGAAATCTCACTACAGGATATGAAAGCATGAAAAAGAATGTATAAATGATGTAAGAGAAGAATAAGAAGAATAAGTAGAGAAAATAGTAGACATCTGAAACAAGTCTAGTTGTCACCCCACCCTAAGCTTATTCACTATTGCGTCCATACTACCAAGAATAACCTTCTACAAGGCACAACTGGACACTAACTATGGGGCATTAGGGTCAAAGGACCCATGTTGTTAGTGTGGCCAAGAGGGCCAAGAAGATGCATCTTGGTCATTTGCTTCTCCATCATTTTTTATATTTGTAGTGGAAAGCACATACACAACATGTCTTGTAATGGAGACAACAAGCCAAGCATCAATATCTCTAAAATAATTCCCAAAAGTTGGGCAATTTATGTTTGAAAGTCAATATTATGAAGATCCGACAACAAATCAGACCGTCACTGTGTAATTAATTGCAGAATTAACCATAATCAATAGAATAACAAAAATCACTAAAAATTAAAACCTTTTGCAAAGAGATCCAATTCCAGGAAACTCTTATAAAGAGAACCAAAGTACTGCATACATTATAGTTCACATTGTACATACCATGTACCATCTCTTCTCGAGGAATATATTTACAACAGTTGCTTTGCCAAAACTATACATAAGAAACATAAAACCTTGAGGCATTCAAGCCAAAATCTCAGATCGATCATGAAAACACTGAGTACTGACTCCAAGGACATGAGAGTACAGAGACGACACATATGACTCATATCTATAAGACACGACCATCAGTATCTCCACCTGAGATGTTACTGTGGTCCCTGATATTGCTGTCCTTCCCCTGCTGTATGGTCCCTACCTGCTAATCCGCATCCACCTAAAAATGTTGGTGACCAACGGGGTGAGACCCATGTCCCAACGAGAGATATAACTCTCTGCCAATAATATTATCATTGCAAATAAAAAATAATAAATTGAGCATAGGATTCTTTATTATTAATAAGAAGGATAAATCACTATTTAAGCAGAATAGAGCAATATCATCTTTTAAAGCATTACAACTATATATGATAAAGCAATAAATCATCTATTCAATAAGGAATATGAAGAACAAGTATACCATTTATACATTTCAGGATATATTAAACAATGTAACATCAACCAATGATTTCTGTAATTCATCCTTAAGCAAATACGCTACATGGCTGATTACATTTTACAACCACACTTATGCTCTGAGGAGATGAGGTATACCGCTCATACTCCAACCGACCACGGTGGCGTAAAGCATCGGTTCCATACCTAGGTCAATGGAAGAGCCGGACTCCATGACCTCATCCGTCTCGGTCAGTGTGAGACCACATGCAGGACATCTAGTGTCACTGCTAAATAGTTTTCTAGGGGATACTGACAACTTCTCTATAGAGCTATAGTGGCGGCTGTACTCTCTTCGCAATCGAGAGATTTCATGTTTATCTCACATCGATCTGACATTAATCAGCATCGGGAGATTCATGATACATCCATCCCGACACATATAATGAAGGATTGAGAGATCTCGTGCTTATCTCATGTCAATCCCACATTAGGGCGTAAGGATATTTGTGCCCATTACCCCCACCTATTAAAAAATATGCCCTCCAGAAGATCCCGTGGGAAAACCTATTTCACCATCACCAGCTACTGACGATGATGGATCTATGGCCAGGGCTCCACATGATAAGATTTCACTTGATTAATTAAGTGCATTACCATATTCTTTTAGCATCAACCAAGTTTTCAAACATGTATTATTATAACAAATGCTAAAAAGAAAAGTGTAATAAATCTATCATGTACTTTTCAAAACTTTATAAAACATTGAGATCTCAATCCCTTATCACATTATCGGGAATTCTCATCACTCAACAATATCATCATCATGTTTACTAGATCTGGGTATTCAAACCCTTAGTTCATCACTGAACATTGTTATCACTTATCAGGTAATTATTACCTCCAGGTCATCTGACCAATGTATACATGATACTTGTTACACAAGCATCTCACATAGCTCACAAGGTCCATTAACATCTTGTCACCTCTCACTAGGCAATAAAGAATATAATGGCTCACAAGGCCCATTAAGCATTTTTATCAAATAAACATCATAGCTCATACCTGGTAATGCTCATTATCTCATAATACCTGCATAGTTAGTATACTTGATAACAACCATATCAATTACATATCAACACCATGCAATACAAGGGTAACACCACTATTCCCTCATTAAGGTTAGGGTTTCCCGTTCTTTATCAATTAGGGTTTCTCATACCATTACTCGAAATTAGGGTTAGGGTTTCCCATTCTTTATCAATTCAGGGTTTCATGATCACATTATCAAAGATCAAACCCTAATTCATACTCTACACTTATTAAAAGTATCAATGTATGCACATTACATGTTTATTACATAAGTATGGCTTTCTCTCTCATCCTCTCTAGGATGTTGATTACTCCATACTTTATTAAGTTGGCTCATCCTTTCACTAAAGTACATGCACCTATGCTTATCATAGTGTATTGAGTTTATTACTTTCATAAGCATCAAATGACAATCACTCAAAGTGTACTATTCACCTAAGTACTTTAGAGGCACTTCCATTGTAATCAACCTTGAGATACTTTACAAACACTCATAGGTTTGTTTGACCTTACATGGTTTTGAGACTATTTGGTCTCTAAACGGTTTGAGATCCTTTAATCTTCAAACGATTTGGGACCACTTGATCTCTAAACACTTTGAGATCCTTTAATCTTCAAACGGTTTGGATCTCTTTGATCTCCAAATGGTTTGGAACCTCTAAACAGTTTGAAACTATTTCAACTAGATTTGGTTGAAACAGTTTGATCACTAAATGGTTTGAAACCGTTTGACCTAGATTAGGTTGAAACAGTTTGATCACTAAACGGTTTGAAACCGTTTGGCCTAGGTTATGTTGAAATCGTTTGAACACTAAACGATTTGAAACTGTTTGAACTAGGTCAAGTTGAAACTGTTTGAACTTTAAACGGTTTGAAACCGTTTGAACTAGGTTAAGTTGAAACTGTTTGAACTTTAAACAGTTTGAAACCGTTTGGCCATACATAGTTGAAACCGTTTGATATTGTCGATCTAGAGGTGTGTGCTAGGATGATTTCATCATCACCAAGCTTCATACCTCCGTTTCTACTGTCCATACAACTGATGGATTCATTAATTCATCAATTACTCAAGAAAAATTCGAGAAGAAGGAAAGATCAACATATATTGCAAGATTGAAATCAAATAATAATATCAATGGGTTCAAGTTATATAACCCGACTTCAAAGAAACTTCAAAGCTCCAAGATTTTCATATTTAATGGTGAAGATAGCTCCTCCAATTATCCAAGGCACGTTCTCAATCCTTTTGATGTAAAATATTGCCAAAGTTGAGCATTGGATGGAAGAGAGAAGAAAAGAAGAGTTATAACTCAATTTTAGCCTTCAACCCAAGGTTGAAGATGACCATGGATCTTACCTCAAGCTTGGGGAACTCTCTCCTCCTTCTACTTTGCTTCCTTGGTCATCGACCTAAGTGGGGAGTGAATGTGTATTGCGAAAATAGCCTTTCAAGTAGTGGATAATTGAGTGTATATAATTGAATTCTTAGGAGAGAGACAATAGGAGGGAAGTCATCAACTTTCCTTGCCACATGCCCACTCTACTTCCTTGTCTCCGAAGCTATCCTTCTTATCTTCAAATTCCTTTGAATTATCCTTGAATTATAATTGACCATTTAAGCTCTTTAATAAATATAATACCATTGTCCATTAGCACCTTTATTTTAGTGGACATTACTTTTCAATTAAAAAATGTAGGTAGATATTTTCACCTACTTAAGAATATCGACGCCTCTCAAGGTATTTTGGCTACCATTCCATTATAGGATTTCTCCTATAGCTTTTTAGTTGATGTACACTTCATTTAATTTATATATTTTTGCTACAAAATAACTTAGGGTTTCAATTATGCTTATTTCTTGATTATTTTATTATCAAGAGTATCATTTCTCAAATATGGTTCAAACAAGATGCACCTTTCTTTTTCTTTTCTCTAAATGATACCAAGAGACAGTAGGGACACTTTTGAGGTGGTATTTTACATATTCAACCCTAGGTTTTGGGTAAATTACAAATTACACCAAAACTAGTATTCAATGTACAAGTATTATTCAAACAAGCCCCTTCTTGGAATTTAGACTTCCACAAACCATCCCTTAGCATCCTTCTCATTCTTATGATGCTAAAGTACTTGAGGAACATTTATCATGTAACATTTTGCAAGGTAACCCCTTATATTGGGTAAATTGCACTTTAGTCCAAAACAAGCAAATATTACTTCAACATAATTCAAATAGGACCAAAATTGAAACATAATCTCTCCTTTAGTCTTAATTACTTTTCAAAAGATAAAGACAAGAATATTAATGACTTACGTAAGTAAAACTCCTATGGTTGAGGCATAACAGGCCAGAGATGTTACAATTATCCACCCCTAATAGGGATTTTGTCCCCAAAATCATCAAGAGAAAAGAGTAGGGTACTTCCTCCTCATCTCTTCCTCCAGTTCTCATGTAGCCTCTTCAATGACATGATGATGCCAGAGAACTTTCACAAGAATTATGTCTTTCTTTTTCAACTTTTTGATTCTCCTGTCAAGAATCATCATTGGTCCTTCATAGGAAATATATTCATTTAACTCTACCTCTATAGGTTGCAATACTAACTCCATATCAGGGTGACACTTTCTCAACATGGATATATGGAATACTGGATGCAATCCATGTAGTTTAGGTGGCAACTCCAACTTATAGGCTACCTTTCCAATCTGTTCAGTGATTGGATAAGGCCCCATAAATCTAGCGATTAACTTACCCTTTTTCCCAAATCTAAGAATACCTTTCCAAGGTGAGACTTTGAGATATACTCTGTCTCCAACTTGGAATTCTAAAGGTCTTTACCGTTTATCAGCGTATGACTTCTGTCTATCCTATGTAGCCTTTAACTGTTGTTGTATTACTTTAATCTTCTCAGTTGTCTATTGCACTAATTCAGGACCCAAAAGTTGGTATTCTCCTGTTTCATACCAGCACAATAGAGATCTACAACGTCTACCATATAATGCTTCTTATGGTGCCATATCAATACTATGCTAATAACTATTGTTGTAAGTGAATTCTATTAAGCTAAAGTGTACATCCCAACTTCCTACAAACTGAAGGACACATGCCCTAAGCAAATCCTCCAAGGTTTGTATACTCCTCTCAGATTGTCCATCCGTCTGGGGGAGAAAGGCGGTACTAAACCTTAACTGTGTACCCAATGCTTTATGTAGTCATTCCCAAAAATGACTTGTGAACTGGGGACCTCTATCAGAAACAATTGTGGCTGGAACCCCGTGTAGTCGCACTATCTCATCTATACAGATCTATGCAAGTTTCTCAGCAATATAGGTTGTTTTGACAGGAAGAAAATGTGCTGACTTAGTCAACCTATCAACTATTACCCAAACAGAATCATGACTTTTGGTTGTTCTGGGTAAATCAACCACAAAGTCCATGGTCACATGATCCCATTTCCACTGTGGTATATGCAAAGGTTGTATTGTTCCTGCGGGCTTTTAATGTTCAGCTTTAACCTGCTGACACACTGGACACCGCATTACAAACTCAGCTACATATTTCTTCAAACCAGGCCACCAATACATATGTTTCAAGTTACGATTCAGCTTTAACCTACTGACACACTGGACGCCGCATAACAAACTCAGCTACATCTTTCTTCAAACCGGACCACCAATACATATCTTTCAAGTTACGATACATTTTGGTGCTCCCTGGATGCATTGCATACATGGATGAGTGCGCTTCCTCCATGACTATCTTCCTTAAGTCATTGGCATCAGGTACTACCATCCTACCATGCTAACAAACTACCTCATCATCTGACTCATGAAAACCATCTCGTTTCTCACTACCGTACTCTGATCTTATCTGCTGAATCAGAGAATCAGTCTGTTGTGCTTCTTTGATCTGTTGTTTCATAGTAGGTTTCACTTGGATTTCAGCTAACAGTCCAGCTAACAAGGATACTTTAAGATGTATATTGTTTTGCCTCAAAGAGATAAACATGTCTCATTTAAAGCACACTAAAGAGTTCAACTGTGCTTTGTCTATGATTGGCGACGATGATTTTCTACTTAATGAATCAACCACTACATTAGCCTTTCCCGGATGATAATCAATTGTACAATCGTAGTCCTTGATTAACTCCATCCAACAGTGTTGTCTCATATTCAACTCATGTTGTGAAAAGATGTACTTTAAGTTCTTATGGTCTGTGAAAATCTCGAATGTCTCTCCATATAGATAATGTCTCCAGATCTTCAACGCATGAACCACTGTAGCTAATTCTAGATCATGTGTTGGATAATTTTCCTCGTGTTTCTTAAGCTGTCGAGAAGCAAAAGAAATCACTTGTTTATCCTGCATCAACACACATCCTAGACCATTCTTAGAAGTATCACAAAAAACAATGTATCCCTTTCCCTGCTCAGGTAAAGCTAACACAGGCACACTTGTTAACCTTTCTTTTAACAACTGGAAAGAACGTTGACACTTGTCATTCCAGACAAAAGGAACCTCCTTCCCGGTTAACCTGGTTAAGGGTAATTCTATAGAACTAAAGTTCTTAATGAACCTCCTATAGTAACCTGCTGTCCTAGAAAACTGTGTATCTCCGTTGGTGTCTTTGGCTGTTCCCACTCCAAGACAGATTCTACCTTTTTAGGATCAAAATGGATACCTGAGGAAGATATTACATGTCCTAGGAAAAACACTTCTGATAACCAGAATTCACACTTGCTAAACTTGGTGTATATCTTGTGCTCTCTCAGTAAAGTCAAGGCCTGACGAAGGTGTTGCTCATGCTGTTGAGCATCTCTACTGTAAATCAGGATGTCATCTATAAAGACTACTATGAATTGATCAAGGAATGGCCGGAAGATTCTGTTCATGAGTTCCATGAATGCAGTTGGTGCATTAGTTAGTCCAAATGACATAACTATGAACTCATAATGACCATACCTTGTCCTAAAGTCTGATTTAGGTATATCACTCTCCTTGATACGTAACTGATGGTATCCTAACCTCAGATATATTTTAGAGAATATAGTTGCACCACGTAACTGGTCAAACATGTCATCTATCCTTGACAGAGGATATTTGTTCTTTATGGTCACCTTGTTGAGCTATATATAGTTTATGCATAATATCATAGACTCGTCCTTCTTTTTCACAAAGAGAACCGGAGCACCCTAAGGTGAAGTACTCGGTCGAATAAAACCATTTTCAAGCAACTCCTGTAACTATTTCTTGAGTTCTGCCATCTTAGCAGGTGCCATTCTATATGTTGTTTGGCTATAGGTTGTGCAACTAGGATTAAATTAATCTCGAAATCAATCTCTCGGGGTGGAGGAACACTTGGAAGTTCCTCAGGAAACACATCCTCAAACTCCCTAACAATCAGAACTTCAGAAAGACTAGGACTCTCTGCTCTGGTATCTATCACATGTGCCAAGAATGCTTCACATCCTTGTCGCAACAGTTTCTCAGCTATCATTGCTGACACTAGACAGGTTGAAAGAATCTTTCTGTCCCCTCTGAAGGACCCATGTATCACCATTGTCTAAGAACATAGCCTGCTTGGAACTGCAATCCAAGACAACCTTATACTTTTCTAGGGTGTCCATCCCAAGGATTATGTCGAACCCATGCATCTCAAGTGGTATAAGATCCAATTGAATGCTATGTTCTAAAAAAGAAAGAACATAGGGAGAACATACCTCCCAGAACACTGTAGATCCAACTAACGAAGTTTTTAATAACAAGTTATCTGCTCTATGACTGACAGTCATATTGCAGTCATGAATCACTTCTCGAGTGAGAAAGGAATGCGTAGTGCCCAGATCAATCAAAATAGATACAAAGTAGGATGAAGACATATCAGAATGAAATAAAATTCCATATGACTTGTCACGACTCATGGGTTGACCACTGCTTCCGGTTGATTCATAGCATAGAATCTTGCCGTTGTTGGTTGTCGACCACTCACCCTGTTGTTGGGTGCAGATGAACCAGCTTGGGATGCCTGTCCACGTCCTCGTGTGCCACTGCTAAACTGTTGCTTTTGAGAGACTTGTTGACTCTGCCTAGGTGGAAGGGTTACACTCACGTCTCTAGCTAGACAATATTTCATTAGATGTCCCATATTCACACATTTATAACAACTTCTGTTCTCCCACTGTGAACTAGATGATCCTGTTACTGACATTGATGCTGAGATGTGGGCTCCCTCTGGTGGTAAACTATGGCCTCTACCCTCGTTGGATGTCCACTGCGTCTGAGTATTGAACCTCAGTGGTGCTGTTGGTGCAGAAACCTTGGTTTATTAAAACTTTCAGACCTCTGTCCTTGGAACTATGTATACACTTTCTTACTGTTGGCTTGACGTTTCTCAGTCATAGACCTTTCTATCCGCCTAACGGACTCTACAAATGTGGAAAACCTCTCTCTATTCTCTAGAGAAGATGCGGGTGTGGTCAAATCAACGTTCAAACCCTTCTCAAAATACCAAATCCTCTCCTCATCTGTAGTAGCCATGTGCGGAAAAAACTGTAGAAGCTCCATAAACTTAGCTTCATACTCACTAATGTTCATTGGTCCTTGCCTTATCCGCTCAAACTGAGAGATTTTCTCATCCAGGTAAGTCTTGGGAAAATATCTACTAACAAACTCTCGTCAGAACTCTCTCCATTCGACCCCAACTCCTGGTCATTTCTCTTCCTCAATGACCCACTAGTGGCCATCACTCCCTTTCAATAGGTATGCTGCATGCCTAACCTTCTCAGCTTCTGGAATATTAAGAATTGTGAAGGCCTTCTCCAACTCAGTCAGCCACAAGTCTGCGTCTGCTAGGTCAGCTGTACTAGTATAATCAGTAGCTCCTACCCATCAAAGCCGTTCAAAAGTCTTGCCATCTCCATGTCCTTCATTGGGAGCTGGTACCCTAGGTACAGATGGTGGCATCCTATCCTCCATATGTGTCATTGTCACCATGATCTGTCTAAACAGAGCATGGAAAGCTGGGCTTTCAATCGAAGCTTGGTCAAGCTGGGGATATTCAGGTACTAGTTCCTCTCTAGCCTGATCCCTTACACCTCCTCTTGGTGCAGCAACACTGCTTTCCACAACATGTTCTTTGTGTAAACCAACCATCTTCAAGATTTACTTCTTCTTCTGAGAGCAAAAGTCACTATCAGATAAACTAGAAGACACTAGAACATACTCAACGACCTTAATCATACGTCTCTTTAGACTCAGCAAACCTTAGGCTCTGATACCAAAACTTTGTGATGATCCGACAATAAATCATACTGTCACTATGTAATTAATTGCGGAATTAACCATAATCAACAGAATAAAAAAAATCACTAAAAATTAAAACCTTTTGCAAAGAGATCCAATTCCAGGAAACTCTTATAAAGAGAACCAAAATACTGCATACATTATAGTTCACATTGTACATACCATATACCATCTCTGCTCGAGGAATATATTTACAACAGTTGCTTTGAAAAAACTATACATAAGTAAAATAAAACCTCAAGGCATTCAAGTCAAAATCTCAGATCGCTCATGAAAACACTGAGTACTAACTCCTAGGACCTGAGAGTACAGAGATGATATAAAGGACTCATATCTACAAGACACGACCATCAGTATCTCCACCTGATATGTTACTACGGTCCATGATGTTGCTGTCCTTCCCCTATTGTATGGTCCCTACTTGCTCGTCCGCATCCACCTAAAAATGTTGGTGACCAACGGGGTGAGACCCATGTCCCAGCGAGAGATATAACTCTCCGCCAATAATATTATCATTGCAGATAAACAGTAATAAATTGAGCAGAGGATTCTTTATTATTAATAAGCAGGATAAATCACTATTTGAGAAGAATAGAGCAATATCATCTTTTAAAGCATTACAACTATATATGATAAAGCAGTAAATCATATATTTAATAAGGAATATGAAGAACATGTATACCATTTATACATTTTAGGATATATTAAGCAATGTAACATCAACCAATGATTTCCGTATTTCATCCTTAAGCAAATATGCTACAAGGCTGATTACATTTTACAATCACACTTACGCCCCGAGGAGATGAGGTATACCACTCATACTCCAACCGACCACGGCGGTGTAAAGCATCGGTTCCATACCTAGGTCAATGGAAGAGTTGGACTCCATGACCTCATCCGTCTCGGTCAGTGTGAGACCACATGCAGGACATCTAGTGTCACTGCTAAATAGCTTTCCGAGGTATACTGGCAACTTTGCTATAGAGCTACAATGACGACTGCACTCTCTTCACAAGCGAGAGATTTCATATTTATCTCACATTGATCCGACATTAATCATCATTGGGAGATTCGTGATACATCCATCCCGACACAGATAATGAAGGATTGAGAGATCTCATGTTTATCTCACATCAATCCCACATTAGAGCGTAAGGATATTCACGCCCATTACCCCTAAAAAATATGTCCTCCTGGAGATCCCATGGGAAAACCTGTTTCACCATCACCAGCTACTGATGATGATGGTTTTGTGGTCAGGGCTCTACATGATAAGATTTCACTGGATTAATTAAATGCATTACCATATTCTTTTGGCATCATCCAAGTTTTCAAACATGTATCATTATGATAAATGCTACAAAGAAAAGTGTAATACATCTATCATGCACTTTTCAAAACTTTATAAAACATTGAGATCTCAATCCCTTATCTCATTACTCGGAATTCTCATCCCTCAACAATATCATCATCATGAGTATTCAAACCCTTAGTTCATCACTGAACATTGTTATCACTTATCATGTAACTTTTACCTCTAGGTCATCTGAGCAAGGTATGCATGATACTTTTTACACAAGCATCTCACATAGCTCACAAGGTCCATTAACATCTTGTCACCTCTCACTAGGCAATAAATAATATAATGGCTCACAAGGCCCATTAAGCATTTTTATCAAATAAACATCATAGCTCATACTGGAAATACTCATCATCTCATAATACCTGCATAGTTAGTATACTTGATAACAATCATATCAATTACATATCAACACCATGCAATACAAGGGTAACACCACTATTCCCTCATTAAGGTTAGGGTTTCACATTCTTTATCAATTAGGGTTTCTCATACTATTACCCAAAATTAGGGTTAGGGTTTCCCATTCTATATCAATTTAGGGTTTCATGATCACATTATCAAAGATCAAACCCTAATTCATACTCTATACTGATTAAAAGTATCAATGTATGCACATTACATGCTTATTACACAAGTATGAGTTTCTCTCTCATCCTCTCTAGGATATTGATTATTCCATACTTTATTAAATTGGCTCATCCTTCCACAAAAGTACATGCACCTATGCTTATCATAGTGTATTGATTTTATTACTTTAATAAGCATCAAATGACAATCACTCAAAGTGTACTATTCACCTAAGTACTTTAGAGGTACTTCCATTGTGATCAACCTTGAGATACTTTACAAACACTCATAGGGTTGTTTGACCTTACATGGTTTTGAGACTATTTGGTCTCTAAACGGTTTGAGATCCTTTAATATTCAAATGGTTTGGGACCACTTGATCTCTAAACAGTTTGAGATCTCTTAATCTTCAAACAGTTTGGATCTCTTTGATCTCCAAATGGTTTGGAACCTCCAAACGGTTTGAAACAGTTTGAACTAGATTTGTTTGAAACTGTTTGATCACTAAACGATTTGAAACTGTTTGATCACTAAACAGTTTGATACCATTTGGCCTAGGTTATGTTGAAATCATTTGAACACTAAACGGTTTGAAACCGTTTGAACTAGGTTAAGTTGAAACCATTTGAACTTTAAATGGTTTGAAACCGTTTGAACTAGGTTAAGTTGAAACTGTTTGAACTTTAAACGGTTTGAAACCGTTTGGCCATACATAGTTGAAACCGTTTGATATTGTTGATCTAGAGGTGTGTGTGTAACACCTGGGCCCACTGCACAAGACTCTAGTAGAGTTCCAAGAATGACGACTGGCCCCACAAATCACCACTAGCCTTAACTGCGCACTTTGTCCTCACCGACGCGCAAGCCAAGATCAACTTCCCGACTGGTCACCCATCCTAGTACTACTCCAACCTGAGCACGCTTAACTATGAAGTTGTTTAGTGATGGGCTCCCGGAAAAGGAGGTGCACCTTGGTGATATGGTAGTCCAATCATTCCTTTTAAGATCAATGTTATTCGAGGCCTCAAATCCTGGGATGTTACAATCTCCCCCACTTAGACTCTTGACGTCCTTGTCAAGGCTCAAATATAAGGCCTCATAATCTCTTCCCCATTTCAGTGAAGACCCACAATGGCCCATGGACACCCAGCTCCCGATCACAGAATACCAGCACAAGGGTGGCTACGTCAACCATGGACAACCTTTTCCTACATGCCCGGACCGCATGACTCAAGACTGACATGCCATGTCCATGTGGGCCCCACTTATTGGAGGGGTTACGACTCTGATACCATTTGTAATGCCCGGGCCCACTGCCCAAGGCTGTAGTAGAGTTTCATGAATGACGACTGGCCCCAAAAACCACCACTAGCCTTAACTGTGCACTTTTTCCTCACTCACACGTAAGCTGGGGTCAACTTCCCAACTGGTCACCCAGCCTAGTACTACTCTAAGATGAGCATGCTTAACTATGGAGTTCTTTAGTGATGTGCTCCCGGAAAAGGAGGTGCACCTTAGTGATATGGGTAATCCAATCATTCATTTTAAGATAATGTTATCTGAGGCCTAAAATCCTGGGATGTTACAATCTCCCCCACTTAGACTCTTGACGTCCTCGTCAAGGTTCAACTATATGGCCTCATAATCTGACCCCATTTCAGTGCAGACCCACAATGGCCCATGGACACCCAACTCCTAATCACGGAATACCAGCGTAAGGGTGGCTACGTCAAGCATGGACATCCCTTTCCTACATGCCTGTACCACACGGCTCAAGACTGGCATGCCATGTCCATGTGGGCCCCACTTACTGGAGGGGTTATGGCTCTGATACCATTTGTAATGCCTGGGCCCACTGCCCAAGGCTGTAGTAGAGTTTCATGAATGATGACTGGCCCCACAGACCACCACTAGCCTTAACTATGTGCTTTTTCCTCACTCACGCGTAAGCTGGGGTCAACTTCCCGACTGGTCACCCATCCTAGTACTACTCTAAGCTGAGCATGCTTAACTATGGAGTTCTTTAGTGATGGGCTCCCAGAAAAGGAGGTGCACCTTGGTGATATGGGTAGTCCAATCATTCATTTTAAGATAATGTTATACGAGGCCTCAAATCCTGGGATGTTACAATCTCCCCCACTTAGACTCTTGACGTCCTCGTCAAGGTTCAACTATATGGCCTCATAATCTAACCCCATTTCAGTGCGGACCCACAATGGCCCATGGACACCCAACTCCCAATCACGGAATACCAGCACAAGGGTGGCTACGTCAAGCATGGACATCCCTTTCCTACATGCCTGGACCGCACGGCTCAAGACTGTCATGCCATGCCTATGTGGGCCCCACATACTAGAGGGTTTTGGCTCTGATACCATTTGTAACGCCCGGGCCCACTGCCCAAGGCTCTAGTAGAGTTTCAGGAATGACGACTGGCCCCACAGACCACCACTAGCCTTAACTGCGTGCTTTTTCCTCAGTCACGCGCAAGTCGGGGTCAACTTCCCAACTGGTCACCCATCCCAATACTACTCCAAGCTGATCACGCTTTAAATATGGAGTTCTTTAGTGATGGGCTCCCAGAAAAGGAGGTGCACCTTGGTGATATGGGTAGTCCAATCATTCCTTTTAAGATCATGTTATCTGAGGCCTCAAATCCTGGGATGTTACAGTGTGCTAGGGTTATGTCATCATCATCAAGCTTCAGACCTCCATTTCTACGGTCCATACAACTGAAGGATTTATTAATTCATCAATTACTCAAGAAAAATTTGAGAAGAAGGAAAGATCAACATATATTTCAAGATTGAAATCAAATAATAATATCAATGAGTTCAAGTTATATAATTCACCTTCAAAGCCACTTCAAAGGTCTAAGTTTTTCATTTTTAATGGCAAAGATAGCTCCTCCAATTATCCAAGGCACGTTTTCAACCCTTTTGATGTAAAAGATTGCCAAAGTTGAACATTGGATGGAAGAGAGAAGAAAAGAAGAGTTATAACTCGATTTTAGCCTTCAACCCAAGGTTGAAGATGACTGTGGATCTTAAATCAAGCTTAGGGAACGATCTCCTCCTTCTCCTTTGCTTCCTTGGTCGTTGGCCTAAGTGGGGAGTGCATGAGTATTGTGAAAATAGCCTTTCAAGTAGTGGATAATTGAGTGTATATAATTGAATTCTTAGGAGAGAGAAAGTAGGAGGGAAGTCATCAACTTTCCTTGCCACATGCCCCCTCCACTTCCTTGTCTCCGAATCTATCCTTCTTATCTTCAAATTCCTTTGAATTATCCTTGAATTATAATTGACCATTTAAGCTCTTTAATAAATTTAATAATATTATTCATTAGCACCTTTATTTTAGTGGACATTACTTTTCAATTAAAAAATGTAGGTAGGTATTTTCACCTACTTAGGAATATCGGCGCCTCTCAAGGTATTTTGGCTTCCATTCCATTATATAGTTTTTAGTTGATGGACACTTCATTTAATTTATATATTTTTGCTACAAAATAACTTAGGGTTTCAATTATGCTTATTTCTTGATTATTTTATTATCAAGAGTATTATTTCTCAAATATGGTTCAAACAAGACGCCCCTTTATTTTTATTTTCTCTAAATGATACCAAGAGACAGTAGGGACACTCTTGAGGTGGTATTTTACATATTCAACCCTAGGTTTTGGGTAAATTACAAATTACACCAAAACTAGTATTCAATGTACACGTCAGTGTTCAGGAAATCGGTCCGTGCGGCCGCATATGTGGCCGCTTAAGCGGTTCGGACAGGGGACCGCACCGCATATGTCAAAGCGGACCAATAATCGGTCCAGGCCCGATTATGCGGCTAATTACCCGCTTATGCGGCCGCTTAATCACAGCTTTTCCAAACACATATACAAGGAATTGAAGAAATGAAATTTATATGATATTTTTGTTGTTTCTAATTAAATATTTATATGATATTGCTGCTCCCTTTCTTCTAATTAATCATTCTATGTTGTCCTTGTATGTAATTGTTCGATGTGATATATAATTCTATATGACCGATATATAAATATACATAGATATATTAATTTATTAAAAAATCCAAAACCACATATACTCCCGCATATACTCCCGCATATCGCATATACTCTATTCAGTGCTCCATCCGCCCGTACACCGAATAGCGCTTTTCTGAACACTGGTACACGTATTATTCAAACAAGCCCCTTCTTGGAATTTAGGCTTCCACAAACCATCCCTTAGCATCCTTCTAATTCTTATGATGCTAAATTACTTGAGGAACATTTATCATGTAACATTTTGCAAGGTAACCCCTTATATTGGGTAAATTTCTCTTTAGTCCAAAACAAGCAAATATTGCTTCAACATTATTCAAATAGGACCAAAGTTGAAACACAAGCTCTCCTTTAGTCTTAATTACTTTTCAAAAGATAAAGACAAGAATATAAATGACTTATTTAAGCAAAAATCATATGGTTAAGGTGTAACCCAGGTCAGGGATGTTACAAATATGATATGTCTCATGTTAATACCTTTGTTTAATTTGCTTCACTAAATAGAAAGACATGTTCATAAATGACACCACCACATTTAACATCAGTGACTTCCCAATGTTGACGAAGACATTGTGACATTTGATATGGAACATTGTATGCCAAATCTCAATGGAGATTCTATAAAGCTATAGCAAAGTCGAAATATTGTTTCTATTTTGAAACACAACATGTCAATTATCATTATTCTATGACTTTGTCATATTTGAAATCTGGAAGCAACATGTATGGGCATGACACTCATGTTTAATACATTTCATCTAGAAGTTTTGAAACTTCCAACATTTAAATAAGCATCATAACCCAATAACAAACATAATCATCACCAAAAATAAATTTTAAGTTTCATACACATATATAGATATTCCTAAATGAAGTTCAACTTGAAATAAAATTACAATGACACTACTAAAATGGAAAACATGGGAGGACTCTCCCACAAGCACTTGGATTATCAACCTCTTAGTGACGACGTTATTCTTTTCATTCATCATGGGTGCAAGTGGAGATAAGACATGTTCATCTCATCCCATTTCACCCCATAGTAAATTTTGAAACACTGCATGTTTGCCTTAGATACTTCTTATTGACTAATTTTAACCTCAATTACACCATGAAGAAATACTTTTGTAATCTGGACGCCCAAAACACATGGAATTCGATTTTCTTGTAAACAATTAAAAGTAAGTTATAGAAAAGCATATGTTGACCACGTTCAAAGGCCCCCCCCCATATATATATATATATATATATATATATATATATCCAAACCCACATAATAATGAGTGTTGTAACATATTTTAGATAGTACTCAATTTTTGTTTATTACCACACCGACCCAAAAAGTAAGTATTATATATCGTGCTTTACGGGGTGATACTCGTTTTGTGAGTAAACAAGAAAAATGAGTAATATACCAAAAGAACAACATACAACACTCATTTTCAATTAGCGTGTTACTTTGAAAATGAGTACTATCACCAAAATTATACTATAATAATTATTTTAATACTTATTGAAAAATACAATGACATCAACAATGCATACTACATCAAAAGAACAACATGGAATATCTTACTGAAAAATTAGTACTCGTATCAATATGCAACACTCATTTTATATCCATATCATTATTCTCAAAAGCACGTCGACATTAATCATGTTGGAATATATTTTTTGAAAAGAATATAATAGTTTTTATTCTTCCAAAAGATTGATTGCGGATTGAAAGTTATAAGCAAAACAATTTTTCTTTCTTCCTTGTTCTCTCTCTTCTGCTTTTTCCTCCCAATTTTCTCTCTCATCACAATTCATGTGTCAGCACAGTTATGTCTTTCCCAATGTAGGGGTATGAATTCATGTATGAGTGGGGTTATACCAATAATTCCATATATATATATATATATATATATATGTATGTATATGCATATATCTTGCCATTTATTTGTCTGTTCTTTATACAGTCTAGTAGACTCATATACATCATACATAATATCACTGCGTTCACTTAATTGCAACAACCTAAATCTTCTAGTAGCTTCATGCCATACAAAAATTTATTTGTGGCACAATAAGCTTTATATTCCAGCTCTTAGGTAAGTGACATCACTTTCCATAAACTGGATTGTTTGGTGACATTGATATGGGTGTTTTAAAAGGTAGTAAGTCCACATGGTGTCATCAAGGAGGGCTAGAAGTCTTTCTTAGAAGCAGAGATTATTTTATCTATGATTATTTCTATTGATTCTATTTGAAATCTCCACTTAAACACAAATTAGGGATGGTAAGAGGTGGAAACTTTATGGGTGACACCATAATTCCTCAAAAGTGTATCAAAAATTTGTTGTAAAAGTGTGTCTCATCATTACTAATAATATTTCTTGTGTGCCAAATTTGGAAATAATTTTTTCTTTATGAAACTACACACAAAATTGTAGTCATTACTTCTAGTGGTTATGGCTTCTAATCATCAAGACACATAATCTACTAGTAGAAGAACATAAACATCACCATGCCGTAGTGTAAAGGTTCCCATAAAGTCTAATCTCCAAAATAGTTCCACCTATAAGATAGATTATAGGAGTAATCTGTGTTTCCTGGACATGTTCCGTAGATGTTGATAGTTGTCACATTTAATCACAAAGTAGTGGGAATCCCTAAATATGTTTGGCCAATAGAAACCAAATTATAAGACTTGGCAGTTGTGCAGTCCAAACTATGGTGCATTCTTCCAGTGTTGTATGACGATGAAGCAAAATGTCCTTAACCTTTTCTTCACCAACACTTTTTCTGGACGATCCCATTGTTACAATTCTGATATAAGTAATGATTTTCTAGAAAATAGAACTTAACTATATATTAAAATCTCTTCTTTTGTTTCCAACTTTAGAACCTCTTATTTGTTGCCATCTTTTTTTTATCAAACATAAAGTCCTCCACTTGAAGGTTTGCTATGTCTAAAAACCACACGGTGAATATTTGGACCCTTAAGATCTATCTGGGAAGTTATCTCCTATAGGTAGATGTGGTTGGCATCCTGAATTTCCTCTACTGAGAGGTGATCAACTATGGGATTTTAGGTACCTAGTTTGTCCTAGATATAACTTTCAAATTCTTATAACAAAAGAATACACTAGAAGAACCGTAGTGTTGCATCTTTTTTATACAACATGTATTTTAGAGTAGCATGGTCTATGCATACAATGAATTTTGAACCAAAACATAAAGCCTATTTATTTTAAAGGCAAAGAATACATTTAGAAGTTCTTTCTCAGTTGTGGAATAATTTAGTTGATATCCATTAAGTAACTAATTAGTATAGTAGATTATGTGGCATGCCTTTCCAAGGTATTTTCCCTATAGATTCCCCCATGATCATATCACTAGAATCACACATGATCATTAAAGGTAGGGCCCGGTTGGGCAAGGTTATGACAAGTGAGATGTACAACATAATCTTGAGTTTGTTGAAGGCCTTTACACACTCATCATTAAAGTCAAAATTTGTATCCTTCATTAAGATAGTACACATTTGAGGCTTTGCTATCTATGAGAAACCCTCAGTGAATCTTTTATAGAAACCATCATGTCCTAGAAAAATCCTAAGCCCATTAACCATGGTAAGTGGTGTCAAATTCTTTATTACATCAATTTTATTTGGATAAACTTCAATTCCTTTTTATGAATCTTATGTCCTAGATCTGTCTCCTCCTCAACCATAAAATGAAAATTATCAAATTGAGGGTAAGGTTAGTATCTCCACACCTATATAGGAGAATGCTCAAATTATCTAGGCAATTTCCAAAAAAAATTCAAAAATAGAAAAATATTCCATTAAGATCACAAAAACATATCAACCATGTTGGAGAGTATGTTCATCATGAGTCCATGGAAATGGTTGGGCCATTATATAACCAAAAAAGTATTATCATAAATGATAAGTTCCATAGGTAAAAGTACAAGTCATTACTTTTAATCTTTCGAAGTTAGTCATATTTGGTTGAACCCCGAGTAACTATCCAGAACACAATACTAAAATTGTCCATCCAATCTTTATAACATTTGATCTACAAAGCATATAGGGAATTGGCCTTTATTAGTATATCTATTGAGACGTTGATAATCAATCTTACAACTATATCTAGTGACCACTCCACTATATATTATTTCATTTGTAGAATTCTTTACAATATTAGTACCACCCTTTTAGAACCATTTAGACAAGACCAACCCATTTTCTATTGAATATTTTATAAATCATATTAGCATTGAGTAATTCCAGTATCTCCATTTTTACACTTCTTGCATTTTGGGTGTGATATACCTTTGTTATTGAAGACATGGCTTCCCATCCTCCACCGACATGATCTTGTATATGCATAGGACAGGTGAAATACCCTTAATGTCAACACTTATCTATCTAAAATCTCACTTATGAGCCCTTCATATATACCTACAAAAAGTAGAGGCATATTTTAAATGATATATGAGTAGTTTAAGTTCCCCCAAAATAAACATATTTAAATGACACATGAGTAGTTTAAGTTGAATAACAAGAGCCTAATTAATGAATGGCTATATTTTTGGAGGTTATGGATACAAATCATCCTTGAGAAGAATCTTCAACACCTCACCACATCTTGATATTGAGAAAAATATTCCAAGGCTTCTTAATTGTACTCTTCTGGTGTATTGCATGTAACACAATCATCCACCTTGTCCATGTAGTTACATGATTCAATATATTCCCCATTGTCTTGATATTATTCTCCTTTCTTAAAATGTTGTAAGATAATTTGGTCATAAACCAACCATATGTTGTATGGTTCCAAATACATATATCTTTATGAGCAGTATTGAAAGGTGGATTAATCTTATCTGATTCCTTGATTGCTATATTTACATTGAAAGTGATTTCTTCGTCAAAAATAGGGAATTTCATATCCTCTAATTCCACATCAATAATTTCCCTAACAGTTTTTAGGAATGAAAGACCAGGTATCATGTTTGTTTATTCCCCTACTTTCGTGTCAAGCACCACAAAATCTACTGGTAGTATGTGCTTGTCCACCTTTACCAACACGTACTTAAAAATTCCTTTGAGGCACTTAAATGAAAAATATGCCAAAACAAACAATGTTGAAGATTTCTTGGGTTTTCCTAAACCCAACCTTTTATAAATAACTAACAATATTGATTGATACTTGCCCCATGGTCACATCATTCACTTTTAAAATTCAAATAAATGACGTGATTAAATTATTTTTCTTTAGAGGCAGGTTGGTTTGGATTATAACACTTACATTGGGCGTCAACATGATAAAATCATTGTAATCTGATTGCTTCTTCTTGGTAATCACATCCTTGAGTAACTTTGCACACATAAGAATTTCCTCGTGGGCTTCAAAAAGTGTGAATTTTACATAAATATCAAAATTTTGTCAACCTTTCCTGCCTCATATGGTGTGGCTATGGTATTTCTGCATTGTTCTCCCTCAAGTGTGGTGGAACATATGTGTTGGATTTCTTTTACTTGTCCTTCCACTACTTGCAACTCATCTTCTTCATTATTGGTGACTTCAACCAATTCTTCCTCAACTATAACTGTGTTGCCTTTAGACTGAGATAATTGGATTATTGATGGATTTTCCACCTCTCTACCATTTTGGAGTATGATTGTTGTACTGTTTGTTTTAGTGTTTCTAGGGAGTTATTCTTTCCCTTTCCTTCCTTCTCTCATTTCATTAGAAAAATGTCCAATTTGAGATTAGGATTGGTTATATAAAGAGAAGATGCCTCACTCATAATTTTTTTACCTTCAAGACCATTGGTCTTGTCTTGTTGCATTGACAACTTGTCCATGCAGTGGTTGTCAGGTGTCTGGTGGTCCTTCTATCTCCAACTAAAATTAGGATGGTTCCTCCATCTAAGATTGTAGGATTTTGGATTGCAGATTGTTTATTCAGTTCTTCCCTATATAATTTACCTAATTCAGTTTGAACTACGACATTGCAGTATAGAACCCGGTGTGGATCATACTAAAAGTCACATATCAATATATGTTTCATCCGATTTACACTCATAACATTGATATTCTGAGTAGTATATCTATCCTAGTATAAGGGTTGGGGTTGCCTCCATTGTGATCATCTCTCTCAATCCCTTTCATAATTTATTCCATGGACATCGTCTAAAGTGGATTCCTCATTTCACTAACTTATTTTGTCAATAAATTTCCTCAGATGATTGCACCAATGTTAAAGGTGGTTTCAAGGGATAAAGCATTGTCAAAGGTGCTGATATGTGTCCATTCTGTAAATTTTTGGTGTGGACACCCTATGGGTAATTATTTATACCTTCACAAGCCTTAGCATTTCTTCAACATGTATCTCAAACATGGAAATAATCTTCAAGAATTTACTAGTCTATCTTTGAGGGATGATTTTTTTATAAGATAGCTCTCAATAGAGAACCCCATGTTTGAATGGATTATTTTTCCATTCCTTGCATCCATTTCTTTGCTTTACCCCTAAGACAAAAGAACTAGTCGAAAACAAAGTCTTATCATATGTGATTTCATTTATCATGATGGTGTAACTAAATTACTCACTTGAAGATTCAAATCTTCATTCATTAGCTTAGAGAACTGGTATTTCTACATTAAAGTGATTATACTTTGATCTAATTAGAAGTGTGTGACATATACAAAAGGATCACACAATAGCTGAACTCAACACCTCATTCGGTTGAGGGGAGGTGTAGTCCAGCAAAGCCTTTTTATTGTCAATTTCTGTAGCAACTCAATTGAACTAGCTTTGTTTTTGTTTCATTCCTTGCTCTTATCAGTCAATATAAAGTGCAAAATGTGTGATCTATTAATTTATAAATACAACACAATGTCCCCATGCAATCATACATATTACAAGTAATATGTAGTTGAGGGGAATCCATTGGGAATGAATGAATTTTATGTTAAAATATTTTGATACTAGATAATTGTTTGGTTTTTGTTTTGATTACAAAAAATAAATTATTTGATCAAATATGGTTGACAATGGAGTAATATGAGGTTCAAGAAACACAAATATTGGATTCAAGTACTCAAACATGCAACAAATTCCAACTCATATCAAACACCAAAATTATATGGATATATTATTGAATCATACTTCAAACCATTTCTCAACTATTAAGAACTTAGCATCAACAGACAATGACTCTTGCCTATATCATCCCGGTTAATCTTTCATCTGAGTTATGAAATTCAATCTACACACCCTTTCATTTTCATGGAAAGTGTGAATATATGTTCTAACACATAATCATGTACGTTACAAATCTCAATCATGCCAAATTCCTAAAAGAATGAACATAGTGTTCATTATGCATAACAATCCATGCATTATAAGGAAAACCATACAAGTAACTCAAAGAGATGATAATTTTAACGTAGATTTAAGACGAAATGTGTCAAGTGCAAAACTACAACTGCTTATCCTCTAAAAATGAAGAACAAATGCAAATTAATTACAGAATAATGATTTTTACCATAAATTCATATATAAATGGGATGACCATAAAGAATGAAGGAGTTTAGAAGGAGAAAACAAAACAAGAGGACAAACCCAATGTTTAATCTTCAACTGTGGAGAAATTCCACATGTTTCACTTGCTTTCTTCACGTTATTCATGTCTCTTAGCATCCTTATCCCTCTTCCCATTTTACTTCTTAGTATCAAGGGTGAGAAGGCCACTCTTCAGAGCCAAAACTTGAAGGAAAATGTGTTAGTGCAGAATGACACTTTTTTTCTTCAGTTGCAAATATGATTTTTTTTCATGTAGAATTGTTTGACACAATATGTCTAAGGGAATAGATGGCATGTCTCTCATATTTCCTTGAAGGACCACCATCTTACACAGAAGAAAAACCACTTGTCATGGCCTCACAACATTGACACAATATTTCTAGTGTCAGCCATGATGTGTCACATGTTATTTTCTTTGCAAAAGTTGATCTAATGCCTTCCTAACACAAGAGGTGATGCTTCTAGGGGTAGAAATGTTGTATCTTATGTTGTTGATACTCAAATATTCACACGAACTGTCCCAACATATTGGACACTTTGTGTGTTTTCTTCATCATTTTGAATCCATCTACTCTTGTGATGATCATTGGGAGTATTTGTAATGCATTTATCTTAATCTCCACATAAAATACGAAGAAACAATTTACAACAATAAACAAATGAGTTCAATCCAACACACACTAAAACATCTCAAAATGACATGATAAATGCATGCGTCAAAGCATGAGGATATATTATTTTATGTCTTATCAAATCACCCCACACTTCAAATGATTGCTTGCCCTCCAAAAAATATCAATGATTTATAGACATAAACAATATATATAAGAAACATAATTTTTTTCATTCATCTGTTTTATACTCTATTTTGCAAAATATCTTACATGGAATATGAGATGATGTTTTAAATATAAAGAATACTATAATGGAACTGACATATTTTTGCAATGAGCACAAGAAGATCATTACATTTAAACATGACATTGGAAAGTCATTAATGAATTAAAAAAATTATTAACAATATATCAAGCATTATTGTAAATTTAATATAGGTCAAGATATTTTAATCTTTTAGGGGTAAGGGCACCTAGCTGCTCATGAATGCTTATGAACACATGACACACCTTTTTGGATATGAAACCCTTTTGAAAATATGACATGATTCTTATTAAGGTTTACTCACTCAAGGAGTCCATGTGGGCAACTTAGCTTATTTTAGGGGGTTTTGTAGTTCAAGTTATTTTCCTTTGCATTTCTAAGGGATATTGTCCCACACTAAAGAAGCACATTTTCTACAATTATGTGGTATGCAAAATTTTGTCTTGGGCATGAAAGAACTAAAATAAAATTTCTTCACATATTAACAACTCATCCATTTAATAATGAAATGAAAATTTCAGTTTTCTAATTTACAATCATGTTTAAAACGAATGATCAATAATAATACTAGTTCCATTAATTCTTCTTATCTCGATCCCATCTTCAATTCTAACCATTCCTTTTCACTCAAAGCTTGAGGACGAGCCTTGGAATAGTGAAAGGAGTTGCATCCACCATTTTTGACGTGAGCTTGAAGCTTTGAAGCTCAATTGGAGGCGGGTTTTATAACTTGAACCCCTCTACATTGTTATTCAACTATCAATCTTGCAATTTCGTTGATTCCTTCATCTTCTTGATTAATTGTTTGTTGTAATTGGTAGATTCATGAAATAAGAAGTACTATAAGTTACATGGACGAAGGTAGATGATGATGACATCATCTTGGACACTTTTCCCAAGGAAATCCTATTCCAATCGGTTTTAACAAGTTGTCCATTCAGTTTCAACAAAACCGTTTGGAATTAAACGATTTCATCAAACTGTTAGGAACGAAACGGTTTCAAACCATTTGGAAGAGTTGATCACAGTTGACCGTGTGGAGATTTGATGCTAATATTGATATTTGATGACTCATTAAAATTAATTGACTAATTCCAAAGGGTTCATTAGTTGAAGGTTCATCAATTACCAAACCCTAATCGGGTTAAGTGCTGAAATTCCAATTGGTTGGTTTAGATTTTTGGGTTGATTAACCCAAACGGTCTCAAGACTGTTTGGAGGTCACCCAAATGGTCTCAAGACCGTTTGGAGGTCAACCAAGACCGTTTGTAGGTCTAGGGTTAAGTATGGTTGAGTAATTGAAGGTCTAAAGATTCCAAATTGAAATGCAAATAATAGCTGATTTGATGATCAATCCAATGATCTAAACCCTAATGGAATTTCACAAATTTCAAGGATAGGATGGGGAAAACGGTCTCAAGACTGTTTGGAGGTCATCCAAATGACCTCAAACCCGTTTGAGGTCAGGTCCTATCATAATTTGATGATGATTCATTGATTTTCATTTGAATCGGTTCTACAATGTTAATCATTGAAGGTTCCTCAATTTCAAAACCCTAATTGAAGGTTTCTTGATTATAAATCCTAGTTCAATTGGGTTCTAAACCCTAATTGATGGTCTAATTGAAGGATGACTCAATAGTTCAATTGATGAATGAATCAATGATTCAATTGATAGTCGGTTCATTGATTGAAACCTTGAATTGTTTAAGTGTTGAAAGACCTTTTTGGTCCATTCGGTTTTGAGAGGGTTTGGACCAAACGGTCTTAAGACCGTTTGAGTCCGAACGATCTCAAGACCGTTTGGGTCCAAACGGTCTCAAGAACCTTTGGGTCAAAATGATCTCAAACCGTTTGGAGACCCAAGTCCATTCGGTTTCAATGCACTTCTTGCTTAAACGATTTCAAGGGTAATTTTCCCAAACGACTTCAAACCGTTTGAGTTCTGGGAGACCTAATCCTAATAATGGAATAATGATTATTATACTGATAAAGGAAATACCTAAAGTAATTAATTATAGGTAACCTTATAGAAAGCAATGCCTTAACTTGAGATAATTCTGTATCATTAAAGATAGTTGTACAAATTCAAATGGGTGACCTATGCACTACATGATAAAGGTGATAGGCTAGTGGTTGAAGTATTAAGAGGGAAATACCTTAATACAAGGTCAGTTGATTAACTTAAGTAAGTTGGAAGTGATGGGAAAAGTGATACATCAAGACAATTTAGATATCACATTTAGCATTTTAAGGTTGATATACCTTGATGCACCTCAAATCCAATGTACTTGGATAAGAAACACAACAAGTGTGTGTTATGTAAATTGTTACAATGAAGATGTAATGAACTCAATGAACTTTGATATGTGTTGATTAACATACTATGTGAAAGGGGTTAAGCCAAGATAATGAGTATGATATAATGATACCATGGAAAGGATGAGAAATGATCTCATACCTTGTATTAATAATAATTAATGATATTTGATGAAAGTAATAAGTTTAAGTGAATACTTGAGATGTCAATGGATGATCCTAGAGGTGTGGAGAAATATATTTGGGTTGGACTAATAATGTAAACATGAAACCCTAACTAATGTGAAATGGGAAATCCTAACCCTAAATTGGGTAATGGAATGGAAAATCCTATTTGATAGTAAACCCTAATCCTGATAAAGGGATGGTGGTGTTACTATTGTATCACATGATGTGATAAGTGATTTTTATGGTTGTTATCATGTGTATCAACCATACAGGTATTATGATATGATAATCATAGCCAAATATGATCTATGATGATTATTTGATATAGATGTTGATTGGCCTTGTGAGCCACATGAACAAGCTGCTGCCTAGTGAAAGGTGACAAGACACTTTATGGCCTTATGAGCCATGTGAGATGTTTGTGCAACAAGTATCATGTATACCTCGTTCTGAGGACCTAGAGGTAATGGTTACCTAATAGTTGGTAACAATGATTAGTGATGAACTAAGGGTATGAATACCCATATTTGATAAGTATGATATGATGTTGTTGAGAGATGTGAACTTTCAAGTAATGAAGTGAGGGACTGAGATCCCAATGTGTTTTAAATACTGAGAAGTAATTGATGATAATAGTACAAGTTTCTTTTAGGGACGACTATATTGGAAAACCGACCTGAGAGGGTCGGAGACTTCTAGGGACGGCTAAATAGGAAAACCAACCCGAGAGGGTACACTTCTAGGGACGGTCGATCTGAAAAACCGACCCGAGAGAGTAAGACCTATGCGCGAAGAAGAGGAAGACTTCTAGGGACGGAAAAAGAGAAAAACCGACCTAAGAGGGTCTCTGCGCGTGACTTCTAGGGACGGTCACACTGATAAACTGACCCGAGAGGGTCTCTGCGCAGATGACAAGTAACTAGGTCACTTATTTTAATAAATCGACCCTATAGATCGACGCGCGAAAGGCAAAATAAAACAAATTTTTCCGCGGGAAGCATGTTGGGTCAATTTTCAAATAAACCAATGTTATGTTTATGTGTGCCGCGAATTTGATGATTTCGCGGGTCTTTTCTAGCATCAATTATCCTTAAAAAACCGACCCAATAGCTAAAAGCGGTACCAAGATTTTTTCTAATGACTTGTTGCTTCGGTTTTAGCTTATTTGATCGGTTTTTCTAATATAAGTGACGCTAGCGGAAGCGACCTTAGAGGCCGAAAATGTACTAGTGATTTATATACAATTTATTACTACATCTAATATCACAAGATGAAATGATTAAGATCAAGGTTAAAACATGGAGAATATCATATTCTCACGTAAAAACATAAGGATTGCTGTTGATGTATGTTCTAATCAATTCTTGATATTCTCATAGATGTTTTCCTCAACTACAAGGAAAACTTTTTGTAGTGGTGATAGGACCATTCAAGAGATACTTTTTTACAAAACAAATTTTTAGGATAACAATTGAATTTACAGTCGGAAAGGATGTTTTTTAAAGAAAATCCTAAGATCACAAATAAAAAATAAAGAACACACATCATATTTGGACAAACACAAGCAAACATACATGGAAACAAAACAAATAAAATAAAAGCTACTTACCTTAGCGTCCTTTTCTTCTCCTTTTTGTAAAGGAGAAGGAAAAGGAAGGCTTACCCATTCTTAATTCATGATGTAATGGAAAAGGGTCATAGATTTAATTCATCTTGATCATGTGTTTGAAAACTGATGACATGCCTCTTATATTGGATATGGTCTACTCAAGTTCTCCTTTGTAAGATCTGAAATTGTCCTCTTAAGAATATAGAAATTTAATGATGTGGACTTGTATCTCACCATGTATTTTCATATGAATATGAAAGAAGGATTCATTAGTAAAAGGAATAACAAACTGAATTAATAGAAAATAAATGCAAACACATATTTACATGACTAGTCATCCAACATAGTAAAGAGAAATCCAAAATCACCAAATAGGAATTGATTCCCCCAAAACAATGCCAAAAGTTGAAGAAAACTCATAGTGTGTGTATTCAATAATAAGTATAAGTAACAAAAATTGGAGACCTGGAATAGTATGATTTAGCAGTAGCGATATCTTTAGTCACATCAAAAAATATACAACGCTTATCAAGAACTCTCAATTCAATTTACCAATGAATCAATATCAAAAGACTTAGGTTGAGTGAAAACTTGTATTAGCCTCAAAAATTTAGGAGGTTTTAGTTTTGATTAACCTATATGGTGTAAAGATAAAAGTGGAGAGATCAGTTAGATGATATGAATTTGGTTAATAAGTTTGAACCTTATATTTAGAATAAGTCTTCAAATCTAGTGAATAAAAAACAAAGAGAAAATGTGTTAATATGATGCTTCCATTAGGATTCTATGGTCTCTCAAGCCTTACTTTCATAAATTAGAATATCTAAAAATTGTGGACCCTTTGGAAGGACAAGTCATGAGGCATGGGCCTCAGAACCCAATTCATGCCCAACTGGACCTTTTTAGATTATATATGGGTCCTTGGGATACAAAATTGGAAATTTAGGATCTCATGATCATATTAAATACCAAGATAATTTTAGTTGAAGTATATAGACATTATGAGGTCAAAAAGAATGTTCAAGATATTCTAATATTTTTTTGTAATTAATTAAGTAATTATATACTAATTACTTGAAAGGCAAGGTTTGAGTGATTCATGGATTAATTTAAATCTAATATCTTTCCGAAAAGAATATAAGAGAAAATATAGATAATCCTGAATTTTGAGATTAAATGGGGTTATATCATAGACTATATAATTACTTAACCAACTTTGGGGTTTATCGAAAAGAAAAATGATAGAAAACCATGAGTGAGGGAGTCCAAGTAGACATGGACTCTCAGATTCGAATTAGAGAGTGAGTGGGGAGCTCATCTCCCCTGCCCGATCTCTACTTGAGTCTCTATAAAATAGTGACCCGAGAACCCCCAAACTCCTATCTTCATCCTTGACTCTCATCACTACAAACTAACTATCCCATCATCTTCAGGAGGATAATATGAGCCCATTAGATCCTAATATTATTTTTCACCTACTTAGAATTGAGACAATGCATAAATCATGGATAATCCAAAAACCTTGGGCTCTAGAACCACCTCTAAGATGAGTCCATGCCTATATAAGGCATTCTAAAGAGCCAACATGACTCACACAATACACGGAAACTCTAAATTTCTCCAGAAGCTCCCCGAACCACACCACCAAGATCCACCTTCTTCCCTAGCAACCTGCACCCTCAACCCTAGAGTCAGGCACACCTTCAACCAATTTCTTTGGCATGGGGCACCATGAGGGACCAATTGGGAGTTACAATACTCATAAGGTCATGATAATATTTGGAGATGCTTCCCTGATCTCTACCTACAATTGGATATGAGCCGTACCTTGAGATCATGGGAGCAAGAAGTTGAGGCATTGATGGGTTGCCATAAACTTTCCACAAACATCATGGGACCTCACTGAGCCTTCAAAACACAATCCTTAATTTGTATACCTTCAATTACAATTTTTGGTTTCTCTCTTGAATCAGACCATCAAACTGCCTCTCTGATCCCTTTCACCGACCCTATACGCCTTGTTTGATTTTGTGGATCTTAATAAACCTAAGTATGGCTTTGAATGTGACAATCTAAGCCATAATCTCAAAATCAACCCCTAGGTTGACTCCACGATATATTGTATCACCCATGCGAGTCATGGAGGGGAGGGGAAAGAGATGAATCATGATGAGGGATTTATAGATACCTTCCAATTGTATGACATATATTGTTACAATGTATGGGTAGGAAGATTGTTTCCTCCTTTATAAATGTGTGGGAGTAGGGTGTTGACAATGTATAATCACATTGGCGTAGTCTATGTCCCAAAAATAGTAGGGATAATGTTATATTTGTTGATATGTAATAGTATGATTGTCTCCTTATGATTTTTTTTAATAATTGTAGAATTTAAATGGTAGACCAAAGTATGCTAAAACTATGTACCAAATTTATTAGAAAAAAACTTAGAATCCAAGTAAAATGGTTTCAATACATAACTATGGTTCTTGTCAGAAGTATACCAAATTCTTAGATATATGGTGATTATCACATGTATACATTAGAATTGATAAATATGATGTCGAATGTATTGAATATGTTTAGTTTGAGATACAATCTAATGATGTTAAATAATAATGGACTCTAGTGATAATTACAAGTATAGAGGTTAGATTGATGGATATTTATGGTTTCTAAATCTTTGGACCATGTACATGAAATTAGGGTTTGAAACCTAACCTCAATATCAACCTTAAATGAAAACCATAGGATCTAGACCTAGACTAGACCCTAATCTGAAATCACATGAATACATGATGACACCTTAGTATCATGAATAATTTCAAATCATGTTGATTTATTGGATCTACACTATGACTATTTAGATTGCATGGAACCTAAAGTATTTAAAGTATATTACATGATATTTTTATTGAAGATACATGGTTAATTTATGAATAAACATATATGAACTTTGAGGATAGTTAATGGTTTTATCATGATTGATTCTACGACTAAATCGCTCTGATGTTTATTTAATTTTATTTCAATATTTAATGCCTATGTGTATCATGTAAAGGAATAATATGACATTCTAAACCCAAAGTTACAGCCTACAAAGGGTTGACAATATAAGTCAAATGATTTAATAAAAAATGATTACACATGAGGTGGTATGACAAGCATGTGTTAGAATATTTAAACAAAATGGTCATATGTGCAAAGATTTTCTCATTCAGTATATATGGTTATATCATACATGTACACCTTTGAATGCACCTGCATACACAATATAGCAATATAATGATATGTATTTATTTTTTTAGTGTTTTAGGTAGGTGGATTACATTGAGGATATGAAAATATGGAAATCTAGATGAATGCATTAGTGAGAAATAGGCTATAGTCACAAGGAGGACTAAAGGATAGTAAATCCTTTTCATGCAATATATATTTCTTATAGTTCCTTTTACTTGGAAAATTATGTAACTTCTCTAAGGAGAAGTTATCATACTTTTGTACTGCACAAGGTATGAATAGAATTATTTATAATTAAATCCAAGAAAATGAGATGACAATCCTTATCCCTATGGTATGACTTCAATGGTGACTAACTGGGTGAGGGGGTCGTTGCAAATCTACCTTAAATAAAAAAGGACATAAGTACTTTCAAATTTTATCAAGTCAAAGGTAAATTCTAAGGAGTGGGACCTGATAAGGGATTCACTCCCTACTAAACTTGATGAATAAATCCACTCTATTCCAAACATACTAACAAGCATGCCAGAATAGGTGTATATCTTTTTTAGTTCTCAAACAATGGTTTTCAAAAAGACCAAGTGTACCAGTAATAAAATCATGACTCTATTCAATTTATCAAAGTACATCATCATCATCATCATCATCTCCCATATAGGTTTTAGATGAAAGTTACAACATAGGTGCTAATTACAGGGATAACAAACTATCTCAACTCTATCTCCCAAAAGCTTCCACTAGAAGGTCATTGTCACCAAGTCCAGTCTTCTAAGTCTACACCTAGGGTTGGAAACATACCCTAGAAAAAGGAGAAAAGCAAAAGATATCAACATAAAGACTGGTATGTACATATTAAATATGGATCAGGCAGTATAAGAAATAAAGGTTGTCAAATAAATAAGGCTTCCCATACAAATGGAAAAGACTACCCAACTGGGCATAAAAAAATATGAATTCCAAAAATTGATAACATAAAGAATACTTGCCAGTAAACCAACATAAAAATTGTGCCACACAAGCACATATAGAACTTGGACAAAAAAACCATGGCAATAATATCAACCTGCATACATGTAAGATAAGCATAACACTAGAACAATATAAATAACAATGGCGGCTAAGGTTCACAACCTTGAAAGCTAATAGAGAATGACGTACTGTCAAACTCCCCAATATATGTGAAAGTGGGCACACAACCCAGGTATGGGGCACACAACTTCCATCCTAAAAATATAACATGGACACACAACCCAAACAACAAGGTATGTACACTAGTCTAGGGCTACTGAATCACATAACATGCATAATGTAGAGGCAAGCATAAAGCGTAGTACTTAACAGAACAATTAAAGTTGCCATCAAAAAATGGACAATATAACCACCCACCACAAAAAGGGCAGAATTATAGTTTCATAAAGAATAAAAGTACAAGTTCGAGTCAAAATAAAGTCCAACAAAGTAGGATGATCATAAGGTTAGAATCAAGTAGAATATTTTCACATGGAATAAATTCTCAGAAGAGAGAGATTGTGTAGGCTATCAAGAGTGAGATAATTTGAGTTAAATGCTCAATATAGAAAATAGGGAATGCAATCATACCTTTACTTGAGTGTACGTAAGTGCAAAGTCAATCCTAGGTCCAAGCCTAGGTCTCCCAAGCACCTAGTAAACATATACATAAAATTAGCGTTAGGTTTACATTACTTATATAAACCCTAAAAATTATTTTTTATTATTGTTGAATAAAGTTAGGAAAATTATGCCATCTTGTAGATTACATTTTTGAGTTCATTTATATTTTATTTTATTTTTTTGACTTATATAGTATTAGATATGAATTTTAGAAATATTAACCAATTAGGAAAATCCATAAAAGCATATATTATTTATATAAACATTAGGCAATGAAACATGTACCATTGAATAGTTTATATATTTATGGTTCTAGAACATTTTTGAGCTATATATTATATTTTTTTACAAGCATATTCATGTTTCAGTTAGGTATCTATTGTTATCCTTGTTTGGTTAAATCTATGAAACCAAACTTAATGGATTTCTAATCATGGAAGTTGGATAAGATCCTAGATTTTTGGATGTTACAACACTACACCCCTTAAAAGGATTTGATCCTTGAAATTGCAACATTCATATCTTATCCACTAATACTCTCCACCCCTTAAAAGGTTTAACCTAAGCCAAAATAAATGACATAAAAGTACTAGGGGTTACTAACACATCCTTTAGCTGTGAATATTTTGGGTGTTTAGGTTGTTCACTGGTCATGCATTAAACTAACGAGTCAAAACCACCTACAGTTGAATTTTAGTTCCTTGATAACCTAACAACCCTAACGTTCACGAGAGCAACCAAAAAGTCATAGGGCACAAAAGAGTAGGTCAACAAAACATTTATCACAAAACATATCTTCCTAGTCGTCACTCCAAACACTAGAACTAGGGTTTAAGATATATTTTCCAATTAATTCTATGGTTTCCTCCAAACTTCATACAGTCCTTCATTGTGACTTAGTTCAATAAAGAATTGATAAAACTGTACATATAGTAGTATAATGAAAAATAAGTTTTTATTCGAGAAATCATTCGACATAAAACAAAAGGAGCTCAAAATCAATCCAAGAAACCAAGTCACAATTTATCCATATGTATTCTCCTTATTGACTATTTTTGCATTCTTATTCCAAAATCCACAGTAAAATTAGATCTTATCCTCCAAGGGATATATCACCACCAACATACATTGTAGGATAAGAGCACATGATTCCTTATCACATTAGGGTTTACAAATCATGATTCTTATGTGTACCTCATATAACATAGGTCAATTCTAGTTAAAAATCTCTCTTAGAGGGTAACTATGTACAGTTAGGGTTCTAATTAGGGAGACAAAACTAAAATAATTAGAAATCTGTCCGCTATGGGCTTTTATACCATCTTGTAAGAAGTGGTACCTGGTGCATTTTTCCTAGGGCCACACACTAATCAACTGAAAGGTGACTAGATACAACCTCAATATGTTTTTAAACACATTGGTATCCTTAAAATTTATAAATACCTAAACTAACACACCTACTTTTACTAACACACTTCACCCACAAGCGCATAGGGTCATGTCGTTGTATAGGAAAGCGACAAGAATAGGTTCGATCCACAGGGAGAAAAGGGGGCACTAGAGTTGGGTTAGTTTTGGGCTAGGTTCCTATTGCATATTCTAGGGTTGAAGGTTGATTTGATGATTACACTAATGGTGAACAAGTAGAGAAATAAAAGGAGAACAAACAAGATTAAAACCTAAAGTAACCCTAGACAGTTAATTCTAATGAGAAAAAGAAGACGAGCTAAGAAAGAAAGGAGCAAGTTATATTAAAGAAAGAAAGAAGAGACCTACACTACAATAATCTAGTAAACTAGGCAAGAGAGAAATTAAAGACCTAAACTAGCAAGAACTAGGCAAGAACAAGGCAATGAACTAACTAAGCAAGTAAAGATCTAACTAACCTAACACTAGCTGAGAAAGAAGGTAATTAGGGTTTTAATGCAATAAAGGGAAATGTAGGTTGTTTGGGGATGCACTTATAAATTACGTTGGGGGAAATAACATGTAAACATCATTCTTTCATCTAGATTACCAAGCCAAATAATAAGCTAGATGCTAATGAATTGCCCTAAACTACTAACTAACCATGGATAAGATACAGTGTGTATAGAGGAACTAGTCCCTAACACCTCCTACCCACCTTACAAGGCTCAATTGGGTTAGGGTTTGGGTGAAATTCAATAAGGGTCTATTCAAGTATAAGTTTCTAGGATAGGAATTCTTAACGTAATTAGGGGTTGAGGGCAGTGATGTAAGGTGGAAGTGAGGTTTTAGACCTCACATCTACCACATTCAAGACTTGAAAAGGCTCCAAGCTAATTACACTAAATGTTCCTATGCTAGCTACTTAGATCTCTCACCTAGGTGTAGGATAATTGATTAACATTTTGGAAGGAGAATAGCTAACTAGGGACCCATTAATTGGACTTAGGAGCAATTCACAAAAAGAGCCACATATAAGCAATTTTCCTAGAATCTAGGTGATTTGAAGCACAAAACACAAATCAATTAATGAAGAATGAGATAGAAAAAGAACATAATCATAGAAAATTAAATCATAATGTTTACATATCATTTTCCATAAAATGATATCAAAGTATCATTTTGAGCTCCAAACAACCCACTTAAGGGGCCTAGCTACTCATAGAACAAGAAAATACAAGAAGAGAGGAAGAAGAATCAGTAGAGGAGTGAAAAGCCATGATGAGCACGGTGAAGACTCCTTATCCACCTAGCAAAAAAAACTTGAGATCCTTCCTCTAAGGTAGGTGAATGACATTGGTGTATGGTGGAAAATGGCCAAAATATTAGAAAACTAGGGTTTGGTGGTGGAAATGGTGAAATAGAGGTAGAATGGAAGATGAAATGGGGAGGCTAGAGTGGTTGTAAGGTAGATAACCTCTAGATAGAGCTCTCACCCAAGTATAATAGGTGGTGGGAAGTACTAGGTTATGTAGGGATAAAGTAGGGAATGCAATGCAAACAACTATAGGGTTTTAGTAGTAGCACGGTCGTGCTGGGATGCACGACCATTCTGGAAGTGAATGGGAATGGTCCTGGTGGATGTGAATGTCCATGATGGAAGAATGGAGTGAACATGGGAATTTTGAGCTTTTATGTCTGCCAGCACCACCGTTCTAGCCAGCAAGGCGTGCTGGGCTCTGGCCAGCACATGCTTGCTGGCTAGCACAAGCATGTTGGATTCTAGGTGATTTTTAAGGTCCTACTGATTGGGGCATGTCCCAGAATGGCCATTCCTTGGTAGCATGGCCGTCCTGGGGTCCTTCCTCTGCCTATGGGCCTTGAACTTGGTCATCCATGTAGGTTATTGTTTCAATACATTCTTAGAACACTTGGGGTACGTAGAGAGTGTTTTTGGCCTCATTTTTGTGCTCCTCCAAGCCTAGGAGATCCTAGATTCAACCATCATACCACTCTTCCGTAAATTAGTGTTCAAAGAACCTATAAAACATGCAAAAGCCATCCATAAGTGCATTTGATAGTAAAACACATAATGAGGGAAATGACATATAATCTAACAGTCGTAGATGTGATTGAAGTATAATATGATACAAGATAAAACCCTAAAATAGGGTTACATCACCAACCCAAACTTAAAACATACTTGTACTCAAGTATGCTCCAACTCAATCTCTCTTCATTTTTCAACCAAAAACAAATGACAAATGCATTGCAATAGATGTATTGACTAAATGGGCTCAATGATGACTAAATACATGTATGCTACCTATCTCCTCTCCTCTTTCACAAATCAATCATGATTAAAGCACTAAGCATGAAAACATAAATATAGAACATAAAATACACAATCAATCCATATGTCTGTCATATCACTCTGGGTAAACCGTTTCATGGCGGCAAAGGTAAAAACTGACTAATTTTGGTGTTTAACATTCATACATTCATTCTCATATGTAAATCTACACCAAGTAACCCATGTGGCTGCAAAGAAGGAAAAAATGAGCTAGGTTTGATGTTTCCTAGCTCAATGGGCATGCAAAAGGAAGAAAAGGTTACAATAAGAGTTTGGAGTGCTTTTAGACACTCATCTTTTCTTTATTCAGATGATCTTAAGCAAGAGCATCTTTATTTTCTTTTTGTAATTTTCTTTTTCTTTTCCCTTGGTGTATATAGGGCATATGGTGGTGAGAATGAAGCGGGGGAATATATATATGGCCACCCCAAACTTTTAGAGGTGGTCAAGGCTGAATATGTGCACTTTGGCTTCCTTTGATGAGGAAGAGAGGTAACAAGATGGTAGAAGAAATGTGAGTCAAAGAGGGGTTACTAGTGTGGATATCAAAATGAAACCTCCTACATGAGAGTTACTCCAACAATTTCATCAAGCAATGACACACCACATGAATGAGCAATATTGAAACCACACTTCTATCATGAGATTCTACAAACCCTAAGCTTTGCGGCTTGCTTTAATCCTGATTCAACCAAAAAATTCAGAAGCACGAGAGAGGTAGTTCACATGTAAAAAGTCAAGACTGAGGCCATTTAGCAATAGACCATGATAGTGTATCATGCATTTCTCAAAGGTCAACATTTACAATCCAATAAGTAGAGATTGGGTCAAAACATGCTTTTAAGCAAGAAGTTCTAAATTTGAGCAAAGTTGGCTAAAATGGTGCTAAATTGATTTCAATCACAAATAAGCCTATATTATGGAACATAAAAAAACAAAAAAGAAAATCCTAGCTACAAAGATGCAAAAATTACAAAAAGATACATGATATGCAGTGCATGGTAAAAAGAGATTTTTTTTAAATTACTCAAAAAGGGAAAGAAATTGACCTATATGATATGCATGTATGTAAAGCAATGACACAAAGTATGGATACACAAGTATGAGAGATGGTTAAACTGTTTGATCATCTTGAGAAAAAATTTAGAACAAGGAACATAGAGGAAAGTTGAGTAAAGCAAGGGCTTACTGCCCTACCACCCCAAACATTTAAACCATGTTGTCCACAACACGAAACAAAAGTTTAGGATGATAGGGTCGAGGACACGGAGTAGGGGTAGAGAAACACCAAGTGGGGGAGGGAGATATCAAGGTGTCTCATCCTTGACAGATCCACCATGACCATTCTACACAAAATTACCATTATGGGTTGCCAGCAACACGACCGTGCTATATAGAATGACCATGTTGGTATCCTTCTTATAGATTTTCTATTGTTTTGCAATCTTCTCTTCAATTTTGATCTTTTTCTTGGTTTGATCTTCCATGCATCATATTTCCTCCATTGTGTCTATTCTAAAATGATTCACAAATAAGAAAACCGTCAAGTATAGTGTGTGTGTTTTCTTGAAAAGTGTAAAAATAACTAAAAAGTATCAAAAAATGAAAGATTGGGTGAAAAATTCCCCAAACCTAGGTGGGTTGCTTCCCACAAGTGCTAAGTTTTGGGCCTTCAGCTGGGATTTTTTATTCTTGCATCATTCATCCATTTGGAATTTTTGGGTTCCACTCATGGAATAGATGCATCTCTCACTTACATTCAACATATGTTCCTCATCCCTTTGATCACAAAAGCTACCATGCATTCTTTCATATGGATCCCCTTCTTTCAAATGACTAGCCAGACTCTTAAACTGACCATGTCCAATATCCACATCTTGGGTTTGCCAGGTTGGGGACTTGTACATGTTTATTTTTATCTTCATGTCCATGAGAGAGACTATCATTATACCATTGTGCTCATGTTTCTCGACATCAACTGTAGATAGGAATGGCCTTCCCAGGATGATGGGAATCTTCCTATCCTCGATCTCCATGTCAAGAATAATGAAATCTATTGGGAATAATGCTCCCCTTTCATTGTCTATCATCACCAAAACATCATCCAATCTTCCTCAAGGCAATTTGATTGAGCGATATGCCAATTCCAGAGTGCAATGAGCTGATTTCAACTTGCCTACCCCCAACTCCACATAAACATATATGACATCAAATTCACACTATATCCCAAATCAAGTAGGGATTTATCTATGTGATGTTCCCTATGTATCTAGGTATGAGTGGGCCTCCTGGGTCTTTCCTCTTCACTGGTAGTGAGTGTTGGATGATAGAGCTCACTTGTTCAGTCAACTTGACTCTCTTTGGTATTCTCCCCGTTGACCTTCTCTTCACATTACATAGGTTCTTGAGAAACTTGGCATAAGATGGGATTTGCATCATAGCATCCAATAATGGAATGTTCACCTTCACTTGGTGAAGTACATCTAGAATGTCAACATTGTGCTTGTGCCTCCTTTTTTCTTCCCCGACTCATCAAATGCATTTGGGAATGGTGGTTCATTTTCTTTTGTAACACTTGATCAACATGATTTACTTGTGGCATGCCAGGTGGTGGAATACTAGGGATGGTAGAACATGAAGGAGTGTGAGGTGGAGCACACAGTATCACACTCTCAACAGGAGGTGTCATAGAATCATCTTTGGCAATATCAATCACAATATCACCACTTAGCTACCTTTGCTTTGCTTTATCAACCTTACTATGACATGCAGGATGCTTAAAGAGATTTTCCACTCCTTAGAACTTTCACAACACTTCCTTGCTCATGGTGGAGATGGGGAGATTATTGGGGTTGTGGAGGAGGCAGAGGTGCTACTTGGTATTGAAATTGAGGTGGAGGAGAAAATTGAGCTTGGAAGGTGAATTGTTGAGACAGTTGTGGTAATGAAGGGACGAGAGGACTGTAAGGCTTGGGGTGTCCTTGAAAATGGTAAATGGGTTGCACTTGCATAGGTACACTTGCTTCATTGAAACTCATTATGGGATTTGAAGACAATTTTTCCTCTTTGAGAGTAAGTATGATAGATAGTTGCTCTATTCTTTCCTCAAGCCTTGTAACATTCTTTTGGACATCATCAAGCTAGTCCGAGCACCTTTCTCCCCAGTGATGGTGCCAACAATCTTGGTGCGTTTTTCACAGGGCCACACACTAATCAACTGAAAGGTGACTAGATGCAACCCCATGATATTTTCAAACACACTAGTATCTTCAATAGTTTATAAAGACCTAAACTAACACACCTACTTTTACTAACACACTTCACATGTAAGCGCACAGGGTTGAGTATAGTCAAACGACAAGAATAGGGTCGATCCACATGGAGAAAAAGGGGGTACTAGAGATGGGTTATTTTTGGGCTAGGTTCCTATTACGAATTCTAGGGTGGAAGGATTTGAAGGTTGGTTTGATGATTACACTAATGGTGAACAAGCAGGGAAGTAAAGGAGAACAAACACAGTTAAAACCTAAGTTAACCCTATATAGTTAATTCTAATGAGCAAGAGAAGACAACCTAAGAAAGAAAGGATCAAGTTACACTAAAGAAATAAAGAAGAGACCTACGCTACACTAAGATATCAAACTAGTAAAGAGAGCAATTAAAGACCTAAACTAGCAAGAACTAGGCAAGAACAAGTCAATGAACTAACTTAGCAAGTGAAGAGCTAACTAAGCTAACACTAGCTGAGAAAGAAGGTAATTAGGGGTTTAATACAATAAAGGGAAATGTGGGCTGTTTGGGGGATGCACTTATCAATTAAGTTGTTGTGATAACATGTAAACATCATTCTTTCATCTAGATTACCAAACCAAACAACAAGCTAGAGTCTAATGAATTGCCCTAAACTACTAACTGCCATGGATAAGATACAGTGTATATAGGGGAACTAGTCCCTAACACCTCCTACCCACCCTCACAAGGCTCAATTGGGTTAGGGTTTAGGTGGAGTTCAATTAGGGTCTAGTCAAGTCTAGGTTTATAGAATAGGAATTCTTATGGTAATTAGGGGCTGAGGGTAGTAATGCAAGGTGGAAGTGAGGTTTTAGACCTCACATCACCCACATTCTAGCCTTGAGAAGGCTCCAAGCTAATTACACTAAATGCTCCTATGCTAGATACTTATATCTCTCACATAAATGTAGGAGAATTTATTAACATGTACGAAGGTGAATATCTAACTAGAGATCCATTAATTGACTTAGAAGCAATTCACAAAAAGAACCACATATAGGAATTTCCCCCAGAATTTAGGTGATTTGAAGCACAACCCACAAAAGAATTCATGAGGAATGCCATAGAAATAGAACATAATCGTTAGAAAACAAAATCCTAATGTTTACATGTCATCTTCCCCCAACATGGCATCAAAGTAACATTTGAACCCCAAACATCCCACATAAGGGGCCTTGTTACTCATAGAATAAGAAAATACAAGAAGAAAGGAAGAAGAATCAATAGAGGAGTGAAAAACCATGATGATCTCGGTGAAGTCTCCTCCTTCTCCACCTCCTAGCAGCAATAGCTCAAGCTCCTTCCTCCAAGGTAGGTGAATGGCATGGATGCATGATGGAAAGTGGCCAAAACATTACAAAGCTTGGGTTTTGGTGGTAGAAATGGTGAAATGGAGTGGGAATGGATGGATGATGAAATGGGGATGCTAGAGTGGTTGTAGGGAAGATAACTCGATCTAGAACCACTGCCCAAATATAATAGGTGGTGGGGAAGCACTAGGTTAAGTGGAAGTAAAGTAGGTAATGCAATGTAGAAAATTGTAGGGTTTTGGTCGTAGCACGGTCGTGCTGGGCAACATGATTTGGGGGTGAATGGGAATGGTCGTGGTGGATGGGAATGGTCGTGGTGGAAGAATGGAGTGAAATAGGAAAATTTTGGGCTTTTGGGTCTCTGCCAACATGGTCGTTCTCACCAACAACGGTCGTGTTGGGCTCTGAACAGCACGATCCTGGTGATTTTTTGAAGATCCTGCCAATGAGGCATGTCCTAGAACGACCATTCCTTGGTAGTACAGCTGTTCTGGGGTCCTTTTCCTGCATATGGGTCTTGAACTTGATCATCCATGAAGGTTATTGCTTCAATATTCTTTGACTACTTGGGGTAAGTTGGGAGTGGGTTTTGCCTCATTTTGGGCTCCTCCAACCCTGGAGAAACTCTAGATTCAACCATCATCTCTCTCTTACATCAGTTAGTGTTCAAATTACCCATAAACATGTAAAAACCATCCATAAGAGCATTTGATAGTAGAACACACATTGAGGAAAATAACATGCAATCTAACAATTGTGGATGAGATTGAAGTGCAATATAACAGAAGATAAAGCCCTAAAATAAGGTTGAATTGAGACCCGATAGGGATCCCTACTAAACTTCAGGAATAAATCCTCTCTATTCCAAACATATTAACAAGCATGTTGGAATGGGTGTACATTTTTTTTTATTTTTCAAACAATGGTAATAAAAAGGAACCAAAGTTGGCAACATAATAAAATCATGACTATATTCAAGTTTTCGAAGTACGTCATCATATACCATATAGGGTTTACATGAAAGTTATGACATAAGGTATTAAATAGAGGGATATCCATCCATCTCAACTTTATCTCCTAAAAGCTTCACCTAGAAGATCCATGTCACCAAGTCCACTCTTCCAATTCCTACACCTGGGATTGGAAGCATACCCCATCAAAAGGAGAAAAGTGAAAGATGTCACCATAAAGGATGGTATGTGTATATTAAATATGGATTGAGAAACATACAGAATAAAGTTTGTCAAATAAACAAGGCTTCTGATACAAATGGAAACGACTACCCAACCAATTTAAAAGAATATGAGTTACAAAACTAATAACATGGAGAATACTTGCCATTAAACCAAAATAAAAATTGTGCCACACAAGCACATATAGAACTTGGGCACAAAACCTATGAAAATAATATCAACCTGCATGCATGTGAGATAAGCATAACACTAGAACAATATAAATAACAATGTCAACCAAGGCTCATAACTTTGAAACTTGATAGAGAACGTCGTACTGCCAAACTACACAATATATAAAAGTGGGCACATAACCCGGATATGGGGCACACAACCTCTATCCCAAAAATATAACAGGGACACACAACCCAAAAAGCAAAGTATTCACACTACTCTAGGGCTACTGGATCACATAACATGCATAATATAGATGCAAGTATAGAGTGTAGTCTTTTACACAACAATTAAAGTTTCCATCACAAAATGGACATATAATCATCAACCACAAAAGTTGGCAAAGTTAATGTTTCATCAAGAATAAAAGTACATGTTATAGTCAAAAGATATTCCAACAAGGTAGGATGATCATAAGGTCAGAATCAAGTAGAATATTCTCACATGGAATTTATTCATATAAGAGAGACATTGTGTAGGCTATCAAGTTTGATATAATTTGGGTTAACTGCTCAATATAGTAAAATAGGGAATGGAATCATACCTTGACTTGAGTGTACACAAGTCCAAAGTTAGTCCTAGGTCCAAGCCAAGGTCTTCCAAGCACCTATTAGACATATATGCAAAATTAAGGTTAAGTTTACATTAATTATATGAACCCTAAAATTCACCTTTTTAACATTATTGAATAAAATCAGGAAAACTATGCCATCTTGTAGATTACATAATATTATATTATACTTTATTTTTCTAACTTATAGAATATTAGATATGAATTTTAGAAATATTAGCCAATTAGGAAAATCCATAAAAGTCATATATTTAATATTTCAACATTAGTCGATGAAACAAGTACCATTGGGTAGATTATATTTTTTTTGGTTCCAGTACATATTTTATTTTATTTCATTGAATTATATATTATATTTGTTTACAAGCATATTCATATTTCAGTTAGGTATCTATTGTTATCCTTGTTTGGTTAAATCTAAGAAACCAATCTTATTGTATTTATAATCATGAAAGTTGGATAAGATCCTGGATTTTGCGACGTTACAGAAAGCATGTGGTACCATGACATCTATTAAACATATGATGAACTTAAAAATTCTCTTATTTCTCCTATCGCCAAAATATTTGATTAATATTTCTCAACTATTAATCAACTATGTAGATAGGTTCATGTATCTCAATTATCAACCAAACATATAGCTTAGCTTTTCAAAATCTCTTTGAAGAAAACAATTATTATCCATAATATATAAACATGGAGTCAATCATTTACTCATTTTTACTCATAATCTTGTAATAGGCAATGAGATAAATAGTTGTTGTCCATTAAATTTTATCTCTCTTGAGTGTGCCAAATTAAGGGAAGTAGGGTACTTTGGATGGAACTTCCATAATCATGTAAAGAAATATAGAGAAAAAGAGAAGAAGAAAATGTGTAAATTGTTGTTCATCACATTAGTAATGAATGCCACAAAGGAAACAAATACATTGGAATGTACTCCACACACATGTGGTATTCAAACACCAACATGTATATTGAGTTCCCTAGAAGATGTATGGAGTAGATATGAAGATACAAAGGAAAGAAGAGGAAGAAATGGTATACAATCTTTATGAAGAAGGATCTCTACATGGATATGCACAAGAAGCCTTCCTCCAGTAAGATGGAGTCAATCCATACTTCTTTCTTCCTTTTAGATTCCAATGGAGTAGGATCACCCTAGGTTTCTTAGAGATCCTCACTAGAAGTTAGAAGTTGATAGAATGAAAGGACCTCTTTAAAGAATATCTCTCCCAATCTTTATATTTTGTAGAATGGTGAGGCTACACATCGATTTTAGGCATAGATATGACATGTCACCCCACAATTGTTAAGACTTGGAAACAATAACCATTAGATAAGATGTGACAAAGGGATGACACCCTGTGTCAGTGGGATATTGGGAGCAGTTGCTGACGATAATGCACACCATGTTAGACATGGTGTGTATGCTTAGGATTAACTTGGACAATCCCTAGTGTGGCGAGACATGATGTACACTGGGTTGAGCATGTTGTACCTAACAATGTTTAAATTTGACGAACCCTTAGATATAGACATGATGTATCTTTGTGGAGGCACACCATGTCTTATGTTGAGTGGGTTCTCTTGGATCCCAAATTGTGGAACACTTGAGCATGTTGTGTCTGAATAAAGGAAGTCTGAATCAAGTGTCTAGGATCACCAATGTTAATGTTGAAGGTGACATGAGTTCAAGATGAATTGTGTTTTGTAAAACCTACACAAAAATGCATCCAGTTATTTAAAATGACACTAGTAGAACTAAGTATCCTAACAATACATTTACAAGTCTATTATTTAGCCAAAACTAAGAATTAGGAGATACTAATATGGTAAAATTGGTCATATAACATAGTATGAACTAAGCTCATCAATATGATTGTTTTATTGAATTATTGTATGGTTAATGATATTAAATCTTGTCAAATGATATTTCTTGGCTGAGTGTTCCTTATGTTACCTTTTAGTTTTAGTATATTAGATTCCCAATCATGAAACATTAGACCTGTTCTCAATTAGACAAAGTTCTTGTTTGCAAATGAAACTATTCATAGGTACATGTAACAATTAACTAGATAATTCATGTGTACATACTAAACTTAGGATGTGATAGGATCCAATTGGATAACATAGTTTTTCCTATAAGAAAACTAAGGTGGCTTGAGGATATGACATTGTATGATGAGGACCATGTATATATTGATAAATATCACTTATATTTGTGATTACTTTTTTTATTACTTATACTTTTTACATTTATCTCACAATATACTTTATATATCACTACAAAGTAATATATTTTATAAATGTGAGTTTACTATTTAAACTAGACTTCCATGAAATTGTATTGATTTGTTTGATATTTACATTTAGTTGCTTTGTAATTCTAGGACATTATTCTTATGATAATCAAAGAACATGTTGCTCCAAACTAGATCTCTATGGGAGAAAATAATGTGAGAAAAAGATTATTACTATCATCATCATCTTCATCTAAGCCTCAATCCCAACCATGTTGAGGTCGGCTACATGGATCCCTTCTTTTACAACCCGCTCTGTTATGGATCATACTTTTATTAAGATGTAAAGATTCAAGATGCAAATATTATCTATACATTATATTTGATTCTTCCTTACGTTCTTATATTCATATGTAATTTCCACCTCTTAGTTACCTATGCCCCCGTTGTAATAACAATTGATTTATTTATGGAGTAACAATTCGATTTTTGCATTACTACATACTCATATGTTAATCCACTCACGGATGTGGACCTTGAAAATCTCTCCCCATGATTCTTTATATGGGTATAACATGAGATTTGGGATTGGGGTGTTAAACTATGACATGGTAAATGAGCAAGCATGTGTTCTCTAAATCAAAATATTAATCATTCACAATAAAAATTAGATATAATGAGGTATTTATAATACAAACATAGTTGAAAGTTCATGATGGTAATACTCTCCATCCACCTTGGTTGTGGTGGTTGGAATCCCCCATTCCAACATATGCTATCAACCTGGACAAAATGAACCATAAATTATATTTAATTACCCAATACCTAGTCAAGCTCCATTCTATCATCTATGATCAATTTGAAGAACCCAAGATGCATATTTAGATAAACTACATACCAATTATTCTTATATATCTTCTTCCATGACCACTTTTAACTGCAATGTTATAGGGTATATCAGAAAGGGACCACCTAAATTCATTAAAATCCAAATAAATTGAATAAATGAGAAATAAAAGATCATGTTTTAATGATTTATGATTAAGTAATGACAACTTTATGCATATACAAATTCTTAATGAATATTTTACATGCATCACACAACCCTTTCGAACAATGTCAGATCATCAAGTCATGAAACTAAGGCCCCAAAAAGTACAAGGGAAAAAAGCCCCAAGAGGAACCAGAAGATACTAAAAATCCTAGTTCAAAAACCATAGATTTAAGATATTGGGAACAACTAATATGAATCATGGTAAAATTTGTGAAGTCCTTGGCCTTGAACACTACCTCAAGCCTCCTAATTCAACCCCCATCATCCACCAAGTCAGCCAAACATATCACCATCAATGAGTTCCTAAAGTTGAGCCCATAAGTAATTCATGGTGAGGATGTATGAGAAGCAATTGACAAAGTATGCATGTATTAAAAAAATCTTTTACAGTGTTGAAGTGTCCTAAAGAAGATAAAGTCACATTTATGACCTATTAATTTAGGGAATTGACCAAATAATGGTGTTATTATTATCAATCCCATGTCTAATAAGGCCCAACTCCTATAAGTCCTCCCTTGCATTAGGAATAGTTCAAAGTGATTTTTATAGTCTATTTCATGTTCATAATTGAGAGGAAGGATAATGAGAGACAACTTTGTAACCTATCCCAAGGAAATCCTTTAGGTGTCAACTATTTTAGGTTTTTATATCTCCTAGAGCGTCATGCCACTGTCCTTACTAAAGAGGAAATTTTAGGTAAACTCATAAATAACTTGAACCATATCCTAAAAGTATTCATCAATACATTTGTCATTCAATATTTTGGGAATTCCTACAACCTAGTCCTTACCATGTAGAGTAACTTAGGGTTTGTAAAAGTCTTTAGTTTAGGGTACCTAGGTCTAACTACTACATCTACCACCAAGGATGTCCATGTCAAAGAAGAAGAATATTGAAAACCATGGTAGGAACATGGGAAATGGTGGCCCTTCTAGGAACCCTTTGGCTAATCCAGATCCCAACAAGAAGCTTGGAGCTTTTAGATGCTACACATGTGGAGTCAACATACATGGAAATATCATTATGATAATCTAGTGTATTTTTATGGTAAAAGGCAAGGAATTTTCATGGAAAAGTGCCCCTACCTGCAACATACGTGATCCACAAAACCAAAATGTGATCAGCACTAGGCTTGGATTTTCATGATGAACATGGGAGATGCACATGTAAACATAAACATGTTTATTTAAGGTAAGCTTTAATGTTTATGAAAATTTTATATGATATATCTAGATCTCAAGAATAACATACAATACAATATTATATAGGCACACATAATCAACATGTACTTTCCCTATTTTATTAGACTCAACTCATAAATCTATGACTAGAAAAACTAGCATCTATTCTTAAATTAGATCACAAATATCTTAAATATTATCTTGATGTATCAACCCAAAATGGGAGAATCTACACATCATATGGTATTGATGAGAGAGTCCATATTGATTATAATGCCACTAATTTGCTATAAATTTCATATTATTAGATATGTAGGACTTTAATTTGAATATATGAATGGACTGGATATATATAATGTTGTTCTAGATTTTCATGCGAAGAAAGTGAGCATTTCTTCAAGTCGACAAATTATTATTGTTGTATGAAAAACCAAAATGATAATATTGGGACATCCTTTATTAAAAATCAATATATTATTGTGAAAGGATGTATTTTACATTTGTGATTGCCAATTCTGAGTCAGCAGCCCAAGATTATAAATCTGGTAAGAAAGCATATGTACATTTTTATTGAGGATCAACTGCTCTAGATTGTGAGATAGAACTTTTGAAAGATTTAGTATCGACTGGCATACCTACTTTTCAAGAACCATATAGGATGACTCATGTGGTGCTTTTAGATCTCAAAAAGTAATTTCAAGAGTTATTAGGAAATGATTCATCCACCCTAGTACATCCCTATGCCAAGCACCTATACTCTTTGTAAATAAGAAAGGTGGATAAGTGTGAATGTATGTTAGCTAGCCACATAATTGAGCTACAATCAAGAATATATACCCAAATCCTAGAGTTGGTGATCTATTTTAACATGTTGATCTTAGATTAGGACACCACAACATTAATAAGAAACACATGATAGTCTCAAAATATCTTTTAGGATGAGAAATGTCATTATGAACTCTTTGTATACTATTTGGGATGCAAAACTCATTAGGTGTGCTCATGAATCTATTGAAAATGTCCTCAACCTTTCATATATGAATTTTGTTGTAGTACTTATGGTAATATTTTGATATTTTTGATATGTGTTGATATGTGTTGAGTCCATATTTGCTAGTTCTTCATATTTAGAGAGCAACGAGAGTACCGTGTCACACATTAAGATGATGATTTAAATGATTATGGTGACTCCAGTGGTGACTAGAAGTGTGAGATCCATAGCGACTGACGGCGTGACCCATAGAAATGTAGGTGAGAAAAATGATCGAGATGGAGGAGACCCTTCATTGGATCTCGCTGAAACCACTGTTGAAGATGCAAATGCGAGGACTCGACATAGAAGGGATCCCCAGATCTTATCTAGAGGAGTATCAGTCGCAAAGGAGGTTACTCTTGGGTCTGATCCTTTCAAGAAGAAAGCATCCAAAAATTCGATGACACTCAGCAAGACAAATGACGAGGTAAAGGATGGTAAGTTGAATTATCCTAAATCTATCAGTGAGAGGAATCATTCTAGATGGAGTCATGTTGTTGCTGGATATATTGTTGGTATGGAACCTATATGGGAAATACTTGTTGTTCATCTAGCTCAGATCTGGAAAGCTAAAAGTTCTGTTGAGATCAGATCTAGGGGGAATGTGTTCTTCCTTATATTGTTCTCAAATGATGAAAATGTGAGGACTGCTCTGGAAGACGGGCCCTGGTATGTTGGAGGCAAGCCACTAATCCTTCAGAGATGGTCAAGAAGCAAACCTCTAGAGAAACTAAAGCTTGTGGAGATTCCAATTTGGATCGAGATTTGTGACCTTCCACTTGAGCTCTGGGACGAAGAAATGTTCAAGTTTATTGGTTCATATCTGGGAAAACCAATCTATCCTGATAGATTGATAGTCAAATTCACAAGGCTTGAATATTCCAGGCTCCAAGTACTCATCCAAATTCACTTTACTTTCCCCAAAGAACTCCAAATTTAATGTGATGATATCCAGTTTGACACCATCCTCTTCGAGTATGAATGGGAACCAGATAGATGTCTCTATTGTGACAATTTTGGTCTCTTTTCAGATGTTCTAGTTAAGAAGAAAGTTGCTACAAACAAGAGAAAAGTTTGGGTCAGATTCTTGATCTTGATTTTGTTAATGAAGACTCAGAGGTCTTTGGTGATGCAATCAGTGATGGAACTTTTCTTGAGTCTGCTGATAATGTGAATATTGGCTCTGAAGTTTCCATTGGCAATGGAACAATATCTCCTACTGTATCTTAGGCAAAGTCTTTTGGAAAATTAGCTAATGTGTTGATTGAGAAGGTTCTTGGTTCTAATCCCATCACTCTCGACCAAACTCTCCAAACTTTGGAAGTTCAAGGAGAGAAATCTCGGTCCCTCCACATCAAAAAATTGTTTCCAAAAGTGTATGCACAATGAAGGAAGTTTCATTTTCTCCAAATAGATTCTCTCTGCTTGACAATGGTGGTGAAGGAGTAAGTGGGAATCCCACAGGGTGGTGGTGTCAAGTTAGTTCCCTTTTCCCCTAATGGTTAATCCCTTCTTAATTATGGCCTGGAACGTGAGAGGTATGTTGACCAAGCTCTCACGGATTAGGGAGGAGGTGTATAGGAATAAGGTGGATGTTTATATTATTATAGAAATAAGATTACATGATAAAGACATTGTTGATTCTATTGATTATATTTGGAATGGTGAAAATTCCATTCTAACTCAGAGTTCTATTCATACACTCACATCCTTGTACTGTGGAAGAATCCAACTCTAAATGTCAAGAAATTATAGGAAAATGATCAAATCTTGCACTTTAGTGCTGTTTTTGATGATCATGAATTTCTCTTCTCTGCTGCCTATGATGCAAATGCTAAAAATGACAGATCTAACCTTTGGTATGGCTTGCTTTCTATTAGTTCTAGGATGAATCCAACTTGGTGTCTTTTAGGGAATTTTAACACTGCCAGGCTTAAAGCCAAAAGATTGGGCAAGCATACCCCTCTATCAGAACTATTAAGGATTTCATGAAGGTTGTCTTTGACACTGGTCTACTTGAAGTCAATACAAAAGGACAATTTTTCACATGAGACAGTTGAAGCAAAAAGGGAAATAGTACCTTCTCTAAGATCGATTGCATCTTTACTAATATTGCCTTCCTGGATATTTTCCCTAATTCCTGGGGTGAAGTCATTATCTTCTTTGTGACTAATCAACGTATAATCTCTCTTCATTTTACTAGTTTAAAAAAAAAGTATCTTTTTTTCATTAACAACTGGATTAATGAAGATGGTTTGCTAGATATTGTTAAAGATAGATGGAACAATCATGTATATACTGGTGCTCCTACGTTTTGTGTCTACAACAAACTAAATGATCTTAGAAGGGAATTCATTGTTTAGAATAGGAAGAAAGTTTCTAACTACTTATCTAAAGCAAGTTTACAAAGGTGTTAGACTTGCGAAGTAAAGTTGACAACAACCCAGGTGATTTCTATCTTTAATATAGATTAATCTCTACTAGGAAAAATGCCATCAAAGCCAAAGAAGAAGAGATTTTCTTGAGACAAATCAAGAATTCAATGGCTTAAAGTAGGTCATAGGAACTCAAAATTTTTCTACAGTTCCCTCAAAACAAGGAGGATTCGAAATAATATTAATTCCCTTTTAATTGATGGTCAAACTTCTTATGACATGGACACTATAGAAAGTAATATAGTGAATCATTTTAGGACTATTTTTAACTCTGCCATTTGTAGCTGAGTTGAATGGAATCCTAACTGGAACCTGCCTTGTCTCACTATTGAAATTTCTCTAAAAAGATGGATTCCTAAGGAGGATGTGGATGTCGTTGTCCAAAATCTTAGCGACGTGAAGGGCCCTAGCCTTGATGGTTAGAATTCTATTTTCTAAAAAAATGTTGGAATATTATTGGTCCTGATGTGACTGCTGCACTTTTTGAATTTCTTTGACAATGGCAAGCTTCTTATAGAGTGTGATCATACTTTCATTTACTATAAACCCTAAAATTTTGAATGCTTTGAGTACTAAGGACTTCAGGACAATCTCCATCTACAATTTGATCTAAAAAATCATCTTGAAGATTATGGCTAACAAATTGAAAAATTTCTTGGGGACCTTATTGATCTGAATGAGGTTGCTTTTATTCAAGGTTGATCCATTAGTGATTATGTCCTCCTTGTGAATGAGATGCTTAGTACCTTTCCTAATTCTCATAGCCCAAAGATGATGTATGTGATGGCTAATCTCTCCAAGGCTTTTGACACTGCAACAAGGGATTATATCTTATGATGAAAATGGGGTTCCCCAATTGCTGGTTGGGATGGATTAAGGAATTCTTCAACTCGGTTTCTTTTTAGGTCCTCATTAATGGCTCCCCTTCCACTACCCTTCAAGCTACTAATAGAGTCAGACAAGGAGACCCTCAGTTTCCATATTTATTCATCTTTGACATGTAGGGTTTCTCCTCAATCATTGAGGCGACTGTATCCAACAAACTCATTGATCAGTTTGCTATCCCAGCTGATAATGGACTCTTCCATATTATTATCACAGATGATCTTATTCTCTTCACTAAAGTTGATAAGAAAAATGTAGAATCTATAAGCTCTATTTTCAAACAATTTTACGAAGTTTCTAGTTTAAAGTTGAACAATGAGAAAAGTTAACTATTATTAAGTCGCGTGATGATATTGATATTGATTTTCTTCTAAATATCTCTCTCTCTATGATTTTCCTATTTGTTATTTGGGGCTTCCCCTTTTCATTGGTAGACTCACCAAGAACATGTGTTTGCCCATTCTGGATAAAGTGAGATGCAAACTTGATTCCTGGAAGAGAAAACATCTATCCTTTGATGGGAGAGTGGAGCTTGTCATTTCTACTCTCACCACATATCATATGTTTTGGTCCTTAGCATTCCCTTTACCTAAATCTATTATTGATGATCTTGAAAAGCTGATGAGAAATTTTATTTTGAATGATACTGATGATAAGAGGCATATCCATGCTATTATTTGGAATGATATTGATAATAAGAGGCATATCCATACTGAATGGTCCAATGCTAGCTTGATAAAAAATTTATGGGATATAGATAATGATAAAAAAATCCTTGTGGGTCAGATGGTTACACAGTAAGTATCTTAAATACGACTCCATCTGGTCAGTCAAGGCGGGTCACAAGGCATGGCTCTGGAAAATGCTTCTCACTAAAAGGAGTGGCCTTCTTAGTCAAATTACTTTTTCTCATGGTGATGGTAGAACTTTCCTACTATGGAGAGACCCATGGCTTCTTGAGGGTCGTAAGCTATTTGATCTTGTTGATAGTCAACTCATGTTCCGTCTTGTTAAGGGCATCAGTTGCAACCTGAGTGTCTGTATTAAAGAGAAATCCTAGTATATCCTTGATTTCAGAGGTGTTGAGGCTCTCAAATCTATATTACTTTCTATTCAACCTCCCACTGGAGATAAAAAAACTCTCTACTGTTAATGGAAAATCCTTACATTTGACTTAAATATGGATGGAACATTTGTAGACCCATATACCCTTTGGTTCATTGGGGGAAATGGATCTGGTCTAATGGGATCCCTAAAAATGCTCCTTTATATGGCGGAAATGTTTCTTGAATAGGCTTTCATCTGTTGACACCCTTAAGAAATTCAACTTCCATCAGGCCTCAAGATGTGTTCTTTGTGAATATAGCAAAGAAAGTATGCCTCATTTGTTCTTTAATTGTATATTTTCAAAGGAAGTTTGGAGAAATTTTCATCTACATTATCAAAAATGGGCTAATTGCTAAAATGATTTATTGAGACTGAGCAACGCCATAAAGCTGGCTATGAGGTTTCTTTTCCATCACCTTTGGAGAGAAAGAAACAATACGATTTTTCTTGGTTTGAAGGCTGATCTAGAGAGGATTTGGAACACAATTTGAATTGATATCAATATTACTCTGTATAGATATCTATATAATTTTCCTTTTTCCATTTTCTTTGTTTCTTGTTACACCTTGTAGTAAGACTTGACCTTCTTTGGTTAATGAAAAGAGAGATGCACACATGCACAATAAAAAAATATATTCAGAGAGTTAATAACTTGATGCCAAGTTATGTAATTGAAACTTTTTGATGGACAAAGTTATGTTCTTGAGTCATCTTAGATTGGTTTGGAAATAAATGTTGATTATCTCAAACTTACTACTCTTTTGAATGATGAGCCCCTGCCAATGCATTAAGATCCATGTTCTTGAGCTTGATGGGTATTATTTGATATTTGTTCCCAATATTAGAATGACCGTCTTACTATGAACAAATTCACTAGAAAAAGTAATGGCTCCATCTAGTCTTGTTCTTGTAAATAGAGCTTTCAAGAAAGAAATACTATTTTGAAATCGTCTCCTATTTTCACCCTACCTTCTGGAAATGAAAGAGGGCAAGTTAAACTAGTGTAAATCAAATTTAAATCACAACATACATAAATACTTCTATTATGATCTAGAGTTGGATGTCATCATATATGTACTAAAAATCTAGAGGCATTATATATAAGAATTCCTTTGACATATTCATGGACTATAAGTCTCAAATATGTTTTTCCTAAAAGGAACTCAACCTTAGATTGTGAGGTGGTTGGTCTACCTCAAAGACTCTGACTTCACCATTTCCTACAATCCAGACAACAAATATCATCACATATGCCATTAGCAGACAATAGATGATTTCCATGTCAATTTTAGCTACAGAATGGAGGAATATGGAAGCATTGAAACTATGGGTACCCCACCCAACAAGAAAGAAAGTTATATTAGCTAGAATGAATGGCATTCCTGGTCTTCTATCACAATCGTTAGTTTCTTGACATGAAGCCTATTGGCCATGAGGAGTGAATAGGTCTTCTTAGAAACTATAGACACATCTTTCTATTAGGATATGTGTAAAATTCTATTATAAATACCATAAATGGGTACAAACATATTCTTAATTGAGGAATAATGCGTTGAAAGAATTTCATGACTTAAATATATGGAACATGCTAGACTGAAAAAGATGTATAAGGATCCAAAAAGGCACTCTTAGTGGAGGAATATAAATAACTCCACTAAATATTTTGCATCGATGTGTATCTCAAGTTAGCATATAAAGACCAGACACCAAAGACCGGGTGGTTTATTGCATCCCTTAACAATTCTTAAAAGGACACGTGGACGAAGTACCATGAAATTTTGGTTGGTATACCACAGCGAAAGAACGATTATGATATAATGTGGATTGTCCTAGATTGCCATCCAAATCAGTTCATTTTGTGCCTTAAAAATGTATAGAAAGTGCTAGAGCTAGATATATGTAATGTTGCACGACTCTATAGACTTACAACATTTATATATTCTTATTAAGATTCAAAGTTCCATTTCATCTATGGATTAAGTGCACGAAGGGTTTATAACTCATTTTAATTTTAGAAGTGAGTATCATCTCTAGATAGAAGGACAATCAAGTGGACTATTCAAGTTATAGAATATCTTAGCTTGTATTCTCGACGAGGGAGGATAATGGGAATAGCATTTACCAGTGACATGATTTGCATATAATAACACTGTTTAATACAATATCGACATTTTTTCATATGAAGTTGTATACTATTGACCTTGTACGTCTCCACTTCACTAGGATGAGGTTGGAGAGAGAAATATCCTAAAATTGGAGGAATTACATGTGTACTATTATAAAATTTTCTTGATTAAGAATACATCAGAGATGCTTAAGATTGTCTAAAATATTTTGCAACTACACTTACGGAAGATAAGAATTTCCTTTTGTTATTGTGTGTTCTTGAAATTTGAACGCTAAGGACCGTAGACAACAACAAACAAAATCTTAGCCCCACATATGTTAATCCTTTTGAAGTCCTAGAGTGCATTAGTGAATGTTTGTATCACCTTCCTCTTCCATAGTAGTTCAAAAAGATCCATGTTGTGCTTCACATATCTCATTTGAAGTGATATACCAATGATCCCAACCATGTCCTAAATCATGATCCCATAGAACTAAAGGATACTCTAGTATACCATGAGTTCCTGGTCGAAGTTCCTGATACAAGATTTAAGGAAATCAGAAATGAGAAAATAGAGATGATGAGAGCTCTCTTATGAAAGCATGATAATGATGATGCTACATGGGAACTTAAATATGACATGAAGTAGAGGCTTCCGATTCATTTGAGGATGGGTGAAAATAGAGATAAATTCCTTTTTACAAAGGGGAGTATGTGATAAAGAATATTTTTAAGCCAATATACTCTCTCTATACTTGAGTCAGGTGAAATTCGTCAAGAATGAAGATGGCAAGGTGTTGGTGAAGGATGATGATATCAAGAACCGGTGGAGAAAATACTTTCATAAGCTTTTCAATGGAGATACTACAAATAATGTTGGAGACTCACGTGGTATGAATACAAGAGATATCATTTACAAACGACAAGTTTCAACGTTTGAGGTCAAGAATGCTCTAAAGAAGATGAAAATGAGAAATGCACGTGGACCAGGCAGTATTCCCATTGATGTATGGAAGAGTATGGGGGATGAAGGAGTTATGTGGTTAACAAAGTTCTTTAAAAAGATCATGAAGACCAAGAAGATGTCAGATGAGTGGAGAAATAGTACTATAGTCCCCCTATACAAGAACAAAGGTGATGTTCAAAGCTGCACGAACTACAGAGGTATCAAGTTGATGAGTCACACAGTGAAACTTTGGGAGAGGATTATTGAGCAGAGGATTAGATCTATAATGCAGATATCAAACAACCAATTTGGCTTCATGCCTGGAAGATCACCAACTGATGCTATGTTTCTTATAAGGAGGCTTATGGAGAAATACAAATAAAGAAAAAGTGATCTTCATATGGTGTTTACTGATTTGGAAAAGGCCTATGATTGAGTACCCAGAGAAGTATTGTGGATGGTTTTGAAGAAAAAGGGTGTGCCAATCCAATACATTGACTTGATCAAAGACATGTCTGATACCTCTACTGCAAGTGTGAAGAATCCTAGAGGAGAGACACCAACTTTTTCTATCACAGTTGGGGTTCACCAAGGATCCACACTCAACCGATATCTGTTCGTTCTTGTTATGGATGAGCTGACAAAGAATGTTGAAGATGATATTCCTTGGTGTATGCTATTTGCTGATGATATTATTTTGATTGATGAAACTAAAGATGGATTAAATGATAAACTTGAACGGTGGAGAGAGGCATTGGAATTAAATGGATTGATGATTAGTAGGACCAAAACTCAATATATGCATTGTAATTTCAGCCAATCCCGTAGTGTGAATGATGGAGCCAAGTTGGACGAAGTAGATATACCAAAATGTGATAAATTTTGTTACTTGGGTTCTATTATTCAAATAGAAGGGGATGTCCGAAATGATATTTGTCACATGATCACTGTAGGATGGTTGAAAGGAGGAGTGCAACTGGAATTTTATGTGATCAAAAGATCCTCTCAGGTTAAAAAGTAAGTTTTATAGAACAGCTATGCGACCAGCCATGCTCTATGGGAGTAAATGTTGGGCGGTGAAGAGGAAATGTCTCAACAAGATGAATGTGGATGAAATGTGTATGCTGAGATGGATTTGTAGAAAGACAAGAAAAGATCGCTTGAGAAATGATTATATCAGGAATAAAGTGGAGGGGGGTGAGCATTAAGGACAAGTTGTCCGAGGGCCGACTCAGATGGTATGGACATATGCAACGCAGACCGAATAATGCGCCTACACGAAGCAATGCTATTGAGTCAAGCACAATAAATAGAAGAAGAGAAAGACAATTAACATGGGATGAGCTCATAAAAAGAGATTTTAAATCTCTACATCTCAACCAGAATATGGCTAATGATAGAACTGAATGGAAATGAAGGATTCATGTAGCCGACCCCAACATAGTTGGGACTGAGGCTTAGATGATGATGATACTCTCTCTACACTCTTTCATAGTTTGAAATATGAGTTTACTATTTGGATACAAGTCCCGATTCTAAATTTCATTATCTTATCATTTCACCAAGATAAGTTAAACTCTGGATTTCCCATCAGTTTAAACTAACTTTTTGTTAATAAAAGAGTGAAATTTGGAATTGAAAATCTTATCCTAGTAGTAAGCCCTAATATAAAATAGCATAAAGATAGAATATTTCTGAAGACCCACTTTATCACATGTGAGTATTAGCTCAAGCATGGCCTAGAACAAACCAAAGATTGGATTGTTTTGTGCTGGACTGAAGTAGACATAGATCAATAGAAGAACCAAAGTTGCAACAAACCCAACCGTCAGGCTATGCGAGAAAAAAATTTCATGAATCTAATCCATCTACTTTGGTTAAAAAGCACTTGCAATATATATGAACATGACACCTACACGAAATTGATATGAAAAAGGAGTTCCTGAATTTTTGACGCAATGGTATTGTATACTTATGCACCAATACTTTCTTATCAATATGCATTGTTGACATATATCAAGAATCATTGACGTTCATAATTGAATTACACAGTACATCTAATATTTATATTGGAGCAAGCAAGAGAAAGATCACACTTCTGATGATAGCAGGTGCGCTTTACAATACATGACTTGTAAATAATTCTAACACGAAAATGAATTTTCCTTGAATCACGCATAGTATGATACATACATCCAATCGCGTGTTGGCTTGAGTTAGACTAGTGTTGGCTTGGGTTGGATTAGAACATTAAAAAATAGAAACAATGCCAAACCGTGGAACAACACAAACCTAATCTGCAACAGACCAACACTGTACTAAATCTATATTCCATCTAGACTTATTACTAAACTTGTTTAGACTGCCAATTCCCCCTGGGTTTCACTTCCGCTTTTTTGCTCCCTCACATCTCACCGCCCCCTGAGTGGAGGGAAGGCAAACAGGAAGGAGGGTGGGATGGGGATGAGCGAAGGGACTTTAAGAGGGGTGTAAATGGGGGACGAGGAGGAGAGGGAGGGGAGTAACTGGGGGCGTTAGGGTCAACCTTTAAGAAAAAGAATAAGATAAGACAGGCAGAATTTCATCAAAAGGAATGAGCCATATGATATCACAACTCATGTAATAGGTACAAGCTTGTTCATGATCTTCCAGACGGATTTATTTGAATACCAACTGAAACATGGTTCTTCTGAGCCTATAGTTAATCATACTGGTTAGTTGTATTGCAACTATAAAAATGTTTAACCGTTCTATACATACTGGTCACTAAAAAAGAATGCATTATCAATGCATAACCGGGAACGCAATACCAGCCGCATCTCCAAAACATTGCCAACCAAACAAATCATTGATTTCGATGATAACGTTATTTTAGGAAGTTTTGACCTGTACACGAGGGCGCGCGCAAGCAACGTAGGGAATAACGTATGATGACGACGGACCAGAATATCCACTCTGAACATGCTACATGCTCTTCCTAGGTTGGTGTACAAACCTAATTGGTGAGTGCCAACACGGCGCATACAAAAGTCGACATCAATCATGCTCTCGCAGTCCCTGTCGAAGCTCAACCGAGTCCAGCACTGACTGACTGTAGCTCTTCCATGGTCGTGTTTCTCACCGACACATAACATCTCTTTGAACTCCTCTTCCTCTCTTGTTCTTCTCCTCCCCGTTGCACTTTTGAGCGATACTGATATCCTGCGGGAGATGCAAATGTCAGAACAAAATCTACCGTGTGGTTGAACGAATCCTGAAGAATGAGGCTTTTCCTTCATCGTGAGCCAGGGCAGAAGATAGGGAGGGATTCATCAAGTTACGTTTGAGAGAAGTAAAAATGCTGATGTGTAAAAATTCGCCGTTGCCGGGGATCGAACCCGGGTCACCCGCGTGACAGGCGGGAATACTCACCACTATACTACAACGACTTCGTTGTAAGATGATTAATTGAAAAATATTTAACCGGTATATTTACAGCAATCATTCTTATCAAACTCTGAACTTATAAACCTCATATCAGCACCCAGTCTCTTCTAATCAGGTTTGTAGTTTCAGACCGGGTAAGGTCAATCAGAAATATTATACTGCTTATAACTTAAGGATCATTGATCGATTCAAACTCAGAAAAACTACGACTGCGTGCATGGTTCTGAGGATAATACGGCATTCACACATGTTATTTACAGTAATCAGAGGGATAACAAAAGTCGAACATTTTCCCTTTTCCCCCATAAAAGAGTTAATATATGTCCTGACCACTAGTCAGACGAGCATATTGTAATGAATGCTGCAGCTCTGAACTAGTACCTTCGCCTCGGAACCAATGAACGTTTGTTTACACATCTATATCATTACTAGTGTTTCGCAACTACAATTTATCTTGTCACTTTTTTCCGGATTCTAGCTAATGATCTCTGTGCTCAGTGTTCCCCTTCATAGCCCTTCTTTCAGATTGCACAGGAAGACATCAATCTAGTGGCGCCACTCTTCCAGCACTTGTCTCACTTGAAGTCCTCACTGCATCCAATTGAAGCATAAGCCATCTTTGCCAAACTAGCGTGGCTCTCCATATGCTCCAAGTGGCACCAAGCATCGACCAAAATTACAACTCTAATTCACCTCCTTTGCTTTACAATATGATCAAAAGATCTTCAACTACATCTGCTAAAAGACTGCCACAACGAGTGCATAACAGGTGGGATATGCTGGGGGCAGATCCAAGAGTGGCCGAGCAGGGCCATGTCAATAAAATCACAACTATCCCGTTAGTATATAGGTTCCCTAAATGGTTAAAATGGTTAAACAGATAAGGAAAAAGACATGGATAATAACATAGTTTGATATGTGGTGTAATAGGCATGGAGTGTTTGTTTTCAACACATTCAAAGAGTAGTCCCTAGTTCAAGTCTTAGGATGATCAATATTATCATTCAAATTTGATTGAGGTTCATCTCTTTTTAGTAGTAATGTCAATATCATTTATCACATAATTATTTAAGTTATATTATATATATATTAATCTTAAAGTAAATATCCCTACCTATATCTTCTCCAATACTTCCCCTTTACTATATTTTCTTCCATACTTACATCTATTCTTATATGTGCATGTACTATAATCACATCATCTCTCATGTTATCATACTTGTATCAATTAGGTTACTTATTTGAACAAAATCTTCTTTAATAGTTGGCATATTTAACACTCATCAGACCTGCAATATTGTCTATTTCTCCATTGTAATCTTCCTAATTTACTTTCTTGATCTCCCATTCCTTTTGTGAGATCTTTTCTTTCTTCTTCCATGTAATTAGCACATATTATATAAAAAAATAATGAGCATGCTACATGTTAGAATGGTTGTTCCTGATAAGACCAATCATTGCCTTACTTTTTTTTAAGTATCATAACACATACGATGTTCTGCCTTACTTTTTTTAAGTGTCATAGCACATACGATGCAACAACATAATATACAAATGCTATAAATCGTATCATCAATGTATTTTGAGAAATAAAATCAGTTAATGTATTAGCTTAGTGAGTTGATTTAGTTTCTATTATCCATGAACAACATTATTTAAGATGTGAAGCGAGATTGAGTAACGCTACCACTGTTTGCTCTATCCATTGCATTTATTAACCTTCTTTATAGTACAGCATATCCAAACTAAGAAGTCTTAATTTATATAATAATAAATCAAATAGAGAAACTTAAACATGTATATGATTTTATATAATATTTCACTAATGTTATATGTTTTATTAAATTTTGCCATAGAGCGTGTAACTACAATCAATTAATAGTATCTTGATTGATAATTAGTTAAATATATACTAAATTGAAGTACAACAAAGTTAAAATGTATATTCTATTTCCTGAATTTAACCTTCTCTAATGATATGTCAAAATAAAATATCAAATTTTAAATTTATATATAGTCCATGTTATGGCGAAATATGACTAAATGCATAAGGAGTGGATATGACTTTGTGTGTGTTTGTGTGTATATGTGTGTGTGTGTGTGTGTGTGTGTGTGTGTGTGTGTATATAACATACACATATATAGAGGTTGGGAAGTGTGTACTGGCTGGTACATATAACTTATGTGTACCAGCCATTAAAGTGGCATATTTGGAATCTGAATATCAAACCCAACCATATAGATTGTATCAAAATTGTTTAGATCTGATGTGTTTAGAAATTCACAGCTATATCATGTACATAATCATGAGATATAATAATATATCATCCAATTGTTCATATAATCTCAACAACGTACTATTGAACAATAAAAATATATTTTCTTAAACTAGATCATCCATGAATGTCAGATTGATGTGATTTTTTATACACATTTTATCTAAGAGGGTTGTAACACATCCATAAGGTTAGATCATTCTAAAGACTTGTGAAATCATCATAGATGAAGATGGGTACACTTAGGATACATGTACTCATGTACACAATTCTTTTAGCCACACACGCACACACACACATATATATGTATGTATATATATGTATGTATGTATATATATATATATATATATGGAGTTAAGAGATGCATTCTCTCTCTGTCTCCCGTGTCTGTGACGGTGGTCGAACATTTAGGAGGGTGGTAAATCAAGACGACAGTTGGGATTCAAATCTGGGTTCCTTTTGTTAGTGGACATCGTGCTTGACCACTTGAGCCACACCTTATCAACATATATATTAGCTTAGTGAGTTGATTTCATTTTAATCATCCATGAACAACATCATTGAAGATGTGAAGCGAGATTGAGTAATTCTACCACTGTTTGCTCTATCCATTGCATTTATTAACATTCTTTATAGTACACCATATCCAAACTAAGAAGTGTTCGTTTATATAATGAAAAATCAAATAGAGAAAACTAACATATATACTATTTTATATAAAATATATTAAATCCTTCCATAAATACATAATTTTCAAGATGTGTAATTTGTGTAGTCTTGCCTCCCCAAGGTTAGATTGTTGGCTCTGCCCTTGCTCAGTTGAACCACTAGCAATCGTTAGTACTATATTTCACCCTAAGAGGAGGCTATCTTCAGTGTGGCATACTCTCCAAGAATCTCCAACATCTCCTCAAATTTTAAATTAATATCATACATCACGTTCCAATATTTGCATTTGAACGCAGAGATAGACAATGATGAGAAATCTAACATCAATATCATGTTTTGATACACCCTGTTTCAATGAGGCATGTTTCAATGAGGCATGCATGTGTATAATTTCTCTCAATGATCATGATAGTGGAACTTTTTGAAGAACCCCTACAAAAAGTCCATGCACTAAGTTACTACAACACCATAAATTAGAAAGATATACCTCATCGCCAGAAGGGATCCACTTGTGCATGGGGGAGTCTAGATTCTAACCTTGAGGGGAAACTCTATTTCGAGGACATATTTACGAAAATACAACCCCAAATGTAATATTGTTCTTTGTCTACTTATTATATGGGAAAAATAATTGTGGCCTTTTCAAATGAAGTGAATAACAAATAACAACAATTCTAATAAGTTCCACTACAACATATTATATTGTAGAGAACAATACATAACATAGGTACATTCATGAATGAATAAAGTATGAATCTTGTTGAAACTTGTAAAAGTTTATGCACACGCTTTGTTATAATGTGAAATATAATTAGTTCGTTCATAATATAATTATAGTGTACTGAGATGCGTGTGAAGAAATTCAAGCTTCTAAATCAATCTATAAGATCTTTCATAAAAAGTACGAATGTTAGATAACTTTGAGATTTTTTCTCATTCATAGTCTTGAATTAAATAAAACATGAATTTCAACTAAAAATAAGATATTAAATTTTAAAATTTGCATGACAAGTAAAATAAGAAAACATGTTGCTATATATTTTATGAAGCAATTACATGATTTTCCATATCAAGAAAAAACATTATTAAAATTTTACTAATAGTGGAAACTAATTAACTAAGTATAGAAACATGCTGTTTGATTTATTAGATGCTAAAATGGAAGGACGTAGGAGGTTTTTTGAAAACTAAAACTACCCTATAGTAGAATTGTCTATTATAAATTTTTGTGATGGCTAATAATAATTGGTATTCTAACATAATATACTAACAATATCTACTAACCAAATGACTACAAAAATGTGACTCACATAATAACGAAACATGAAAGATATGCATATTTTCTCAAACATCCATTAAATTTTTAACATATAAGAAAAAATATATAGAGGACAATGAATTGATGAATGGTACCGAAATAAGTTATACAAGAAAATAAAGAGTATACAAAAATTGGAAACATTATGAAATATCAAACATCTAGATTAGTTTTTCTAGAAGATAATAGAAAACATTAGAACTATATTTTATATGTTAGCACATAAAATACAGCCTTCAATTTCAATTTAAATACCAATTATATATGATTTTGGGCCTATAACAAAGTTCAATCTAAATTTTTTATTTAAATATATAAAAGTTTATTTTAATGATAAAATCATATCTATCATTAGGTTCTTAAAGGATATTAATGAAATGTAGGAGGCTCTTTAAATAGTTCTCTTTAGATGGGATGAGTTACTATAGTTTAATTCCAAATATTAATTTTTTGTAATTATGCAGCAACATATGATCTAACATATTTTAATAAAAATAAACACATGCACACTTCTTTGTTCTTGAACCATTGACTAATAGAGGACCAACACACAACCAAACCAATGAGTCAGCAAACTCCATATTTTGTAAATGATACAACTAGTGACCACCAAATACATATATACATATATAACATATAAATTGTACTTTTTTATGGGGTTGGTGTGCCGCCACTATGTGACTCCATCCTTGTACTTGTGGTTGTTGTCCATATACAATGGGTATGTGGCCTTTACAATGGTCCAAAAACATCCTTACTCCTGGACCTCAACACTATTGCATATGATAAATTATTGACAAAAGACTGCATGGTTCCTTGATCTTTTTACCTCAAGACCACTACATATGGTAAATTAGCAATATTCTACAAATCCTAATTAGGTAGACTATTAGTTTTCACTCAAATTGGAAAGTGATACATACACAAACTAAAATCAAGAAGTAAAAAGTTAGATAATGAAGACAATAATATTCAACTAAATTAATTTTATTTTTGCATTCTTTGATGTGTCAACATAAATATTTGACATTTGGGTCTTTTATTAAGTTGATATTCGTCTTGATCTGGTGGATGTTGATTTGATGACTCCTAACTCACAATATAGCTTGAGTCAGGGGTCTGTCTGATAATTGTAATACAATTTTTCCATGATATTTCTCTCCCATCTCTCGATATCTTTTTACAAATCATTCTTAATTGGTTTCCATGTGTCTTTTTGCATCTATATATCCCAAACTCAAACCTCATCTTTGCCACATTTGCAAATCCCAATTAATTAAATGTTATCTCTCCCTTCCCAAAACTTGGTTTCCCCCAAACCAAAATCCAAGTGAATACAAATACATTAACACCATCCATGATATCATATAAAGCCTTTTTTCCACTCATTTGAACAAGAGTTCTCCCTTGTTGTTAAAATCAACTCCATCTTCTTCTCGACCTATTGTGTTGGTGCAGACACTTGAGACCAACTCAACCTAATTTATTATGCTTTAACCATCTCAAGAGGTTCCCCGATGTGTCTGTGAGTCGCAACCCATAATGAGGGACTCATCCTATAGAGAACTTCATCTGGATGAACTCAATTGAGTAACCACATAGGAGGTGATGGAGCACCCTTAGAGAGTGCAAAATATGTGGATGCATTTGGGAGGATGACCAAAGATATTACACATTTCTCCCCTCCCCCAATGATAGGTATACCCCCAATTTTTAATTACATTCTTCATTTTGTAGTGTTCTTGTTATGGTAGATGAAATACTGATTATTTAGAGTTTTTGTGGGAAATTGGATGGTTTTTCTCTGCACACACCTCACGATTCTCTATGTACATATGTTTCTATGGGATTAAGATAGTTTGTTGACCCCTAAGTACTCCCATGGCTTTCTTTGACGGACAGTTGTGATGGAATCTCTGGCCATCTTAGAACTTCATGTAAGAGGTATTTATGGTTGGAAAGGTATGAGGAGTCATTTCCCGATGATAGAAAAAGGTATTTTAGGTCTTTCACCCACAATTTGATTAAATTTCTAATGTTAGGTACGAGTTGTCCGGTCCTTGTATGCATTTTTTAGGAGTTATGTGTGTTTTAAGCTATGTTGTATTGCTAATTCACCATGTAACACATCAACATGATGATGTAAAATGTAGGAGTATATCTATGTCTATGATAGCCTTTTGATTTATAAATTCATATAGATAAATTAATTTAATTAAATCATAACCAACATTAAATATTAGAAAACTAACTAAAATATATTTTTAGTTGTAAACAAGCTTTCTATTTATCTAGCTAGTTTTCATGAAGTAATTTCATTGGATTGAAAGGTTGAGTCTAGAGTTTGACTGTTTAGAGGAAATTAACTAAAATCTAATGTAAAAATGTTATTTGGTGATGTGAGACCATGGTTTGGAATTAGGGTTTTTTCTAGGGACATATTTTAACAGGACATCAGGTATATTTCTATTCTTTATTGATATAGAGAAATTAATAACTCTTGATCCTTAATTTCTTAATGATGAGGAAAAAGCCCTAATTTCTTAGAGTTTCATCCTTGAAAAAAAAATCTAAACTGACCCTCACTCTTGTGTTATCATTGAAATTTATGTTCATCTACTAGTATGCCTTTTTAACATAAATTTCCATATTGGATGATGTCATCTTCTTACACTTAAAATTGGATGAAAATCACAAATTATATTTTCTTCTCTGTTAAATGTATGTTGGATTGAGTAGAGTAGTATTATCTATTTTTAGTGGTGTAAATAGGTGTTGCGACCTAATGCAAAACCATATGGTTTAGGTTTAGGTGTTGGTGTTGTTTGAGGGTTGGGGGTATAACCTACTATATATACATATACAGAAGATTGAGATGTTAATACCTTCTTCACAACACTTCAAGTGTGATGGTGAAATGGCCCCACTTTTAGATGTTTGTAGTCTTACTATATAATCTACATGCAATATTTTAGTTTTATTGTTTTATGAAATCACTTTATAGGAAAGAATTTGTATTATAAAAAATATGCTCTTTTAATGATGTCTCATCAATAATTGACATACTTGTTCTTACGACTTCTCTCCCTATAAGTATAGAGTCATGGGATTAGACGTCTAAAAGATTGGTCTAAAGCTATATTACTCTGAACCCACTGGTATTTTTCTCATTTGAAAGTATTCTCTTAGGATCTAGTGGGTACATAGCCGGTATATTTCCTTGCATGGGTCACATTGTCCTTGTTCTCCCAATCATAAACACTATTCTATTTGGAGAAAAATTATTTCTCTTTCAAAAATGATCAAACCCCACACAAGTTTTAGGATTGGTGATGGTATATTCCTCTTCCTTTGGTACAATCCATGGGAAATTGATGAAACATCCCTGATAATAAGATCCAATTTTCCTGCTATTGCCAAGCCTATTTTTTCTTCCAAAAGTAGATTATGGATGATCCCTTTAACATATTGAATTTCTCTACCAAATCTTATTTTGAACGACTTTAATGTTCCCAGATTTGAGATTGTTTATTTCAAATTTCCTAAGTATATCTTACTACATATTAGATTTCTTGAATTAGAGTACACATATCATAATTATGCCTCACTTTGATCAAATTAGCCCAAAAGGGACCCACAATAAAATAGTTGAACCACATTATGAATACTTGGCTTTGGAATCACATAAAATGGGTTATGGATTTTAGGATATTAATGTTGAATTCAATGAGTGTAGATATTTTTAGCCATCTTGGACCCATGAATTAAGGAAGGTAATATTTTTAAGATTTACAGTAATATTAATTAAACCCATGCATAAATTTTTAGGAAAAATGGATATGTGGAATAGGAGAAATAAATTCATAAAAAACATTAAAGTGACCATAAAAAGTCTAATTTCTCTAGTCAAACCAAGGTTTGACCCGTCCCCATTCCAACGCCACACATGTGCTTCCCAATTGTGATGTTTGTTACAGCTATTGGGCAATGACAACTAAAGCACACCCCATAGCACTCTTTTTCACCTTTCATATTCCCCTGACTTCAGATAACCTCCCTCTCAAACACCGACCCTCATTTGATGGCAAGGAGAGCCAAAATGCCTAAGGCCAGAATGGCAATGTGAGCTGGAAGGAAATGGCTAGTGAGCCATTATCAAGTCCTTGCACCTCCTCAAACCATACTAAAAGTGCTAGGAGGGTCGTCTAAACCCCTAGATGCAAATCCTAGCACCAAAGACTATATAAATACCTCCACTCACCCATCAATGAGCCTGCAACCTCCATAGTCAATACATGTCTTCTTCTTCTTCCTTATCTAGAGTGATGAGCGCTTCCTAAATCCCCTCTCTCACTTCATTGGGGTTCCTAACACTCCTTCCTTCTACCCTTTGGCTGCATATTGATCTCATAGGACGCCCCTACACTTTCCTCCTCCCTTGGACATGCTGTGCTGCCTGACCAACACTGAACCTCAGCAGTAGGCGGTGACCATCCCACAATCCCCACCTCTAATCTACTGCGAAGCCAACCCATACTGGAAGAGACAAACTCATCTCTAGACAAGCCAAATGATTGAAACACAACCAATACCCTAGTGTGTCAGGGGTAATCACTTTGCGACTCTCCCTTGATTTCCTGAAGCATGGATCAAAAAGCAAATAAGATTATTTAATGTATAACCATGGTCCCATATACCTAGTGTCATAGCAATATGATTTAACTACCATGAAACATATTGTGACCCACATTAACTGCCAGACGCTTTTACTTAAGTGCTTAAATATGATCTTTAGACAAAAAACAAAAGCTAACAAGGTAAACCTAAGTTATGAGTGAAGACTTAAGGGAAATACTCAAAGAATGTAATTTAATACATATTTTCTAAATACCTCATCCTAACTTTATAAAGTTTCTTATAAAAGTACATGGAAGGATAATCCCTAAATTATGCAACCTATAAATTTAGACCATACCTTTAATAGGTGGAATGAGAATGAATTCCCTTACATATGGTGTGTGTTATTGAAGTATTAATCCAATAATGATGTCAAGAAATAAACTAGAGGAATTAAATTTAGTATTTCCACAATATTCTACTATTACAACCCATGAAAATATATGAAGATACACCCTAGTAAATATTTACCCCCTTTTATAAGATAAATATGGATCACTAAAAGTTATGTACATATATGTCATACATTACTACATTATATAATATAAATACAAAAGGATATTATGTGATACGTAATTTATGAATACAAAGGATTGAGGTAATCTAATCTACCATCATGGAATGATACTAACAACTTAATTGAGAAACTTCTTCACATTGTAATTATGAAAAAAATACATGATTCTAAACAATAGTAATCCATTTCTCCCTAAAAACTATTTGCATATTGGACATTCTTGATTTGAAGTTGAGGTAGAAAATTTCTATTACATTTGGAAATATGATTCCCTCTTGAAAGCATGCATAGTAGATACATCGGTTGGCTTAAAATTTTCTTAAAATTTTGTCTTACTCTTTGAAAGTGACCAACAATTATTTTTATAATAGTAGCACAATATTTAACATAAAAAAGGGAAAGCTAGTTCCTGTTAATTTAGTAGACTCACACTTCTACGCCTATTCTTAGCGTTAGAGGACATAGGAACCCTCAATAAACTGGGAAAAATTATTTGGTGCATTGTCATTCTCCTTAAGAGAGAACACATGGCTTCTCCAACAACAATACATTGACACAGGCTACCTGCTTGAATATTTGAACATCTACTCTCAAAATTGGATATTTAATCCTTTTGACATTGAAAATACTATTTTTATTTAATATTTACCTATTTTTCATAAAAACCATGTTTATATAGGTGCATACTTATTTAGATATCTAGATGTTAATTTATACCAGTAATTTGACTGACCTATGCTTTCTTTCTGGGGTCCATGTGGGGTTTCATTCTCTCTGAGATCATGGACATGACCTGAAGAAAACATAGAAGAAGGCAAGGAAATAAGATGAAGAATGTTGAGGTGCCCTTTGTTTAAAAGTTATTTTTTTTGTTGTCTTATTGTAATGCCTCTGTGACATTTACTTTTTATGAACTTGTTGATGTAAAATGTTAGAATTGTTGAGTAAAAATGCAATGGTTTCCAAACCATATTGATTGATATAATATAGTCCTCACAATCCCACATGGTTGAATGTATTCTTGGTATAAGTTTTCTGCACAAATCCACCCTCACATTTTGGATGGTGCAAAGCTCAATAGGTTGAGATGCTCATGGATTATTATTAGGTCCAAAAGTATTGCACCTTATTGGGGAAAATGATTGATGAGCCGCAATCCCCTCACATGTTTATCATCAAAGACTGGAAAGTAGTGAGAAGGAATATTCTCACCTATCCCATGATAAACTAGAAGCAAACATTGTGCCTTACGTTGCCACCTTTTCCATGTCGTTATATAGACAAAATCACATCACATTTGAATGTGAAAGTCAAGCCAATATGGACAAAGGCACTCTCCATGCAACTCTTGATTTGTCTCTAGAGACCTAAATAGCTTCATCATGAACTCATCCAAATTGAGTCACATGTTATACATCACTTCTATTCACCACATATGAAGGACCACAAAATGTGTATTTTTTCAAAACTGCAAATTTAATGTAAATTCTCTTTGGAATGTCATTAAATTTAGTTTGACCACCAATAACGCCTATATAGATAGGTGATACTCCCTAGTGTTGGTCATACTTATATTTTACACACTTTTAATTTATTTAATGAAAATACTCTTTGACCTGATAAAAATAAGATCACCTGCTTCCCTTTTAAATCCTTTTGTTGAACAAGAACAAATTTCTTTTTCAACTTGATCTTATATTGTCTATTAATATAGTAACTAAATATATACCAATATTCTGTTGAAATATACTTCTCTATTTTCTCCCCACGTATGGCTGTTGTCCCCAATCACTCAGGTGAATATGACCATAGGTGGAGCTTTAGGAAGAACCATGTACAAAATAATTGACTTGAAGGATAGGTTGGAATTGTTGGGTTTTGCTTTGCAACTAGTCTTTGGGTATATTTAGATTGTACTTTTCCTTTTTATTATGCCAACCATGTTGGCTGAGGAATTATGATACTCTTTGGAAAGATGTAACATATAGTTGATTCTCAGTGGTGTATTCGATATCTTGTTATATCATATTTGAAAAATAAAAATACACATCTTCTTCATACATGTTTGGAATGTCTATATTTGTATGTGTGTTAGTTTCCTATGTAAGAAATACCCATCATGGGTCAGACTCATTGTAGATGAAATCACACTTTCATATTCTTCATACAAGATTTTTCTTTCTAGCACCCTTTGTTTGCTAGAAGAGAAAATATTGATGAGAAATAATCAGCTACTGAATTAATTAGAAATCAATAAAACAATGTAGTGGGTACTAAATTTTTTAGATTTGCTTGTTTCTTTGTAAAATATTTAACAGATAGTTGGAAATGACTACTATAGCTAAAGAAGAAATAAGTCGATAATAAAAATGAGATTTCATTGTGGTTTTGTCAAAAATGAGTTCTAATAAATTCTAGGTGGCAGCAGTGTAGCCATTGAAAGAATAGAGATCTCTCTACAACCAGAGAGCCAAATGAACTTCTGACCATAGAATCAAATATACACACCTAAGAATTCAACATATGGTGCCCCCTAATCAAATAGAAGAGATTTAGTTGCTCAAAACTCAAATTGAAATGACACCACTGATACCCATTTTGCTACCATGCTTTTTGAATAGTGGGGTAGTTGAATGGACATGTGGCAATATATCAATTAGGATTGTGCTATTTATTATTGGTCTTTCACATGGAAACAATTTAGGTGTAAAATGACACACTAAATTATGCTCTAATAAAGCTTAAGAAGAAATAAAAACCCTATTCAACATCCACATAGACATAAACAACCATGGTATCACCATTTCAGCCTTACAAGACCATATCATAAAGGGGGGTCAAAAGAAACTTATAGTTATTGAATTCTCTTCTTATACTAGTAAATAATCACTATGACATTTTGTTTCAAAACTCTATCATTTAAAATCAATATGGGGAAGTAATAAAAATGCCAGCAAGTAAGCTTTAGGACAAGATACAGGTGAAGGTTATAATTTAAAAAACTTGGCATAACAAGGTTCAAAGTTGCAATATTACTAGGTTAAATAATGAAAAAATAAAATTACATCATGATGGAAGGAAGATGAGCAAAAAGATGCTCTGTCAGTCCTTTTTAGATTGCAAAACCAGTCATCTAGAACACTACATGCATAGAGATAGGGTTTATAACATTACTATTCATAAGTTTTTGAACCGTCTTGAATAGCTCCACATCATTTGGTGATAAAATTACAAAAGTATCAGATGTGGAAGGTATGAAAACATGTTGATCACGGACACATGCTTTCTCATGTTTGACAAATTTGGCTAAAGCACTTAAGGGAAGGTTGTCCCACAATAAAGGCCCCACCCCTCAATCCCACGAGTGGAGGAACTCAAGCTAGAAAGGACTTTTAGGAATTGATTGCACAATTATGTTTGACTTTTATGAAAGCATATAAGATCAATAGACTAAAGTTATGATTTTCAATGTATCTAGGTGAAAACTTGGAAATTCAATCGATTATTCATTTAAATGATAATAAATTACAATCATATTAATTAAATTATTCCCTTGTTGATTCATAAACAAAATTTGAATAAAATAGGAATATATTTGTGTCCTTAAGGCAAACAATTTGAATTTAATTAGGGGTAACTTGAAGAAGAATAAAAAGGTTAACAACTTTTCTATGTTAGTGTCATCCATTTTTTATGACTAGATCATAGTATTATAAAGTAACTACCAAAATTTAGTGCAGACAAACTTTCCTAGTTGTCTATAAATGATATATAATAAAAACATAATTAATAGAAAGGCTATAGTTGGGCTACCAAGAGACCCCACAAGCTATTGGATCCTAGATTGATAATACATTGATCGTCTCCTACCTCATTATTGGTAAGTAAACCACACCCCAACCATCTCTCACACTCTATCTCCACTCACATGTTCACCCTTTGGAAACCCCATGAATCTTCCCCTTTCACTATTTTGAGCCTTTCCCCCTCAAATCTAAACTTGTCTGGCTCATTGTACAGAAAGTTTAGAACTATTTCTTTCTCCCACTCTGACTCTGGATATGAGAGCTTTTTGGAAACCCTAGTCAAGCTCATATCTATCATATATAATACGTCTACTAACTTCACTAGTTCTTACCCTTTCTATTCCCCTAGTTTTCCACCACTTCTCGAGGACCAAGAACCCCCTACATCTTATTCCTTCCTATAATAATTTAACCCTCCAAATTTACGACAATCTTATTGCACCAAATAATCTTTTTCAATTATAACTACTATGAAAAGGACGAAAAAGTACATGTTCTAATCGTACCCTTTAAGTAGAAAATGTTTGAGGATCAATGGATGATGTGAATAAGTTGATTGATTAAAGCATATCAAGTGTAAATAAATTGAAGGTCTCATGTATATATGGATATACATATACATATTGAAAAGCCCAATTTCAATTATAGAGTTTGTAACTAGGGTTAAGTCACAAAGACAAAATGACATGATATTTCACACAATTAGATATTTGGATTGAAGATGGAACAATAAGGGTAGAATTGGATAAGGCCACATCGACACATCCACACTCTAAAACAAAAAAATAAATCTATAATGGCAAAGACCCATGTACAAAATGGATGCTTCATTTGTCAACACTTGAGATCAAATTACTTTTATTTAATGGAACCCAATAAACATAAGAGTCTAACCTCAAAGCCATTCCAATAATCAATCTCAAAACACTCTAATATCAAACTCCACCTATGTTTTCATATTTTGTGCAAATGTAGCCAATCCCAAGCCCAGGTAAAGGAGGAGGGTTGGTGGTAGGTTGACAACCATCCATAAAAACTTTGTCACTCTTTCTATGACATGGATCCTTATGAAATTTTTGTTGGAGCATCCCTACCTAGCTGTAACGGCCCGGGCCCACTATCCAAGGCTCTAGTAGAGTTTCAAGAATGACGACTGTCCCCACAGACCACCACTAGCCTTAACTACGTGCTTTGTCCTCACTCACTCGCATTCCAGGATCAACTTCTCGACAGGTCACCCATCTCAGTACTACTCCAAGCTGAGCACACTTAACTATGGAGTTCTTAGTGATGGGCTTCCGAAAAAGGAGGTGCAGCTTGGTGATATGGGTAGTCCAATCATTCCTTTTAGGATCATGTTATCTGAGGCCTCAAATCTGGGATGTTACAATCTCCCCCACTTATGCTCTTGGCGTCCTCGTCAAGGCTCAACTATAAGGCCTCATAATCTCTTCCCCATTTCAGAGCAGACCCACAATGGCCCATGGACACGTAGCTCCTGATCACGGAATACCAGCGCAAGCGTGGCTACGTCAACCATGGAAAACCCTTTCCTACATGCCTAGACCGCACGGCTCAAGACTGGCATGCCATGTCCATGTGGACCCCACCTACTGGAGGGGTTATGGCTCTGATACCATTTGTAACGGTCCGAGCCCATTGCCCAAGGCTCTAGTAGAGTTTCAGGAATGATAATTATCCCCACAGACCACCACTAGCCTTAACTTCACGCTTTGTCCTCCCTTACGTGCATGCCCGGATCAACTTCACGACAGGTCACCCATCCCAGTAGTACTCCAAGCTGAGCACGCTTAACTATGGAGTTCTTAGTGATGGGCTCCCGGAAAAGGAGGTGCACCTTGGTGATATGGGTAGTCCAATCATTCCTTTTAATATCATGTTATCCGAGGCCTCAAATCCTGAGATGTTACACTAGCGATGCATTGCATCGGCACCTAGGTGTAGTGATAAATATGCAAGGGGTTTTGACACAACGACGCCCAGTTATGTTGAAGGACAAGTAAGGGTTTACACATCTTGGACGGGTGTGGGTAAAGAAGCTAGTCCCACTGCATCATCGCCCAGATGTAGTGAAAAATGTTTTAGGGTTTCCACATCTTGGACGGGTGTGGGTAAAGAAGCTAGTCCCATCGCATCATTGCCTAGATATAGTGAAAAATGTGCAAGGGCAGCATTTTCGATAAAGGCAGGCAAAGAAGCAAGTCCAAGAAAAAAAGATTAGAGTTGGATCTTGGAATATTGGCTCTTTGATAGGAAAATCTTTGGAGATAGTAGATACCATGATGGAAAAAAAGTCAATATAGCTTGCTTGCAGGAAACTAAGTGGACATGGGAACATTGTAGAGAGATTAGAGACACATGATACAAAATCTAGTATACATGCATTGATAAATATAGAAATGGTGTAGGCATTATTATTGATAAGATGTTGAAGGATGATGTTGTCAAGATTACTATAGGAAGGGTGATAGAATCGTAGCTATCAAGGTCATTCTTGGGGGAAAGATTTTTAACATTGTTAGCACTTATGCCCCCCAAGTTGACTTTAGTGAGGAGGCTAAGAAGGATTTTTGGGATAACATGAATGAATTGATGCAAGGAATATCAACAGAGGAGAAAATCATTATTGGGAGTGATTTAAATGTCCATGTGGGGAGTAGCAACAATGGATATGAGAGAGTTCATGGTGGTTTTGGATATGGCAGTAGAAATAGAGAAGGATATAGGATATTAGATTTTGCAGTTGTATATGATATGATTTTGGCAAACACCCATTTCAAGAAAAGAGAATCTCATAATATTACTTTCAAGAGTGGGCACAATTCTAGAGAAATTGATTACCTCCTTACAAGGTGGGAGGATCATAAAGTATGCAAGGACTGTAAAGTGATTCCTGGAAAAGAACTCACGACACAACATAGGTTGGTGGTTTTGGATATTAACACGAGGATCAATAAAGGCAAGCATAACAAAAATCAAGATAGTAGGATCAAGTGGTGGAATCTTAAAGGAGAAAAGAAATTGACCTTTTATGATAAACTCATCAAGGAGGGAACTTGAAACTTAGAGTCTGATGTCAACACTATGTGGCACAACATGAGCTCCTGCATGACAAAATTTGTCGGAGAGGTTTTTGGGGAATCTAAGGGTTGTGGGCCTCCACAAAAAGAGACTTGGTGGAATGATGAACTACAAAAGACTATTAAACTAAAAAGGGAGATCTATAGGAGCTTACCCAAATCCCGAGATGATGCAACATTTCAAAGATACAAGTAAGCAAAGAAAGAAGTAAAAAAGGTTGTTCAGGAGGCAATGTCTAGATACTTTGATGATATTTATAAGAAGCTGGACAGTAGAGAAGGGGAAAAAGATATATATAAAATGGCTCGTATAAGAGAAAGTAAAGCAAGAGACTTGAGTCAAGTAAAATGCATCAAGAATGAAGATGGTAGAGTGCTGGTAAAGGACGATGGTATCAAGAACCAATGGTGAAATTACTTCCATAAGCTTTTCAATGAAGATACTATAAATACTTTTAGAGACTCGTGTGATAGGGATATAAGAGATATCATTTACACACGGCAAGTTACATATTTTGAGGTCAAGAATGCCTTGAAAAAGATGAAAATGAGAAAGGCATGCAGACCATACATTATTCGGTTAATGTATGGAAGAGTATGGGGGTGGAAGGAGTTATGTGGTTAACAAATTTATTTAACAAGATCATGAAGACAAAGAACATGCTGGATTAGTGGAGATATAGTACTATAGTCCCCATCTACAAGAACAAAGGCAATGTTCTGAGCTTCACAAACTACAGAGGTATCAAGTTGATGAGTCACACAATGAAGCTTCGGGAGAGGATTATTGAGCATAGGCTAAGATCTATAACGTAGATATCAAACAACCAATTTGGTTTCATGCCTGGTAGATCAACAACAGATGTTATTATTCTGATAAGGAGGCTTATGGAGAAGTTTAGGGAAAGAAAAAGATATCCTCACATGGTTTTTATCGATTTGGAAAAGGCTTTTGATTGAGTACCCAGAGAAGTGTTGTGGATGGTTTTGAGGAAAAAGGGTGTGCCAATCCAATACATTGACTTGATTAAATACATATATGGTAGCTCTACTGCAAGTGTGAAGACTCTTGGAGGAGAGACACCGATATTTCCCATCATAGTTGGGGTACACTAAGGATCCACACTCAACCCATATTTGTTTGTCCTTGTTATGGATGAGTTGACAAAGAATGTTCAGGATGATGTTCCTTGGTGTATGTTATTTGCTGATGATATTGTATTGATTGACAAAACTAAAGATGGTTTGAATGATAAAGTTGAACTTTGGAGAAAGGCACTGGAATCAAATGGATTGATCATTAGTAGGAGAAAAACTGAGTATATGTATTGCAATTTCAGCCAATCTTGTAGTGTGAATGGTGGAGCCAAGTTGGATGGAGTAGCTATACCAAAATGTGATAAATTTTGTTACTTGGGCTCTATCATTTAAATAGATGGGGATGTCTAAAATGACATTTGTCATAGGATCACTGTAGGATGGTTGAAATGGAGGAGTGCAACTGGAGTTTATGTGATCAGAAGATCCCTCTCAAACTAAAAAGCAAGTTTTATAAAACTACTATACAACCAACCATGCTCTATGGGAGTGAATGTTGGGCGGTGAAGAAACAAGGACTCAACAAGATGAATGTGGCTGAAATGCATATGTTGAGATGGATGTGTGGGAATACAAGAAAAGATCGCTTGAAAAATGACTATACCAAGAATAAAGTGGGGGTGGCGAGCATTGGGGACAAATTGTGTGAGGACCGACTCAGATGGTATGGACATGTGCAACCCAGACCGACTAATGTACCTATACAAAGCAATACTATTGAGGCAAGCACAATTAATAGAAGAAGAGGAAGGCCTAAATTAACATGGGAAGAGCTTATACAGAGAGATTTTGAATCTCTACATCGCAACTAGAATATGACCCATGATAGAGTTGAATGGAAAAGAAGGATTCATGCAGTCGACCCCAACATAGTTGGGATTGAGGCTTAGTTGATGATGATGATGATGATGATGATGATGATGATGATGATGAAGAAGAAGAAGAAGAAGAAGAAGAAGAAAACACTCAAATATATCAATTAGTCATATTCAAAATGATATGTAAATTGTGGGTGTCTATGAAGACTAGGAATATTACCCCTTTGCAGAAGTTGTCAATAAAAAATATATTAAATTTAATAATCAAAATAAAAAAGTCAATCACATCCTTACTATTAAGTCATTTGGGACAATAAATCATGAATTATGGTAAATCAAGTGATGCCTTGAGTTAGGTGTTCAATAATAGTTAAATTAGCCATGTAAATACCTCATAAAGTCTCACAATACGTTTGACCAAGTTTTGACTATGTTTGATGTATAATTATCCCATTTATGCCTCATAAAGTCTCACAATACATTTGAACTAAATGTTAAACTTTGTTGTTGTATTTAGAATGGGGATTGGATTATCCCATGCTTTAGAGGCTTTAGGAAGCTACTTGAATCTCTTTAGAAGTTTCCTAAACCTACTGGTCGCACAGATTCCTTGTTCATAGAGAATTCAACTTCTTTTAAACTCATGGATACTTGGAACCTTGTTAGGACTAAGAACCTAACCATTGTCTGGGGTGATTGGGTCTAGAAGGGTAAAACTCCAAGAAGATGTTCATGGTTCCTGGAAATTTTTCTTTAATAAGTTACTGATGTTTTACCTAGAGAGAGTGGGTTATAGTATGGTTTTAAGATGCATTCTTTGCAAAAGAAATTCTGAGGATTTGGAGCACAACTTCTTCTCTTGTGAATTCAATTCTCTTATTTGGAACATGTTTTCTAGCTGTTTTTGGTCCCTACCTGAGTACCAAGGAAGATTTGTTGAAGATTATAGGGGAAGCTAAAGTTTTTGCTATTTTTGTACTATACTATATTTGGCTTGAGAGAAACAATTGGACCTTCCACAATTTTGAAAGAGGCATTGATTCTATATGGGAGTCATGTCTGAGAATCACTCATAGTCTGTACATATAGTCTTCTTTTTTTCTTTTGTAGAAATTTCTAGTTCTTTTTGTTGCTAGTGATCTTCCTTAGATCACTTGCTTTTGTACTTACTCTTTTTATGGTAATGGAAAGGGAAACACACTAGGTTCATCAAAAAAAGTTGAGGAGAAAGTTATAGGAATTAAAGATTACCAATCAAATCCATTTTTTTATTATAGCATGATAAAGGTAATAAGAGAGTTACTCTAAGAATTCATGTCAATTAGATTATATCATCTCATTGATCTAGACAATTTGTTCAAGTTTGGTGTCCTTGATTAAAGAGAAAAATAAACTTTGTCAAAGTCATTAATAGTCATCAACATTTAATTGGTGGAAGAACACGGGGTTGTACAAAAGTACCACTACATTAGTTAAATAGTCTAATAAAATCAACATGCTAAAAGAACTATGGCAAGTATAAGTGTCAAATGATAGAAACATGACAGTGGGGTACAAGACCCAAGAAATAAATTAAAAAAAACAAATATTGAGGCAAATATAGCAAAAGAATTATCCAAAAAGAGATTAAGGTTTAATAAATACCTCATTAGGGAAATTAGGTTAGGGTTACAAATATTCTCAACTAAGGTGTAAGCATGCACATACCTCTCATACTGATATCAATTATTTATTTTCACCACTTTAGATGATCCAAGGTCAACTTTTCCTATTTTCAATGTATAATCATGTATTAGGGTATGTCATGTACATTAATGTAAAGAAAACCCTAGTTTTGGACTTTCTCAACAAAACACCAATATAGACTCTGTAATAATCACCATTGATCTTATTAAGTTATCCTAATTAAGAAAACATATAATTTTGTCAATTTTTTGGAGTTATGATGATTAAAGTGTATTTTTGGTGAATTTTATGTATTAAAAACATTTTCTAGAAAACGCCTTCGATAAAACTCAAAAATAAACCTAGAAAGTATTTTTATTAGAAAGATCACATTTTTTTATTCCAAAACATATTTTTACTTAATTTTTGGACAAGTGGATCAAAAGATACGATTCTTGTAAAAGTGACCAATCAAAATATTCCAAAAAGTCCTTGTCAGTAAATAAAATCCGATCAGCGGTCAAATTGCAAAGTTGGTCCAATTAAAATTGGACAACTCAGCTAGGACACTGCCAACACCATGAAAAATACATAGTCATAAAAGAGAATAAGTAGAGGATGAAATCACCAAACGCCCATGACTAGTGTAACAAAATCAAAATCAAAATAGGGACTGTATCGTAAAATCGGAGGCATTCATCTCCTTCACTGAACAAACCCAATGAAACTGTGAGAAGCATAGAGATTTCACAAGCTCTACAACAAGGGATAAACAACAAGATATACACCCTAAAACACACATGAAACATGAGCAATGAATCTGTCAGACTTAGAGGAACACCAAGATCTCAAGAAGTAGGATCCTTGGTCCACATGCCTTCAATCTTAGGCTCTCCTCCATGACAGCAGAAGAGGCAAGGACCTAAGTGAGCAAAAACAAAGGAATCTAGGTGAAGCCATGTATTGGGAGATTCATCACATCATTAAAAACTCACGCACATCACGCTTCAGAGAAAATACCCAACTCAACACACAGGCACCACCGAGGTTGGAAAACTGGGAAACATAAATTGAAAAGAGGGAAATCGAATATACCTCAAATTAAGTTGATCCAACACTGGTAAACCCTTTGTGGGATCACCTCAAAGTGTCTTGGGTGTCTGAATTCATGCCAAGAGGTCACCACATTATCGTTAGAGTCAAGGTGTGCGCCTTAGAAAGTCTCAGTATGACAAATATGCTCGGGGCCATGTGAGACCAATCCAACGGTGAGAAACAAACATGGGTTGTTGGGAGGACATGAGGAAGGTTTCCCCAGGGGTTTGATGCCCTTGGATGGCTAGGAGAGGCAAAGAAGAGGAGAAACAGGGGACGAATAGAGAAGTAGAGAGGCCGGGGTCCCCAAACATATATAGGTGATGAAACCCTAGAAACCTTGCATCAGATTGAGTGCAAAGATGCAATGAACCACAGGGAAAAGAAATTGGAAAAAAAGGTGGGGAGTTGAGGGAGAAATCAGAGAAAGAAAATCTCCAGAAATGGTTTCCCAGTTCTCATGGGAAGCAGTGGGAATGGAGGTAGGGGACAAGGCCCGGACCATCAGATGCAGAATGGACGGGTGAGGAAAATCACGCACATTATAATAAAAATGACTTACGTGACATATAGTGCTTACCAAAATAGAAATCGAATAAAGTGTGGATGCATATATGTTTATTTTTCTCTCTCCTCCAAAGAGAGTGCAAACAAACTCTGTTTTCAATGAAATTTGGCATTTAGCCTAATTTGGATGTGTAGAATCCAATTACGCATTAGTTTAAAGATTTGAAGATTCTAAATATTTTATTTAATTATTTTACATTAAATTGTATTTTCTCTTCCTCTTTTGATAAGATTAAAGAATGATCTAGAATGAATTCCTTTTATTAATATATCACACAAGTGGTGAAATTGCATATTAGACTCTGATTAAATCATTCACTGAGGTATTTGTGCATAAACCCATTTGTTGGCATAAATAGTGAATAAATGTTCACCAAACCACTATTTATTCCAAAAATTAAACATCAAGGCAAAAAAGGATAGCAAAGACAGAAAAATCTTGGAAAAATATCAAAAGAGAATATATCTAAGATTTTAGTTCGTTACAGTCACATAAACTGACCCCTTGACCCGCCACACAACTCTAAGTGATTGGATCAAAGACCCACAACCCAGAGGTTGTCTTCAATCTATCTCCAAGAATGGAAAGAGGGCCAATCAAATCTCTCTCCTTGGTCACCTAACCTTATCTCTCACTTAATTCACCCCCACCTCATGGAACCCCACCATCATCTTCCTCTCACCAATCCAACCTCAGTCATGGATCTCCATTGTAGATGTTTATTGGGTGCTTTCACCCCTCACCACCAAGGGAGAGGCAGTCGTGGACACTGCCTCTCACCCATGTGCACATGTGTGTGAGTAACCCTAACATAACCCATGTTTTCCTATAAAGCCACCTTATTTATCTTGCATCACACCACACAATCATGTATACCATTTTTCCATTGCCATGAAGGTTAAAATCTCTTCCCTTTTTCTCTTCATCATCTCACAGTAATGTTATGGCTCCACTACAACTGTTGATTGGGTGCCTTTTCTCCTCACCACCTCAACCCCATTGTTAACTTCATCCACATTTGAGAGGCCACACTAGAATCAGTCAGAAAGCATGGATCCTCCTTGTACCCTTTGTCCCCCAATTCCTTTCTTCTATGGTGGTAGAGCAGAAGTGGCTTGCATATATCCTGACGGACATGATGGGTGAGGGAGACACACATGGACCACCATGTTATTGCTAGTCTATGATGGACCCTAATCCAAAGACCCACATTACCCTGACATTTCCCCTATCACACACTCTCTTTTAAGTTGTAAAGAGAAATGCTAGCCCATCATATCTTGCTTGTTCACCATTGCCCCACATCTTACAACCCTAGATTCTTCGAGACAAGGTAAGCCTTGTTAAGTGCCTAATATTTGTTAAAACAATCGAACTAAGACAAACTCTATATGATTTTTTATCATAAAAATGTGGGGTATACAATGAAATTGGTTTTAGAGCTAGATCATCTTATCTTTCTTCATATCTCAAAATGCAATCTTTTTCCTATGTGAAATATAGAGTTATGATCAAGATCTATGTATATGACCCCATATCCAATAATATCAAAAATCATAACACCTTGTATCATCCTTTGAATTTTTATAAAGCATGTAACCTAGGTTAATTACCTAATATGAAAATTAGGTGCCAAATCCTAATTTGGAGAACTTAATAATAATAATAATATGCCCCTAGACTTTGGATCTTATAATGAAATTAAATATAGTACATGTATGACTAACTATAAGGTAAATAATGGAATCCTTTATGATAATATATTTCCCCTACTATAAATAATAAAACTAGTATAATAAGGTGAATGAAGAGATTTATGATTCTAAATGATGACTACGTTTTCATGAAGGTGAACCCTTAATGTAAATCCTAAACCTAGATCAAACAAATCTAATATCCTTGATTAATCTCAAAATAGTAACTAAGAATTTTTTAGAAGATATTAACACCCTGGTGTTGATAATTGATTTCAAATTGAATCTTGCTAGAACATATGTCTTGAGTTGATTGGATCCCATCCACTCCCTAAATAAGGTATGCAGGTTGATTACGAGTAGTCATTCTTAAATGTGCTTTCTTTAGAGGACACCTAGAGTGTTGGTAAGGTATTCCCATAGAGACAATCATATGATGATTGACATGGCATAGTTACCTAAAAGGATTTGATTAATAATAACATATATGAAGGCAAGCTTCCAATTCATCTGTTTCACTTTGTTATGAGATAATGAGGACATAGAGTGAGTGTCTAAAGAATTATATTACTCAAGACGTATGTTGTCAAGTTCCTACCCTTGTGATGAGATCATACAGATGTTAAGAGTACATATACATATTCTCATTATGTCCACGATTGGATGTTATTGTGGAAAGTTGATAGACAACAATAACACATCAAATCAGAGTGTGAGTTGGTTGATGACTAAATCTCATTAGTCATGATATGGAAATATGAAACCAAGCACACATATACATGTTAGAGAACAATGTATCAGAAAGACCCACCGTGAGAGTGCAACATTGTTTTGTGGTCACAATCATCTCTCATAGTGAAGGTGGTGATTGTGATTCTTACACCTGAAATCACTACACTCATCACATGTCATTGGGTACGCTTTGACATCATCAAATGCAGTCCTAAAAGATGGGTTGTTATAACGGTGATAATTGGGTGACTTTGACACATGGGGATAGACTATGAGTGATAGATATGGGATTTGCACCTCCTACTGGAGTATGATATCATGTCCACTTGATTAGCGAGCCTAAGAAATGCATGCGCATGTACATGTGAATCAATATATGATATTGATGTCACATTCACTCATATAGTCTGCTCTTAGCTCAAGAAACATAGATTGAATGTTGAGAGGATGACCAATATGCCTCAAGTTCATCCTGGATATCAGAGACAAAGGAATTATACAATCACTGCAACACCTTACACAGATTGTAGTTTGAAGTTGTTCTCCAACTTTCTATTTCACTTGGGTAGCACTGATGTGTGACTAGGCGTCACTCCTTGCTTGTGATGTCATAAGCTAGTTATGTACATTCACTACCAATGTGACATGGGACCTATAGGTTCACACACATAGGAACTCGTCTAGAGGAGGATATTGATTTTGAACAACAATTGTATTGATTACTGAAGTGTTTAGGTATTCAATTCATGCAACTAATTCCTTGATTGGCTGACCATGTCTGCCAAACAACCATCTCACTGAATGATACAACTATTTGGGTAGCCAGGTGGGCATCTCAAGTAGTTGAGATGGCCATTTGGGGGTCAGGATGACCAAAGATCGATTTGGCTTAGTTCTGACCTTTGATCCGATTGGTTCAATGTGATTGAACCGACTGGATCGACTCAACTCACCTGACGGTCATCTAGGTGAGTAAGATGAGTGTCTTGCTTGGGTTAGATGACCATGTTGGGTCGAATGAATGTTCAAGATATTTCTTGAATAGTTTTGATCATTCTTTACCTGAGGAACAAGGAAATTAATATGAGATATTAATTGAATTCAAAATAGCCAAATTCATTTGGAATTGGGAACTGCCAAACGACCATTTGGCAGTGTGAGATGATCGTCTCATGCACCAATGATCGTATGGGTGTGCAAAATGACCATTTCGACTATTACAGGTTGTGAAAATTCAAGATCTTCTAGTTCTTTCCACTCTTGCACCTTTATCCCATATTGAATAGCAATTGAGAACGTTGACCCTGGCCTCTGTTATATATAGAGGGGTACTAGGGGGCTTCCCATAGTACAACACAACACAACATAGACAAATGAGAATTAGTTCCTCTAACTATTGTCCTCTATGGCTGTGTTAACCAAGAGAGCCCGGGCAAGTCCTACCTGGAAAGGAGGAATAGCCAATGAGAGGGAACAACTGAGAAGTTGTCATTGTGAGAGAGCAGGTTGGTGACTAGTACACCAATGGGGAGGACAACTCCTTCCTATCCATTCTTGGTGAATGATAGAATGGATTATGATATTTTGCATATGAAGATGGAAATCAGATTCCTTAAGCAAATACATTAGGGGATGTGTATGTGACACAACCTAAAAGGTTTCATAACTTCATGAATGCAAATTAAGTCTATAAACTACAAAGTTTAATCTGGGATTGAAACAAGTACCTCAAATATGGGATCTTATGACTTGAAAAGATAGTCAAAGAGCTTGACTTAAGTCAAGACAAAAGAGAAAATATGTGTTTATAAAAGATTTGTTGGGAGCATATATGAATATTCCACATGTAATTAGGAATAGCATCTCAATATCGTGAATATTGAGAATTGGCATGAAAATTCCTTCAACAATGAAGGAAAAGATGAAACATCTTATGAGATAATGATCAAGATCTATGAGATACTTCTTGAATGTTTTACAATGGAATTTTGATCACATACAATAGCAATGTGTTGAAAGAGTTTAACACAGAAAGATTTGATGAGAGAGAATCCGAATTGGTCTCTCATGAACCTTACATTTTGATTCTTGTGAATCATGAAAATATCATAAATTAGATTTCATGGGCCAACCCAACAATGGATCTATCATTTAAGCTATAAATGTACTTATCCCATGTAATCTTGCATATATTGGACATGACAAGATGATGAGCAAATTCCAATAAGGGTTATTAGAAAGTCATTAGAGACATCCATTAGTACTTGAGAAGTGACTAAGGATAGATTGCTAGTCAATGATGATAGCAATAAAAGGGAAGATTTGGATGTAAAGGGTTACATCCATACAAGCTTCCATAAATGACAAAAATGATAGCAAATTAAAGTATGTTTTGATTCAAAAGAATAAGTGATGATTTATTGGAAAGGTTCCAAACTAATAGCCATTAATGCTAATATACAATAGAATTTGGGTATACTTGTGAACACAGAGTGATACTATATGGATCTAAAAGTTCATATGATGAATTTATAGATGTTCTAACCATTGATGACTCAGTAGAGATGATGTGAAAACAATGGAGCTAATTGTTAGGCAAGGAATATCAGATACCATATTACAATGGTTTCATCTCAGAGCGAAGAGATAAGAAACATGCAATATACTGACTATAAGAAAAGTGTTGCTGACCCGCTAAATCAGCACTAGCACAGCAGAAACATGTTGGACATGTTTAGATTTCTAAGGATAAGATCCTTTGGTGATTGGATCTAAGTGCAAGTGGGAGTCTGATGGTAAGGTATGCCCATATAGCCAATAATATTATGATTGACATGGCATAATTACCTAAAAGGATTTGATTAATAATAACATATATGAAGGCAAGCTTCCAATTCATTTGTTTCACTCAATTATGAGATAATGAGGATACAGAGTGAATGTATAGAGAATTATATTACTCAATGACACATGTTTTCAAGTTCCTACCCTTGTGATGAGATCTTACGGATGTTAAAAGTACATATACATATTCTCATTATGCCTAATGATCGGTTATTATTGTGGAAGGTTGATAGATAACAATAACACATAAGATTAGAGTGTGAGTTGGTTGATGACTAACTCTCATTAGTCATGATATAAGGGATTCATATCACCTTCAACTACTTGAACTGACTTGAAACTTTTTCTAACCAAATTGTCCTTTTTATATTTTCCATGTAGGTTTTTGCAACAAGACCCCATTGCACCCTTTAGGTGTTACCCTTTAAGGTGGCACTATCAAGGTCATACCTTGTTAGCTTACATGGATCCCATATTACTCAGAAATAGCTTCTAGTTGACTAGTTGGATCATCATGTATGGCCAACCCATCTGAATTGTTGGATTCACAATCCTCCAATCTTAGATGTGTTCTACTAGAATATTTTGTTCTGCATTACATGATGAACCTGAGATTGCACAACAACTTGTGATTCTCATTTTTCTCATAGTACCCTTGTTGTTGACCTCAAACATTTTGAGTTCTACTTTAGCTCTCACTGATTCTTTAGGAATACAATTATCCTATAACAAATTGATTTTAGTTATTGGGTTGGGACTAATAGTAATATTCAATAGTCATGGCTTTGGATAAACTTCTTCAAGAAACTACTTATCAAGGTACATTTCAATCCTTTAGACATATTGGGACATTCCCAAATCATATAATATATGATGTCTTACAAATCATTTTTGTGGTATATTATTTCGTGATAGGTATGTATTTGTGAGGATATAGGAATATTAGATTAATTGACAATAATATCATGACTCATCATGGTATAATTCTTTCATTCTGACACATCATCGTGTTCATATGGATTGTCTTTTGATAAATTATCACAGTTCATTCCTGAAGGTACCCAAGGTATAGATATAAAGTATTTCAACATTTGTTCATATCAAAGTATCTTAATACTTTCATCAATGATATACTTCATTTACAATCTCCTTGAACATTTTGAAGAGATTAATGCTTTCATTTCATTTGGTACGTATCATCATATTACCAGTAAATCAAAATGAAGTATTAGTTTTTTGTCTATAGCATTCATTCCATAAGATCTGCATGCATCATATGTATGAGGTCTAATGGAATATTTATCCTCCCACTGCATCTAGTAAAGAATGCCATGTCATATTGTGTATAAGTAAGACTTTACTTATTTCCTTAGGTTCACCAACTGATGGAATCTAGATCAACATCAAAATTTAATCTAGGTATGAATTTCTTATGTGTACATACAGTATGACTTATGCTAAGGATAGTATTGAGTTATCAATTATAATCCATTTGGTATGAACATTATAAGCATTCATATTTGGATCATTTCATATAAATATCGCAAGATGTTTTTGGGGCAATGCCATACAAGATTATATCTTTTAAAACAGTAATCTCATACTTTATTGATGTATCATCCTTTTCATATAAAATGCTCCAAAGTAAATTGTGTATTATGGCATTATGAAATAGAAGTTCTTGTAACTCTATTACATTCCCATTGGGCTAAGATAAATTTAAATGTATACTCAAGCTTCCATAACATTTTCTCCACCTTGTCCATCTTTGTCCTTCTATAAAGGCTTTTACTTCTTGTCAGATCCTGTGTATCAGTATGTCAGATCTCTTATTTGGTATCACATACCAAAATTTAATAAGTATTATGTTGTTTATACCTGAAGTGGAGGCCTCAATGCCATCCTTCTTCTTCTTTAACTCCTCTAACTAGAGTGGGCAATTTCTCTTCCAATGTCCAGGCTGGTGACAATGGTGGCAATCGCCTCTTTGTTTCTGTATTCCACCTTTTGCCTTGAGATATGAAGACTTGGGCTTCTGCCTAGCTTTAGAACTCTTGTTAGGTTTGCCTTTTCCTATAGACTTGCCCTTTGTCTTGTTGATCATCATCATAGACTTGGTCTTGTCTTTCTTCCTTTATGTCTCAGATGTCCTCAACATGCCCAACAACTCTATCAATGGCTTGTCAAAGTCGTTCATGTTGTAGTTCATGACAAACTGACGATCAAAGACCACATAATTCCAATATTATATATAATTCACACACATCAACCTAAAAGCAATTTTGATGGTGGATGTATAGCGTGGTTATGGCCAATTGCCTTTATCTGTGTTTGGTTGGATGGTTTGGTTCCTATTTATCTCGGTATGTGTACCGAGCCTCTACCCAATGTACAGTTAATGCTTTCCTATCTATGCTCCCCTCAAATGTAACTCGAGGTTTCTCTTATTTAATGCAATAAAGTAGAAATAGGATAGTTTCTTTTCATGCAACAATGTTGAGGATGTTCATCACCGGTTGAGACAACAAGTTCATGAGATGAGCCGACTGTATGTAGGATCATGGAGGATAGAGGATGATGGAACCAGATGACCACCTGGTCGGCCCAACTGACAGTCTAGAAGGAGTTTAGACATCGGTTGGATAGGATGCCAGCTGACCATCCCTGGAGGCCCAACTAGTCAAGAGGCGAGATGACTGGTTTAATGATGGAACTGATCTACCTAGATTGGCAAGCTAGGTCTACACCAATAGCAAGTTCATGCATGTGATGTGCTGATTGACCTAGGTGGTAGTAATTCCTTGTGGCTCCAAGGAATTTCAAGTAGATGTGGCCATAACCATTGCTTTTTGCTTTAATATTGCATGTTTACGTTGTGCAATATAGCATGTATAAGATACATACTATATATGTAGTGATTGGATATAATATATGTATATATATATGATATATATAAAAACTCTCAATCAACATATTAAGTTTAAGATGCTTTATAATAGCAATACACATGAAAAAATTGTTTGACCAAGCGTAGGTTATGCCAAAGCGTGGTGTGTCGTCTACTTTGTGGAAGTGTGATGGTAGTAATGTAGGTACCGGCCAAGTGGGGTGCATTATATTGGCTATTGGGTCGGGATTAACTGGTGATTCTTAGAGAGTTTGAGCTTAAAAGCATGCATATGATTATGCCAAAGAGTTGTGCATGTCATCTATCCTAGAATTGGATATGATATAATTGGCATGATTGCCTACCTTAATGATTGATTATGGACACTGGTGTAGGCCAGGTAATAATTGAATCATTTTGGATCTTGACTCATTAGAAAATTATTCAATGCAATTTTCCAGATTGATACTTGAGGGTCATCAATTTGAACAAAATAATGAGAATGATAATTAATTAAATACCTAATTATTATCACCCAAATTTTAATCAAATAAAAAAATTGAGTTTTTGACAAAATTCTAAATTCTTTTGTAGAACCAAATGGCAACAAAAACGATCACTTTTCTCTTTGAACGGTCCTTGAGAAGGACAAACTTTTTGGGAACAACTTCCGCAACTAGTTTAGAGCGCTGAGGATTGTTCTCATGTAGGAGCGCAAGCTCTATGTCTTGGAAACACCAGAACCAGAGGAACATGCTCTAAATGCTCCAAGGGCTGACAAGGATGGTTATAAGAAGCATACTTAAGACGTCGTGGATGTCAAGTGTCTGATACTTTGTTCAATGAACCATGAGTTGTAGAGTAGGATGAGAACATGGGTGTCATTGATATGGTCATGCATATCAAGAACATGTATCATGATCAGGCAAGACAAGAGAGGTATTAATGCTCCAAGGCATTGTTCAACTGTAGCATGACAAAAGGAGATCCAATAGGTCCTCATGTACTCAAGCTGATTTATGCAATAAATAAATGGTAAAACCAAAATCTGATCATATCGATTATCCCAAAACATAGTAATTTGACATGGCTCTGATACCACTATTAAAAATACGGGCATAGAGTATAGTAGTGGAAAAAAATTATCTATTTGTATTCCCCAATACAGCAAGATCACATCAACTACTATTGAATAGGAAGGATGGTTTTAGTGAGTTATACATGGTCTTGGAGCAAGTCCAGTGATAAAACCCGCTTCTTTGCAACTACTGAGAAGTTGCTCTTGGATGTTAGTTGTGCAGTGCCTGGTCTTCACCATAAGTTATGTTAGTCATCTTTTAAAGACTAGATCTGACCTAGCCTCTAGGTTAGAACCTAAATGTCTTAGAACTAGGTCTAGACTGGTTCTTGTTGTATAAAAGTACTGAGGTGTCATTCTTTCCTTATAATGTGGCAGTATGGGACATCACATTATTTGGAGAGGATGGGTATCACATGAAGAGAGCCATTGACATATGAACTAGACATGTGTCTGAGGAGCTACACTAGTATACATTTTGTTCTCACCATTTTTACTAGTTGACAAGTCACTAGACTCTCTACTATGTGTGGGACACTCAGTTTGCTGATTTGGTTTTGTTGGCAAAATTGGACATTAGTATAATCCCTTTGTTTTGATGATGAAAAACATTTCATTCTTGTCGATCTAACGTGCTACTTGAGTGTTGCAGGAATAAGGTGGACGACAAAGATTTGGGAAATCTATATGCTTGAATTTTTGTAATTTCATGAAATGTAATCAATTGTGAAAACTTGTACAAATATATAATGTACAAGTACTTAGACATCATGTAAATCAAGTGTTAGATCTTCCCTAGCTAATCACCACACTTAGATAGGTCATCCCCTTCAATAGTGTCACATATACACACTCATACGTACACTTAGCACTTTATTTGAAACATTGAAACAGGGTCAATCTCAGTCACCAAAAATATCTCGACCGAGACACTCTCGGTCGACAAACTCCTCGACCGAGAAAGACCCAAGTAGCCGTTAGACACAACTGACAAGGTAGTTGGCAGTTGGAGATGAACGTTGCATACACTTACTCCAGAGAGTCTGTCGGTCGACAAACCCTCGACCGAGTAGGACTCTCGGTCGACAAATCTTCGACCGAGATGTGTTCTGACAGCAACTTTTAGAATTAATTAACTAGTCATTGCTAAAGCAACTAAAGTATACCTAATGGCTAGTTAAGCACTTAGAACCCCCTAGAAAGTGTCTAGAACGTCCTTAAGCACTTGTAAGTCATTCCTATAAATAGGACATGCCTTAGGACACCTAAACTCACCAATATACACTTGTGATACACTTGAGCTTACACTTTCAATTGTCAATCTGTTTTGAGAAATTGAGCAACACTTGCATTGGTTATTCTTCACCTTGCTCCAATTTCGTGTCCTATAGGCTAGCATATCCTATCCACAACACTTACACTTCTATATACATTGGTTAGGAGATCAAACCGCTTGATATAGGAAATCAAGCCTTGAGCTGCAAAGTGGTATTGTAATTTCTATTTTTCCTTCATGTTCCTTTTATCTCTTGTATTCTCCTTGCTACTCCTAGTGTTGGAGGCTGCGGATTGGAGAAGGTTCTTCTCAGTTGAGAAGGTGGACTTTATACTACTTCAAGAAGGTTGTTGCAACGGGAAGCTACTTCAAGAGGAAGGTTACTTCAAGGGGGAGCTTGAAGTTACTTCAAGAAGGCTGCTTCAAGGTTGGTGCAACTACTTCTAGGTGAAGGCTGTTTGAAGGGTTTGGTGAAAAAATTGTAATTTTATGTAAAGTCCTTGCGAGGTAATAAAATTTGATTCTTTCAAAATCTCGGTTGGGTAAGCAACCGGGTAGTGGATTGACTGCCTTAGTATTTGCTAAGGTTGGAACCACTCTAAATCCTTGTCCCCTTGTCCAATATTTTTGTGGTTGGTTGTTTGAGTTAAATTATATTAAAATTATCATAAAACTCTATTCACCCCCCTTTAGTGGTTTTTCAATTGGTATCAGAGCAGGCTTCAAGGAACTCTAACCAAGTCTTGAAGAATGGGTGACGGGTTGCTCAACAACCTCAACCTTGAAGGAACACTTGTAGCTAGGCCTCCTGCATTTGATGGTACTAACTACACCTACTGGAAGAGGAGGATGCAATTTTACTTCCAAGGGATTAGTTGGGATTTATGGAGGATGGTGTCAACTCCCTACGAACTTCCTCAAGCGGAATATGCAGCTTGGGACATTAATACGGTAAAGTCTGCCCAAATGAATGCAAAGGCTGTAAGTATACTTTATTGTTCAATTTCAGTTGGAGAATTTAATAGAATATCAAATTGTGAAACGTCTTATGAAATATGGCATAGACTTTCTATAACATATGAAGGAATCGTTCAAGTTAAAAATTCTAAAATTGGAATGCTTAAACAGAAATTTGAACAATTTCGTATGGATCAAAATGAATCTATTAGTGAAATGTATGCAAAAATTTCTTCTATTGTAAATGGTTTGAATGCCTTAGGCAAAGTAATTAGTGAAGAAGACCAGGTGTCAAAGATCCTTAGATCTTTTCCTCCCAAGTACAAGCCCAAAGTGACGGCCATTGAAGAAGCAAATGACCTCACCGACTAAGGATGGAATAACGCATTGGCAACCTAGAAGCTCATGAGGCAACTTTGGAAGAGGAAGAAAGAAGAGAATGCGAACTTCAACAAGGGAGAAAGAAGGACATTGCATTCAAAGCATCAACCAAGAACAATCATGATACAAGTGAAGATGATAGTGAAGAATAAACTCTCATTGTAAATGGTAAGCGGTATAAAAGTTTTAAAACTAATAAAACTTCTAGTGTTTCTTCTTCCAGGTGCTTTGAATGTGGCAAGAAGGGACACATGAAAGGTGATTGTCCAAAACTCAAGAAAGGGAAGAAATCATCTCACAAAAAGAAACAAAGAGCATATAAAGCTACATGGGATGATTCAAGTGATGAGAGTAATGATGAAAAAGAAGAAGTAGAATGCCTTATTGCTACAACAAATGAAGAAGAAGAAGAAGAAGAAGAGGTAAGTCTTTTTGATCTGCCAAAAGAAGATCTAATTACTAGTCTTCAAGATACCCATGAGAAGTATATTGAGTGCAAGAAGAAATTTAAGAAATCAAATAAAGTAAAATATGAGTTAAATGTTAAACTTCTTGCTCTCACATCTGAAAATGAAAATCTCAAAATGACTATTGAAGATTTTGATATTAAGTTAAAATCTGTAGAAGCAAATTGAAATCTTCTTTCCTTAGAAAAGTTAAACTTACAAACTCAAGTAAATGATCTTCAAAGACAATCTATTTTGTGTTCACATTTAGATTATGACAATGTTGTAAAGGAAATAAACTCTTTATTATCTGATTTAGATCAAGCAAAGAAAGATATAAACAAGAAGATGGATGATATTGCTAAGATACAAAGAAAAATAAATGAGTTAAGAGGAAATGACATCCTTGAGAATATTCTGAAAATTTCCTCTAGTTACAATGGAAGAAGAGGATTAGGATATTATCCAAAGAGAAATCAACCCAAAAGAGCTAAAGCATCCAAGACTAAGACTATGTTTGTACCTAAGAACACAATTCCTAGAAAGAGAAATGAAGTTGACTCTATTAGTTGTCATTATTGCTTGCGCCTTGGACACTACTCTTTTTCATGCCCATACAAGAAAAGGAATGATGATCTAGCTTGGGTTCCTAAAACTTAGAAACTTAAAATTGACTAGTTGAGATTTGACCTAAACTGATTCTTGATATACAAATGTCATATCTCAACACAATCGAGCTCTAACTTTCATAATTTTTTTTACTTGAAAGCAGTTACTGAAACCAGTTCTGAAATAATACAGAACCTTTCTCGGTCGAGTAACTGTTGACCGAGAGAACTGTCGGTCGAGAAATCATCGACCGAGAAGGTTACTGATTTCCAGTCTGCAATAAATCTGCTGAATATGATTAATTGCTATCAATTTGTTATTAATGACTGATTTTACATACAAAACAAGAATAAATTTTGAAGACCATATTTGAAAACTTATAAACCTAAATGAGATTATTTTGGTTTATCCTCTAAATGGTTTAAAACTGAAAATCATGATTAATTTAATCAAAAGAAATGACTGTTTTATCATTATTCACATGGTCTTTCCTAAAGTATTTCTTGGTGTATCCATATAGGAACCAAGTGTATTGATATTTAGTCTAAATAATCAAAATCATTGTATTTCTTGGTGCATCCATATAGGAACCATGTGTATTGCTCTATCAAAATCATTGTGCCAAGCTCATGATGTTTCATTGGTTTGTTTAATATAATCTTTAATCCCTATATACAAACCATGAATGGATAATATTCTTGATCATCGTCATTTAGCTTATATGAAGATTCTATTTTGCATAAACAGTAAAATTTCATGGCATAAATGCATTTTAAATTTGAAAATCTGTAGAAATTGCCTCTTTGTTGAAATCAAGTTTGACCAAGGGGCTCTATGGTCGTAGTCAAGGTCGACCTAAAATAAGCTTGACACAATGCTTATTTGTACATCATTTTTAATGCACTTCATCTTAGTATCTTGATTCAAAATAAGATTATTGAAAACATAATTTTAGTGCACAATGTTTAATAAAAGGTCAATTTATTATGATCAAATGATTGTGACCTTAGAACCCTTAAATTATATTAACTATAAGATTAAGGGGGAGCTCACACAAACTACCTTGATTATAAGATTAAGGAGGTTACAAAATTTTGTAAACATCATTTGAAGCTTGTTATGACCTTAGTATTTTTACTCTTGGTTATGCAGAAATCTACAAATTTCATAAATATGATATATCTTGTTCTTAAAGGAATTCTCTAAACAAATCAGGGCTTAACATCCTGTGCATTTGGTTAGAGACATTTTTCATGTAATCTAAGCTTAAGGGAATCTCATATCATTTTCAGGGCTTAACATCCCTTATAAAATGGGTGAGAAATCAATACACATATGCCATGAACTTAGAAGGAACTCATATCATTTTAAGGCTTAACATCCTTTGCAAATGATTGAGAAATAAATTGTGGCTACATTTAACATTAATTGGATTGCATTAATCCCTTGATTTTAAATTGAATATCTCTTTAAGGGGGAGCATAGCATAAAATTAAGGGGGAGAAATAAAAAGTCATACTAAATGATTATCTTGGATATCCTTTTGAAATGACAAAGGGGGAGAAATATTATATAAAATCAAAAACATAAAATAAAATGAGTTTCATAATATCTCGGCCAGCACCCACTTGCAAAAACAAGAATGGCTACAAAAGGTAAACTTCAGGTATGAAACTCATATGATTTATATTTCCTTATTTTATATTTAGGAAATGTTTGTCATCTTCAAAAAGGGGGAGATTGTTGGCTAAATTGGACATTAGTATAATCCCTTTGTTTTGATGATGACAAACATTTCATTCTTGTCGATCTAACATGCTACTTGAGTGTTGCAGGAATAAGGTGGATGATAAAGATTTGGGAAATCTATATGCTTGAATTTTTGTAATTTCATGAAATGTAATCAATTGTAAAAACTTGTACAAATATATAATGTATAAGTACTAGACATCATGTGAATCAAGCGTTAGATCTTCCCTAGCTAATCACCACACTTAGATAGGTCATCCCCTTCAATAGTGTCACGTATGCACACTCATACATACACTTAGCACTTTATTTGAAACATTGAAACAGGGTCAATCTCGGTCGACAAATTCCTCGACCGAGACACTCTCAGTCGACAAACTTCTCGACCGAGAAAGACGTAAGTAGCTGTTAGACACAACTGACAAGGTAGTTGGCAGTTGGAGATGAACGTTTATGACACTTGCTCCAGAGAGTCTGTCGGTCGACAAACCCTCGACCGAGTAGGACTCTCGGTCGACAAATCTTCGACCGAGATGTGTTCTGACAGCAACTTTCAGAATAATTAACTAGCTGTTGCTAAAGCAACTAAAGTATACCTAACGTCTAGTTAAGCACTTAGAACCCCCTAGAAAGTGTCTAGAACGTCCTTAAGCACTTGTAGGTCATTCCTATAAATAGGACATTCCTTAGGACACCTAAACTCACCAATATACACTTGTGATACACTTGAGCTTACACTTGCAATTGTCAATCTATTTTGAGAAATTGAGCAACACTTGCATTGGTTGTTCTTCTCCTCACTCCAATTTAGTGTCCTATAGGCTAGCATATCCTATCCACAACACTTACACTTCTTTATACATTGGTTAGGAGATCAAAATGCTTGATATAGGAAATCAAGCCTTGAGCTGCAAAGTGGTATTGTAATTTCTATTTTTCCTTCTTGTTCCTTTTATCTCTTGTATTCTCCTTGGTACTCCTAGGGTTGGAGGCTGCGGATTGGAGAAGGTTCTTCTCGGTGGAGAAGGTGGACTTCAGACTACTTCAAGAAGACTGTTGCAATGGGAAGCTACTTCAAGAGGAAGGCTACTTCAAGGGGGAGCTTGAAGTTACTTCAAGAAGGCTGCTTCAAGGTTGGTGCAACTACTTCTAGGTGAAGGCTGTTTGAAGGGTTTGGTGAAAGAATTGTAATTTTATGTAAAGTCCTTGCGAGGTAATAAAATTTGATTCTTTCAAAATCCCGGTTGGGTAAGCAACCGGGTAGTGGATTGACTGCCTTAGTATTTGCTAAGGTTGGAACCACTCTAAATCCTTGTCCCCTTGTCCAATATTTTTGTGGTTGGTTGTTTGAGTTAAATTATATTAAAATTATCATAAAACTCTATTCACCCCCCTGTAGTGGTTTTTCAAGTTTTGTTTCCAGTACACTCTTTGCTTGTGATGTCATAATCTAGTTATGGACATTCAATGCCAATGTGACATGGGACCTATAGGGTCACACACATAGGAACTCATCTAGAAGAGGAGTTTGATCTTGAATAATAATTAGATTGATCACTAAAGTGTTTAGGTATTCAATTCATGCAACTAATTGCTTGATTGGTTGACCATGTTTGCAAAATGACCATCTCACTAATGAGACAGTCATTTGGGCATTCAGACGGGCGTCTCAAGTAGCTGACACCACCGTTTGGGGGTCAGGCTAATGAGAGATCGATTTGGCCTAGTCCTAACCTTGAACCGACTAGCTCGATTCAACTCACCAGAGGGTCATCTGGGTGAGTGAGATGGGCTTCTCTCTTGGGTGAGACGGCCAGCTTCGGTCGAACTAAGGTTTAGGACCCGAATAGTTTCAATTATTCTTTACTTGAGGAATAAGAAAATTAATATGAGATATTATTTGAATTCAAAATAGCCAAATTCGTTCCAAATTGAGAACTACCAAATGGTCATTGGTAGTGTAAGATGACCATCTCACACACTAGATGACCGATTGGGTGTGACTGTTGTGGGTTGAAAATTCAAGTTCTTCTGATTATTTCCACTCCCGCACCTTTATCCTATATCAGATAGCAGTTGGGAACCTTGACCCTGGATTCTGCTATATATAGAGGGATACTGGGGGATTCCTAGAGTACAACACAACACAGACAACTGAGAATCACTTGCTCAGGCAACTGTTGTCCTCTCTGGTTGTGGTAACCAAGAGAGATCGGGCAAGTCCTACCTGAAAAGGAGGGATAGCCAACGGGAGAGAACAACTGAGAAGTTATCATTGTGGGAGAGCTGGTTGGTGACTAGTACACCAAAGGGGAGGACAACTCCTTTCTGTCCATTCTTGGTGAATGAAAGGAGTTCTAGTTGGTATGAGTGGACTACTCTAAAGGTAGGAATCCTTTGGATGCTGCTCAGAGAGCAAAGTCAACCTACAGTCCATGGCCAGACCACTAGAATTGTTGCAGAGGTTGCGCAGACGTTGTTCATGGTGAAGACCAGGAGCAACACAACCACTGTCCAAGGGCAACTTGTCAGCAGTTTTAAAGAAGCATATTTTGTCGCTAGACTTGCTCCAGGACCAGGTATAACTCGCTGAAACCATCCTTCCTATTTCATAGTAGTTGACGCAATCATGTTGTATTGGGGAATATAAATAGATAAAATTTTGTTTCCACTACTATACTCTGTACCCATATTTCCCAACATAGAGTTCATTCAAATCTTACTTTTTATGCTAAATATGCTTGGTTGATTTAATACCTGCAATTCATATAGATTTATGTTCACTTCCTACATATACAAGATTATACTTGAACCCAATAAAAATGTCATAAGGGTGATTTAGGGAGATATTGAATCTTATAACATAAGGGATGGTCAGTAATTGAGTGACCCCAACAATCTTCTGAGGTGAAGGGAGACCATTGTTGGGACAATCACCATGGATCCCATTGTTGGGATAATAATCATGGAACTTGTTATCCAAGAAAACCCCATAACATTTATTGTCAAAACAAGGAGTGGAACATAAAATAATGTGGAATACTTAATTGATTGGAAATGTAAGATGATATTGAGTTGTACATTACATCCCTACTCTTATAAACAATATCTTAATTTTAAATCAATAATTATTATTGGTTTGTTATTATAATAAAAATCCTAGAAGTATTGGATATGTCTCTTCTCTCTCTTGTCCACCCTTAATGTGAATAAAGAGGGAGAGGGTCATTATATTATCTATAAAAGGTCTTCCACATTGCATGGACCTCATTATATCCATCCACTTATCAACACCAACCTTATACTTGAACTGCAAGGATATATTAAAATGTATGTGCATCTCTAAAGTGTATGTTTTTTAAAGAGTCAAACTTCAACCTAAAATTGTCATATTATCTGATGTGGTTTTTACATGCACTTGGATCTTTAGAATTTATAAATCCCTAGACAAGGTTCACTTACAATACTAAAATACTCACCCATAAGCACACGAGGTCATGTTGTAGTATAGGTGAATGGCAAGTTATGGGTTGCTGCACAGGGAGATGGGGGCACTAGAGCTAGATTAGAGTGGGCTATGTCCCTAATGCAGAGTGTAGGATTTTTAGGATTTGATGGTTATTTGCTTTGATTATACTAATGAAGCAAGAAATTAAAAGCAAGAAGTAAAACTAAACCACAAGAAACCTTAAGTTAACCCTAAGAAAGTTAAGTATAGTTAGCAAAATAAGGAAACAAACTAAGCAAGAGCAAGAAAGTACAACTTAGTTATACTAGCAATGCAAGTTAACACTAAAGGGACAAGTTAAGCACTAGAGCAATTAATGACCTAGATTATTCACTAACTAGAAATATTAGCTCTATCGCACTCAAAGGAGCACTAACTACTCAAGCAAGACCTAACTATCCAAATCTAAACAATTGACTAGGAGGCAATCAAAACAATTAACTAAACTACATTAACAAGCTAAGAAAACAACATGGGTTTTTGCAAATTATGAGGTGAGTGGGTCGTTTGGGGGAATGTTACAAGAATCCAAGTTGGGGGTTGATGTAATAAGCAAATCTTATATTTTCATTCTCGATTGCAAAACCAAACAATATAGCCAAATGCTATGAAATAGCCCTAGTGTTGGCATGTATAGAGTGTGGGAAGGAAATTACACCCTTTCACCCCCTATCAAGCCTTTACAAGGCTCAATTAGACTAAGGTCCAGGGGAGATTTCTATTGGATTCAACTAATATAAGTTTATAATGTAAGGAGTATTAATGAAATTGAGATACAAGGGTAAGAAGGGAGATTAGAGATGGGGGTGTTTCACCCCATTTTAATCACCATCTAGTCTTTAGAAAACTCTAGGCAATTACGTTAATCCCTCTTATGCTAGATACGTAGATCTTACACCTAGTTGTAGGAGAAGAGAATCGTGTGTAGGAAGAGAGGGATCTATCTAGGGATCCACTAATTGGACCTAGGACCAAACCGCCACTATGGTATATATAGGTTGTGGGAAAGCACTAGGGTAAGTGGGAGTAAAGTTGGTAATGCAGCGGAAAAAAGCAGTTAGGGTTGTGTGGTCATCACGGTCATGGTGGGTACCACGGCCGTGGTGAGTGTGAGTTGGTATGGACGTGGGGAGTGATATTGGCATGGTGGGTATGTGTTGTAGAATGGAGGTTAGGAAAGTGGAGTGGGCACAACTATGGCGGGTGCCACACTCGTGCTGGGAGGATGGTGCCACGATCGTGTTGTTGAGCATGACCGTGTTGGAGGAGAGGTGCCTCAGTCATTTTTCATTCATGTCCATTTTATCTTCTATCTACCACGGTCGTGGCAGTTGCCATGGGATCTTTAGTCACCACGGTCATTATGGTGTCCACATTTGTGGTGGATCTTTGATTTTTTAGGAATTGCTTCTGTGATTGTTGGCAAAATGGTCACAGATGTGGCAGACTACCATGACCCATAGTGAGGGTCTAACTGGTTCACTTTGCTTCAACTCCTTCAGATGGCTACTAATTGTTTTGGACCAATTTTTGTCTATCCAAGGAGTGCTTGGGGAAATTTTGGGTCCAATTTAGGGGTGTACAAGCCAAGGATCCTCTCCTTTTCTCTCCTTTACATTCAATGCATGTACAAAAACCCTAAAAAATGCAAAAGGCAGACATAACAATACGTTTGGATGAGCACTTCTTAAATACCGGTACTTATTATATCAGATACGTATATATCATATTAGTTATGGAACTCATAACTACTGTAACATGACTGAAATAATACAACTTGTATGCTTCTTCAATCACACCATATTTTGAGACACTTGAGACTACCACACTTCACTTCCGTCTCTTCTATTTTTCACGGAGGCTGACACGGCCAGTAGTGGTCTTGCCTACACCAAAAAAGCAGAAATTGCATGAATCCATCGCCAGCTCAGACCAGCTTTTGAGACAGATTACCGGGAGTTGAGAAGTCCCCACCCAAACTAGGCCTAGGTGTATTTGACATGATAGTTCATATTGGGGGAATTGACTTGCAATCTAACATGTTTAGATGTAATTACGATGCAATAGACACAAGATGGAACCCTAAAATAGGGTTGCATCACCACCCCTAACTTAGAACATACTTGTCCTCAAGTGTGCCCCAACTTAATCTCTTCTTGAATTTATTTCAACAAGAAAGAATGATAAATGCATTGCAGCAAAATGATTATTCCCTAACTGGGCTTTGAAGTTACTAAATACATGTGCTTCACTTCTCTCCTCTTTTACTTTCACAAACCAATCATGAAAAGAGCATTGAGCATATAAACTGCAAATATAGAGCACAGAATACGCAAGATATCCATATGTCTTTCATGTAATTCTGGGTAAACCGTCTCATGATGGCGTTAATCAATAATGACTCTGAGTTCTATTTCACTTTCATACATTCAATCTTATGCTTCAAACCACACAAAGTGATTCACGTAGTTGTGGAAAAAGGGTGGAATGACCTAGGTTTGATGTTTCCTAGCTCAATGGGTATGAAAATGGAAGAAAAGATTGTAGTAAGAGATTGGGGTGCTTTAACACACTCATCTTTTCTTTATTTAGATTCTTTTAAATAGGAGCATCTTTTATTTTCCTTTTCCTTTTTCTTTTCTTCTTTTGTTTTATTTTGTCATTGGTGTAGGTGGTAAGAGATTGGGGTGCTTTTACACACTCATCTTTTCTTTATTTAGATTCTCTTTCAGGAGCATCTTTTAATTTCCTTTTCCTTTTTCTTTTCTTCTTTTCTTTTCTTTTGCCATTTGTGTAGGTAGGGCATATGGTGGTGAGAGTGAAGCGATGAGATATAGATATGGTCACCCCAACTTTTGAAGTTGGCCAAGGCTAAATATGTGCACTTAGGCATCCTTTCATGAGACGGAGGGGTTTGAAGATGATGAAAGGAGAGTCGGGTCAAAAGGGACATTAGTGTGGTTCTCAATACAAAATCTCCTTCATGAAAACTAATCCAAGACTTCATCAAATAATATCACACCACATGAGTGAATAGTATGAGATTCATATTTTTGTCATGTTGTTCCATAGGCCCTAAGTGTTTATAGCTTGCTCAAATCACAATTCAATCAAATTATTCAAAAACATAAGAGAGGTGATTCACATGTAAAAAGTCAAAAATCAAGACCATTTAGCAATAAAATCTAAGAATGTCGCATGCATTTTTGAAAGATTAAAAATTCACATTCATTGAGTAGAGATTGAGTCACAACATGCTTTTTGGTCAATTTATTTCAAATTTGGGCAAAATTGGCCAAAATGGTGCCAATTTGCACTTAATCACATCCAAATTTACTTTAGGAAATTAAAGAACAAAAATCAAGTGAATTCTAATTAAAACGCACACAAAATTACCAAAATCTACATGAAGAAGCAACGCATGATATGGAATGTAAAAAAAAGATTTTTTTTAATTACTCAAAAATGCTTGAAAAAGAACTATATGTATGCATGCATGCAAATAAAAGGAAATCTACACTAGATAGGGTCAAATCATCAAGCACTCAATTGGGTGAGATAGGTGAAATAGATAAAACAAAATGAGATGAGAAGGATATGGCACATACTGCCCTACCACTCCAAATTTTTGAATCATGCAATCCTCAGCATGAAATAAAGCTTGGGGAAGGTAGGGTATGTATCATGTCTACTGTAGTGGATCAATGGATTAGGTTAAGTGAATTTTTGGTGGGGTAGGGCCTCTCCACGACCTTGGAGGTGGCCACGGGTGAGAGGAAATGATGGTGGGATGACCGTGGCAGGTATCGCAATCATGGTGGAGAGACTGTTACTGAAGACATTGACCCTCGCCACACCCATGGGGGCTGACACGGTCATGGTGGCCCTCAAACGGCATGCCCATGTCCACCGCCACAGTCATGGTCATTCCTCTTCTATTCTTTTCTCATCTCTGGGATTTTCATGAATCTCACTTCACCCGTGGTGCTCTACCATGGCAGTGTTCATAATTTTTTGCCACGCTCGTGGCAATGATATGATGGCACACCCATAGCACCCTACACGGTCGTAGTGTGTCTCCCTCAAATCTCCAGTTCCTCCCTGTGATTTTCACCAAACTTGCCTCGCTCGTAGCAAATTACCATGGCTGGGTTGGGAATTTTTCTCCATGCCTGTAGTATGTGTCTCGCATGTATCTAGAAGATGTGGCCACGCCGTGCCAAGCTCCATGTCCATGGTGGTTCTAAAAAATCTCCAAAAAAATATTCTTTTAAAAAAATTATTAAAGTGACATCACATTGATACAACTTTTGCACTCATTTTCTCTCTCTTTGATTTATCACATACCATATCTCAAAAAATAAAGAAAAACTATAAAGCACAAGTATGTGTGTGTATTTTTGGGAAAAATAAAAATGTAACAAATAAATAGGGTTTTGAGAATCTCAAACCATGTGGGTTGCCTCCCACTAGCACTAAGTTTAGAGCCTTCGGTCGGGTGTGTTGCTCTTTCTTCATCAATTGTTCACACCCAGACGTCTCTTTCCTCGTTCAAAATAACCCTTCGTAACTCTTTGATGACATGATCTTTATCCCATGGAACGCACAATGATCACAAATATGGGCTCGCCAACCATTGGTCTTGGAAATCGGGGTAGTCCAAGTTGGTACATAGATCCTCATCAATAGAATTTTGTCGTTCTTCTTTGGTAAACATAAGGAAGTCCATCTTCATCCTTTTATATGTGATTGTTAGAGTGATTGCACACACATTAATATCCACAATAACTATGGACAATAAGGGCCTTCCCAAGATGATGTAATCCTTCCCATGAATGCGATCAATGTCCATGACCAAAAAATTGGTTGGGAAAGTGATGTTTATCCTTTGGTATAATGCTACCATATCATTTAGCAACATTCCCACAAGCATCCTCCTAGATCCATCAAACCATTGTAATGAAGCAACCCATTGGTTCCATTTTTTTCAAGCTAGGTTATATATATATATATATATATATATATATATATATATATATATATATATATATATATATATATATATATACAATGGCGTAATTCTTGTAGATGATCCCGAATCTAGAAGAGCAAGCTTGACAAATCGCAGCTTGATGCAGCAAGTATTAAGAGGGGTTCCCAAGTCCCCCTTTTTTCTGGTAAGTGACTTCCATGGTGAAATTCATGTGTTTTGTCGCAATCATTTCTTTGGGTGGCATCAACACTACTTTCTTCTTACCAATTCAAACATCATTAACTAAGGAAAGGAATGCTTGGAGGCTTGTTGTTCTTTGTTTCAAGAATTCTAAAAAAACTGCCAGTACAGTCACACCTAACCTTTTTGGATGGATCCCCTAAGGAATCATAGTAAAATATCCTACTTGTATCAACTCCTTCGGCAATATCTTGTAGGCTTTTGGGTAGCATGTGGGTTGTCTTTATCTCAAGAGGGAGGGTTTGGGCCACCATCAGTTCCCAACAAGGTAGTGCATCAGGTGTTACCAACTCAATAGCATGTGGGGCAATAGATATGTTCTCATTACAAGGTGGGGTAAAATTGCATCTCTAGTGCCTTTGGCACTTCCAATAAAGGGTGGGACAGTTGATCTCATGATTTCCAATGGGGGTGAAACACATGATATTGTTTTCTCCATCAATGGTAGGACACTTGGGGGTGTTTTATCACTATAAAAAGGGGCAACAAGAGATTTGGTGCACTCGACACTCTTAAGCAAAAATGGAGTGGCAGAATATTCAATGCTCTTATAATCTCTGCAAGACTTCTGCGGCAATGGTTCCTCATCATAAACCTTGGTCACGCTATCCTACATGCCCATGAATTCCCTAACAGCCATTTCCCCATATGACAGACACCATATTAACTTGTCATGGAGGGAGCTTGTGAAGATGATGGTTGTGGTGGTCTTTGGTGAGGTGGGTTCAAACTTTGGAGGATGTAAGGTTGTTGTTGTTGTGAGAACTTGTTACACTAAATTAGATTACTCAAAACATGAAGCACAATCGATCACTAATTAATCACATACCCAAAAATATGGGTAAATTAAAACTAATTTCAACATCAGCACCCGCTCACAAACATTTGCATAAGAGTCCAACATCTTTCCTATATCCATACTATGCCAAGAATTTGATACATATTGTTCTATAGCTTTAGCCACAACATATATACATAGGAGAACAATATTCGTATATGCCACACAAACAAGCATTAGTATGCTAACAAAAGTCTAATTCGTTTGAAACACCATGTACAAACTTTTTCTCACTCGGACCTGAGAGTATAGGGACGACTCTAGGATACACTAGACATCTAATCAACTTTCTGAAAGATTCATTATTATAGCTCCTCTTTGTTGCCACATGTTTGTTTTTTTCACTTCTAATTACCTAAAAAAATGTGGCAAACCACAAGGATGAGACCCATGTCCCAACAAGAGATATAACCTCCAACAATGTTTATTGATTACAACATTTTTACGTAATTAAACAGCTAAGAAGTTTAATTAGATATAAAAAATAGGCTCAATAGTAGGGATGATTGACAGAATACATAAAGTAGCAGATAATAATTATCATCATTAGCCAGACTATCACCCTTTATCTTGTTGATAGTATAAGCAATTCAGTAGCATATGCATATCTAGCATCATGAGCAAGTCTAGTAACATAGAATCTCTATCATTATGAATAAGTCTAGCCACATAAGCATAGCTAACAACATTAGCATGTCTAATAGGTCAAACATATTAACATCATAAGAAGAGATAACAACATAAGCACAACTATCTGCATAAGCATGATTAGCGGTATATGCATCTCTAGCAACAAAGGCATTGCTAGCATGCTAAACATAACTAACAACATGAGATATCTAGCATCATGGTTATAATTAGTAGTAGCAGTATAGTTATCAACATAAGCATGGCTACTGTATGTAAGCATCTACAATCTTAAGCATATCCACAACATAAGTATATCTACTATCTCTTAATTGCACTAAGCTCATATTTATGTAAAGATAACAAACAAAGTTTATCATCCAATGTGAAATGTTGTGTATAACCCTAAACAATGTGCTACACGGCTGTATTACATCTTTTATTACGCCCTGGGGAATTCGAATCATACCATTAAAGTCCAACTGACCCCTACAAAGGGATATTAGGTTCCGTACAAGATCTAGGAGTGTCGATATCCAAAGATCTCTTCCCTTCGGTCAGTATGAGTAAAAATGCAGTTTCATATCAGTTAAAGCTACCACCACAACGACACATAGTCAAGTTGTTAACCACTACTCCGCCCTTGGTACATGTCATGACACTAGAAACCAATGTATTCAAACCCAATCATTGAGGTACAACCGCAGTTGTCCTCTAATCACATCATGGTATAATCATTGAGACACGACCGTAGCCGTTCTCAATCACATCAAATGAATGAGGCATGACCATAGCCAACATCCACAATATGCATTGTGGATGACAAGGATATATCCTCAACCTACCACCCCCACATACTCAACGGTATGCGCTCTGAGTTTCCCTTAAGAATACTCGTTTCACCATCCAGTAAGTTCTTACACTGAAGATGGCTCTACGGCACAGGGCACTACATGATTAGAGTTGCACTTGATTAGTTATGCCAACTGGATGAATTAAGGCTGCATCAAACAAGTGCACATACAAACCCTAATTAACTTCTACCAATCATATAAATATCACAACTTTTAAAACATATAAAATGTGTGGAACATAATTTTTCATCTCATCATCACATGGTACTATTCACTTACCATTCATGATATCACACTAGTCATAATACTATCACAAGATATAAATCCTTTTCACAATATCACAGGGGCATCAACCCTTATCAATACAAGAGGATTACACCTCATTCAGGGCTCAACCATGACCAAAGGTCATTAAGACCATCATACTATCACATGATATAAATCCATTTCAGAATATCATAGGGTATCAACCCTTATCAACATAAGAGGATTACACCTCCTTCTGGGCTCAACCATGCCCAAAGGTCATTAAGACCATCATACTATTCCCTGCAAGATCATCATTATCTTTACATGCCTTATAACAAGGCTCAACAACATCACTTACATAAAATACACCAGATCAGCACAATATTGCATTAATAAGCTAGGCGATATTCATAAACAATCATTGCAGGGTTATATTAACATTAAGAACGTTCCTTTATTACATCAACATGTAAGGAATCTAGATATGATTAACACTCTTCATATTCATAATGCACATGTTTAGCATAAGAAAGTATCAACATTGTGGCTATGATAACTACCAATTAAAACATTAAGGTCATGATCATGTTAAGGAGGTTATTCCACCATCATTCCATCATATAAGAATGTTAAACATGAATACTCACCTTTATCTATTTGCATTAGAGTTAGGTTCAACATGATAAATTATATCAATGTTACTAATCAGCACTTAAACCCAAGCCCTAAGTCACGGCATCCCCATTGGATCATGGATGCATAAGGTGAAGCATCACCATCACATTCCATACTATTCTCAAGTATGAACCCACACATAAATCAAGGTGTAACCATCGGGTTATAGCATACTAGGGTTTCAACAACAATAAGAGAGTAATCCATGATTGTATTAATCATTCAAGGACTATTCATACCCAATTACCGTCATTTAGTTATATTAAAGCTAGAGTACTCCATGATTGTATTAATCATTCAAGGACTATTCATACCCAATTACCATCATTTAGTTATATTAAATCTAGATATAACAAGCTATACCTCATTAGGGTTACATATCAACACAATATGGTTATCATCCCTTCTATTCACATGAGTGAATAGGTAAGACCATTGGTTGTTTACATAAGTAAAGACCTTGTATAAAACACCTATGAAATCCTTGATTTTTGCTCTACAAAGATTCACCATCTAACCCTATACATCCTTGATTAACAACACAAAAACTTTCATTGAGAGTAGGGTAAAACCCACAATCGGCTGTTCATTTAAAACAAGTTATCCATTGTCAACAAGTAAGCTCCTTAAGTTGATCATATAAAAGAAACCATCTCAAATCACATTATTAGGACCAACATATTACATTCACCATAATTCCAATTTATTGGAGTAATAAACATTAGATCTTGACCATTGGGTCAAGTTCATGTGTTAAAACCATCAAGTACAATATAGGTCTGATCATTGCATCAAGTGACCCAAGAAACCATTGGTCTAAGGCAATTGATGCTACAACTATATTATTAACTCACCATAGGCTTTGCAGATCTGATACACCATCATTAGTGACCATTAAGTCACCATAGGTTGTTAGATCAGCACCATATTTATTAATCAACATCAAATATTAAGATAATGTCATCATTGATTGATAACATCAGTAGGATACTTAATAGTTGATCATTAAACTTCTAATTGATCCAAAACCTGACCTAAGGGGGTGACCATAGGTTGTCACCATCATCTGACACCTTTGATCTTGACCATCAGTTGTCATGAAGACAACACAATAGGGTTGTTGCAATGGTACCATCATCGGGTCATGGGTTTATAGAAGAAATCATCTTTAAACCCTAAAATTGACCATTGGTTGATAGGTGCTTAGCACCATAGGTTGTCAAACCAACCTGACACAAGTCATATTATACCTTATAAATAACGTACACAAGATCATAGGTTCATCTAGAACTGAAATAAGAACAGGGAACATTATAAAAATCCAAATCCAAGTCAAGCATAGCTTTTTAGTGCATGAATCATCATTTTCAAGCAAGAACATGAGCTAGCAAGCTTATGGTAAGCAATAAACGTGGAGCAAGTTATAAATATTGCCTATAATGAGAATATGAAACCCCACACAGAAGAAATCTCAAGAAGGTAGGGTAGAAAATCCAAACATAAGCTATGAACTCATCCATCTAGCACCTTTCTTCATCAAATGAGCAAACCCTAAGCATAAGGAGCAAGAAAGGTAGGGTTTTAGAGCTTTAGAGAAAATTCTACCATGGAACAGCAAGGTTACAATCTGGAAGAAGGTCTAAGTAAGGAGAAGAGCAATATAAATAGAGAAGGAAGGAAGAAAATAGCATGCCTTGGTCAAAATCCCTAGAAGATGACCTTGGAAACCCTAAGTAGGGCTAAATGGAGCTCTGGAGACCTTCTTCTCCAAAGAGAGGTCGTCTTCTACCTTAGAGCACTTGGTTCCGAAAAAACAGAGTGGAGTCATTGCTCCAGGTTATAGGAAAGAGAAAGCAAGCAAAGTTTTGTACTTGGGCAAGGAACATGTAAAAATAGCCCATGGATAAGGATGGAAGCAAGCATGAGGTGTAAAAGTAGCTTCCCCATGTGTCTATGGCCTTAAACTATTAACAATATACAAGCACACACACAAGAAGCTTCCCCGCCATCCATATATACCTGCTTAACTTTACGTTGTCAAATTTCCCAGCCAATCACATAATTCATTAGTTGATAGCTACTAAAGGTAGCTCATCCATGAAGGGATAAACCCTAAAATACCCTTGAGGAAAACATCTTCAAATCATGGCTAAACTAGGAGCCCCATGGATCAAAACACTCAATAATGATAATATAAATTATAAGGAACATAATGTATGTGAAAAATTGCAAAGAAAACCCCTCAATTGGGTAAATTGTAGAAAAGCCCAAAATGTACAGAAAATTGCATAACTTGCTTAAATAGTGTCCAAATTGGACCAAATTTGAAACTTAAGCTTGTATTATGATTTCAAAATATATCAAAAGGTTATATTAGGGTTCTAAGCATTAAAATATGGTAATTAATCTTATTCAAATCATTAAACAAGTTCAGGGGCCTTACAGTTGTGGGGGTTGTTGGGGAGGTTGTTGTGGAGGTAGTTGTTGATAGAAATGTGGTGAAGGTGGAGAGTATTGATAAGTGCAAGACATATAGCCCTGAAAACCCTATCTGTGATGTCTAACCACATCCTCTATTGCAATCTCTACTATATTGTTTTAGTGAGTCGTGTTGGCTCTACCTTAGTTGTTGGGTAACCTCCTGGTTCTTCATAGGGTAAGACCATCTCACATGTCCAACCTTCCCACACTTGAAACACGTCCTCATGTCATGTTGTGGCCTACACGACCCTATCATAGACATTGAACCTAAATTTTTTAGCCCAACTTGTAGAAATCTACAACCTTTCCCTTCTCTAGGAGACCATTATGATTGTACTTGTGTCCTTATCTCAAGACGCTGACCTCTGTTGTGACTGTTGGTATTGTAGTGAAGAAAACCTCAACTTCTTAAAACTTTCATACTATTGTCCTTGGAATTGGGTTGACCTTTTTCTTCCATTGGCTTCTCACTTTTCCATAGTCATCCTTTGTATCCTTCTCACATACTACACAAAGGTGGAAAATTTCTCTCGAGACTCCAAGGCAGATGTCATCCTTGCCAACTCGACATTAAAGACCTTCTTATACCTTATAATCCTCTCCTTCTTTGTGGCTTCCATGTGAGGAAAAATCATTAACAACTACATGAACTTCACCTAGTAATCATTCATAGACCATGATCCTTAGCGTAGGTGCTCAAACTGAGCCATATTCTCCTTTATATATCTCTTTGGGAAGTAACAACTCACAAAATCCTATCAAAACTCTGCCCAACTGACCACCTCACCCTGGTCTCTTCTCTTCCTCAATGGTCCACCAGTGGCCAACCCTACACTTCAAATGATATATCGCATGCTTCACCTTGTCCTACATGGAGATATTCAGGACCCTGAACACCTTCTCCAACTCCTTCAACCACATATCCGTGTCTATTGGGTCATTTGTGCTCGCATACTCCATGGCTCCCACACGCTTCAACCTCTCAGTGGTCTTCCTTGGACCCTAAGACTCAACATTTGAGATAAGTGCCCTTGGTTGAGGTATTGGTGCCCTATCATCCAATGTGTGATCGTTTCTATTAGTTGTCTAAAAATACACTCAAATTTTGGATTAGCTATGGTTGTGGGGTTGAAAGGATGTAGGACAGGTTGTTCTGGCCCTATCTTGGGTACTCTTTCATCCTATACTTTGTTCCTACAACCACCTCTGGGTGCCACATAACTACTGCCGGCATGTTTTTCATGTTCTCTAGACATATATGCATAACCATAAACTAGGATTAGATATGTTGGATACGTAAGAGCAGACACAACAACCTAAGTCATATGTCCTTATAGCCTCAACAAACCTAAGGCCCTCATACCACCAAATTGCGGCAACCCGCTATTCTGAATGAGATTACTCAAAACTAAAATGATGATCAAACACTAATTAAGCATATTACCAAAAGGTATAAAATTTAAAACCAAATTTAAATATCAACATTTCAAATGAAATATTTACATAAAGGTCCATCTTCACATTTATATCCATACCAAGTAACAGTACATGAGTTTAGTGGCCTCATCCACAACATGTATACAAAATATATCCTTTTTATAATTATAACATTTATATTGTAAAGGCATACAAACAAAATCTCAAGTCGATATACATCATATACCAAAAATCCTACCTAGACCTGAGAGTACATGGACAAATCTAGGACTCTATTCTTCCACACCAACCTCTCTGGCTCTAGTGATCTCCAAATTGAGCCTCCTCGCCACCATGGGTCTGACTGCATTCCTGATCACCTAAAATGGTGTCAAAACCCATGAGGTGAGTCTCATGTCCCAGTGATATGATATAACCTATAAACATTTATTTCTTACAAGCAAATTAAATAATCAAAATAGTAGAGACATATAGTATAATAGAGTTGAAATTCTATTCAACTTATATAAAATGATCAAGCATAACTAAAGTTAAATGTATGATTAATTACGTTTGCCAAGATATGAATCACATATAATACTAGTAAGAAGTCACATATATTGAATGTATAGTTAATTACCTCTAATAACATTTATTTCATACAAGAAGACTACATAATTAAAGAAGTTGGGGCAGATAGAGTAATAAAGTTGAAACACTATGCAACTTATATAAAATGGTTAAGCATAATTAAAGTTACATGTACAGTTAATTAAGCTTACCAGGATATGAATAACATATAATACTGGCAAGAAAAGCAAAGCAATAATTATCAAATAAAGTGGTTCTCTAAGTAATCCTAACAAATATACTACATAATGGATTACACCTTTTATTAAGCCATGGATAGTTTGAGGTGTATCACTCAAACTACTAGTTGACCACTGTGAAGTTGCAATCTTCCTGTATGAGATCTAGGATGATTGTAATCGTAAAGATCTCTTCCCCTCAGTCTGTATGAGTAATAAACACAGTTGTGCATCAACCAACTACTAAAATAGTCTAGTCACTAGAAATTAGGTTATAAACCCTCAAATTCTAGTTATGACTACAATCTCTTTGAATCATATCAAAATTTTAGATACAGACTCAACCGCTATCTAATCCTTGGAATTAACATGATAGAGATATAACCACCCTGTATTTTCATATACTCAACATTATTTGTGTAAAGAAGTGAAATCAATCACCTCTTTACTAAAACTTTGAAACATCAAACCTCCATTCCCAACATACTCAAAAGGCATGTTGAAAAGGGTGTAAAATTTTTCAAATATTTATTTATATTGGTATACAAAACACCATTAGAAAGAAGCGGAACAAATTTCTGACTATATTCAATTTCATATAATGGTTTATGAAAATACATCAAATTCTCCCATTAGGGTTTGCATCAAGATACACATTTAGGATCTAGATATCGGGAAGTCTAATTACTACAATCTTGTCTCCAAAGAAACTTTTCCATGAACCAAGTCCAAGCCAAAAGCTAAGTTCTTCATGACATATCCATCACCTTGCTCGGCACCTGGGTGGTTGGGAAGACACCTAGCAAAAGGGAAAGGAAAAACAAGTATGTGTCACAAAACTAATCTAGGATGACAAGAAAAGTAAAGCAAATAAAAATAGGCTAGGGTTCATCTCAAGATGAAGACAACAAGAGTATGAGGCTATATCAAAAGAAACTTGCCATTAACAATTATATTAAAAGGATTTGCATGTAAGATAATTATGTCTACCTAACTAAGTAGGGTGCCTCTAACCTTAGGTGAGGGGAGAACAAGACATTCCCAATCACTACAATATTATGGGGAGAATAAACATTCAATGGTGATTATTTATATGTCCTCTGTGGATTGTTGTACATAAGTACTGCTACTTTAAATTAAATAGAACATAAATCTACATGCTAGAAAAGTAGTCATGGCAAGAATAACCATATGAATCAATAATCATGGAAGTGGGGTTTAAAACCCAAACAATAAGAAACTATGATCTAATTTGAGGGACAAGAAATTAGGATTTCAATAAAAGAGTTAGGTTCAATTAAGCCTCATTAGGGAATATTAGGCAAGGCATAAAATTCCCAACTAAGGTGTTAGATGCACATACCTTTAATATTGATTCCAATTATCAACTTGCACTACTTTAATGGATTCCAAGTTCCAATTTTCCTATTTTCAATGTATTAACATGTATTAGGGTTTACTCATGTATAAAGGAAAGGAAACCCTAACTTTTTGGATTTTTCAAACAAAACCTCAATTTTGACTCCAAAACTATCACCATTGACTTAGTTAGGTTTTCTGACTAAGAAAACATATAATATTATGTATTTTGAAGATATGGACTTTTAGATGCATTTTTGGTGATTTTTAACTAATTAATTCATTTTCTAGAAAATCACCTTCGAAAAAACTCAAAACCAATACTTGGATTTTTAACGAATTAATTCATTTTATTAGAAAGATCACATTTTTCCAATTCTAGAATATATTTTATTTTAACTTTTGGACAACCAGAGAAAAAGATACAATTTTTACAAAATCGGCCAATCAAGAAATGACACCTAAGCAAATATCTTGCAAGAGCATAAGAGAGAGGGAAGAATGGGGCCCGACCCTGCTGACTCAGACCAAAAGAAGGCCTCCATGTCAACAGGTCAAATCTCAGTCAACGGCTCGTTTGGCTATCCCAAAGCAAAGGAAAAGGAGACGAAAATATGATTTTGCTCTCCGTGGAAAACAAAACAAAACAAAAGGGGAAAATAGAGGGGTAAATTGGGAAATCACAAAGGAGATTGATCATTCTCATAGGCCAACCATGGCCTTCGTTCCACGAGCAGCAATTATGAAGGATTTGTGGAAATCCTCGTCAAGCAATCAAACAACAAACTGAAGGCACGAATTTGAATAGCAAGCTATAAGGAACTCATCGCAACCATCAATTTGGCCGTGTGTTCCACTGAGAGAAGGCGAACAGTGCCACAATCCTATAATAGAAACTCCATTGTTGGCAGTGACACACACCGTTTTCTAGTGAATTGAGGGAAGAGATGATTCGCTCTGGGGACGAGGATGGCTCGAAAGGAAGTATTTATATATGCGGGTCGAGTTCTAGGGCTAACGCTAGTCGGCTGAGATGTCGTGGTGTCCAAGAATTGGGCAAAAATAAAATAATGGAAACCATGGAGCATTCAATAGCTTGCCCAATGTGGAATCTTGTCACGAAATCAAAGAACCAAAAATTTTGGAAAACCATCGAGAAGCGAGGTAGGAAATTGTGAAATACTAGTGCATAAGCATTGTTTGCGGCGGCCCTTTCCTACCCGAGGTAGGAGAAAACTCCCACACCGTCGAATCTAGTGGGCATGGTCCTAGGAGACATCCCAGCCATCCAAAGGGTGGACCCATCCAGAAATAAAAAGGAAATAGGAGTGTGACATTTAAATCGAATCTGACTAAAGTGCACGTTATATTTATTGAATAATTTCTCTTTCCTCAATTGAGGGTGCAAACAAAGCCAAAATTAAGTCAAATTTGATATCTAGACTATTTTTGATATGGGGAATCCGAATAATCAATTAGATTTGTCTTTTGAGAACTTTTTATGTGTTAAATAAATCAAATCATATTTTCTCTTTCCTCATGCATTAATGACTTTCAGTTTCTCCTAATTTTATGAAACTTCACCCACAAGCATTAAGTGTCTTGGACATGAATTTGTCATCAATTTTCCTGTTGGATTTGTTTGTATGTTTATTTAGTATTTTGATGGTTTTACAAACTTTCTCTCTCCTAAATTAACATGTATATTAAAGATTATCCAAATTACTTGAAAATTCACCCAAAGGCTAATTTTAATGTGTAGAGCTCGAATCTAAGATTAGTTTCCACCTTTGGAGTCATTTGATATTTTATTTAATATTTTGAGGGAAACTCATCTTTTCTTTTCAAAATAAAAGAGATATGATTATTATTGTCCCAAAATTATGAAACATGGCCTACAAGCCAAACCAAACCCAAGGAAAATGAATATCAACTTATTTTTAACCAATTAGTGTTCCTTCTATGAATTTTAGTCCATTATCGAATATTTCCAAAATTTCTCATATTAATTAATCACATTAACATGTTTAAAGAAACATTATTCATTCCTTTTTCTCTTCCTTGCTCCATAAGGCTAAGGAATGATCTAGAACGAATATATTTTATTAATATGTCACATGAGTGGTAAATTTGCATATTAGACCCTTATTAAAATATGTGAGGTGTTTGTGCATAAACCCCTTTATTGGCATAAAAGGTAAACAAATGTCCACGAAACCACCATAATATCCACAAATTAAACAGAAAGGCAAAGAAGGAAAGAAATGAAAGGAAAAGATGGGAAAGAGGGCTAAAAGACAAAATGTCTAGGATTCGGTATTGTGAAAAACAATGAGATTTGGAGAGCTTAGGGTTGCACAATATGTGCACTCTCATATATATAATACTGAAATAATTATAGAGAGGTCCATATATAAAAGAGAAATAATAAAACAAATAGCATGCTATGTAAAATAGGAAATATATAATGTAACACTCCCCCTCAAGTTGGAGCATAGATGTCAATCATGCCCAACTTGTCCATCAGTGTGCAGAACTGTTTCTTTGCCAACAGCTTGGTGAAGATATCAGCAACTTGATCTTCTGATCTCGTGAATGGAGTACATATCTTTCCAGCAAGAATAGATTCTCTGATGAAGTGGCAGTCAACTTCAATGTGTTTGGTGCACTCATGATAGACATGATTATTTGCAATGAAGATGGCAGCTTTGTTATCACAGTGCATAGGAATGACCGAAGAAGACTCAATCCCAAAATCTTTCAGGAGAGAACGTACCCACAGTAACTCACAGGCAGTATGGGCCATGGCCCTGTACTCAGCTTTAGTACTAGATCTGCAATGACATTCTATTTCTTGCTCCTCCAAGTTACTAGATTGCCTCCTACAAAGTACAGTAACCAGAGGTAGATTTTCTATCAACTTTGTTGCCTGCATAATCAGAATCAGAATACCCTTCAAAAACACAGTGCCCATTCTTTTTATAATGAAGTCCCTTGTCAGGCGACTTTTTTAAGTATCTCAGGACTTGACATACAGCATCCCAATGACACTATTTCGGTTTGTCAAGGTACCTATTAAGAGGACCCACTGCTGTAGCAATATCAGGACGAGTAACAGTTAAATAAATCAATTTACCAATCAACCTCCACATTTTTTTATGATCAACAAACACAGAAGAGGAATCATCATCCCAATTCACATTGGTATGAAGAGGAGTATCTGTAGGTCTTGCTCCAAGCATACCAATCTCCTGTAGAATATCAAGATCATACTTTCTCTGAGAAAACACCAGGGCATTAGAGGTTCTAGAGACCTCTATGCCAAGAAAATACTGAAGTCTGCCCAAATCTTTTGTAGCAAAGTGCTTGCCCAGATGATCTTTGGTAGCCTGAATACCAAGAGAGTCACTGCCAGAAATAATAATGTCATCAACATATACAATCCGAACAGTAACACCTACTGAAGTCTTTTTTGTGAACACAGAGTGGTCAACCTGTGACCTCAGAAAACCAAAATCAATCATGATCCTGCTCAACTTATCAAACCAGGCATGAGGACTCTGCTTGAGCTCATAGATAGAATTCTTAAGCCTGCATACTTCGTGAGACTCCCCCTGAGCAACAAACCCAGGAGGTTGCTCCATATACACTTCTTCCTGCAAGTCACCATACAGAAAAGCATTTTTCACATCAAGCTGCAGAAGAGGCCAGTTCAGATTCGCAGCAACAGATAGGAGAATCTTGACAGAGTTCAGGCGAGCAACAGGAGAAAAGTCTCAAAGTAATTAATGCCATATGTCTGAGTATAGCCCTTTGCAACTAACCATGCTTTCAACCTCTCAACCGTACCATCAGGTTGATATTTTATGGCATATACCCACCTGCAGCCCACAGGCTTACCCTGAGGAGGTGGATCCACCAGATCCCAAGTGTCTTTGTCAGTAAGAGCAATCATTTCTTCTTTCATAGTAGATGTCCAAGCAATACTTTTCAATGCATCCTGAACATTCTTAGGTACAGTCACAGCAGATAAAGCATATAAAAAATTGCTAGAATGAGTATTCAGATGAGAAGTACCTACAAATTGAGCAATGCTATGAGAAGTGCATGAATGAGTGCCCTTTCTGAGTGCAATAGGTATGTCAAGGTCAGAGTGCACCTCAGGTGCAGCAGAACCTTCTGGAGGAGAAGATTGGTTGCCTTGGGGGGGTACTTGCGCAGAAGGTTCTCTATTCCTACACTGATAAATAATAAGAGGAGGATCTTGAGTTTCAGTAGTCACAGTGTCAGTACTGTCAGGCACACAGTTAGAAATAACAGGCAAAGGAGAGGCAAGAATGTCTATCTACAAACTATCTCCTGCTGAATAATAATACGGTGTATCTTCAAAAAAAAACATCACTACTAGTAAACTATTTCCTTGTACTGGGATTATAACACTTGTAACCCTTCTGAGTTCTAGAATAGCCCAGAAAAATGCATTTAGCAGCTCGAGGAGACAATTTATTAGAAGTAGATCCAAGTAATCTGACAAAGCAGGTACACCCAAAAATTCTAGGAGGCACAGCAAACAAAGAAGTCTCAGGTTGCAGAACCTATATAGGAATATTATTTCCAATAACAGACGATGGCATCCTATTAATCAGAAAACACGCAGTCAAAATAGCCTTAGGCCAATAGGAGCGGGGCACATGAGAATGCATCATGATAGTCCTGGTAACTTCTAATAAGTGTCTATTTTTCCGCTCAGCAACACCATTTTATTGTGGGGTATAGGCACATGAAGTCTGGTGGAGCGTACCAACAAATTTATAGAAAACCGTCACTTCTTGCTTAACAAACTCTAAAGCATTATCAGTGCGCAAAACTTTAACAGGCAAACCAAACTGTGTTTTTATTTCAGCAAAAAAGTATTTGATAGTAGACAGTACTTCGGGCCTACTTTTTAATAGAAATGACCAAGTAGTCCTAGAAAAGTCATCAATAAATAGAATGAAATATTTGTAACCAGACAAACTCGGTACATGGCATGGACCCCATACATCAGAGTGAACTAAATAAAAAATGTTTTTACTACTCACAGTACTACGTCTAGGATACATAGTACGAGTCTGTTTTCCTAGATGACAAGATTCACATTGAAAATTACAACTGCCAGTATCAGAAACTAAACGACGCAGCTTCTCTGACAATGGATGTCCCAGCCTGTAGTGCCACTGCAGTGCAGAAACAGAAGTCGATAAAGCAGATACTATAGTAGCTTTCTCTGATCGCGGTAACTGGTCCAAGTAGTAGAGTCCATCAGCACATTCATACCCCCACCGATCTTTGTCCTCGTACGAAGGTCTTGAAAAACACATGAACCAGGAACAAAAGTCAAGCTACAGTTCAAACTTCGTAAAATTTTGCTGACTGGTAATAAGTTTAGAGGAAATCTAGGCACATATAAGGCAGACTTGAGCCAAAACTAAGAAATAATATCACTGACTCCAAATACCAGAGACTTTGAGCCTTCAGCTAGCATAACAGAAGAGTTATGGACAGGTTTAGATAGAGTTTTAAATAGAGATCTATTGCCAGATATATGTGTAGAGGTACCAGAATCTATCACCCATTTGGTATTACCAGAAGTAGAAGGTGAGGAGGAACTCAGGAATGCAGTATCATAACTAGAGTATGCAGCATGTGCTTTACTAGTAGAAGCAACAGTCTAAGAGTCAGCACACTCAAGAAGGAGGTGTTCCACCTCAGCATGAATGTAGTCTACGGTCGCTCCCGTAGTCGCTGGCTCAGGCGTCGGAGTAACAGCCTCAGAAGCAGTAGACGATGAATCTGCAGTAGCATTGGCCCAAGCCAGTTTATCATACTTTTCCCAGCACTTTTCTTCAATATGGTTAGAACGGCCACAGAAGGTACACACACACTGTCCTTGCTGAGGACGCATAGCAGTAGGAGGTGAGGCAGCAGGAGGGGCTCCTCATCTAGCACCATGTCCACGTCCCCATCCTTCACCCAGGGGAGGACGGCCATCAGTGAAACGGCCACGCTCGACCCAAGCAGCCAGGACAGTAGAATCTCCAGTCTCAGGAGACGGTGTCGATGCAGAAAGGCATTGGAGACGTTGGTAGGCACTCTGCAAAGTAGGTAGCGGATCACTCGCCAAGATCTGATCCACAACACCAGCATAGGATTCTGGCAAGCCACTCAGAAACTGTATCAGCTGTAGTTTCGCCTGCTGTTTCTACATAGTCACCAGATCAGTAGACAGCGGGTGGTAAGTCTCCAACTCACCCCACAGTTCGGTGAAGGTGGAGAAGTAGTCGGAGATGTCAGATCCCATGAATTGGAGTCGCCCCATTTGCTTGGTTATGTCAAAGACCTTCTTGGGATTCTGACTGTGAGAGTAGGTACTGGCGAGTTGATCCCACATCTGCTTCGCCGTAGGTAGCCTAAGTAAAGTAACACGGATCTTCTCAACGGCACTGTTGAGAATCCATGTCATCATAGTCGTGTCTTCACAGACCCAATCATCAAAAGTTTTAAGGTCTTTTTCATCCGCGTTCACTGCACGCTGAGGCAGACCAGTGTGAATCAGATGAGAGTACTTCCCTTGTGATTTGGCATATATCACAAAGGAGCACACCCAAAGTTGGTAATTGTGCTCGTCAAGTTTAACAGTGGTAACTTGATGGCGTGAGTCTCTCTAGAAGTCATCTCCAGAAGAAGCCATGAGAACAGGCAGGAAGGTAGGCACATGCAAGCAGGTACAGGAAGGAGTAGTTAGCAGTCAGAAGCAGAAGTCCAACACATGGACTAGTAGTAGAAGGTAGAAGATCCAAGCATGGATCTTAAAAAAAACCACGTAGGGGCAGCAGATAAAGAGAAAAAACCTACGCCAACATGGAGAATCAATCACTCCACCATGAGGCGTAGGCAGACAGAGAGGATGAAGCTCGTTACGCCGTCAGCGTGCCAGAATTGGAAAGTTACTGAGTCTGTCCGGAGATTTCAGAAAGAGAAACGGAGCTAGACAGAGGGTCTTGTGGTGGATTAGGCCACAAGGATGGAGTTTATTAGGAGATTAGAGGTGAATAGAGGGCTGCGGAGGGGTGGACAGTGATCGGTAGCAGCAGTGGTACTGTAGAAGTATTGTAGCGGCGAAAAAAAGGAGATTTCGGAGTGTGGTGGCGGCTAGGGTTGGTGGAGATAGGGATTAGGTTTAAGGTGGATCGTCCTGCTCTGATACCATGTGAAAACAATGAGATTTGAAGAGCTTAGGGTTGCACAATGTGTGCACCCTCATATATATATTACTAAAAGAATTACAGAGAGGTCCATATATAAAAGAGAAATAACAAAAAAATAGTAGGCTATGTAAAATAGGAAATATATAATGTAACAGGTATATTACAACACTCCACCCCTTAAAAGGATTTCGTCCCCAAAATCACAAGCAAGGAGGGAAGGGTGAGTGAGCAACACCTTGTCACAAAACTTAGGTTGTTCCTCTAACCATAAAAATTTCACCAACATACTTCACATGTAACTCAACATAGGTCAAGTTCTCCAGGATCACCTAGGGTTCCATTAAGATATTCTTTTTAGGATATTTAACATTATTTACATTTTTGGATCATTAACATTACATTTATCAGAATATCACATTATCATTATTATTCTTTTGATTATGTCATGTCATATTCTCTTGGTTGCCAAAAAGAATTATATTTCATTATTGTGCACAATTAGAGGTGACTCAACTATCTTAATATGTTTGATTAATATTTTGGATTTACACTTCATTATCCTCATATTATCATTATATTAATTATAACAAATTATCTTGCATCTCATAGGACATTTTATTCTATTTGTTATTAAGTCTACAATTAATCCAAATTATGTCACATTGATTACTTATATGTATATTAAACATTATCACATTACCTTTCTTATTCACATTAATGTCTTCATTAATCATCTTCTCATATTTATTCATTTCTTATTATTGATTATGCACATTTATGTGAATCGAGTTACTTCTTATCCATATTGAAGTCATTATCTATATTTTAGTGAACCAGGTTGGACATATTTACATATTAATGAATTGATTCACATACCAAGCCATGATTTGGTGATTAATTAGGTGTGTACTAGGTAACCAGATGATATGCATTTCATATCGATAACTTGATTAATATATGATTAGGTGATTATATATCATTTATGTGTATCAAGGTATGTTATCTGATTATGCCACCTAATGTCACTAATGTATCATCAATGACATGAAGGATGCATAGGTTAAGGTTATATGATTACAACTTAGGGTTTAGGATCAACTTGATCATTATATTTCATTATAGCATGTGTTAATGCCAAGATTAGGTTCACTATTATTTCTCATCATATCATTAAGATTTATCAGTTCATGACATTATTAGCATCAAGTGTATCCATAATTAGTACTAATATGTGAGTTACTCTTATTATGTGCATTATGTATTCATTAGGGTTTGACCATATGAATTATTCTTCAATATGATCATTATATGTTCATTAACATATAAACAACATATTAGGGTACCACTATTACTTGTTTGGTCAAGACCAAGAATCCAAGCACAACAGCCTAAGGACGGGGGTTAGGGTTTCTAAAGATAAAGTAGATAGATTTCAAAATGGCATAGGGTTCCATCCCCCTAAAAAGGATTTTTTCCTCAAAATCTAAACACCCAACCTCATAAAACTAACTAGACTCCACCCCGTATAGAGTTCAACCTATCAAGCCAAACTACACTAGGTTTAAATGGTGAGTCTACTACACCATGTACAAGATCCATCACACTTCCACTGCGCACTCTGATGGCTCACTTAACCCCAAACTTCAAAGTCTAGGTTCTAGGGATAAACTATCCAAGCATGTGGTCCTAAGGGACATACGGAAACTATCTTAGTATCCATCCTCAAACCAGTCATCATACACCTAAAACTTAGGGTTCCCAAAGATATACAACATAGAAGTCTAAGGTTACTATTGTCTAAAAGCAAACTATATCAGACAATCCATATCAGCTCAAGCTAGGCTGGTATCATATGGACACAGGAGTCCTCGTAAACCAAGCTAGTGGCGCAGAGGAAAATATTTCCATCCCCCGAAATTATGATCCTTTCTAGACACCTTTGCTTCAACTTCATGTCCTAATAATTGCCTAAAGGAAAACCTAAACAACATTAGGTTATTATAATTACTTAACCATCTTTCAATTGTAAATATGTTAGGTTTTTACTCAACGTGATGCTAATGTGTAACTATAAGATCCTAAATCAACCTTTCATCAACATACATCAAACTAGGGTAAGAATGTAACTTAAAGGGAAACTATGTAAGGCGAGGATTCTAACTAGGGAGACAAAATTGAAATAGTCATATTCCGACTACCATGGATTCTGATACCATGATGTAAAGAAGTGAAATCAATCACCTCTTTACTAAAAAATTGAAACATCAAACCTACATTCCCAACATAATCAAAAGGTATGTTGAAAAGGGTACAAAATTTTTCAAATCTTTATTTATATTGGTATACAAAACACCATTAAAAAGTATCAGAATAAAATTTCTGACTATATTCAATTTCATACTCTATTACAGTGGAATAAAAATTCAGACTATATGCCACAAGGGATCTAGAAGTAGTGGTCAACCCATGAGTCATGATAGGTATGATGGAACTTTTTCATTTTGACTTATTTACATCTACCTTTTTATCTATTTTGGTTGATTCGGGTGCAATACGCTGATTTATCACAAGAGAGGTGATAAATAGTTATATCTTGCCTATTTGTAGTTGAGTTGATAATATTTTGTTGGAAACCCCGTTTGTTAGTTGCATAGTGTTGTGCGAAGTGTGTCCATCTTACGTTCTCTCTTTCTCAGGATGCAACATTCAAATTGATTGCATGCTTCTTGATATGCATGGTTTCAGTGTGATATGAGGGATGGATATCTTGGTGAAGTATACGGTTGTTTTGGACTATGATTTCAAAATTGTGATATCTTGTGTTGGTGATGTCTCTTGAACTTTCCAAGGAGATAGGAAGATTCTTTCTACCTATCTTGTGTCATCTTTGATGGCATAGAAGTTGATGAGATAAGGATGTAAAACTTCCTTAGCACGGGTGGTGGATACCAATGTAACGAACCAAAACTTAGAATCTTACTCTATTCCATAACTAGAAAGATTGTAAGATTGGTTTCCTAGATTTGACCAAACAAGGATAAAATTAAACAACCTCACACATTTACATTATAACTTAAATATGTGTTAATATGTTACATGTATTTCCTTTGATAACTAATACTCACATAATGTCTAAATAAAACATATAACATATTTTGGAGTAACAATCGGTAATTTCATGTCCATAAATATTAATAATGTTCTATTTTCTAAATAAATATGAAAATAACGGATTATGTTAAATTTGTAAACTGTGGAATTTCGTGCATAATAACAATATATAACTTTTTGGTGACATTGTGAAATTAAAGGGACTCTAATTTCGGATTTGCTAAAAAAATATGTAGATAATATGCCTAAACCATAATAATGAATGACTCACAAAAGTAAATTTCAAAAATAAAATAGAATGGTAAAAATGTGTCCCTTGGATCTCAATTAGCTTGGGTGTCAAGTTTTACATTATTTGAAAAAATGACTATCCTAATTTTATTTCAAAAGAAAAAGTGAGTTTTATTCCAAAATATTAAATAATATGTTTAATGAATTCAAATGTGAACATAAATCCCAAATTCGAATTTCACATAAAAAAGTTAGTCTATGTGTGAATTTCCACATTAGTTGGACGATCTTATCCGTCCTAGTTTAGTTTAGGAGAGAGAATATAACTTAAACTCCAAAATATTAAGTAAAATAGTAAACATTATCAAAATGGAAAATTAATGACGAAATCACATTCCTCACATTTTAGTTTGCTTGTATACAAGTTTCACATCTTTTGAGTGTTCCTATATGCCTCGGATTTATTAAGAAAAGAAAATGAAAGATAAAGCCAAAAATATTAAATTTATTATTTAAAGAGAACATATAAAATATTAAATGAATAATGTAAACCAACTTGTATGGATTGTACATATATAATATATGTGAAGTTGTAATAAAGAAAATTTATTAATATATATTATACATATATAATATATGTTATAAAATAGTGGTGTAACATAAAGGGAAATATTGTTGTACATGCATGTTAAATCTGTGAAAAAATTATCATGATGGAAAATATAAAAATGTATTTACTTTTCAAATACAATGTGAATGAAGTAATTGCAATAATGTGTAATATGTGATATATTTTAATAAATTATAACAAACTTCATAAATCTAGAAGTCTCTCTATTTAATGTTTTAAAGCTAAAAATAAATAGATAAAACAATCACATTAACATCTCATAAAGGAAACAAATATTTTAGCTCAATTACATATTTATTTGGAAACACGTGAATGTTCCCAAATTTATGTATTCAAATACTTAACCCAAATGAGATATAATAATAATCTTGATTAAAATATTACCTTAATAAACTCCTTATTAAATCCTCAAAATTGTTAACAATAAGGAAAAAATAGTTCAATATATAATGTTTACACCTCTTGATATGAAATCCATGTAATTAGTTTTGGACATATATATTTATTAGCACCTATATACTCCAAAAACTATTATTGTAAAATATATTAACAACATATATGGTTGCCTCAAATTTAGAAATTTGGATCTAACTTAATGTTAATTAAAGAAATGCCTTTTATTGAAATAAATTTGGTATACATGTTTTCAATGACTCTAAAGTGAGAAGAGAAACATTTTGAGAAAGTTACTTTGTCATGGGATTAATAAGTATATATAGGAGGTTTCTAAATAGAATTATAGAAAAAAGAAGAATTAAACTATCAATATCCTACAATAGTGTACATTAAATTATTATACATATTTACAGTGAGTAAATAATTACACAATGAGAAACTTATAAGTCTCTTAATTGTAAATGTAATAGTCAATATTTATGTGATCAAGTTGTCAAAAAAATATGATAAAACATAGAAAAAAAACATGAAAAGGACATTATTTTTATGTTATTATTTCTTATCCTTTGTTAAAAAAATGCTCAACTTTTCTCCTATTACAATAAATGTTGCATATTTTCTTTAGTAACCAAAAATAGATAAGTTTCTTTCCACCCAAGCCAAATAGTCCTATATATAGACCCCTCCCAATGGCCTTCACACACATAGAAATCACTTGACCAATAGGACATGACTCCTAACCTTCTCTCTTATCCTCCTATTCAAGTCCCTTGTATGAGTCGTCAAAGACTTGAAATTTCATGATGATGTTTTCTCAACCATCAATGTTTCAAATCATGGAACCCTAACTTGGATCTAAGATTCAGATTTTGACAAGTTGACAAACTTATCAAGGTATGTTTGCGTCCATATTATTCTTATTGAGAAATAAACCTATTTTGCATCTCTCTCTCTCTAGAACAAATTAGCTTACACATATTCTCTCTCTTCTGAGGATTTATTCCATTTGAAGTATCCTATGTTGATTCTTATCTTGTTATCATCTCATTCCTTTGTATATTCTTATTGGATTCAAATATGTATATTGTTCATACTAATCTTTGTGAAATCCAAATTTTCAAATTGTTGACTTTGAGATCATGGAAGTATCTTAATTGTGTAAATGTATGAATGCTTATTTATGGATCTTTTGACCCCATTGATATCAGTTGGATGATCTTATCCGTTATCCGCACTTGTCTATACTTTATCTTGCTTGCACTATTTGCATGGATGATTGATTAGTCATAACTATAAGCAGTGACACCATATAGGCATTGGGATATATTCCCCTACCACTAATAATGTTTGATATTTAGGCATTAGTTTTTATCCCCCTGCCAAGCTCTGGGTTTCATTTCCCTACCACATACAGTATTATGCACTAGGTTTTATTCGCCTACCATGCACTAGGTTTTATTCCCCTACAAAATACTATGTTTATTTGGCATTGAGGTTTTAGTCATCCTGCACTTTGGTACGGAATACATATGGGTTCCTACCCTACTTTTTAGTATATGCTAGTATGTGTATTACTCACCATGTGATTTTTTATGATTTGTGATATTATTATTGTGACATCGTTGAAAAGTTAATAAATCTTTTATTGTTTATGTCCTTCATTATGATATTAATATTATGTTGATACCCGCTTGGGTAGTACTTTACTTTTCTATGGGAAGCATTATTTATTTGACATCCTTTATCCATCATATTTTTCAATCCCAATTTAATATACTCATATCAACATTTAGGTTGATTCATCTACTTTTCTCCTCTTGATGGGGTGCACTTCCTACCTCATGTGTAGGTCAAGGAGAAGTTAACCAAGTTGGATCAGGACATCATTAGGGGTAGTTGAACCTTTTTGGGAGACACTTTTGAGGTGGTTAGATGACCCTCTGTTGTTCCTATGATTAGTTTAGTTTTCTTATGTATCACCATATGCGGTGAAGTATGGTGATTCTATCAAGCAATGTAAAAGTTATATATTTTATATTCCACTACTACATTTGGTGTCTTTAATCATACTTTGAATAAATTGGAATATCATCCCTTTGCAAAAATTAGTGGTGTTTGCATATGGGATGTTCCTTTTTATTTGATTAAGTAGGGAGTGGATCCCTTCCCAATTTCCACTCTTTACAACCTAGGGGAGGAGTCCTAGTATCCCGGATGTATCTGTCTATGTGAGTTTGATGATGTTTTCCCTAATGAGTTTCAAGGTGTTCCACCCCCAAGAGAGATTAATTTCAAGATCATCTAGTTCCTGGCAAGCAACCCAAAGCACATGCACCCTACATGATGGCTCCAGCTAAGATGAAGGATAGTAGTTATAGGAGTTGTTAGAGAAGGGCTTTATACAACTGAGCACACCTCTTGGAGTTCTATAATGTTTTTTTAAGAAGAAGAATGGCTCTATGAGGCTTTTCATAGACTACTGGCAGGTGAACAAGGTCACATTGAATAGCAAGTACATGTTGTTGAGGATAGATGATATATCTAATCACTTGAGAGGTGCTATAATGTTTTCTAAGATAGATCTGAGGTGAGGGTATCATCAGTTGAGAATCAAGGAAGATGGCATACCTAATACTGCTTTTAGGACTAGGTATAGTCATTATGACTTTGTGGTTATCCCATTTGGACTAACCAATGCACCAACATCATTCATGGACCTGACAAACATAGTGTTCAAGCGGTATCTTGACTAGTGTGTGGTTGTGTTTATATATGATATCTTGATGTACTCCAGAAATAGTCAACAACATGAGCTACAATTTCTCCAGGCATTGGAGTTGTTGTGGAAACATGGGTTATATGCTAAGTTCAGCAATATGAGTTTTAGCTATCTGAGGTGTCTTTCCTTGGTCATGTCGGGTGTTTTTTTAGGCCCTAAGAAAATGGAATCAGTGCTGGAGTGGGAGGAGTCCAAGACACCGAATGAGATTTGTAGCTTCCTAGGTTTAGTTGGTTACTATAGGAGGTTCATCAAGAACTTCAATGTTGTAGCTTTACCATTGACTAGGCTGACTAGGAAGGGTGTTCCTTTTGTTTGGGATGACAAATGTCAGTGTTCTTTCCATTTTCTAAAGAATAAGATAAAAAGTGCTCCAGTGTTGGTGTTTTTAGAGCTTGGGAAAGGCTACATCCTTTTCTATGGTACCTCAAAGAATGGGTTCGGATGTGTGCTGATGCAAGACAAGAACATGATTTCCTTTGCCTCTCGACAAATTAAGAAACATGAAGAGAATTACCCAACTAATGACTTGGAGCTAACAGTCATAGTTCTTGACTTGAAGATTTGGACACACTATCTGTATGGAGAGAAGTGTTAAATCTTCCCAAATTACAAGAATCTCTAGTATATCCTCTCGAAGAAGGAATTGAACATGAGGCAAAGGAGGTGGATGGAATTGGTCAAGGACTATGACTGTATGATAGGCTATAATCCTAGAAAGTTGAATGTAGTAGCTAATGCTTTTGAGAAAGAGGTCATATTCATCTTCATTGTCATCGGTATAAAGTACAGTTGTACTCCATGGCATGTCATAAGAGGGATATGTTGGTGTCGCTTATGCAGATGAATCTACAGTTAGAAGTTTCCTTGTTGGTAGGTTTGTCGCAACATTTTCACGTCAAGATGACGTTGATACAGCAGAATGGGGATACCTAGAAGGACAATATTGTGATACAAAATATCATATTAGAGTTTGGCAATGGGAATCATGATGGGTTTCATGAGACGGATGATGGGATAATGCGTTTTCACAACATGGTGGTGGTTTGAGATGCAGGAGGTCTAAGGGAAATGGTACTGAAGGAGGCTCATTCCTCAATATACGCTACACATCCCGGTAGTGTGAAGATGTATATAATCTGAAGGATTTGTATTGTTGGCAAGGTTTAAAGTGCAATGTAGCAGAGTTTTTTCTTCAAGTTTCCAGATTGTCAACATGTCAAAGGAGAGCATCAGAAGCATACAACAATGTTACAGCCTTTTCCAATTCCATAATGGAAATAGGATCACATAACCATGGACTTTGTGGTTGGTCAACCTAGAACAACTAAGGCCGTGATTCCATTTTGGTGATTTTTGGTCGGTTGACAAAGTCATCTCACTTTTTATTGATCAATAAAACCTACACCATAAAGAAGTTGGCACATGTCTATGTTGATGAAATAGTTTGTCTACACGGCATACCAGTTACAATAACATTTGACAGAGGTCCTCAATTTACAAGTACATTGTAGGAGAATCTACATATAGATCTAGGGACATAGTTGACGTTTAGTACAACCCTCCACCTGTATATAGATGTCCAGTCAAAAAGGACCATATAGGAGATGCAGGAAATATTTTGAGGGCAAGTGTGTTTCATTTTTTGGGAAGTTTATATTCACCTGAGCCTAATTGAGTTTGCCTACAACAATAATTATTGGAGGAGTATAGACATGGCACCATATAAGTCTTTGTATGGTAGGTGTGTAGGTCACCTCTTTGTTGGTACAAGGTAGGTGTATCTAAGTTGTCGGGTCCTAATCTGGTACAACAAAATATAGAGAAGATGAAGGTAATCCCACAACATTTAAAGGCAACACAAGACATGCAAAAGTCATTTGTAGATAATCGTCATAGACCATTGGAGCTCCAAGTTGGAGACTATGCATATCTCCAAGTCTCCCCTTGTAAGGATGTTCAGAGGTTTGGTAAGAAGGGTAAGCTAGTTCCCAATCTCATGAGACTTTACCCTGTATTAGCTCAAGTTGGAAAGATGGCATACAAGTTTGAGTTGTTGCCACGATTACACATATTGCATAATATCTTTCACATCTCAATGTTGAGGAAGTGCCATCCAGATACAGAACATATGATACAATTAATGGAGGTGGATCTATATGAGGATGTTTCATATGTAAAGAGACCAGTGTTGATGCTAGACAGAGGTGTGTAGAAGCTTACTAAGAAGGTCATATCTTTAGTGAAGGTGTTGTGGCATCATTATGGGGTCGAGGAAGCTATGTGGGAGTTAGAAGATAAGATGTTTAGCAAGTACCCCTTTTTATTTCTTTAGGATTTTGAGGGAAAAATCATTGTTAGGGGTTTACGGTTATAAGGCCCTAACCTTTCTTAATACATAAACATAATTATTTTTCTTAATTGGATGCTTCGTATTTGAAATTAAATTTTGGTTTATAAATTAAATCAATTGATAAAGCTATGTTTCAAATTTTACTCAACTCTAACATTTTCTCAAGTTATGCAATTTTATGTTGTTTATATACTTTTGTATGAATTGGGTCTAAAACTAATCCAAACACTTGCATAATATATTACATGGTACTTTTAACAAGCTTGCAAAGTTTATTCTACTTTGGATGATTTTAAACATTGATTTCATGGGATTTATATCTGTATAAGCTGGTAAGTAGTAGTGTAGTGTTTTTTCGGTCAACAACTTGTTGGTCGGTAGTTTCTTCTATCTTGTTGGGGATGAGTGTTTTGGGGTAGAAACATCATCAAATTGACGGTGATGTTCCTTGTTTTAGCCAACTGATGACAGCCAGACCGACGACTTTTGGGTAAGATGGTACCTCTTATTATTTGTTATGTATGTACAATTTTTGGGGCTTCACCAATTGAGTGGCCCATTGACCGTCTAGTTGTGCACCACTCGACGAAGACCTTGTCAGCTTAATTGGTTGACAAACCTTCGACACCTGATGAGGTTTCTGGGTAGATGACTAAAGGTATCCGTCGATTGATTAGCTGATGGACTTGGGTGCCCAATGAGTTTACAAGATCAAAAAAAAATACCATCAACCCGATAAAGACAAACTGACTATGCTCCCACAAAGTTTTTGGATGGAATACTAGTTAGCATGACCAATGAGTCTTCCAGTCCCTTGTGACTAATGGAAAACTAGTTCTTAGACCCATAATCTACCCTACCTATATAAATACCCCGACTCTCTCTCTCCTCTCAACTTTTACAAATCCTTTGTTGCAGATCATAGAACGCTAAAAACCCGTAGGGGTTGATGATCACATCATTCGTTGATGTATTCTCAAGATCAAGCTTTCCTTAGACTGATCAAAGGCTTTCAATCTTGTTTCTTGCTCCATACATTTAAGATCCCTACTTTTAAACCATTTCTTTGTTTTTCTTCACTCTCTCTTCTACCATGTTCGAGTTTCATGGTTCTTCATGCTGGAAACATGGGCATAAGGTTGAAGGACACTCTCTCTTTCTCCTCTTTCCTTTGTTCCTAAAGATAGAAACGTTTTTGGAGTTTTGGTGGACTAAGCTAGGTGATTTATTGCTGATTTCAGAGTTTCCCCTCTTGGACTTTAGTTTCTTTTGTACCAAGGTAAGTGATATAACCTTAAAAGCATTTCTTGCCTACTTCCTACTTGTATGACTTTAATCTTACTCTAGAAATTGGTAAAATGCTAACAGACTATCTGTTAAGCATTCTTTTATATAACAAGATGACAATACAAATCCTTAAGTTTTATTTAGATTCCATGAACGTTTTCTATTGTAAAGTGAACATTTATTTGAATATGCAAGGTCTAAAATTCGAAATATAAGTGTAATGATTCCTAAAAAGGTCATATATGTGATCCATTGGTATCAAAAGAATAAAAGTTAGACTCGTGTACTATTTCTTATTGTATTATGGTTATCCTATGTAAAGGTAGGGTCTATAATCACATTTATGGTGTTGTGTGATGGTTAACTGAAACTATAATATTAATGCTCATCCATGATACGTTTTGAGCATGAATAACGAAATTAGAATTTTGTGCATAATATGATATCAATAATCATGTGAAATGATTAATAAGCTCACTGTGGAATAATTAGCTAGTTTATAGAAGATTCCAAAGTGATTAGTGAGCTAGATAAAAAAATAAGCAATTATCTTACCCTTACTTGGATTCTAAGTATTAGGGTATCAAATAATCATAATATAACTTGATGGTTGGCCTATTGTGAGATAATGACAGATGAAGATAAAATCAAGTTTTGGGATAATTATAAGCTTATATGTGACCTTGGTGATTAAATTAGATAAATACTTGATCAATAAGAAAGAGGTACTTATCTTTAGTATTTTGATATGAAACTTGATCTCGTATGAGATAATTGAATTAGGAAGATAATCATAGAGTTTGGTGTTGATAGGATAATCCTAGAGACCTATAGAATTTTTAGAATTTGGTGATATTTCTATTAAGATTGAGGGATAGATTTTGATAATCGTTGAATAAATGACTGTCACACTCGAATTCTAGATAATTCAAGACCTTGGGGCATGACAAGGAACATGTGATTTCATTACAATCATTATTAGAGGAGCAGACAGTCCTTAGGTTGTCTTCCACGTTGTGCTTAAACCACGTGCGCTTGTGCTTAGAACCCCTGTGGGAAGGACTTTGACTATGAACCTGATCCCACCTCGCTCTCTCCTCGGGTTGCTTGTGGATTTGATCTTGGTTCTATTGAAATCATGAGATAGAGACAAGTCCAACAAAGCCCTGGCTCACTTCCAACTACTTGGCTAGACTTAATACCTAAAAGCACGGACCAACTCGATCTCTAGGGCATGTTCCTTTTGTTACCCTCCTTAGACTTGTGCCTATATAAGGCTGTGAAAAGTTGCATCGAGACCTATAGAACTCACTACCATTATCAATTTATTTAGTAGAACCTTGAATTTAACCATCTAGTTTTGGTTTCTACAACTGGTGACTTTGACCTATGTTGTCAATCTAGGGAGTCTTTAGCCAATTGCTTGGGCCTAGAGAATAGAGGGGTTTGGGTGAGCGGATTCCAATATTCATGAGGACATGAGAAGACTCAAGCAGCACGTCTACAATCATCATCGTCATGAGCCCAAGGCCCCTCATCAGAAGGTCATCAAGGTCCACTGTGAACTCTCCTAAGGGGTGGAAATTGATTGTTGGAGTCCCAAAAAACATCTGCAACACTCTATTTGCTCCATGATTTAGTAACTCCCCTAACCTTGATCTCTATTGGTCACTTAAAGTTGAAATTCCATGCTTACTACTCCAATCACCCTATAGCTTGTCATAATGACCAAAGACCTCGGCAAACTCGTCCGGAGACAACCCAACCGTGGGTTGGATCTTCCAGGGCATGAGGGTGAGAGTCAACCAAGGTGTTGAACTCACCATGGTTGGTTGAATAGTAGTTAAACCACAAAGAGAAAGAAGAAAATGACTCTTGGCAGAAAGACCAGTTTATCCCCAATCCATGTAATCAAGCATGACCTTGTGTGAGGGTAGTTAGGTTACTCCAGGGAAATGCTTGGTAGTCATACTACATCTTTGTGATTATGTTGTGGCCTAATGGCCAGACATGACCCCAACACATGTATTGATAATATGAAAAATGCTAACATGGTATGATTTGGTTGACCCATATTTTTTATCTTGTTTAAAATGTACTAATTAAATGGTAAGTCCGATAGTAGTGAACTTATATATCAAATTGCTTAAAACTGAGTAAAATCTGAATAAAATAGTTCTAGAGTCTAAATATGTTTTTAGTTCCATAAGTAAAGATAAACATGGTTATAAGATGAATAACATATGTAAACCTAAATTTGATGATTAATACAATGAAAATGTTCTTTGTTCTATTATATGATGTTGATGAATAATAATGAAGACCTAAGAAGTCAATAAATATTAGGATGAAAATGATGTGCTTTAGAGTTCTAAGTTAGTAAATTTGTATATAAGCAAATTAAGGTTTGAAACCAATGTTCATTATTTGATATGATCGTAATCCATATAATTTGATCTAGATGTTAATAATGATATAATATGTACAATTAGATCACCAAGGTTTTTTCTAATGTGTATTGGTATTTATAACCCTTAGCACTCGTCATATGATGAAATTAGGGTTGGTGACCCTTATTCTTAATCCAAACATGAGATAACCCTAAACCCCAATTATGACCTAAGTTAGATTTAATTAGTATGTTACATATTGTATGGTGATACTTTAGGGTATACATACATGGAGATTGAATGTTGATCTTCTAGGATATGATATGATTTATCGGATTTCATAATGTTCATTTGAAGTATACTGCATGGTTCTACATTGAGGTACATGGTGATTAAAGAGTACCTGCATTATTGATTGTCACTGGTTTTCTAGATGATCTTTGAGTATTGATTGAATGAATAAACTATCACATGTTTATTTACTTCAGTTCAAATATAATGCAAATATGAGTATCACATAAAGTTAACTATCATATTATGAACCATGGGCTAAATTCATCAACCAGTAACGCACATAGGTCTAAGGATGGATAGTGATTACACCTGAGATAGCATACCAACAATGTGTCAGAATATGTGATGAAAATAATAGTTGTTTATGTGAAAATATTTTATTGTGAACAATATGTGTTGTTGTTATACTTGCACATATTTTGGTTTCACCGTATACACAATATAGAGATGTAATGATCCACGCATATGCTTGTCGAAGCTTTAGTAATTGCCATGTATAAAGATATGAAGACATGGAGATTCATTCATTTAAAGATATTAAAGTGAAGTCACGAGGAGGATTATCTAGATAGTATTAGTAATTATTCTTATGTGTGTTAGATTTCTTTGAGAAATATATGTAAATCATTAAAGGAGTCCCATTATACATCTTGTAAACAATATTTTTCAATTAATGGAAATAAACAATTATTATTTATTATTTGTTGAATTTGGATATTGGAAAAATTAGGTAATGACTCTCGACTTTAAGGTCCACCTTGATAGGGGGACACTCAAAAGTGGATTTGTTTACATTTGGTATCTGAGCTCATATTTATCAAATATTTCATACTTGATAATATCATATAATATATACAATTAAAAAGGAAAATTATTAGGGCATAATCTAAGGTAATGGTGTCTATAAAGGATTACAATTTTGGGGGATGATAATATTTTCTGCATTACCATGAAGTTGGTATACATGGACTCCCTTAGACAATGTGATACTTGTCTGGCTAGAACCTAGGGTTTGCATGAAATAATGTTTCCCCAAGTCTTCTCATCTCTAATTCCGTCCATTTCTCATCTCTTTGCTTATAAAACCTAAAGTTTTGTCTCTCCTCATCTCAAATTAGGGGTATCACGATGAAGTAGGATTGAGGAATTCTCCACCAATTAATATATAATGTTAACTAGAGAATACAAGGTAAACCCTCTATTGAGGGTAAACCCTAGAAAGACCTAAGTATAGATGGGAAAACCCAATAGTCCATAAATGACTTGTGTGGTATAACCTAGTAGGGTATTAAAACATTAGTGTGTCAAGAGAAACACAAAACCCTAAAATACACGGTACAATCCCTATCCCTAACCCTAAACCCTAATCTTGGGTAATGGCAGTAGAACATGTAAAATAATAAACTTAACCCAAACAAACCCTATAGGGAAAAAGGAAAGAGCAAGTACAAATTGGTTGGGTAATCTAGTTTGGGCACTAAGATTAGATACTCTAGTTCGCATGCAATCAAGTACGTGTAGTAATGCATGCATGTTGCATGTAAAAGGTTTTTGAATATACATGAAGCATATGATATCAATGATCACATAAGAATGATTGTAACACCCACAATTCAAATTTTGGGTTGGTTTCCCTACCTAGGTTGGGTCAACCCAAGAATTGGAAAAGACCTATGGGGGATTCATAACCCTAAACTTGTGGGTCAGGCTATGGCTATAAATCCTAACCTCCTATCATAGACCAAGAAGGCACCATAGGTTAGAAACTTCCTTTGAAGGGTGAGTTGACTAACCTCATTCTGAGATTTGAGGTAACCTTGGACATCCAAAAAGGACCTAAACTCAAAGCTATAGGCTATAATGGGATGGTATGGGTGTAGGCAAGAAAACCCTTACGACTACCTAGTCATAAGAAGTTGTCCTTAAGAAATGGAACATGTAATTCCAACAAATATTAAATGTGAACACCTTGATAAGAGAAATCCCAAGGTAAATAGGTAATGGAAAGTAAATTACATTGAAAGAAATGATATATTTATGCATCTAAGGTATATATGCCCTACTACCACCAAGTTTGGAAAAGAAGGTTGGGTGATTGGCTTGATGTCCTAGATGCATTAATATATAATATGAAAAACTTTAGTGAGAGTAATATCAAGTAAAATGTGCAATGAAAGGATGAAATACAGTTATGGACTCTCGTTCAACAAGGTGAGTCATGGGATACATCAATATAATGATAATAGAGGTCATTGTCCTGGAACAAGGAATAACTAATAAGAGAAACGAAATATAGTTATGATGTCCCAATAACCCTGGGCAGGGTACAATCCTAAGTCAACCCTAGGGTTAAGTAGATATGCTTAAAGGTACATAAGATCCATGTGGTCAGGAGGTCATCATGCCCTGAGTACATAAGGCACGTGGGTTAAGGAGAAATCCATGAATGAGTACATAAGGCTCATGGGGTCAGGAGAATGGCCACTCCCATCAGTATATAAGGTCAGAAGGGTCAATGAGAAAGGCACTCCATTAGTACATAACCTTGGGGTCAAGAGGAGATCACTCTAGGGGTATCTAGACCCTTAGAGACCTTAAGGGGAAGGATAATACTAATGATAGTTGAGATGTAGACATAATGAATACCATATTTTATAAATAATGTTTGAAATGGTATATTTAATAGAGTTGCGTCTAAACTCCATTATTATGAGTAAAGCACTTTCCATTGAGTTCACGAAATTCAAGGAAATTTTTGGAAGTAAAATGTATTCATGGTTTGGAGTCATGGTAAAAGATAATTCAACCAATAATTTGAAATAATGGATAATGGTAGATACACCATCTATCCTCATAAAATAACATGAACTTTGTATTTGTGCTGCAACTTAATATTTATTTCATCTTATTCTGAGTGTGAAAGATTGAGAAACCACATGTGATACATGAAATTGACAAGGATATTAATACCCTAAGTTGAATGTATGACATTATTTAGGATTTTATAATTTTACCTCATCAACCCATGAACAGAGTCAAATAATGATAGGTAGGTGAAAATGAATCATAAAGTGAAAATGCAACCACCGTGTTATAATATCATGCAATGAGTCAGGATGCAGAAATTCCCCTGGAATAGTTTCGGTCTGGGTTCCAACCTCAAAACTTTTAATTAATAAAAGTTAAATAATGATAATATAGATAAAACATATTTAAGAAAGATTGATAGCCATAGTGTTTAAGGAAAACATGGGTTATCATTCACCTTAACATGATTAGAATTGAATTTTGGGGACAAAATTTAAGGAGGGGTGAATGTAAGATCCTCAGGTTTCATAAATTTGGATTTTGTGATTATGAATTCAATAATAATGTATTTTTGATTCGCTCAAACCCTTAATTTCTTAGTTAATACAATAATGAAGTAGATGGATCAATTTGAAGGCCTAAGTTTGAGTCATGGGACTTAGAATCCAATTTATGAGCAAGTGGGCTATTTATGTAGCAATTAGGCCCATTGGAAGATAGGATGAAGGAATTGCAATTTAGTGCATAATATGATCTCAACGATCTTGTGAAACTTTTAATAAAATCCTTGTGAGATAATTAGTAAGTTTCTAGAATATTTTGAAGTGATTGATGACCTAGATAATTAACTGAGCAATTATCTAGGCCTTACTTGGAATCCAAGTATTCAGGTATCAAATAATCATAATATGGTGTGATGCTTGGCCCAGTATGAGATAATGAACAAATGAAGATAAAGCTGAGTTATGGAATAATTATAAGCTTATAACTGACTCAGGTGATTAGATTAGGTAAATACTTGATTAGTAAGAAAGGGGTAGTTATCTCTAGTATTATTATCTAAATCTTGGTCTAGTAGAAGATAATCTTATTAGAAAATTAATCCTAAAGTTTGGTGATGATTGGATAATCTAGAGACCTATAGGATTTTTAGAAGATGATGATATTTCTAATAAGGTTGAGGGGTTGATTTTGATAAGCGTTCAATAAATGGTTCACACACCCAAAGTTCATATAATTTGGGACCTAGTGCGTGTGACACTGAATATGTGTAAGCACAATTATGATCAAAGGATTGGATGGCTAGGTAGTCTTCCACCTCACGCTCAGAATCCCATATAGCTAGACTCTGACTATGATTTAATCCCACACAGATAGGATTAGACTATGATGTAATTCCACCTCATTATCTCCTTAGGCCACCTCCATATCTAATATTGGTTCCATTGAAATCGGGAGAGAGAGGCGAGTTCAACAAACCCCTGACTTGCTACTATCTCCTCGACTGAATTTAATCTCCAAAATTACTAATTAAAATGATCTCTAGGGCATGTTTTTGTTTTTGCTTCCCTCCTTAGAATCTTGCCTACATAAGTCCATGAAAAGTTGCACTAAGACACATAGAACTCACTTCCACACTCAATTTCTTTAGTAATACCTTGAAACTCACCATCTAGTTCTGATTTCTGCCTCTAGTGACCTCAACCCTATGTTGCCAACCTTTGGGAGTCTTCCACCAATTTCTTAGGACTAGAGCATTGAGGAGTGTGGAAAAGTAGTTCCAATATTTAGGAGGACAAAAGAAGACTTGGGAAACACGTCCTCAATCACCATCCTCATGAGCCTGAAGTTCCTTGTCACAAGGTCATGACTGTTACAACCCGTTCCTAACTTTGCTGGTAATCCTAGAGATTTAAGATAATATTAATACTTGTCATGTTTTTATAGTAATATTCTATATTGTGCTTTATATTAACCTTAGTGACCTTAAATATTTGTTTGGGAAACTCATAATCATGACTTAAGCATATTATAAAGATTCGAGTTGGGGTTAACATAGCATTGACCCATACATGTGTGCAAGAAGAGAATTAATGATATTGGAGGAAATAATTAAAAAAGATTTTTAATTTGATGATATTATCAAAATAATATAGTAGTATTTTATAGAATTCAATTAGGAATCCAACAAAAAATGAATGAACCAAATTGGAGTTAAAATGAGTGAGTTATTCCATTTGTAGTAAACATATACTGAGCACCACGACCCACGATGTTGCGTCTACCGTGACCCGCGACGCTGCGTCGACACCGCGACCATGGTCTAAACTGCGACCCGAGATGCTGCATCGATACCGCAACCGCGACGCAGCGTTGACACTGCAACCGCGGTTGACGCTGCCAAGAACAGTCAACTGTAAAATGATCATATCTCGAGCAATACTTATCTGTTTTCAATGAAACAAAGTGTATTGGAATTTGATTCGATCCTCTATCATCCCAGACCACTTTCTCTATGAGAGGGTGACCTAGAGGGCTATTTCTGGAGCAATTTTTGGGGAACAATGTTAAGAACAATAGAAATCAAAAGGGGTTGGTATAAATCCGACTTGGTAAGTAGTTTTAATCCTTGATTCTTCTATCTTTTAGTTTCCCTTGCTTGAGATCCCTAATACAGCAGTTTTAAGGTTTGGATTAACCTCCTTATCTTATACCTATAGCAGATCCTCTTTAGGGCCCATAAACACATTAAATAGGTTGTTTTGAATGAGATCTTGAGGTTTAAAGCTTGATCCTGTCTTGTGTGAGCAAAGATCCGAGATTAGTTGGTGAAAGGGCTAAGATCAGTGATCTTGGATGAATTCTGTGAGTAGATAATCATCTCTTAACCTTGATTTAAAGCATATCAATTCATATAATAGTATCCAATGTTTGATTCTTGTTGTATGATATTTGTGATGCTTGAATAAACGTATGTGGTGAAAATCAGCAGTTGAAATTCTTTATTAATCATATTAATAGTGATGTATTACTGTGTTGAAAGTTATCTTGTGAATTGTCGTGAATCGACAGGTGATGAATGTGTAAATTGAGGTATGGGAAATACAGGGTGCCCTAGTTCATGTTTTAAGAGTTGGAGTATGGTTGTGAAATATATATAAACTGTTTAATGATTTATTATTTAAATGTAAGACAGTTAATTGTTAGAAATATGATAAACATTAGCTACGATGATGATGCTTGTTATATTAACTAATCATCACTAGACATTAGATGTCATGGACATTGTAGAATCCTCACAGGATGAGGCCTACACTGTGGGGAGGAAACACTTTCCCGACTAGGGATAGTCTAGAGAGAGGTAAGCCGGAGCGTACCAGTAGGGTGCGGGGGTTTGACCAGTAGGGAAAACTCCTTACAGTTGTGTGGTTCCCAACAGCAATCGGGAATTCTGGTGGTACATGTGCTACATGTTGTTGTGATCAGTGGTCGATAGGTCCATTGATGCACTTTAATCTTGAGGGCTTTGACTCACCGCCTGAGTACCCAGGTTGAGAGGTAGAGTCTGAGATATCTGACTACTCCCGTTAGTCGTCGAGAGGCAGACGTGCCGATGCCAGCTCCAGACATGGTATTGAAATTAAGTACTTAGGAACTCAGGCATGCTTCTAAGTCTTGTACAGTGAGATTGTAGCTTGTTATGATACTTCTACATGTCGTGGTACACCTCATGTGGGTCCAAAGGCATAATAACTTGATTTGAAATAACGTAAATAGTTAGGTTATCCTTTTATTACATTCAATATCTGTACTACTGCCATGTTGAGCGAATTATAGTTTTAAACTGCCATGCTGAATGAATTACAGTTCTAAACTGCCATGGTTACATGATTGCATTTAAGTTCTATTACTTGTAAACATCATAAATATCTTGGTTACCTATTGATTCTCTACTCACTGAGCCAGTAGCTCACCAACCTACTGAATAATTTTTTCAGGTAAAGGATTAGCTCTTCCTGAGGAGTCTGAAGCCAACTTTAATCAAGATTGCACAGAGGTCTTGAAAGAAGAGTAATTAGAATAGTTAGAGTGTCTCTTATCCTTCCCCTGGATCCTGGGATAGAAAGAGTGACAAAAGAGAGAAGTTTGAAATGTAATGTACATGATGTATATTAAGTGTGAAACTCTTGCTTCTATGTAATAAGACAATTTTTGTTGTATCTTGTTGTTATGTTTAATCAAGACTTATCATTCAGTAAGTGTTATTATAATATATTTAGAGAAAAAAATATGGCAGATATTTCATCAAAATTATGCCCTAATCTCATGATTAGTGGTAATCGTGGGATGCGGGTGTGACAGTTTTTGGTATCAGAGCATAGGTTGAACCTAAAATGAATTTAGGTTTGGGATAGGGGTGATAGGAGACCAATAGGATTAGGATGGTTTCCTCTTTGAACTACAATTTTCTAACATATGTGTTCTGTTATGGATATGCGGATGGAAGGAAGAGGATGTGGACATGGTGAGGAACAAACTGAGAGCCATTACGGCCCTAACCCTCGAGCAATGGCTCAAGGTGAAGAGGATAATGAGGCAACAAGGATGTATCATATTTTTCTAGAGACAAAAGAAAAATACAAGATGGATACGAAGTCTTCATCTTCTAGTAAGGACCTAATGAGATCATATGAGTTGGTGAAGAAGCTTGGTGGAATTGAATTTTCTAGAACAACAGATCCAGCTATGGAGGAGGTGTGGCTTCGACAACTAGAAAAAGTCTTTCACCTAATGGAGTTATCAGAAGATAAGCAAATCAATCATGCAGTCTATTTACTCAAGGGAGATATTGAGCTGTGGTGGCGAGGAGTGGAAGATAAAAGGAGAAATGCAAAGATGACCTGGAAGGACTTTGTGGATGATTTTCACCTTAAGTATTTTCCTCCTACCTTCCTAAGTTATAAGATTAAATAGTTGGAGAATATCAGACAAGGAAGTATGACAATTGGTGAATACAAGGCATATTTCACAAGGTTGGCAAATTTCTGTCCGCAACTTGTGCCTGATGGTGTAGAAAAGTGCAAAAGATTTCAACAAGGATTAAGATCAGAGATTAGACACACTCTGTCAGCCATTGGTCAAAGAGATAGATAAAACTTTGGGGAATTTGTAGAAGCAGTGAGATGTGTAGAAGAGTTAGTTAATGCTGCTAAGAAATCTGAGAATAAGAAATAATTTAGAGACTTTATTAGAGGGGGACAAAGCAATGGTGGATACAAAGGAGGTGGTGGTTTCTTTTCTAAGATAGTACGAGGACTTGGCTATTTTGGGAGACAAGGATCTAGGTTTTCACCAAGTGGAGGAAGGCCCAATTCTGGTAGATGGAATACATAGTCTACATAGACACCTCCAACTAGGTCTTCAGGATCTTCAATGTCAGTGACATGACAGCAGAGACATGATGCATCCATATGTGATAAGTGTGGTAGGGCACATTCTGGTCAGTGCTGGGGAACTAACGGTCCAATATGTTTTCCTTGTGGATAGATGGGGCATATAAAAAGGGACTGCCCAAAGCTTGAATATGTTTCAGAACAAGATTCACAATTATAGTTTCAGACTCCACAGAGGCAGGTTCCAGTTAGAGGGGCAAGTTCTTCAGTGGCTTTAGGTTCTATAGGGGGAGCACCTAGTACCAGTAGTGGACAACAGGGACAACATGGAAGAGGGAGAGCTACTGGACGTTTCTTCTCAATGACACCATCTGAAGGTGTAGTTTCACCTAGAGTTCTGACAGGTGAGATGCGTCTCTTTAGCAACATTTCTATTACAGTATTAATAGATCCTGGTGCAACACATTCTTTCATTCAAAGATCGATAGTTAGTGGACTAAATCTTCTAACCCAAGATTTATCTTATGAGTTGTTGTTAAAAGTTCCACTAGGTGAATCTTCAATTTTGACAGAAGTATGTCTTGGATGTATGTTAAGTTTTAGTGGGTATAAAATAGTAGTTAATCTCATACTCTTAGATATTAATTCTTTTCAAATGATGTGTTGAAGAGGGAGGTGGATGCCTTAGATATTAAAACCACCTTGTTGCCACATGTTCCTAACTTTGCTAGTAATCCTACAGATTTAAGATAACCTTAATGCTTGTCATGTTTTTGCTAGTGATATTCTATGTTGTACTTTATATTAATCTGTGTGACCTTAAATACTTGTTTGGGAAACTCATAACTATGACTTAAGCATACTATAAAGATCCGAGTTGGGGTTAACATAGCATTGACCCATACATGTGTGCAAGAAGAGAGTTAATGACATTGGAGGAAATAATTAATAAATGATTTTTCATTTGATGATATTATCAAAATAATATCGTAGGATTGTAGAACATTCAATTATGAATCCATAAAAAAAAGAATGAACCAATTAGAGTTAAAATGAGTGAGTTATGCCATTTTTAGTAAACATATATTGAGCACCGTGACCCGTGACGTTGCGTCGACACCGCGACTGCGGTCTATACCGTGACCCGACCATGATCGATGCCGCCAAGAATAGCCAATCTTAAATGATCATATCTCAGGCAATAATTATCTATTTTCAATGAAACGAAGTGCGTTGGAACCGTGATTCGGTCCTCTATCATCGCAGACTACTTGCTCTACTAGAGGGCGACCAAGAGGGTGATTTCTAAGGCAATTTTTGGGGAAGAATGTTAAGAACAAAAAAAATCAAAAGAGGTTGATATAAATCCGACTTGGTAAGTAGTTTTAATCCTTGATTCTTCCTTCTTTCAGTTTTCCTTGCTCGAGATCCCTAATCTAGTGGTTTTATGGTTTGGATTAACCTCTGATCTTATCTTCTACCTACAACAGATCCTCTTTAGGGCCCAGAAACACATTAAAGGGGTTTTTTGAATGAGATCTTGAGGTTTAAAGCTTGATCTTGTCTTGTGTGAGCTAAGATCCAAGATTAGTTGGTGAAAGGGTTAAGATCAGTGATCTTGGACAAAATTTTGTGAGTAGATAATCATCTCTTAACCTTAATTTAAAGCATATCAAATCAAATAATAGTATCCAGTGTTTGATTCTTGTTGTACGACATTTTTGATGCTTGAATAAACATATGTGGTGAAAATCAGCAGTTGAAATGCCTTATTAATCATATTAATAGTGATGTATTACCGTGTTAAAAGTTGTCTTATGAATTGTCGTGATTCGACATGTGATGAATGTATAAATTGAGGGCACCAGAAAGACAGGGTGCCCTAGTTCATGTTTTAAGAGTTGGAGTATGGTTGTTAAATATAGGAAAACTATTTAGTGATTTATTATTTAAATGCAAGACAGTTAATTGTTAGAAATATGATAATCATTAGCTACGATGATGATGCATGTTATATTAACTAATCATCCTAGACATTAGATGGCATGGACACTGTAGAATCCTCACATGATGAGGCCTACACTGTGGCGAGGAAACGGTTTCTCGATTGGGGATAGTCCAGAGCGAGGTAAGCCGGAGCGTACCATTAGGGTGTGGGGGTTTGACCAGTAGGGCAAACTCCTTATAGTTGTGTGGTACCCAACACCAACCAGAAATGCCAATAGTACTTGTGCTACATGTTGTTGTGATCAGTGGTCGGTAGGTCCACTGATTCACTTTAAGCATGAGGGCTTTGACTCACCGCCTGAATACCGAGGTTGAGAGGTAGAGTCTGAGATATCCGGCCGCTCTCGTTAGCCGCCGAGAGGCAGATGTGTTGATGCCAGCTGCAGACATGGTATTGAAATTAAAGACTTAGGAACTCGGGCATGCTTCTAAGTCTTATATAGTGAGATCGTAGCTTGTTGTGATACTTCTACATGTCGTGGTACACCTCATGTGTGTCTAAAGGCATAATAAATGTATTTGGAATAATGTAAATAGTTAGGTTATCCTTTTATTACATTCAATATCTATACTACTGCCATGCTGAGTGAAATACAGTTTTAAACGGCCATGCTGAATGAATTGCAATTCTAAACTTCCATGGTTACATGATTGCATTTAAGTTCTATTACTTGTAAACATCATAAATATCTTGGTTACCTATTGATTCTCTACTCACTGAGCCAGTAGCTCACCAACCTACTAAACAACTTTTTCAGGTAAAGGATTAGCTCCTTCTGAGGAGTCGGAAGCCAACTTTAATCAAGATTAGCTCAGATATCTTGAAAGAAGAGTAATCAGAATAATAGAGGGTCTCTTATCCTTCCCCTAGATCCTGGGATAGAAAGAGTGAGAAAAGAGAGAAGTTTGAAATGTAATGTACATGATGTATATTAAGTGTGAAACTCTTATTCTATGCAATAAGACAAGTTTTGTTGTATCTTGTTGTTATGTTTAATCAAGACATATCGTTCAGTAAGTGTTATCGTAATATATTTAGAGAAAAAATATGGCAGATATTTCATCAAAATTATGCCCTAATCTCATGATTAGTGGTAATCGTGGGATGCAGGTGTGACAATGACGGTCCATCACAAGCTCTCCTAAGGGGTGAAAATTGATCCTCAGATTCCTAGGAAGCCTCTACAACACTAATTTTGTCCTTGATTTGGTAAATCCCCTAACCTTGATATCTATTGGTCTTCTTAAAATCAAGATTCTTACTGCTCCCCTACATCTTGTCATAAAGACCAGATACCTTGGCAACCTCGGCCAAAGATAACCCAACAGTGGGCTAGAGCTTTTAGGGATCAAGGGTGAGAGTCAACTAATGTGTTCACCTTGTTATGGCTGGCTAAACAATAGTCGAACCAAAAATATGAGGAAGATGATCCATAGTGGAAAGACCATGCTACCCCTAATCTGCATGATCAATCATAATTGTTGGATGAGGGTACTTATCTCATTTGTAGGGAAACACTTGGAGGTTGCACTAGATATCTACGTTGTGGCCCAATGGTTAGACCTGACCAAGTATGAATTATATGCTAAATATTGGCATGGCATGATTTGCTCAGTCTGTATATATTGATCTTGTTTAAAATGTGGTAATTAAATGGAAAGGCTGATAGTAGTGAAATTATTTATCAAATTTCTCAAAAAAATGAGTACAATCTGAATAAAATAGTCTTGAGTCCAATATGTCTCTAGTTCCAAAAGTAAAGAAAAAACATGGTTATAACATGTTTAGCACATGTAAACTTACATTTGTTGATTAATATGATGAAAACATTCTTTTGTTATATTATATGATGTTGTTGAATAATAATGAAGTCCCAAGATCTCAATAAAGATTAGGGTGATAATGATGTGCTTTAGAATTCCAAATCCGTAGATCTGTATACAAGAAAATTAGGTTTGAAACCAATGTTTATTATTTTCTATGGTCATAATCCACATAATATGATATAGATGTTAATAATGATATGGTATGTTTAATCAAATAATCAAGGTTACATCTAATGAGTAGTTAGGATTCATACCCCTTAGGACTCATGATATGATGAAATTAGGTTTTTTGACCCTTATTCCCAATCCAAGCCTGAGATAACCCTAAACCCTAGTTAGGACCTAGGTTTGATTTAATTAGTATGTTGTGAATGTATGGTGACACTCATGGGTATACATACATACAAATTGAATGTTTATTTTCTTGGATATGATATGATTTATTGGATTGCATAAAGTACATTTGAAGTATATTGCATGGTTCTACATTGGGGTATGTGGTTACTTATGATTACATGTTTTATTTATTATTAATGGCTTGTTGGATGATTTCTAGGTATTGATTTGATGAATAAATGTTGGATGTTTATTTACTTTAGTTCAACTATAATTCCAATTTGAGTATTACATAAAGTAAACTATCATATATCGAACCCTGGTTTACATGCATCAAGGAGTCATGCATATAAGATCAATGATGGACAATGATTACACCCAAGATAGCTTACCAAGAATGGGTTGGAATCTGTAATGAAAATGTCAGTTTCATATGTGTAAATATTTAGTTGTGAATAATATATGTTGATATTATACTTGCACATATTTTCGTTGCACCACATACATAGTATAGAGATATATTGATCCACATGTTTGTTTGTAGACATTTTAGGTAATTTCATGTACAAGGATTATAAGACATGGGAATTCAATCATTTGAAGATATTAAAGCTAAGTCGTGAGGAGGATTGCCTAGATAGTCTTAGTACTTCTTCTTATATATGTTAATTTCATTTAGAAATTTATGTAACTCGTTAGAAGAGTGTCATTATGCATATTGTGAACAATATTTGTTAAATTAATGGAAATCATCGATTGTTATTTAATATTTTTTGAATCTAGATCCTAGAAAAATTAGGTAATAACTCTCGAATTTGAGGTTCACCTTGATTGAGGTACACTCAAAAATGGGAGTCGTTACACTGTCACTCTTAGACTTTAGTGCTATGTTGTGGACAACATGATTCAAAAGTTCAAGTGGTTTAGAAATACCCCTCATTTCTCTCATTACTCAACTATCTTGCAATTAACTTGTTTTTCACACACTTGCATACCATGTAGGCTATTTCCTTACCTTTTCTTCATAATTTTCATTTTTTGCTTTTTCTTGCATGACATTCACCTCTGCATGTAACCTTTTGCTGGTATTCATGCTAGATTTTATTTCACTTACTTCTTATTTCACTAATTTTAAGTGTGGGTTTGGATGTGGGTTTGGATGTGATTTTGGGAATTTGGCACCATTTTGGCCAAATTTTGAGCAAAGTTGATCCTTTTTCCCAAAAGCATGTTTCAACCTAATCTCTACCTTAATGGATTGAGGTTGAACTATTTTGACTTTGGATGAATTTAATTCAACCCATTTCATATGGTAGTTTGATTGATAAGTTTGCATGCTTGAATTTATACATGTGTATTATATCTCTCTAATTGGAAAGAATATTGAGAAACAATTAGAGAAAGCATGAGCTACTTAGGATTTTCTATGATTTGTGAAAAAGGATGTGGTTGATACAACAACTCATTTCGATATTATTTTCCCATGTTTGTGAAGTTTGAGGAACTAAAGTACATATGAACCCCTTCTGTGAAAGCCCACTACTAATGTCCTCTATTTGCCTCACTATCTATTTCATCATGTCTTACCTCTCTGCCTAAGAAAAGATGTCAAAAAGCACACAAAAAACATTGGACACCTCCCAAAAGTGGAAGTGTCCATATATCTACCTCCTCACTTACTCGAACCACCATGTGTCCCCCTACATATGGGGTAGAGAAAGAAAAAGAAATTAGATATATCTCTGTGTAATAACATATAAAGAGAAACAAAGAAAATGTGGGCCATCTGTTTAATAGCACCCTAACTCTTTTCACAACCACTTCTTCCATTTTTAATCCTATTAGGGTTAAAAAAATCAACCCTAGCCTGCCTACCCAACACAAACCTAGTGTATAATCAAGTGTGGATTGAACTTTATAGGATAATACATGCATGTGAAAACCATTTAACTAACAAGATTGAGCTAAATCTAACAAAATGATATGGTTTACATAGATCCTTGTGGGATGCCATGTCATTACTTAATTGTGATGTCCTATATTTGAAGTCTATATGCTTTTTTCTTTGTTTGTAGTCAAGTCATGGATGAAAAGAAGAGAGATGAAATGTGTGTATCTAGTCAAAGTCGAGGTATATCTACTCACATTGTCTGGTTACATGGTTGGTGAGTGATTTCATCATTTCTACTTGAACTTAATAGAAGAGAGATTGAGTTGTTGAAGCATACATGAGGAAAAATATGTTTTAATCTTGGGGTGATGATGAAGTCCTTAAATGGGTCTTCATCTTGTGTCATTTTGTTGATTTTTCACATCTACATGTTTAATTATTGATGTATTTCCCCCAATGTTAGCTTTATAGTAAAATGCACTTATGGATGCTATTTGCATAATTTTTAGGTACTTTGACCATGCTTTGGATGGAAATAAGAGAAGGAGGAGGGTCATGGGGTCCCTTCACCCTTAGAGGATTCCAAAGTGAGTCCTAGAGCTACCCTGGCCTATCCCAAGGGCCAAAGAATACCATGAAGAAGGACATTGGAGCTTAGTGTGCACATAAAAATCCTCCAATCGACTGGGGTACTTAGCCACAACCATGGTACAAATCTCCTCAACATAGGGAAATTTTAAGAAAGGAGAAGTGATAAATAGCCAGACACCACGACCATGGTAAGAAAAACAATTGTGGTATGCAACATGCACCATGGTCATGGCAGACAAAATAGTCATGGTAGGAGGCTCTCAAGATGTCCATGATGTAGTGAGAAACCAAGACTTCACCCCTCCATCATGACTGTGGCACTGGTGACAACTATTCTACTACCCACCCACCATGGTTGTCGTACCCACCAAGTTCATGCCACTCAAACCCCTCCATACTACAAGACCCTAATCATTTCACCCCTTTCACCTTGCCCTTTCCCAACTTCCACGACCATCATCCACTTATTCACCATGGCCATGGTGCCTAAAATGAATTTGATGGCCATCTTTTGTAGCTCACTTTCTCCATTGAGTTTCCTATTACCCCCCCCCCCACTTAACTCTAAGCTTCCCAAGCCTCTATAAAGCATTGGTGGCGACTGGGAGCATCCATTAGGCCACCTACACATTCTCACCTACCTTCCATTCATTTCCACCCTAGTTTTATACATTTTTGACCATTTTTCTTCCAATTTCCATGCCATGTGTCACCCTTGAAGAAGGAGGACAAGCTTGGAGTAGTCGTAGGTGAAGACTAAAGCTTCTATGTCAATGTCCATTGGGTTTCTTCCTTCTTCTCCAGTTCATTTTTCTTTTTCTTTTTCTTTGATCATGTTTAACCCCCCTTTGTGGGATGCTTGGGGTGTAAAAATGTGACCTCAATACTATGTTGGGGATAACATTATAAACATTGTGTTTTCATTTCTTAATGGTTATATTCTACTTGTATATTATTTCCCATTTTCTCTTATGTCAATGGTGCTTGATACCATCTAGGTAGTGGAATTTTTCTCCTAGGTCAAACTAGTGGATCCATAGATATCTACCCCTCTTTCTACATACAAACGCATTCCTCTACTCCTAAATGTTATAACTAAGTATCTAGTTTAGAGATTCTTATTGAAAATTGCTTGGAGATATTGAAAGGCTAGATGGAAGGTAACATGAGGTGCAAAACCCTCATTTCCACCCTCCTTTACTGATCTTGGCCCCCAATTTCCCAATAAGCTTCCCTTCTAAAAACCTATACTTGTTAGTTTATGGTTGACTTTCACCTAGACCCTAGTCAACGTGGGATGATAGGGACTAGTTCCCCTATACAAACTCTGTTTCATCCATGGGCAACAATTCACTATCACCTAAATTGCTTGTTTGGTTTGATAACCTAAATAAATGAATGATGTTTGCATGTTATGTACCCCCATCCTAGTTGGCTATCAAATTACCCCAAACGACCCACATTACCCACTAATTTCTTAAAAGCCAATTTGCTCTCTTTCTTAACTAGTGTTAATTTACTTATCTTCTTTGTCTACTTACGTAATCAATTATCTTATTCATTCCGATATCCTTTGCTAGGTAATTAGTTCTTGTGTCAATTGCTTGTGTTAGTTTTCTGAGTTTATTGCAAGTGATTCTCTTTAATTTTCCTTCTTGCATAACTTCTAGTATCCCCTAGTTTGCTAAGTAGGAATGTGTTTGTTAATGTAGTTCTTAGTGTTTGACTTTATTTATTCACTTTAGTTTACTTTTTCTTTCTTTACTTATATAATTAGCCTTAAATATATAGGGTTGACTTAGATTTAGTTCTTGTCCCTCTTAGTTGCATTCTCACCATTATATTAACTCAAAATCCAAGTTGAAACCTTAAAAACTCTAGTCTCCGTATTAGATACCTAGCCTTAAATGAACTTATCTCTAGTATCCCCTCTCTCTTGGGTTTGACCTAACTTCCCATTCCTATACTAGTCCTAAGCCTATGCACTTGCCGAATTCTATAAGAGTGTGTCAAAAATTATTTATATATATAAATAGATCCAGGTGTGCCTAAGACACATCTAGCCATGTCAATTGGCTAGGGGTCCTGAGACGCATTAGAACCACCTCAGCACATACCCATTGTTCTTAGTTTTCTAGGAGGTAGTAGATTGTTCCTTGTCCTCAGCCCTACTTGCTATCATTTTCATTGGGTTCTTTCATGGACAGCTCCACTGGTGTTCTCAGATGTATGGGTCTATTTCTCCTAGACCTACAAATGGATCGAATACGTAGTGGATATTTCTATATCCCATATCCGAATCTGAAAACAAAACTTTGATATGATATCTAATCTGATATCCAATGGATATCATATCTTAACATCCGAATCTGATCCAAATACATAATATCTGAATTCGAATAAATGTCCAATCTGAACCTAAAGTCATGCACTAAATGTTAATAAATATATTATATGTAGAAAATATTAATATTACATTAATTATATATATGATAAAGTGTCTATATTTTGATATTAATATATACATATATATTTAATATATATATATATGTATTTCTCGAGTTTGGATTTTTTTAGGAGTAGATATAGTAAACCCGATACCCAATTTGAAATTTTTGAATTTGAAATTTGATATCCGAAATCGGATCTGAATTCTGCGGATGTCGGATTTTTTTAAAAGATTTCGAATCTAAATCCAGATCGAATGTGCCGATTTTAGATATCCATTTACAGGTCTAATTTTTCCCTATTTTCTTCTACTTGGCTTGTATATGATGATGCAAACTCAATGAAGATGCTAGAAACTATTGAACTTCCACCCACCTTGTAGTCATTGTACCCCCTGATGACCAGCGACAGGTGACACATGTAATACACAAGTGTACATGTCAAAGTAATAAAGGATCATGAGGCCTAAGTGTCGAACTCATGGAATCATTTTTCATACAATACTACTAAATGTGACCTAATCATCTAGGCCTAAAGAAAGATTTTATTGATAGTTATTAGCTACAAACAAAGATTGAAAATGTTAGATTCACATGGTTGTAAGAAATATTAAATGAATTCCTTAGGACTTGTGGTTTCACCACAACACACTACATTTAAGATCCTTTTTATAATTATTCGCCCTTATTTTGAAATAAATACATGTAGCCAACATTACCCCCCTCATGTAGGGTAATGCATTGCCTAAACTAAGACAAACCTCACTATAATAGAAGTTTAGTAACTTAGTCAAAATAGTTAGTTAATTTCTCTAGGTTATTCTTTCATAGTTGAAAGTGTTCTCTTATAGAATGGTATAAGCTATGTAAATCTATGATTTTTCTAACTCCTAGTCCCTCTCCTGAAGCATTTAGCAGCATGTTACTTTGATTATGGTGATCAGGCATAATCAAATCATTAACTATATCCTAGGTTTAAACTCTAAATAATGCAAATATATTATAAGCCTATTGAATCCAAATAAAGTGTCATGTTGGGATATTCCCAGTTTCTAAGGAACAAAGGGGTTTCATGCGACATGATTTTCATCAAATCACAATAAGATGAAAGAAAGAAAGAGAAGTAAAACTCTTGGAGAAGTCATCTTGATGAACCCCTCTGATGAACACCCTAATCTATAAGCATCCTCCAGACCCATCATCTGGTTGGTGTCTATCTCCTTTGACTCCTTTCCAATCGGATCCACTTCCAAACATATGTGATACCTCAATTTTCATCCCTATCCTTAGGTCATAAGTGATGACTAACCCTCTTTCCTTTCATGACCACTAGATCCAATTTAATTTCATATATGCATTGATTGTGTTTTGTCGTACCATTAACAGGTGTCGGTGGAACCAAGTCATGTGGTCTTTTATGTCTTCTATGTATGCATATGTACTACCGAAGGGATTGTCAGTAGAACCAAGTTCATTCTCATTGGAGTCTACATTCTACAGTCGATACCACAATTATGATGTTAGAGACACTGGGACAATTAATTTCCATCCCTTGTGCTCTCTAGACCATAGATTGGTACCATCGATCATGAACTTCAGTGGTATAGACACACTTCTCAATAGCACCAAGTTACCTCTCAGTAGTACTGATGTTTCTCTCCATTTGGTGTGGTTGGGCATGAGGTTTATGTACCACCTACGTGAATGTCGGGAGCATTTGGTAGTCCAAGTACTACTCAAATAGCTTGAAACAAGAGAAATAACAACACAAGCATGAGAAAATGGTCATAAAATCATATAGTTTGATGTAATATGAGAAAATTGATGCTTATGTGATTCACATGCGAACAAATGGAAAACAAAGAAAAAATACATATAAATGTGAACATTAGTTCTTAAAACACCATGAAAATATCTCAAAATCATTGAATCAAAATATTGTAAGATTGAATATTGCTCATCCTTGAGAAACGCTACTCTTGGATTTATTTGATAGAGTTAGCAATTAGACAAATGCCTATGAATTACTTTTTTAGTCACCCCCACTTGTTGATCACAAACTGGACCTTGGAAACTACTGAACATGTAACTACTCCTAAGCCATCAATAATGTTTATAAAGATGTCCACAAAAGATCAATGTAGTAGGACACACACTTGATGCATCATCTGATCTCCCTATGTACATTGCTTTGATCTATCTGCATGAACTGCGTTAGAAGCAGTTCCCCCACGTAGACATGAATTAGGGAAATCATCATTTAAGTGGTCTACCATGCAAAGAAATGGGTGAAAAACATGTGTGGGTATGAAACAAGAATGACAAGAATAATCCAAATTATATATGCAAGAAGTAAAATAGTATACACCCACAAGATGTATGACATGAAATGAATGCCTTCTAATGACTACTATAAGGGTGGATCGATGCACACAAAGGATGACTCATACTAATGATGAGTAAGAGAAAAGGTGTATTCATGAAGAACATTTCCACTTTCTAATTATTTATTACATATAAAGAATAGTATGGAAATAGAGTTTAGGGACCCATTTCCTCTTTTTCTCCTTTTCATTTCTTTTTTTCTTCAAATACTTATTTTTCTAACCTATATTTTAGCGAGATGCATAATTCATTCTTACAATTTTTCACTATATATATTTTGTTTTGTAGGAGTAAGAATGTACACTTCCTCCGTCTTCTTTTGTGGAGGAAACTAAAGTGGATCCAAGATACACCTCATGGAACATATGCAATGTTGGATGCAATCTATATGATGGCTTGTTATACAACTAAAAATATTTCAATAAGATGATATGCACATTTTGCATTTTCTTTTCTAATGCAAATGAAAATGAACTTCTCTAAATGTTGCTCACCATGTCACATAATGCGATCAAGAAGAAAATAACTCAGATTAAACTTGATCATCACATGGTGGTGAATGAAAACGAATGGAAGGTGGATGAGATCACATGACTAAAGGACAATGTTTTTTCTAACCATGATATGTGCCTATCCTATCAACTTGTGTAACAAGGTTACCTTGGATTTTATTTCTAAATTTACATTAGATGTCATGTTATTGTTTGGTTGGTTTAGGATCAAACATCCTTGTCATTACACAAACCTTTAGGATGAGTTTAGTTTTTAATTCATTGAGTATGTCTTCAATATGACTAACCCAAATGATTCCTTCAGTTAGTACCATCTCAGACTTAGCATATTATCTTAACATATAGTGCATTAAAATAGATTCACATATTTTATTGATTTTCATTTCATTTTAGAAGCATTGAGCATACTCTTTTTTTAACATAAAGATGCAATCATGATTAATTGACCTCTACAATTGCACTAGATAAATATGGATCCTAATAACATGATGAAAGTATAGAAAAGAAATATGTAACTAACTAGATAGATAAAGTATGATGAAAGAGAAACTTGTTCCATTACCCCCTAAGCTTGAATTTAACTGTCCTCATAGTTGAGACTCAAACCAAGAGGTGGAATAGTGCACAAGATGATCAGAGTGGTGATGGAGGAAATGCTCCCGATGAGATATGTGGATCTGGTGGGTAGTAGGTTCCAGTGAACTATGGAGGTAGGCAGGCATGTCTAGTGCTGAGGGTAGCTAGATAAATTCCCTTGACTCCAATAATGATCATAAAATTATTTTTGAAGATACTTGATGCATTTCAGGAGCATGTGGATGTTCTCCTGGTTTACTAAGAGAAGACGCTCGTGTTGAAGGTTGCATGTAGTTGACTGAGTAGTTTCTCCTAAATACCCCAGACCTGAATCAGGGTAGCTAACTACTGTTGTTGTACTAGATGGACTACAACTTCCCATCATGCCCTTCATGGAGAAGGAATATCCTAGTAGTGGAGATGCTAGAGCTGAGGAGCTCAAAGATACATGTCAACAAGGGATGTGGTTCATGCATCGGTGTGGTACAAAAGGAGTTGATGCCTCCTCTTGTTCCTCCTCTTTTGATCCTTCTTCTTCTTTTTCCTCAGACTCAATGTCTTCCTCCTCTCCTACTAGAATGGATTCCTCCCCCTATGTTGGCCAATGAAGGTGGAACACACCTCTTAGATGTAAGATCGGGCTACTGAGAGCCCTACACCTCAGCTGCCCATCTAGAGTGTAGCAGGCATACACCCTTCCTTCATACTTAGAGAGGAGGTGAGCCTACTTGAAGTGCTTGAAGTCAAGCTTGGACAACATCGATAGGTGGCTAGTATTTGATAAATCAAGTCATAGATGCAAGGCCAATGGTGTGATAAAGTCCCCACAATGAATGGGGGTGCCTCTTTGGGTTGGCTTTTTCACAACCACCATGTGAAGAAGGAAGAGTGAAGTGAGGTTGACACAATCCTTCCCCATGGTCAAGAGAGACTACATGATGTATAGGTCCACCTTATAAACCTTCCCTTGACCCTATGTCAACTTGGAAAAGATGGTGTTCGCTAGGTAGCAGTGAAGAATGTAGGCAAAGGGATGCTTAATGTCCATCACTTAAGAAAAATTCCAGTTGATAATGAAGCCTTGAAGAATTGTTGTCATATGTCTCCATGCCATGATATAGTTGAAGTCCTTAGGGGTGAAGCATACATCAACCATGGGCCATCCATAGATGGTGTTGAATTCCTCTAACATGAGGTGGTGATAAGTGTTGAATGGCCAAAATTTCACCCTATTAGTGTTCCATCCTTGTCCATGATCAGGGATGCAATAGACCTCCAATGTGTCTAGGAACTCATGGATGAGGTCTGGATATGTTGGAAAATCACTGAAGAAGGGGTGATTTCTCACCATACATTGCCTGCTACATACATGTTGGAGGTTCTCCATGAATTGGGTCTTGGCAAGGAAGGTTTGGTCCCCATACCTAGTGGGAATGATCTCCCTCTTTTGTAGCAATGGGAATGAGCTCCCTCTTTTGTAGCACTATATAATGCTTCTTCTGAGCCTCATCTGGAAAAGTCACCCTTGTTGTCTTTGGAACCAATAGATTAGGAACAAGAGTGGTGGACATATCTTGATGCTTGACTGCCATTGCTTGGAAGAAGAAAAGATGGAAGAAAACAATAAAGCTTAGAGAAGACATTGATCATTGGATTATTGTTGACACTGCTCTGGCTCTTTGGATGCCTAATGGGGCAGAGGGGAGTTCTTGGGTGTGATATTTGATCACCCCATGCCTCTCCTTTCATATCTTGAGGGGTGCATTGTCCATGTTGGGTCCATACCACTGATTTCATGTTGGTGGTAGCGACATGTTTTCCTATCTTCATCTTGATCGGTGCCAGCTGTTGATATCGACTGTCGTGGGTCGTTATTGCGTCGACCCATAGATCACCCACCTTCGTTGGTACAAATTCATGATGGCATTACAACTCTCTATTAGTTCTCACACATTGGTGCCTCTGACTGATAGATTTGAATGATCACGATCAGTGATGTTGGTGCCACAGATATGGTTGTCTTGAGTCGGTGTGGTACCAAGATGACTTTTGGGTGTCTCTAACTTGCCATTTGGTGCTACCATAGGATCTTTTCAGTACTTCTAAGCTGAATTTTAGTGCCACTTAGATGTATCTCAATGGTACCGAGTTGATATTTCTTGTAGCTTTAGAGTAGATATCAAAAATTGTTAATACCACTGACATGTAGGTTGGTGGCACCAAGATGAGTAATTGATGTGACACCCTTTAGCTTGATGACTCTGTATCACCAAGTTGCTACTCATTGGTATCAAGGAAAGTTTATATAGCTCTATGATTTTTTATAGAAAGGAGTCAGTGCTACCAACGATGGTGTCAGTGTGACCGACATGTATTGCCTCTTGATGCCCTTACTAATAAGGGTTCGGTGCCACCGACTCACCTGTTGGTGGTACCAAAATTTCTTGTGGAAGTTCCCCTACATTTTTGGATGAGTGGTGGGTGTTGGATTTAGTGTTGTCAATTGTACCAACACAATATGACCTTGCACACTACACAAACATATCAAAGCACATTTTTTATTTGCATCAAAATGCAACTATATGTATGATATACATAAAGAACAAATATAAACTAACTAAATAGAATAAAAGACAAAATCTAATGTGGATTTCCTCCCATAGCACCCTTGTTTAATGTTGTAGGATCGTGATAGTAAATTTTATCAAGGAATATCCATGAGCTTCAAGTTATCTTGCTCATTGACTACCTCTCCCCCAAAATAGTGTTTAAGATGGTATCTATTTGTCTTGAAAACCTTAGCACCATAAATTATTCAATTTCTCCATGGGGGAATGCTTTGACCACCATATATGGTTCACTCCATCTAGATCTCAATTTTCTCGTTGCTCGGTAAGAAAAATGTATGTGAAATGTAGGGATCATGGATATTTTGGGTTCTATCTTCTTAGATCCTAGAATCTTGGTAAGCATCCAGCCTAATCTCGTCCAATTCAATCAGCTCTAGCTTGCTGCAATAGATAGGTCAAAATTTAACTTCTTTAAAGGCCATTTGGCCCTATGCTCCAATTGAATGGGAAAATGACATGTCTAGCTATAGACCAATATATAAGGGGTTGTGCCAATAGGTGTTTCAAAAGTCAGCCTATAATCTCAAATAGCATCATTTAATGGCATGCTCTAGTTTGTTCTACTGTTAAAGATTGTCTATTATAAGATCGTCTTGATTTCCCTATATGACATTTCTTCTTGACCTTGGGTCTGAGGATAGTATGGAGTGCCCACCGTATGATTAACTCCATATTTTCTAAATAAGGTTCCAAATTTCTTATTTGTAAAATGGGATCCACCATGAGTAAAACTCCAAACCTACAAAAAATATTGGCTTTCACAAAACAACATACCACATGTGCATCATTGGTGTGGGTAGGAACTTCCACCAATTTGAAACATAATCAATGGCAAGAATAATATTGACATTAGAATTAGAAGACACAAATGGTCCCATGAAATATATTCCCCAAAGATCAAAAACCTCAACATCTTGAAATGTACTTAGGCATTTCATGTCTCCTAGTAATGTTTCTTGTGCATTGACACACATAGAACCTCCTAACAAAAGTCGCATGCATCCTTAATGAAGGATGGATAGTAAAACCCACTCTCTCACTTTGGCTAACATCCTCAAGCTAGCATAATGTCCCCTAGTGGGTATAGTGTGACAATGGGAAAATATGCTCTCAAAATCACACTCATGGTCACATTTCCTCAATATCTCATCTCGACACCACCTACGAAAAATGGGATCATCCCAAACATATGCCTCAAACAATGAAATAATTTCTTCTTTTCTTGATATCCCCAATCTCTTGGTCATTCCCCACATGCTTAATAATTCAGAAGATTTGAATACCATGAATCATGCTCTTTAACCACAAAAAATTACTCATTGGGTTAATGCTCAAGAATTGGATCTCCAACCCAGACTCATTCACCCTCTCTAGATGAGTAGGTGATCTATGACTACATTCTCTTCCCCGGATTTGTCTCTTAACTCTATGTCAAATTCATGTATCTGAACAATCCAATGGATTATTCTTGACTTTGCATCTTTCTTCTACAAAAGGTTCCTAATGGCCGCATGGTTAATCCATACTATCACCTTTGCTCCTATTAAATATTGCCTAAATTTATTAAAAGGAAAGATGACGGCCAACAACTCTTTCTTAGTGGTGGTGTACTTTATTTGAACATCATCCAAAGTCTTTGATGCATAATAAATAATTGACATGGTGCGATCCTTGTGTTGGATTAAAACGGATCCAACTGCATAATCTGATGTGTTGCACATCATCTCCCAAAAGGAAGACTCCAGTCTGGAGCCGCCACCACATGTGTAAAAATCAGTTTCTCCTTCAAAACCTCAATCACTTCCAAACAACGATCATAAAAATTTAAATCAGTGTCCTTTTTTAATAATTTAGAGAGAGATTTTGATACTTCAGAAAAATCTTTTATGAATCATAGGTATAATCTGTGTGGGCCTAAAAATTCCTAACTCGCTTCACCAATGATGGTGGAGGTAGTTTGGAAATCACTTCAATCTTTATTCGATTGACTTTCATCCCTTTATCGGAAACCTTATGTCCAAGAACAATCCCTTCACTCACCATCATATGACACTTCTCCCAATTCAAATCCATATGAGTGCTTCACATATTTGTAAACCTTATCAAGACTTGCAAGACAGTCATCAAATGACTCTCTATAAACCAAAAAAAATCCACAAAAATCTCAGGGTAGTGCCTAACCGTATTAGAGAAAATGGCAAGCACATCGCTAAAAAGTTGTCAGAGCATTAAAAGACTGAAAGGTATGCAACAGCAAGAAAAAATACCATAGGGGAGAGTGAAGGTTGACTTCTCTTGATCATGTAGTTCTATACAAATCTGTTTATATCATGAATAACTGTCTAAAAGATGAAAGTGTGAGCTATCATCAATCCTCTCAAGAATCTGGTCGATAAAGTGTAAGGGAAAATGGTCTTTTAGTGTGGCTACTTTCAAACAATGATAATCAATACAAACTCGCCACCCTGTCACTAACTTAGTAGTAACCAGTTCACTAGCGGAATTAGTAGTGATAGTTATACCCCCTTCTTGGGAATAACTTGTGTCTGACTAACCCATTTGGAATCATAAATAACATAGATTATACCTTCCAAAATAAGTTTTACTACCTCCTTCTTGACCACCTCAGTCATGATGGGATTTAGATGCCTTTGAGATTGTGCCACTGGATTTGCTCCTTCTTCGATGCATATTTTGTGCTAGCACAAGCTAGGTGAAATTCCTTTGATATCAATAGCAGACCACCTTAATGCAGCCTGGTGGTTCTTCAGGACAACAAGTAACTGTTCCTCCTCATGAAGACTCAATGAAGTAGAAATTTTCAGTGGAAGCTTGTGGTCTACTACCAAGAACATATACTTTAGATGTGGAGGAAGTGACTTCAATTCTAGATCAGGATGGTGTTGCAGAGATGGTACCAGTAATGGTGGTGGTGGCCCGAGATCCTCAAACGTTTTGTATAATATCATGACAATGCCTTTAACAACAAGACACACTCATTCATCATACGGTAGCATGTGAAGTCATCCACTAGATTCATGAGACAAGCTTCTAAAGGTAATAGAGGATAAGCATGAGTGATTTTAGAAGAGATTGCATTTGTCATTGTTGTTGGGTGAACGTCATCCTCAAGTTCCTCAGGGTATTTAACATCCTTTTTAGAGAGCTTTTCTTCGTATATTCTATAATTTCCACCTCTAAGGTGCCCTATTCCACCTGTGTCATGACATGTGCCATATCTAGAAATTGTTTTCTCAAAAGAAGGGACACCTCATTATTAATATGTTCACCACACAACACTTTGCATGCTTATGAGTCTGTTGTTTTTGGTTGGGTAACTATATTTTAAAGCTGTCATATAGGACTCCCGATGTCAATCTGACCCTGCCCATCTCTAAGATCAAATCAGTTGTGGCCTGAAATGACCTTCCTAGCATTATTTTATTGCCATAGTTGTCCTATTTTCCATGACCATAAAATCTATTGAAAAAAAGAACTTATCTACCTTCACTATGACATCCTTACATATTCCTAGTGGTCTCACAATTGATTGTCTGATAGTTGAATTGTCACATTACTTCTCCTTGATTCCTTGAGTTCAAGCTTCTTGAATGGTGTCAATGGCATGAAATTAATGCTTTCTTATGAATCAGATAATGCTTCTGTGAATTTGATGATGCCAATGAAACAAGGTATATTAGAACACCCTTGATCTTATCTTTGCTATGGAATTTTCCTTTGTATCAATGCACTAACTTCCTCCCATAGTACTGTGAAATATGAATTAGCTATCCTCCTCTTCTTATTGATGATGTATTTCAAGAATTTGCCACATGAAGGGATGTGTTCAATGGCATCCACTATAGGTAGGTTGATGTGGAGTTTCCTAAAAACATCAAGAAACTTCTTCAAATGATTATCAATCTTTTTGGATTTTGAGCTATTCGGAAGCAACATTGGAGTCAACAATTTTTCATTGGTGTGAGACAATTTAGGGCTCTTTTAGAGTTTTGGTTTTCCCCATGTCATCCTATTATGCAACTTCCTCTTATTGTGTGATGGTGGCTCAGGAAGTAACTTGTCCATCAAATCTACATTTTGCAATGATTGTGCACTCAACTTTAGAATCACTACCTGCTCTTTATTGAACACTCTACCACTTTGTAATATCACTTCCTTTGCTTATTTATTTTTTGTGGATTCTTAGTGTTTCTCAGAAATCAATGATGAGTATGATTCTTTGTTAATGCCACATCTACTACTATTGTGAAATTTATTCTCCAGACTTTGGATTTGAGCTCCTTGGTTTGTTGGTCTTTCTTTGTTTGGTCCAGGTAAGCATCATTTGTTGTTATGTATGTTATATTTCTGCTCATGATTTTTCCAAACATACCTTCCAACCTATCCATCTTGCTAGGGCCCTTTTCTTGTTGATTCTGATGTGAAGTGTTAACCTATTTTTGGGGGTTGTTGTACCTGTGATGGGTCTATCTAAAAATTGTTAGCATCCTTTCATGAGAATTTTGGATCCCTCCTCCATGCATATTCATTGTTTCTTCCAGTGTTCTGTTGCCTTAGGTACATTCACTCCTCTTCCTCACCTCTAGATGAGGTGTCAGAGTTTTTATCTAGATTCTTTGTGAGTTGTGGAATATGATCTTTCAGCTCCAAGACTTCTTATGATTCCATGCACTTATGAATGATGTCGGTGCTTCATGCTCCTCACGCCAAGATTGATTTTTTACCATATTATTTAGGATCTCGTGACATCTTGTTGCCTTGTTATTGAGGAATTTTTTTGCCCATGCATTGTCCCGAGTAGTCCTCCCCCCCTTTATGCAAGTCGTAATAAAATGTCTTTGCTTGGCTAAACAAATCAATCCCATGATGAGCGACTTTCACAAGCATATTCTAGAATCTCTCCCATGCCTTAGAGTAGGATTGTTAAGCTTGTTGTTTGAAGTTGTAGATTTTTCCTACTAGGTCATTGGTGTTCTGGAGTTACCTATCAAAAAATACGTGAATCATCTCATCCCATGTCTCGATTGAATCTAGAGGTAAAATGAGGAACCCAATCGCCACTGGTCCTAGATCAATTGTATAACTTTCCACATTCACTTCCTAGCACTTAATTTGTTCCTAACTAAGATATTGCATATGAGGCTTTGATTTTCTCCCAGACTCTCTGCTCCTCAAATAAACCATGCAAGTTGTCCACCCAATCATCACCATTTCGCAACATGTCTGTCGCATTTTTTATTTTCTTGTAATGGAGGAGTTTGAATGAACATCTCAGGCAAAGATCCAAACTCACGTGTGGTGCATAAAAATCTCCTCTTGGTCTACAAGGTGAACCTCAATAATCCATAATCCAAGTATGGACCATACACTAGAACTTGAAAATGTAATTGACATTGTAAGAACACAAAATATTAGTATATTGACTAAAGAAAATTTATCAATTATGCTCTGCTCAAAAGAAAATTGATAATAAATAAAGAAAATTGCTTAGTGTGGTCAATTGCAGCACTCATATTGATGGTGTTGTTGATTCTCTAACAACATGTGAAAAACTTGACATGTGTTAAATGTGCATGCAATACACAAGTTTACACGTCAAATTAGTAAAGGTTGGTGAGGCCCGAGTATCGAACTTAGGGAATCATTTTACAAAAAAATACTACTAACTGTGAGCTAATTAACTAGGCCTAAAGGAAGAGTTGATTGGTTGTTATTAACCATGAAAAATTATGGAAAATGATAGATTAGGATGATTGTAAGAAATGTTTAATAAATTACTTAGGAGTTGTCCTTTCAACACAAAACATTAGATTTAAGATTATTTTTATCTACAATTGTTCACCCTTGTTATGACCTAAAGACATGTATCTAACATTACCCTCTCGAGCAAAATAATGCACTACCTAGACTAAGACAAACCCCACTCCCATAGTAGTTTAGTAACTTAATGCAAATAATCAGTTACTTTCTCTATGTTCTTACTTGATAACCATAAGCCTTCTACCAAAGCATGATATAAGCTATGTAAATCTATCAATTTTGTAACTCCTACTCCCTCTTAGGAAGCAATTAGCAGTTTGTGACTTTGATTATGGTGATCAAGAATAAGTAAATCCTTAAGTAGTGTCATAGATTTATGCTCAGAACAATGGAGATATATTATAAACCTATTGAATCCAAATACCATGTCATGCTATACTACTCCCCAGTCCTAATGAACAAAGGGGTTTAACCCCACATCATTTTCTATAAATCACAATAAGAAGAAGGAACAAAGAGAATCTAAACATCAAGTTAAAGTAAAAATTATTGGAGAAATATTCTCCATGATCCCCTCTGATGAACACCCTAATCTATAGCTTTCCAGCTGCAAATACATCCTCCAATACTGTCAGAATATCCACTTGGTAGCTATATCCTTTGTCTCCTCTCCTCTTGGCTCTACTTCCAAAATTTATGTGATACCTCAATTGTGGTTGCCCTTCTTAGGTCATAAGTGAGTCATAACTCTCCTTTTCTTTGTGGACATTGGATCTGATATAGTTTCATATATGCAATGATTGTGCTGCCTTAGTATCACTGACGCAGTGTCGGTGGCACCAAGTCAGGTGGCCTTTTGTGTCTCCTCTATCTATGTTAGTATTATTGATGGGTTTATCAATAGCACGGAGTTGATTCTCATTGGAGTCTAGATGTTAGATTTGGTACCACCAAATAGGATGTCGGTGGAACCAAGATAACTAATTTCCATCCATGGTTCTCTTTGGACCATAGATCAGTAGCACAGACCATGAATGTCAATGGCGTTGACACACTTCTTGGTAGCACAGTTACCTCTCGACAACACCAATGTAGCTCCCCATATGTTGTAGTTGAGCATGAGGTGTCGATACCACTCATGTGAATGTCAGTAGCACCAAGTTGTCCAATACATACTCAAATAACCTAAAATAAGAGAAATAGCAACATAAGTCCAAGAAAACAATCATAAAATCATATAGTTTGATGTAAATGCAAGATAATTGATGCATATGTGATTGACAGACTAATAAATGGAAAACAAAGAAAAAATATACATAAATGTGAACATATGCTTAAAACATCATCAATGTAGCATGTAAAAAGTGACTCAAAATCATTGAGTCAATAGGGATGAGCCATATGCAAATCATGGCCATGGTAGTTCCCAAACAAGGGATCTCTAGGTACGGAAGGCCCCAACAAACTCGTTGGGTTCAGTTTCTAGAGTGGAGAAGGTCGGGATCTCCAACATTTGTTCGATGATTACAAGGTCCTAGAGCTATGTAGTTACTGGATTTCTACTATTTGAGAAGAACAAACTCATGTGTGTATTCCTTGGTCTAACCCCAATGGAGTTTTGATATCATCACTATGAAATGGGCATCATAAACCTTTTGGCCCCACATTTTGTTTTTCTCCATGCATCTTTATGAAAAGTTGCTTTACATGGATTCCCTATCACACATAAATGTTTGGATGTGTGATAGAGGTACAATTACGTCATGTACTTGATTTCTGATTATGTATATATATATATATATATATATATATATATATCAATAAATGTTGATAATTTGGAATATCCATAAAAGATTCTTTATAAATCAAAAAAAATCTTTATGAAAAATATGGAATCAAAATAATACTATAGATACAATGTGATGGATTTTGAATCCTTATTTCCAACTTATAGTAGGGTTCACCTTCTAATTAATGAATTCTATGGAATCAATTTTAACTCAATGCATCAGTATTTTGATTAGTTTGTAGAAGTCCCTAACCCAAATCCTAAGAAGATCTGTGGGATGAATAGGTTTGACTTTAATATATTTACATTCTCTATTTTTTTTGGGGAATTATATGCATGAAACTAAATTCATTTAATGAGTCATCTTTTTTATTATTATTTGTCCTTGAAAATCAATTGTTTTACATTCATGTATCCAGATCTGAAGTCATTTTAGTTAATGTGATTGCTTAATTTCTCTCTTATAATGAGTCCTTGAGACCCCGTGCCATCTTTGCCTTTTTATGTGATAATGATTGAAATGCTAGCATTGTCTCTTCATTTATGCATGCTAAATGTTTGACTAGAATATCTCAAATAGTGGTACTTATGTACAACCATACTTATAAAGGGCACACATATTTAGACATGAGTGTGTGTTTCCACCCTTACTTTGTAGGTCATGATCCTATGTTTTTATGATTCTATTTTAGGTATATATACTTCACTTTTTATGCATGCAAAGCTTAATGTTGAAAATTGAGCTTGTGGTTAATTGTTATGGAAACATATTTAGTCTACATTATTATGCTTGTACTTTGAATTTAGTATGACTCGTTTCTCTTGATATGTATTCGTTTGAAATACCTATCTTCAATAGCCCCCTCTTTGTGTAAATATCTCTTTTGTATGTATAAACCAGTAATACTCAAATTATTGATTATTTGTTCATAGTCAGCATTTAATGATATTTACCTTGTTTCCAATGTTCTTGGTTATGTCTCCTTCTAGTAGGTGTAAAAAAGACAGTCAAAATTTTAGTAGAGGAACCAATGCTTGAGGATCTAGGGTTTGAGGAACATGTTCACAATAGTTAGTGGATGATTCTAAGATGTCATGGTTTCTCACTACAACCGATCCACTTAGTTATAATCTCATATTAGTTTCATTTTATGTCCATGTGGAATACTATTTGCAACTAGTTTGAGCTTGTAATAATTAATTTTCTTTTCCCAATGCTATGATATTTTTTTTCTAAGTTTATCCATATTATTTTGAGAGTATCTTAGCACCCCTTTTTTATCAAATCATTGTGGATGACCGCTAGAGGTTTTTCTTGGCTATTATCAAAATGAAGTTAGGGAGTGCCCCCTAGTGGGTATCATTCCTTACAAAAAGAGAAAAGGTTAGGTTAAAATGTGGTAAAATGGAGTGAGGTGGTATTGTCATGGTGGACACCACGACTATGGTGTCTTCGAGGTAGCATGATTGTGATAGGTTCCACAATCATGGAGGAGGAGGAGGTAAGAAGGGGTCATGGTTGAGGGAATGGTCATCTTTCTAGATCTGCTTCCACAGTCATATGTGTTGGGCTATGGCCACTATGGTCATGATTTTTAACATGCTCATGGTCATTTAGTTTCTTTGATTTGATTTGAGCCTTTGTCTTCAGTGGATTTTTTTGTTTTGTAGTACAGACATGGCTATGTACCACAACCATTTTGGTATTCTAAGAGTCCATCTATGATTGTCCTTGCTTCAAATTCATCCTTGGCCACTTGGGGGTAGGTCATGTGACGTGGCTTATATTATCGCACTGACAAACTCACTTAGGGTTGAAATCCCTAAGTTTTTAACCAAAACAACGTGCAATAATACCACCCCCAAGCGGACGGGTCTTATCGCAGTATAGTTGAGGATCGAATCCCAAGGGACAACGTTTTTAAGAATATTTCTCTAGTCGGATCTATTTAAATCAAGACTAATATTTAGAACAAGGTTGGTTGAATTAAGTTTAATGAAACTAATTGCAAGGAAACTAAAAGAGCAGGATTAAAGGTTGATTAAAGATTAATGATGGAAATCATTGGGATGGTCTCGGGTTTCACCACCACTACACATGCAATCACATCCAAACATCAAACATCCAGGCAAGATATAACCATTCAAATGGAGCTGCTGCAGAACCCCCCATACGGGCGTTAGGTTCGCGTAAGCATCACCTTAGGTATCAGATGTCTCGTCACCATCCAGATCACATACTTACAGCTCCAAAGATACAGAAATCTGAATGAAACTGTGGGCCCCCCTATATAGGTGTCAGGCACACAGAAGCGTCACTGTGGGCTAGATGGCTCGTCACCACACGGATCATACACTTACGACCTCAAGGAATCCCATTCTATTTCTAGTTTGGGAGTCAACCGCGTTAATCGACATTCAAAACCTACGCATTGAAGTTCTCGCAACATAGGAAATGAACAAGATAAATGCAAGAAAGTGATCAATCTACAAGCACACATCAACCATTAATAGCGATATGAAAGATTATATACATGCCATGGAATGTTTAACAAAAGGACATGAAAGCATGGGAAGTGGGGCTAGTCCCCGCACCCCAGTGAAAGTAAACTACTTGCTCATGGTGAGAGAAACAAGAATAATAAGAGAGAGAAGTTTCCGCCATGAGCATGGTGAAGAAGATGATCGCAGCTCTGTCGAGATACGGTCTTCTACACAACGTCAGAGAAGATCCGGAAGAAGAGAGAAGTACACCACAATAGATGGGGCGGATCTTCTCTCTCCACCTTCTTCTTCTTTTCGTTGTCCTTGGCTCGCAGCAGGAGGAGCATCTCGTGGCGGTGTGGAAATGGCGTAGATGCAGCAGATCTAGATCTAGATCTGGATGAGGTGGCTTGCAGATCCAAGTTTTCACTCCAGATCTGGGTGAACAGGCCGTAAAACCACCACGGGGACAGGTTCTTGTCTATGGAGATCGTCTCTATAGGCTCAGGACAGACTTGCAGCCTAACGGCATCTAGAGATGATGATTTGACTGACCGGAGTCGTGTTCTATTTATAGGCAGGCTAGGCACCGACTTAGATTCGCAGCCTTAGTAATTTTGTAGCAGGTCGTGGCTATGCAGGGGAGGCGTAGAGAGTTGGTGAAGGTCGCGGTTATGAGGATAGCTGTCTGTGATCTTCTGCAATCGCGGTCGCTATTGTAGGGTTTGCTGGAGCCGCGATCTAGGTGAAGAAGCAGGCACTGTAGCCGTGTAAAGGAAGAGAGGGGACGTTGACTTACTTTGAACAGGCCCAAACCAAGGGCTAAGATAGAGGAATGGATTAGAACATGGGCCCAATGCCCAAATTGACCTGTCGAAAATGATGTAAAATTACAATTAAATTCGTGATCAATTTGATTTAACCAAGATATGTCTCAGATAAGAAGATATGGCCAATAAATGCACGAATGCAGCCAAAGTTGGGCTAAACGAGATGATTGGACTACGATGAATATGCATTCATCATCATGATATCTTTTGGGCTCACTTAGACTCCTTTGTGGCTAGGGGAAGTCCTAGGTTCATCCTCTTTCCCTCTCTTCTATCAATTCAATGTAGAAGTATCTATAAAAATATGCAAGTGCAACTATAAGTACATTTGTAATAAATTGATACATATTGGGAAAATTCATGCATGTTAAACATCTGGATGTGAATAAGGAACAAAATAACACAATATGGAGACCAAAACTAGCTCTCCATTAGCGATCTCATCCGAATTATACACTATTATAGAAAGGGTTTAGGTGATCTTACCTTCTTCCTGGGCATGTAATGTGGAATTGTTCTAGCCCTACTTTTAAATTATCAAAGTCTATAGGATAATTTGCATGTAGGTAAAATTAAAATGAATTGATTGGATTGATTTCATTATTGTTCTCAATATTTTATTAAGGTAAGAATTGATAGATATACTTTATTGTTTCTGCATATAAATCTGAATCTGATATAGATGAAGATATTTTGACATCTATCGGGATATGTGATCTCCCTCTTCACTGTAAACCTTGGTTACTTTCACTTAATGTACTTTATTCATACATATTTATATATGTATATATGCATATATGTATTCCAATCCCTACTTTAAGATGCATACTGACTTTCCACTAATAAAACATCCATATGTTCTTCTCATGTGGGGTTGATCCCAACCCTTAGGTGAACAAGATCATGGTCTAGCTGAGCTCAACTCACGTCTTACTTAAGAGGCGCTATATTTTGAAGACAAATTGAAGTAGGTATACTACCTTCTGCAACTTTTTAGCAAATTGATTAGTTGCTTTAGTTTTTCCTTGTGTACACCCACTATGGCAAAGAACAATATTTATATTGAGAAAAGCTATAGTTATATATTTTTATATTACACATACGTCAAGAAATGTAATAGCTAGACCCCATTTTTTCTCACTCAATAGAAAAATCATGCTTATATGTTAATCCTTTGGCTAATGATGGAGTTTATTACAATTTTCCACATTTTACTTAGTTTCACCTTTTCCATAATTTCCCACATTTTCCCACATTTGTCTGCCTATTTTATCCACCCTTTTCACCCAATTTAACTTACGACTTACAAAAAAAAATCTATATTCAAGTGCAATTTTCCCGTTATTGCCTCTTTTTATAAGCCTTTTTCCTAAATTGCCCGTTTAATTATCTTGAATTCATTGTTCTTCTTTTCCCACAAATAATTCAATTGCCTTTAGCCACACAAAAATACGTATCTTTTGAATAATAATGAAGAGATAACTGAATTAGTGTATTTTGTCTCTCATTCATTATTTTATTTGACTTCTATTTGAAATCCACCTTTTTCATAATTTTCTCTAAAACATTCTTAAAATATCCAAAAATTTTAGAAAATCAACTTTATCATACTCGGGCCACTGGGCGGACCAAAGCAATTCGTTGGTGCTACATTGCAAATGGTCTTTATCCGCGGGCTGTGCCTCGTGGCACTTAGACACGATCTGCTGCCTCTTCCAGAATCTTCCACTTGGAAAACCAAATCTTAAAAACCATCTATAAATAGACCCCCATGCCCAATGTATTTGAGGCCCTTTCGTCTCTCTTGAAGCCTGAGAAACAACTATCTCTCTCTTTTATTCTTTGCTAGTGATTAAAGGTCCTTTCTCTGACACCAACTGCTCCTATCAATATTGATAGGCTGCTCAACAATAACTGCTGCCTTTTCTATTATGTTCATATTAGTAATTGATGCTTTCTCTGATGTTTTCATAATTGTTCATTGTTGTGTGCTTTCCAGATCAACTTCTTATATGATTTCACACACAAATTTAGTTCATTTGTTTTCATTTAGCCTCTATTCATATTATTATTGCCACCTTTTTGTTATTTTGCTTATCGCCTGATGTGTATTGTAGATATGCTTGAAAAGAATCAAATTGGAGATAACCCAACTCAACTCTGACATCATTGGGGCTTCTCCATGCCTTGCAGACATTCAGAGTTATATTTCTGTTCAAACAACATCGCACACGGCGTGTCTGAATTAATTTGTTGTGTGCTTTCCACATCAACTTCTTATATGACTTTACACACAAATTTAGTTCAATTTGTTTTCATTTAGCCTCTATTCATATTATTCTTGCCACTTTTTTGTTATTTTGCTTATCGCTTGATGTGTATTGCAAATATGCTTGAAAAAAAATCAAATTGGAGATAGCCCAACTCAACTCCGACATCATTGGGGCTTCTAAATGCCTTACAAACATTCAGAGTTCTATTTCTGCTGAAACAACATCATCGCACATGGTGTGTCTGAATTAAGATATGTCGTACGCAACTCCAGTCGGCCATACTTCCTACTGAAAAGAAATAGTACATGGCGTGTTCACAAAAGACACGGCGTGTAACTGGGAATTCAGAGTCGATTCGTATGTTTCTGGTAACGTACACGACGTGTTTTAATTTAGACACGATGTGTGCCTTACACTTGGAGCAACTGTTGAAGACCAGACATGATGTGTCCAAAGAAAGACACACTGTTTCTCTGTCAGTTTCAGCAAAATTTGAAATACAATGTCTCTCATTTTTAAAGATAAACCCAACTTATGAAGCAGTTATCACTAGTCATAACTCGAAAGTCTTTCATCTAAGAGCAAGGCTAGCATAAATGAGGGTGATTTTGGGTGGAAGAAGGTGGTTTCTTGCCAAAGAACCTCCATTCTTCTTCTCTTATTCTTCATTTTCTTCTCTGAAGGTGTAGCACAGCTTCTTCTCTCCACCAAGCTTCTCAGAAGGGAAGTTTGTTTGATTTGGAGCAGTTGTAGGAATGGAATTTCCCCCCAAGTTGGAATTCTACTCTTATTTGGGTTACACCTTTGGTTCTCTTAGCTTTTCCTTCTCTAAACCATGTTAAACTCTAAAATTTCTGCATCGTTTATGTTGTACATCATCATGGACGAGTATGTTGGATCCTGGATGGGTGACTTAGGTGCTCTAGAGGGGGGGTGAATAGAGCTGAAAGCACTTAAACAAAACTCATTAAACCTTCAAATTATATGACAAGATAAGGTTGCTAAATAGGTAATTTGAGTGCAACTAAATCATGCATAGCAAGGATAAGAGAGATTGAACATGCACCAAATTAGACAAGCTATTTAGAGTGGTTCCACACTTCAAACTAGAAGTGTGTCAGTCCACTTGCCTAGAGAGGTCAACCTCTAGGACGTCAACCAATTGCACTCTTATATTCATTAATAAGACATACAATACATGACCAACAAAGGACTTACCTATCCAATACAAAGAGTCTTCAACCTTACCAAGGACTTACCCACTTTGCAAGAGTCTTCGGCCTTCTCCAAGGACTTACCCACTCTTGCACAAGTCTTCGGCCTTGTAGGAATGACCCACTCTTCTTGGATCTTCCGCCTTTGACTTCACCTTCACTCGGAGAAGCTTTCCACCAAGGTCTTACCCACTTGAGCTTGAGTCTTCTGCCTTCTCCAAGGGCTTACCCACTCTAGCTCCAAGTCTTCAGCCTTGATCTTCACCAAGGGACTCCTTCCCTTGTTCTTCTTCACCTCTCTTGGACAAGAGAGAGAACCTTCATCTTCAAGATAGGAAATGAGATATGGGGAGGTGGTGGAAGTGAGAGCCTCACAAGATATACAAATAAGACTATCTCTCTTACAAATCTCCTACTCACTCTAATGGATGTAGCAAGTGATTAAGCTTAGAGAGAGAGAGGAGGCTGTAGGAAGCACTCAACTATAGAATAGGAACCTCACAAAGAGTTTGCAATGAATGCTCAACCTTGGAATGAAGCCCAAGGGGTCCTATTTATAGCTGGGGATGCCTCCTAGCCTTTGGGAACACTTGAGAATGAAAACTAGCCGTTTTGTGGCTTGCAACAGATCTATTTTCACTTGTTGCAACTCCACAACGGCTAGAAATGCTTTTTCTGCATTCCAGTACAGTCTGATCGGCCGAGTTTCCATAAAGGCAATTCAGCCGAACCATGGATCGGCTGAGTTTGCAACTCAGCCGAATGGTGGATCGGCTGAGTTTGCAACTCGGCCGAATCCCACAAAAATCCCAGAATATATGGATCGGCCGAGTTTGGAATTCGGCCGACAAAATCCATGTTATGGGTATTTTGGAATTTTCGTTGACTATACAAATGATGCATTTTTGTGTCCCAATAATTTTTCTAAGCTTAATTACAAGTCATACAATCATTACAAGTGATTACAAAGCAATTCTAAGGTCATTTACATAGAGATCCCAAATTGCACACTTGTAGCTATTTTGACTTGTCTTTTCTCCAATTTGATATGCGCAAGTTAGGGCATTTGGAGTGTGTCTAAACCTAATTTGAAATCACTCAATGTAGAAGCATTAGACACCAATATGTGGAATGGTTAGTCATCATCAAAACAAGGGTTTAGTCAATTTAGACGTGAGTCAATATTGACCTAATTGACCTTGAGTCAACATTCTCCCCCTTTTTGAAGATGACAAACCATTCCATATATGTATTGAAAGCTTGTATGTAAAATCATACCTTCGGAGAAACCTAGGGGTTTTATTAGAATGGAGTTCACATGCTCCCCCTCAATTGATGCGTGTGGAGTTTTCATACTCCCCCTCAATTGATGCAATTTCTCCTGCATGGTTAGCTTTCATAACATTTATAGAAACTATGTCTTCTACTCATATATGTTCTACACATATATGTCTTCTCCCATTTACCTTCTCCCCTTTACATGGACACGCTTCTTTGCTTCATGTAAGACATGCCTTCTCCCTGTTGTCAAAAGAAGACATATCTATCTCCCCCTTTGTCATTTCAAAAAGGTGGGGATGTGAAGAAACTAAGAAACACCACTTGTTAAGAGAAAGAAGATAACAAAAGTTATATAAGGAGAGTAGAAGAGAACAGATAGGGTCTTGTCCAAGCATAGAAAGAAAGGCAAGTTAAAGCATATACTTGAACAACCCAAAATGCAAGATGAAGTGCTGCAGAAAAAACAATAAATCACAATTATGACCCTCAATATGATGGAATTTGATCAAAAACCACCAGAGCTCATGGTGAAGCGATGAGTCTTGCTTAGAAGGCCTTTTCTGCATGAAAAACACCAGTCTTGCACCAAAAACTGAAATTGGAGCAAAATATGCATAAAAACCAAAAATACTCCAATTTCTAAATATCATGTAGATCTATGTACCCTGCATCACAATGTTATGCAAGCAACTCAAGATAGTAGATATGCAATTCAAGGAACAATCTTGAGTATGTATGAGATAAGATACAAGCATAACATATAGATGATCAAAGATGGCAATTTTAAACAAGGATAGAACTACATGTATATGAACTACTAGTAGATGATATCACAAGTTAGGACTACTAGTAGGATCTAGATCATAGAAAGAGATACACAAGATAAAGCAAGCTATGAGTAGATATAGAGATATATCCAAACCAAGAGATATGCAATTTTAGAAGCATGAGAGGATATAACTCACTATATATGCATTCTTACCATAAAATGATTACCCCTATGAACCTCAAGGTTGTATCAAAACAAGATATACACCTAGAAAGATGTAGCAAATTAGAGTACAATGGAAGCGATTTTAGACACAACCAAGAGATCCACAAAGATCATCATCAAAACCTGCAAAACAACTCAAAGCAAGTAATTGCAAGATATAGAAATACCAATTTAAAGCAATTAGAGAGATAGAGTTGTAAGCAAGATATGCAACTTAGAACATGGCAATATGCATATATAAAGGTACCAAATGGGAGTGCCAAAGAATAAGGCTATTGGTAGAGAAAATCTAGTTGAGAGGGAAATTCTCATCCAATAAGCCAACTGTATATTCTGTGCACATTGTGATCGGTCGAGTTCTGAGAAATGACAACTCGACCGATGACAGCTGTTGGCAACCCCATTGGTGCCTATCGGTCGAGTTTCACTAGGGAAAACTCGGTCGACAGATTAGCTGTCAACAAGCACACCTATTTTATAAAAACATATTTAAAGGCATGCTAAAAATACAAACCATATCCAAACATGTCTAATCAAGTTAGTAATGCACTATAGAAGCATTAGAAACAGTTTTTGAGCAAGAGTGTGAAGAGAAACACAAAATACCACTTTTGACTCAAAAAAAACCATATGTATAGTGCTCACTAACTTGACAAAACAAGTTAGAAATGGTTACAAGCAATAAAACCATTACCTTTGTGCTTACCATTGCTTTTCCACTTGTTGTCACCCTCTACACATCTCACCTTTCTTCTTTCATGTGGATTGAGAAGTCAATTTGCAATTCAATAGCTCAAATCAATCCATTTGCATGTACCTACAAGAAGAAAGATGAAAATGGTCCCCAATCATGTTTTTGGGTCCGGAGGGGTTAGTTTAGCAACCCAAATCCTATTGCTCTTGGGTGCTTTCCTAAAAGGACAACAATTGGAATAATGACCTAAATCATTGCAATAGTTGCATGTGCCCATAGTCTTGGAACTAGAGGATTCTCCATGGAATATTGGAGGTCCTTTATCTTTGTTGTTCCCTTGACTACCATCATACCCTAAACCATGTCTACCAATTTGTTTAGTAGTATGGTATAGGATTTGATTAATATTCTTTTTACCAACTAAGAATCTTTGCAAAGAAGATCTTAAACTATCATTATCATGCTTAAGAGAAGCAATAGTAGAAGACAATTGATTAATGTTATCTCTAGCATGTAGAAGATCATTTTCTAAGCAAAGAGTTTTAGTTAAATAAGAATCTCTATCAATATGAAGAGCAGCAACATCATTCTCTCTATTAGTAGAACTAGAACAAGATTCATGCCCATTGATTTTAGCAAGCAAGGAGGCATTTTCTAGTTCTAATTCATGCAAAACAAAATCTTTGTTTTTGTTTTCAGATTTAAGAACATCAATGTCATGCATGAGAGAATCAACAATTAAAGTATGTTCTTCATTAGAATTAGGCATGAGAGGTTGAGCTTCTAGAAATTTAATCTTATCAAGTAAACTAGCATTTTCAAGTTTAATAGAGTCTACTTGGCTAAGACAATCATTTTTATCATTAAGCAAGCAAGAATTTGCATGTTCAAGATCATTTAATTCTACATACAAATTATCAACAATTTTAGCAAGCTTTTTCTTTTTCTTTTGAGAAGACTTAAGAGATGCACAAATATCATGAATGAGATCAATCAAGGATTCTTTATCTAAAGAGTCTAGATTTACCTCATTTGAGTCTTCACTTGTTGATGCTACAAGAGCAAAATGACATTCTCCTTCATCACTAGAGCTTGAGCTTGATCCTTCACATGAATCTTCACTTGAGCTTGAGTTGGAGGAGCCGCTTGAGCTTGAGTGCCATTTCTTCTTGTGAAGATGGGTCTTTTTGCCTTGAGGGCAATCTTCCTTGTAGTGACCTTTCTTTCCACATGTGAAGCACCGGATGGAGGAGGATTTGCCTTTGTAGAGTCTACCCTTGGAGTACATGGCATCTTCTTCAACTTGAGAGGATGGAGAAGCTTGACCAACAATAGCCTTGATTTGAGCTTTGATTTCAGCCTTCTTCATTCTCTTGAGTTCTTTCTCCTCTTGTCTTTCTAATTCCTCCCTCTTGTCAAGTGTGGCTTCATGTGCTTGTAGATTTCCAATGAGCTCTTCAATAGGAATATTCCTAAGAGACCTTGCTTCTTCAATAGAAGTCACCTTGGATTCCCACCTCTTTGGGAGAGTTCTAAGGATCTTTGAGTTGATCTCTCCACTAGACATAGGATGTCCTAGAACAGCAAGACCATTCAAGATGGTGTTGAGCCTTGAGTACATGTTGGCTATGCTCTCCTCCTTTCCCATCTTGAAGTTCTCAAGCAACCCTTTGAGCATGTAGACTTTGCTTTCCTTCACTTGATATGTCCCTTCATAAGTGATGCAAAGCTTTCTCCATACCTCATAGGCCGTCTCACAAGAGGAAATCCGGTTGAACTCGGTGGGTGTCATGGAGGCATATAGGATGTGCATGGCTCTAGCATTCAAGGTTGCTTTCATCAAGGTGGCTTCATCCTATTCTTCAAAGTTTGTCTTTGGTAGAATGTATGGGCTGTTCACCATTTGCCACATCTCGAGACTTGATCCTTGGATGAAGAATTGAAGTCTTCTTCTCCAATAGAGGAAGTTGCTCCCATTGAAGATTGGAAGGCTGGTCGAGAGTCTCCCTCCTAGGTAGTCACCCATCTTCTCCTACTTGTAGAAGTATGCTTGGAGAAGACCCGCTCTGATACCACTTGTTGGATCCTGGATGGGTGACTTAGGTGCTCTAGAGGGGGGGTGAATAGAGCTGAAAGCACTTAAACAAAACTCATTAAACCTTCAAATTATATGACAATATAAGGTTGCTAAATAGGTAATTTGAGTGCAACTAAATCATGCATAGCAAGGATAAGAGAGATTGAACATGCACCAAATTAGACAAGCTATTTAGAGTGGTTCCACACTTCAAACTAGAAGTGTGTCAGTCCACTTGCCTAGAGAGGTCAACCTCTAGGACTTCAACTAATTGCACTCTTATATTCATTAATAAGACATACAATACATGACCAACAAAGGACTTACCTATCCAATACAAAGAGTCTTCAACCTTACCAAGGACTTACCCACTTTGCAAGAGTCTTCGGCCTTCTCCAAGGACTTACCCACTCTTGCACAAGTCTTCGGCCTTGTAGGAATTACCCACTCTTCTTGGATCTTCCGCCTTTGACTTCACCTTCACTCGGAGAAGCTTTCCACCAAGGTCTTACCCACTTGAGCTTGAGTCTTCTGCCTTCTCCAAGGGCTTACCCACTCTAGCTCCAAGTCTTCAGCCTTGATCTTCACCAAGGGACTCCTTCCCTTGTTCTTCTTCACCTCTCTTGGACAAGAGAGAGAACCTTCATCTACAAGATAGGAAATGAGAGATGGGGAGGTGGTGGAAGTGAGAGCCTCACAAGATATACAAATAAGACTAGCTCTCTTACAAATCTCCTACTCACTCTAATGGATGTAGCAAGTGATTAAGCTTAGAGAGAGAGAGGAGGTTGTAGGAAGCACTCAACTATAGAATAGGAACCTCACAAAGAGTTTGCAATGAATGCTCAACCTTGGAATGAAGCCCAAGGGGTCCTATTTATAGCTGGGGATGCCTCCTAGCCTTTGGGAACACTTGAGAACGAAAACTAGCCATTTTGTGGCTTGCAACGGATCTATTTTCACTTGTTGCAACTCCACAACGGCTAGAAATGCTTTTTCTGCATTCCAGTACAGTCTGATCGACCGAGTTTCCATAAAGGCAATTCAGCCGAACCATGGATCGGCTGAGTTTGCAACTCGGCCGAATGGTGGATCGGCTGAGTTTGCAACTCGGCCGAATCCCACAAAAATCCCAGAATATATGGATCGGCCGAGTTTGGAATTCGGCCGACAAAATCCGTGTTATGGGTATTTTGGAATTTTCGTTGACTATACAAATGATGCATTTTTGTGTCCCAATAATTTTTCTAAGCTTAATTACAAGTCATACAATCATTACAAGTGATTACAAAGCAATTCTAAGGTCATTTACATAGAGATCCCAAATTGCACACTTGTAGCTATTTTGACTTGTCTTTTCTCCAATTTGATATGCGCAAGTTAGGGCATTTGGAGTGTGTCTAAACCTAATTTGAAATCACTCAATGTAGAAGCATTAGACACCAATATGTGGAATGGTTAGTCATCATCAAAACAAGGGTTTAGTCAATTTAGACGTGAGTCAATATTGACCTAATTGACCTTGAGTCAACAGAGTAGACTCTTTTTCTTGGTCATGGGGGAGTAGATCTCATGTCATAACATGTATGGAATATGATAATTTCATACTAAATGCTAAGTTGCTTGTTTTTCTACCTTATGGGTACTGATTGCTTGCTTCTTGCATGTATAGTTGGCCACTATGTGTGCATGCTTTATGTTTTCTTGCTTGATCCGAGAAGATAGGTAGGAGAGTAAGGAAGTACTCTCTTGGCAACTCCTCCTTTACCAAGAGAGTGGAAATTATGGAGTTGAGGAGTAGGTTTGTGATCCAAAATGAAATCCATACATGAGAATGTTGTATTGAGTTAGGATCGTTGTACTTGCACTGAGAGGTGAAGTGCAACATACAACTCTTCTTTAAAACAAGTGCTTCGTATGTTTAAATTTCATGCTCATGTTTTATGATATGATATGTTGGTGAAATCCTAAGTCCAAGATCCTTCCATATTTGAAATCAACCCTCTTTTAGTAATCCATTGACTATTTTGTTTAGTTCTAAAATTTTAGCTTAATCAACCAAATCACTCTTTCAAAAGATCTAGATTGTTGAACCTTAGCACGATTGTGTTTAATTAGTTACCAAGCTCCTTGTGTTTGATCTCTACCACAACTACTCATGTATACTTGCGGGAATTGGCTAGTTGAGTAAAAGATCATTTATATTATTGAAACTCGTTAGTGTAACAACCAACATTAGATATACATGCTCTTTCACAAATATTTGGTCTTGCTCTATAAAATCTATATCGCCTCTCTCTTTCCTCCTACTCATCAGTCCTAGTCACCAATGATGGATCTGCATCGTGGGAGGTCCTGATGCAATTGGGACAACAACATCCTTACAACTAGGCCTTTAGGATTATGATGAAAAAGCCATGACCATTTCCAGTCCCCAAAGATCCTCCAACACATAAATCACATTTTATAGTTATATTGTTGTTTTCTTTAACAACAACCTCAATCCCTGCTATTTTTTATTGGATATGACTAAAAAGGTTGCAATACCTTTTTCAGGTGAGATGGGGGTGGTAACACCTTCCCCACTCATAAGTGGATCAGTGGATCTAATTTAAGAATGAAGGAACATATTTCTTATCCGCCCTTGGGTGGAGTCAAAATTGGGGTTCTATGTGCTTTAACACTAATTTAAATGTTAACTTTATTTTTTCCTTATTTTACATATAGAATTGGGTAGCAACTCTGTGCTTTATTTATTTATTATTTTCTTCCTAATTTTTGAATGTTTTCACAAACATAGGATCCATTGTTTTTTTTAGTTGGGTACAACAATTTGATAGCTATGGTGGGGATAATCAGATGATCTGACTCACATTTCCCCTTTCATCATCTCATGTTTTTCCAATCAATCAAAGTTTCTATTTTTTCACTTGTTTTTATTTTGTTCCTTCTAATTTTTTCTAAATTCCATAGTTTTTTTAAAATAATAGTGAACTGGAGCAATCTGCCAATAAAAATCCAAATGAGTGCAAAAACAATTACCCTAAAAGAACACCAGAATACTCTCTTCATACAACAAAAAGAAATTTTTTTATTTACTGCCATCTTTTATTTTTCTAGATCTTAATAAGCTGGTGGAATCTTCTGTTCTATCAGTGAAAAAATAAAGGTTTTTTCTGCTTTGATTTTCCTATTTTCCTAGATTTTAGCAGCACGAAAATTATCAAGTTTTCTAAGTATCTTCACATTTAGAATGAACCTTGCTTCCTCCCCTTTCTTACCCTTATATTTCCCCCTTTTTTGTTTTTATTAATTAACATATGCATACAGGAAAGAGAGAAAAGGATGAGAGAAGTCTTCATGATGAGCAAGATCTTCTCTTTCTTAATAATTGCATGATTGTTCCCTTATGTGTCTAATATTTATCTTTCATGCTTTATTATTGTGGGCTTGCTTCTAAAAATATTAAAAGCTTACACTTGCACTATTCACATCTACAAACCCCTGCATCATAGAATAGGTGTCAACACTCATGTTAGATCTCTAAAAGTGGACCAGTGTTTCCAGTAAAGGTACCATCACAGTGTTAAGTTGGACATCTAATTGCCTTGAAAATGACACCCTCTCCTAGCACTGGCGACTGATTACGCACTTTGCAGTCACAAGGTGTATCGGGAGAAGTACCAATATCAGAAGAATCTGGGTTAACCCCATGATGAGTGCCATCACGCCATAGCGAATATAAGGACCAACCCCTCCTATGTAGATCATACTTGAGTAATGACACAATATCACATATAAACTCATGGGCTAAAAAGAGGGGTTTTTCTTCTATATATGAATCTTGTGATTTCTTGTTATACAATTTTTTCAATATTTTCACATGCTTTGTTAATTCTAAGATTGTTGAAGAGTTCATGCTTTAATATTATAGTCATTACACATATATTGTTTGTTGTTAGCCGAAAGCTCATGTTCAAACAATCTTACCAAAACAATAATCTCATATCAACAATCTCATATCGCACATGATCTCAAATTATATCAAACTAACAACCCTTCAATGATCTACAAGGACCCAAAATGATTTTAAATGATCACTCTCATCAAACATTTTTATTCAACAATCTTGATTGGATAAACTTCCAAAAAAGAGAACTTTTATTCCTTTAAAAAAGGAATAATCATTTTCCCAAAAGAATCAATAATCTTTTAAGACCAGAAAAGAAACCTTTTTTCAAATGGACAAAAAAACTTTGAAAAACAAAAACGTCTTAAAAAATAAAGATCTTGTCAAAAAACGAAGACACTTCTTTTCCAAAATGAACAATCATTAAGAAAAAGGGAACACATCTTTTCCAAAAATAAAAATCTTTTCGAAGGAAAAATCTTTTCACAAAATAACTATCTTTTCAAAAGAGCTTACTTAAATCTTTGTATGGACTGTCAATAAAAGTCGAACCTCTTCTAGAAAGTTGGAAAATATTCTCCAGACTTAAACAAAAGAAAGAAAAGTCTTTTTAAGCTTGGAAAACCTTTTCAAAAATCTTCTCACTCTATCCATATCGAATGACTGACTGAGTGTGGTCCTTCTCATGTGCCACCACTCATGCATGAAACCTTTGACAACCACCAAATGGATGCCAAAATGTTGTTCAAGTGATATGAATGCTCTTCAATCTTCATCTTTATTTACACATGAGACAAAGAGCCATCCTTTTTAGGAATCTTCTCCAGAATACCTTGACCTTCCAAGGATGAAATTTTCAAATCTTTAGCCTTGCACCAAAAGGCTACCCAATTTTACCCATAGATTATGTGCTCTCATGATCAAATCACATCTAGATTTGAATCAATCACTCCAGACTTTAGCTACACATGCTCGTGTTTACTCAAGAACATACCTCCTTGAAGGGCCTCCAACTTAGCTTGATCCTTCCAAGACAAAGATTCACTATTATGCTAAAAGGCTACTCAATTCTCAAATATTAGATATGACTGCCAAATCTTGAATAAAATATCCACTCATTCCCTAAGCATGACAACTCCATTTGATCTAAAGGACTTTCTACCTTGATTGAGATGTCACTCAGTAGCATGTGGTCTGCCCAACTTTGCCTACCCTACACCATGGTCCTAGACCATGACCTAAACTGGGCCATCAGTGCACCTTCACTTTCAAATCTTTTTCCAATCCCAGACCATGACCTTAAACTGGGACATCACCTCGCATTCACCTTTATATCATTGATGGTCCCAGACTACGACCTAGAATTGGGTCATTACCATACTTTCATGCACACATCTTTTTACAGTCTTGGATGATGGCCTAAAATTTGACCAACACACCCCTTGTTTTGTATGACTCTCAAAAGGTTTCCCTTGAGGAGAGAGGAATCTCACACATCTATATCCAGGCACAGTCTCTGGACCTGAGCAGGTCAACTTATCCCTGGATACCCCTTTACCTTATGAGCATTTCTCTAATATGATCTTGAGGAATCTCACATACATGTATCCAACCACAGTCTCTATCCTTGAAAGGGTCACCTTGTCCCTAGAGATCCTTTTTTTTAGTATTTCTCTCATAGGATCTCCCTTGAGGTGAGAGGAATCTCACACACCCATATCCATCCACACTCTTTGGCCCTGAGTGGGTCACCTTATCCCTAGATGCCCCTTTACCTTATGAGCAATTATCTCACAAGATCTCCCCTGAGAAGAGAGGAATGTCACACAGCTCTATCCAGCCACAATATGTGTCCCTAGATATCCCTTTTTCATGTGAGTATTTCTCTCATAAAATCTCTGTTGAGGAGAGAGGAATTTCACACACTCATATCCAACCATAGTCTTTGGCCCTGAGTGGATAACCTTATCCATGGATACCCTTTTCCTTGTGAGTGTTTCTCTCATAAAATCACCCATGAGGAGAGATAAATCTCACACATTGATCCCTATCCACAGTCTATGGCCCCAGCTAGGTCACCTTGTCCCTGGACACCATCCTAACATACCCTTTACAACCAACAATTTCAGTCTACATGCTTTATCATGATGATATGTGGCATATATCTAGACAAGAGTGAAAAAATCCTTCCATATCACTCAATCTAAGGGCATGTTCCTCCCCTCATTCCATTGGATCAGATAACTGTGTTGATACATGAAAAATCAATTTCCATGCAAAGGGTGAACTTACACATTTTGACATGATCTTTGTGACCTTTTCCATGGAAGGGACAAGTGACCTTTGTTTATCACAATTTCTAAAATCCTCTTTCACACATTAATATTTTTTGTTGAGTCCTTTTGATAATGTTGGGGATTAAAGACCATGAATGCTATATGTTGAATCCCCTTGCCTAATGTAAGGGGTGGTTTCTTGAAAACCATGTTTGTTACTTTTTTCAACTTCTTGCTACACACAAAGCAGATTTACTATAGGTCTCCCGAGTCTAACAACCAATCTTTCTACCTTCATCACAAAGGATGACATCACAACAGTCTCAGGCAGCAAGCACTTATTGTGAGTTTCATAAGGAGCTTCTTGAGATGGCAAGCACCAACAAACAGTCCAACACTGCTGAGGTGACGAAGATAATGGTTGAAGATTCTCATGATGAACTTAATGCTCAGGTTGATACAAGATCCATCCAACACTCACGATGAGATGGTGAACCATAGGATGCAGAGGAGCTTGAGTTTGGTGGCAACTAGACAGTAAAAGCTAACATGGGTTAGCCAAAGCCACACATACAGGTGTTCCCCTCTATAGTTCATGCATAACTATCATCGCCATATGACATACATGGTGAAAAACTACATGGTTTTATACAAATCCTATCAAGGGTCTGCCAGTGCAAGAATGTTACATCTGAGCATTTATAATAGGAGACATCTATAAATACACAGTCACTTCATAGATTAGCTAAGAAAATGATTAGACAAAAGAATCCAATGACCAATAAAAAGTCATTATTTATCAAGGACCAAAGCCAAAATCTAAAAAGGGTCAAAAGACTACAATTTTTGCACAAAAAAAGAGATCTTATGCAGTTAGTCCCACAATGAACCCTCAGCCACCACCTTGGAACTATCCTATAGTTCTAGGACCATATGGGTACCCACCTCATCCAAGCTTAATCGCAAAATTGATAGCCGCAATTCTCTCAGAGACCCAACACATTGTTGATCAAATTATGATATAAATCATGTAGAAGTTGGGAAATCTCATGTCAAGATAGCAGGAATAACCACTTCATAGGTGACCACCAGAAGATCACAAAGCTTGATCATCGAAGCATGACCAAAGGAGATACAACTCTAAAAGCATATATTGCTTCCACCATCATCAAAGAGGATATACTAACAAATAAGCCCAAGAGAAGATTCATACCCATAGGGATCTCTCTTAGTAGCATTCTCCCATTGGTCAAGCATCTAGTGAAATTTCTAGCCATAAAGGAGCCTCACAATCCTTTACTAAAGAGCTACAATTCCAATGCTTACTGTAATTTCCATCACAACAAGGGGCACAAAATAGACTCATGTGTAGCCCACAAGCACAACATTCAAGACCTAATCAATGTAGTTTGGTCCAAATAGATGTCCTTATGGAAGTCACTTCAGAGCATGTCTCCAAAGAGCCAGGTACATCCATAGTATTGATTGGATCCCTGCTCGAACCATAGCACAGCGGGAACACACCAGCCGATGTAGTAGCAAAGTTGATTAAGGATTCACTCGAGATAGATATCTTCCGATAAGTGTAGAGGCACACAACTATCACAAGCCCAAAATCATCTAGAGATCATGAAGGATCTATCTAACCATTTTTCTTTAAAAAATCATCAAAAATGAAGAAATAAATTAAAATTATAAACAAATCAAAACTTTTAAAATGCAAAAGAAAAAACTCAAAGCCAAAATAAAAAAAACTCTAAATCACAATTTCAAAATGGAAAAATTATCAAAATGAGAAGAAAGAAAACTCAAATTTTTCAAAATGAAAAATCATCAAAATCAATAAAAAAACCATTTAGTATACTTAAGTGCATGCATGTGTCCCTAAGTGTGCCATGAAGCGGAAGGGACAAAGTAGAACCACAGGGCATAGGATGGAAGGAGAACGATCATTATATCAAGGCACCAATAGTTTTCAAGCCTAATCTCACCCATAAAAATCACTCAACCAATAAAATAATTTCAAGCTACAATCACAAGTGACACCATATTTCAAACTCAACAAATGTCCTTTTCTAGGTCTTCTTAATATGAAACCCAATAATAGAGTTGGAACATAACCATAAAGTCATGGCATCTTAAAAAAAAGTTATATGCCATTCTCTATATGAACTTTAATGTTTAAATATGCCAGAATTCATGCTCAATGGACACGAAAAAGATGGGTGGACTGAAGGTAAAGAAATTTGGATCCCTTGTGGCATTGTTCATGTCTGACCATTTCCATGATGGTCTAGCATTGGGACCACATATGGGGAACCTTCACTAAAAAACTCCCATTAATAGTCAATTCAAGTTCCCACCCCAAGGATCTCAACATTGATGTCCATACTATCAAAGAATTAATTGAATATATATTAACTATGAAGCCCAAAGGGCCCCCAAAATTGAACATATGCTCACGGTGAATTTCTTATTAAGCATTACATCTAGGAGCAATGGAGTATAAAACCCCCATACTAAGGTTTTGAGCATCCATACCCATGGACTCAAATGTGAAATGATAAATACAAACAACTAAGTTCAAAAGACACATGACAATGTGGATACATGCTTGTGACACACTTCATACACCAAGAAGTGTCGAGAATAGAGCCCATAGTGGCGTCGCATATGATTGGCACCTTAACCTAATTGGGTGGGGAATTTTCGCTTGAATAATCGCTACATGGCACAAATTGAGTCGTACAAGCATGAATACAAGAGCCAATGGAGCATCAAATCCACCCTAAATGAAGCTTCCCTAGTGGTACATCTGTATATGATAATCCCAAGGGAATAACCAAGTGATTCAAAGAAGTCTTTTGGCAATCTGGAACATTCTTGGGGTCTCAATTCACCTTAAACTTCAGTACTAGAAATTGGAAAGTAGGGTGAATAGGGTAATTGTTATTTACCTGAAAGATCTAGAGGGGGTGAATAGTGATTTTTGATACTTTTAAGAATAATCAAACACTCAACCAAAGAAGAAGGAAACAAGGAGGACATTTCGATGTAGAATGGTTCCAACCTTTGAATCTGTCAGTCCACTACCAAATTTTCTCCAATTGGGATTTTGAAAGGGATTAATTTTATTTACCTCTCAAGTATGTCATGATAAAATACAATCACCTTACTTGAAGTATCCTTCTCCTAGAAGTAGCCTCAACATCCTTGAAGCATCCTTCTTTGAAGTAACTCCAAGCCCTTGGAGCAGCCTTCTCCTCCTTGAAGTAGCTCCACCACGTTGAGATAGCCTTCACCTAGAAGTACCTCCAACCTCCCTTGAAGTCACCTTCTTGAAATAATCTCAAGAAACCTTAAAGCAGACTTCTCCACCAAGAAGTAGCTCCAATCAATCTCCCTCAAGCAGCCTCCACAACTTGGAGTAGACAAGGAGCACAAGTAGCTTAACATGTGAATGGGGATTGGAAGTAAGGAAGTACACCAATACATTATTGTGCTTTGATCCTATATCAAGCTTTAGACCTCTCAAACCACTTAGGATGGACATTTCAGATGGTGGCTAAGAGGCTATGGCTATAGGACACGAACTTGAAGCTTGAAGTACAAGATGGCAAGTGTTGCTCAGTTTCGTTGCTCACTATAATGGATTCTCAAGTGTAGCTTAGGTTCTTTAGGTGTCCTAAGGCCTCTCCTATTTATATAAATGGTTTTAAGTGCTTAGGGATGCTCTAGGGAGTCTCTAGAGTTTTATTAGTGCTTAACTAGCAGTTAGGTAGACAATAGTTGGCTAGCAATGGCTAATTTGTTCGTGCTTGGAAGAACAATCCAGAACCCTACTCAGTCAACAAGTTTGTCAACCGAACTGTGTTTTAGTCAAGATTTTCTTCGAATGAGCCTAGGTTTAAGGCAATTGTGTATCAACATCTATTTCCAACTCCCAACCACTTGGTCTAACGGTCATAAGCTTTGGACCGAGGTTTGGTCGATTGACAATATTTTCAACTGAAACTCATTTTAGAGCACAAATATGTAAGGTATTGAACAATTCTCAGATGTTCGATTGAGGTAGTTCTCAGTCGGAAAAGACTTCGATTGAGGTTGTCTCAGTTGACCAGTTTCTCAATCGAGGATGTTCCTATATCATACTTTTGAACCACCTATTAAATGTGTTTTCTAATGGACGATAGTGACTCTAACTCTAGGGGGATCCAAGCTAAGGGTTATAAGTGGATAGGGAAGCTCTAATGCTTGGTTTACATGATGTCTAAGTACTTGTACATTATATCTTTGTACAAGTGTTTACATTTGAGTACAATCACGAAAACATAAAAAATTAAGTGCATTTGATTTTCAATTTGTATTGATATTCAACTTTCCACTTAGTAGGATCTCCATATTACTTTGAACCCTAAAATACTCAAATAGCACATTAGATCCACAAGTATGAAATCTTTATCATCATTAAAACAAGGAATGTTAATGTCCAATTTATCCAACAATCTCCCCCTTTTTAAGATGACAAACATTTCTAAAATATAATCAAAATAATTTAAATGAGATGAGTCTCATACATGTGATATACCTGAGATGAATAGATTCTCTTGTTCTTATAAAATGTGTGTTAATATTCCTAAAGAGATATGGAACATAGTATCCATATTTTAAGGAAATGTAGCACTAATTAATGGCAAGCCAAGAGATAATGGAACTTATTTATTTTATCCCCCCCATGTCATTTCAAAAAGATAGCCATATAATCATTTTAAACTTACTCTCCCTGAATGGAATGCTCCCCCTCAATAGCATACAAAATTTTAGAAAGAAAACAAAGTGATGAAAAATGTCCAATGAAAGCCACAAGATAATTTTTTATTGTCTTGAACAAGTGAACATAAACAAGCTCAATTTCATTGATGATAACGTGATTACATAAGTTTTACTACTCACTACATAGGATAACACTATCACTTGAAAGAGTTCAAGATTACATCAACTTCATGATCTTTCCCACGGAATGGAGTATCATCATAATACTTGACAACTGTCTGCTAGTCAAGTACACATGTCTTTGTGAGAGCATATACTTACAGAAAGGTGGGTGCCCGATCAAATTTGAAGTGAGAAGCTATGTCCTGGATTTGCATGGGTGAGTATTGGGTATGGGAAAGACCATTTTATGGTGGTGGTGGAACTTGGGTGTATTGGATTTAAGGGTTTAAAGGATAGATGCTCTCGAGATAGAGTGCATAAGGGTATGTGTTGGGAACATTAGGAGATATTGCATTCTTTGGTTTAGATAGGTCATGGCATGGTTGTTGTAGTTTAGATATCTCCCAAGTTGATAGGTGGCCCCTTTAAGATAGGAAACGTCATTGGTAAGGTTTTCTATGGAATAGTTGTGAGGAGTAGGAGGTGGAGGATTTGTTTCAGTGGATGTATCCCCTTCGATCCTAGCTCTTTTGTTACTAAAGTCAATTCCCATTTTATCAATAGGGTTTTGGGTCATTCTTTGGGGACGTCCATCACACTTGTAGCCTAAGTCCTCTAGGTTTTTGTCAAGAAGGTATTGGATTATTTGGCAAACAAAATCAGCATATGGAGGATTTCCAAAAAATCAAACATATTGGATAGGATGATGCAAATGAAGTTCACAGGAATGCTTTCAAGTACGACATAGATAAGGCACATCCTAAATTGTGGAATTTTAGTTTTATTGTCTCTAGGATAAATGTAATGGGAAGTAATTAGATTCACTATCCTAGCTTCAGGGTTTAAGGAGGTATCATAATAATTTCCCCTATGTTCATGTGATGAGGTGTTGGGAAGAAAGGTAACCTTTTTGATATTACTAAGGCTAATGGTGTTTTCTTCGGTGGAGAATTTTGAGATGGGATTTCTAGTGTCTAGGTCTAGAAATTCTCCATATTCTTCCATGTCTATATCTAGCATTTTGAGAATGTCATTTTCAAAAAAATGGAAGGATAACCCAACAACCATGGAAGTGAAAGAAAATGGGTCATTGAAGTCCCTAACAAGGTTGGCATCAAATTCATTAATGACTTGGGTGGACTAGAAACAAAAGAAGGGGATAAGAAACTCTGTCAATTTTTGCACCTTGAAAAGTTGGGAGAGATCGAGAAGAGTGACGAAATCATTGAGGTCCACCGGTCGTCGAGGAAGAGGAGACTTTGAGGTGAGCTTTAAGTAGCATTCTCCAACAGCAACGACATTGAAGGGGATGTCATTGATGATGATCAAGGATGGAATAAGTGTATGTCCCTTCCTTGTAGAAACTTGCTTCTTCCCACCACGAGCTAAAGAGGAAGCCATATTGATCAAATAATAGTGGAAGAAGGATAGAGATGTTAGGGGATGAATCTTGTTGGAGGATAGCTCTAAGAAACACCAGAGAAGTGATGGAGAAAAGAGCACTTGAGTTGTGAAGAAAATGGGTGGATTGGTGTGCTATTTATAGCAAAATAGAACCTTACTCGGCCGACAAACTCATCGAACAAGACCCCAATGGATCTTTTCCAATGACTCTTTGTAACGGCTAGTCGGTCAATGTTGGAATTTGAAATTTTGGCTGCAACGATCAAGGACTCAGTCGAGAATATTTTTACTGAGGGACCTATGTGGAAAAAATCAATCCACGAGATTTCTAGAAGAATATCAGCTAAGATTGGCATACTCGGTTGAGGGTCCCACCGTGTGAAACACAGTCGAGAATTTTTGTCGATTGAGGACTTTCTCTGTCCACTAGTTTGTCGACTGAATATGATATTGTGAGTAGTTTCTACATAATTGAATTTGATCTTATTTAAGTGCTTGTTTCATGATAATAAATTATTGTGGATAGCAAAGGAATATTTCTAAAATTATATGCATTGAAAGTTGCGTGAATTTCCAATCAGAAAATTATCAAGAATTTTGAGCACATATAATAAAGAAAACATCTTCTAAGGGAGTAATAAGTAACCTCTTTCTGATATATTGAAATTGATCCAAAGGAAGAGGTTTGGTAAAGATATTAGCTAATTGCTCTTCTGTATCAACGTGATGAAAAGATATAATATTCTTAGAAATATGATCTCTTAAGAAATGATGTCTAATCACAATATGCTTGGTACGGCTATGTAAAAGAGGATTATGAGCCAAGTTTATTGCACTAGTATTATTGCAAAAAATTGATGTAGAAGAAAATGCAAAGTTGTAATCATTCAAAACTTGTTACATACAGAGCACTTGAGCACATCACGAGCCAACAACCACATATTCAGCTTCAGTGATAGACAGGGCAACTATATTTTGTTTCTTACTAAACCAAGATACTAAGGCTCTTCCTAGTAAGAAACAATCACCACTTGTGCTTTTTTGGTGAATACGTCATCCAGGGTAATTGACATCAGTGTAAGCTTTTAAATCCAACGATTGACCTTTAGGATACCACAAACCATAGTCAATAGTGTTGGTGAGATATCTTAAAATTCTTTTAATGGGTTCAAAATGAGAATACATTGGTTTTGGCTGAAATCTAGCACAAAGTCTAACAACAAACATGATATCCAATCTAGAAGCAGTCAAATATAACAAGCTACCAAACATGGCCCTATATAAGGAGTCATCAATGGGTTCACCATCTTCATCCTTATCAATTTTAGCAGAAGTAGCCATAGGTGTAGTAGCATGTTTGCAATTTTCCGTACTAGATCATTTTAAGAGTTCCTTGGTGTATTTCTATTGGCTTAGAAAAATTCTGGCGGGTGTTTGTTTTATTTGAAAACCAAGGAAAATGTTAATTCTCCCATAAGCCTCATCTCAAATTCCTTTTGCATGATGTCACTGAATTGATTGCATAAGGAATCATTTGAAGCACCAAAAATGATGTCATCAACATATTTGAATGACAAGAAAATCTGATTCATATGTCTTGAAAAATAATGTGGAATCTGATTTTCCAATAGAGAAACCATTATCAAAGAGATAATTCGTAAGTCTTTCATACCAATTTTGAGGTGATTGTTTCAGACCATAAAAAGCTTTCTTAAGTTTATAAACATTATCAAGTTTGTTAGGAATTTCAAAACCTGTTGGTTGAGCAACATAAACTTCTTCTTCTATGATTCCATTATAAAGGCATTTTTTACATCCATTTGAAATAGTTTGATGTCTTTATGGGTAGCTAGAGCTAATAAAATTCTAATGGCTTCAAGTCTATACACAGGTGCATAAGTCAAAGTATATCCCTTCTTGTTGATTATATCATTGAGCAACCAACCTAGCTTTGTTTCTAACTACTTCCATGGATTCATTAAGTTTATTTGAAAAACCCACTTGGTTCCAATGATGGTATTGTCTTGAGGTCTAGGAACTAAGTCCCATAAATTGTTCTTAGTAAATTGATTTATATCTTCTTGCATAGACATTATCCAATACTCATCTTTTAGAGCTTCATTTATCTTTTTAGGTTCAACAAATCTTTTAGAGTCTCATTTATCTTTTTAGGTTCAACAATTGATACAAAGGCCATGTTTGCAACATCTTTAAATGATGATCAGGTTTTTACTTTATCTAAAGTATTTCCTATGATTCATTCTTTAGGATGGTCCTTGATTATTCTAGTAATATGATGTTGTACCTCATTATTGTGTTGTTCAATTTCAAAATTTTGATCATCTTTTGTTGATATGGTTAGTTCCTCAATTAGATGAGTAATATCAATTAAGTTTCAATTTTCAATTTCATTTTCAGCACTTTGTGTTGTGATTTCATAAAATGTGTATGAATTGATTCCTCAACTTTTCTAGAAATAGTATTGCATATTCTAAATGCCTTACTAGAAGTTGAATATCCCAAGAAGAATCCTTTATGTGATTTAGGGTCAAATTTGTCTCTATTATCTTTTGTATTAAGGTGTACCAAAGGTATGAAAGTAGTCAACTCTTGGTTTCTTATTGAAGATGAGTTCACAAGGAGTTTTCTTAAGATGGGAGTGAATTGACACATGATTTAATACATAACATGTTGTATTTACTACTTCAGCCAAAAAGGTTTTAGGTGTATTATGTTCAAGTAACATTGTTCTAGCCATTTCTTGTAGGGGCCGGTTTTTCCTCTCTATTATCATGTTTGGTCATGGGGCGCGTGGAGCTGAAAAATTATGTGTATACCCTTGGGATGTACAAAATTAGTCAAATATGTAATTTTCAAATTTCCCACCATGATCACTCCTAATGGTGCAAATTTTGTTTTGTAGTTGATTTTCAATCTTAGATCAAAATTGAATGAATATTCTAATAATATCATCTTTAGTTGAAAGAAAATGAACCCATGTATATCTACTATAATCATCAACACTGACAAGGCAATATCTTTTACCACAAATAGATTGAGTCCTCTTAGGGCCAAAAAAATCCATATGAATAAGTTCTAATGATCTAGAAGTACTAAGAAAGGCTTGAGATTTAAAAGAAATTTTATCTTGCTTGCCTAGAATACATGGTTCACAGTTTTTAGGTTTATCAAAAGAAAGTTTAGGTAAACCACGAATAAGATCATACTTAATCAGCTTTTTTATAACATGTGATCTTACATGACCTAATTTTCTATGCCATAATTGTAAAGGTTCATCATTTGCAAGAAGACATTTTCCAACAATATCTTGCGTAGAGTTAGGTCTAAGTATATATAGATTTCCTATTTTTTTCCTTCATAAACATCATTTGTATTCTCTATGAGTAACTTGCAACAAGATTTATTAATAGAACATCATAGCCACTATCACATAATTGACTAACACTAATCAAGTTGTGATGCAATCCATCAACAAGTAGCACATTTTTAATTTGAAGGTTTGTACCAACATTACCTATCCCAATAATTTTACCTTTGGCGTTATCTCCAAATGTGACTATTCTGCTCTTCTTTTCTTCAAGTGTTTGGAAAGCCTCCTTGTTTTCATTCATATGTTTAGAAGAACCACTATCAACCACCCAATCTAGCAAAATAGGTAGATCATGGTGCCCATGTGGTGGTCCTTTTGGTTAGGAGCATTAATTAAAACATGCCATGTTTTAGAACAACTTTATATGAAGAGTTCTTTGAAATTTTATAGCAACAAAGTTAAATATAAGCACATGTTTATTATTTCAATAAACAGATCCTGAGAGAACTATCCTTGGTCAAACATTTCCTTGACTGGAAGTGTTCTCAGTCGAAATAATTATCGACTAGGAGGTTTTGTCAGAAAATGTAGGTTTTGACATAACTCTCTTTGGTCGATTATTTCTTCGATCGGAAGAGGTCTCTTTGGTTTTAAAGTATCTCTTTCAGATATAATACTTTCATTTTAAGAAGAGAGCACATATAATTTAGCATGCAAATCATCATTTGTTTTTGTAAGCTTCTTCAACTTCTTCTTACAATCAACATATTTATCATGTATTTCTTCAACATATTTAGCATGTATTTCTTCAAGACTAGTAATTAATTCTTCTTTAGATAATTCAAGAATTCTTACCTCACTCGAGTCTCCCTTTTCATTTTCCTTAGCCATGAGACATTCTAATTCTTCCTATCCACTTCCACTGTCATCGCTTGATTCATCCCAAGCAACTTTTTAAGTTTTATCTTCCTTGTGTTTCTTCTTGAGGGAAAATTTCTTCCCTTTCTTGGTCTTAGGACATTCATTCTTTACATGTCCTTTCTTGCCGCATTCAAAGCACCTAAAGAAAGAAAAGCAAGAAGCACTAGAGTTTTTGTTAGATTTATACCTTCTATATTTCTTACCATTTACAATGAGTGTATCTTCTTCATCATCTCAGTCACTTGTTTCATCACTTTCTGGAGTGATGACTTCTGATTGAGGCTTGGTTGTAGCTTTTAAGGCCATGTCCTTTTTTAAGTTTGACCTCCAGTCTTTCTTCTTCTTCAAGGGTGACTTCAAGTGTCTCTAGATTGCCAATGATTTGATCCATCCTCATTGCGGTAAGATCATTAGCTTCTTCAATGGTCGTCACCTTTGGCTTGTATTTTAGAGGCAAAGATCTAAGGATATTGGACACCTGATCTTCTTCACTTATATACTTACCTAATACACTCAAGTTGTTAGCAATAGAAGAAAATCTTGCATACATTTCACTAATAGACTCATTAGGTTGCATACGAAATTTATTCAAACTTTTATTTAAGTATGCTAATTTTGGTATTTTTAACTTGAGTGGTACCTTCATGTGTAATTGAAAGTTTATGGCATGTATCATAAGTTGTATCACATGAATATATCCTATTAAACTCACTAATAGAAATAGAACAATATAATATGCTTACCACTTTTGCATTTAATTGAACTTGCTTTATCGTATCCAGATCCATGTTGCATATTTAGTAGTAGGAAGTTCATAAGGTGAAGATACCATCCTCCAAATCTCTAGGATTATCCCTTGGAAGTAGAATTGCATTCTTCTTTTCCAATAAGTGTAGTTGCTTCTATCAAAGGGTGGTGGATGTGTCACATGAGTCCCTTCAAGGCCAAGGTTGCTAAGCATGTTGCCCCCATTATTCAAGACTTATTAGGGCTCCTTGAAGACCTACTCTGATACCAATTGAAAGATCTAGAGGGGGTGAATAGAGATTTTTGATACTTTAAAAAAAAATAAACACTCAACCAAAGAAGGAGGAGGAAAAAAGGAGGATACTTCGATGTAGAGTGGTTGTTCCAACCTTTGAATCAAAGGTTGTCAGTCCACTACCCAATTGTCTCTAATTGGGATTTGGAAAGTGATTAATTTATTTACATCTCAAGGATTCTACGATAAAATACAATCACCTTCCTTGAAGTAGACTTCTCCTAGAAGTAGCCTCAACCTCCTTGAAGCAGCCTTCTTTGAAGTAACTTCAAGCCCTTGGAGAAGCCTTCTCCTACTTGAAGTAGCTCCACCACCTTGAGATAGCCTTCACCTAGAAGTAGATCCAACCTCCCTTGAAGCCGCATTCTTGAAGTAATCTCAAGCAACCTTGAAGAAGCCTTCTCCACCAAGAAGTATCTCCAATAAATACCCCCAAGCAGCCTCCACAACTTGGAGTAGCCAAGGAACATACATAGCTTAACCTGTGAATGGGGATTGGAAGAAAGGAAGTACACTAATAGAGTATTGTGCTTTGATCCTGTATCAAGCATTAGACCTCTCAAATCACTTAGGATGGACGTTTCTTAGATGGTGGCTAAAAGTCTATGGCTATAGGAGGTGAACTTGAAGCTTGAAGAACTAGATGGCAAGTGTTGATCAGCTTAGTTTCTCACTAGAATAAATTCTCAAATGTAGCTTAGGTGCTTTAGGTGTCCTAAGGCCTCTCTTGTTTATAGGAATGGTTTTTAAGTGCTTAGGGACATTCTAGGGAGTCTCTAGAGTGTTCTTAGTGCTTAATAAGTTGTTAGGTAGACAATAGTTGTCTAGCAATGGCTAATTTGTTCATTCTTGGAAGAAAAATCTAGAACCCTACTCGGTAGACAAACTGTGTCTCAGTCAAGATTTTCTTCACATGTTTAAGGCAATTGTGTATCAACGTCTATTTCCAGCCCCCAACTCTCAACCACTTGGTCTAATAGTCATAAGTTTTGGACCGAGGTTTAGTCAGTCGACAATATTTTTGATCGGAACTCATTTTAGAGCACAAATATGTAAGGTATCAAACACTGCTCAGATGTTCGACCAAGGTGGTTCTTAGTCGACAAAAACTTCGATCGAGGGTGTCTCGGTCGACTAGTTTCTCAACCGAGGATGTTCCTATTTTAGACTTTTGAACCACCTATTAAATGTGTGTTCTAATGGATGATAGTGACTCTAACTCTAGGGGGATCCTAGCTAAGGGTTATGAGTGGATAGGGAAGATCTAACGGTTGATTTACATGATGTCTAAGTACTTGTACATTATATATTTGTATAAGTGTTTATATTTGAGTACAATCATGAAACCATAAACAATTTAGCGCATTTGATTTTCAATTTGTATTGATCTTCAACTTTCCACTTAGTAGGATCTCCTTATTACCTTGAACCATGAAATACTCAAATAGCATGTTAGATTCACAAGTATGAAATGTTTGTCATCATCAAAACAAAGGGTATGTTAATGTCCAATTTAGCCAACATTTCCATCAAATAAGCTACAATTATTACATGACCACACCTCACATCTCATGATAGGCCTCATGACTAACATGGGTACCATCAACTCACAAAGGGGTCTTAGTTTGGAAATCTTGAATGTTGACCAGCGGCCTAAGACAAAAAGAAAAAACAAGAAAAAACATTCCAATGATCAAATTCTAACACCTTTCATGGTAAATGACAACATAATAATCCATAAACCATGGTATGTTAAATAAAAAATCAACCCAAAAAACTTCTTATCAGTTAACATGATCACATTAATGTCACAAGTAGAATAAAAATTCTTTGAAACAAAACAATGGGGCAAAATGCTACCATCACAATTCAAATAATGATAACCCTTTACCTTGACAAAGACATATAAACAAGGGAAATTTTGGATGATAGTGGCTTTCTATGCGTCAGTACCACTAATCATTTCAACATCAAGAAAGCCTCATTCAATAATCATGACATGTCTCCACCAATAAAGTCTATGAGGGAACTTTTGGAAGAAGTTTGTAGACATCAAAGACATGATGAATTGTTCAGTACAGAGACAAAGTTTGACTCAAATTTATCTCTAGCAACACTTGCATACATCTTCAAAGTCAGAATCCAACAAGGCATATCATCTCCTAAGATACTGAAAACCTTACATATGTTTCTAGATAGACCTAAATCCCATGAACAAGGGTTACCTAGATAGACCTACAACCCCTGAATGAGGGTTACCTCTTATCAATTGGCATGGACTCACATGGCATGCTCTCTCATAATAGCTACTGAATTAGCTAGTACATATGCTTCAAAAACCTTGTAGAAAGACAGCACAACTACAATGAGTTCATGTCTCCTTAAAACACTTCTCTTGTAGTAGAGACAACATGATACAACCTCTACTGACGACAACCACAAAGCAGCTTCAAGCCTCTACCTTCCAAGCAAGATCCACCAATCAATTTATACAACTCCACCACATACATGTTAGAAGTGCAACATCAGGGCCACATCACCAAAGTAAACTAAATGATACGTTGTGCTTTGATTCCATACCGTTACCATCATCAAATATTTTGTAATGAGATTTCTTCCCTTCAAAATAGTTGAAGTTGAGGAGTTCAAATTTGAATACAACATGCATCAGACTACATAGATAAAGCATGACCCAAGTTCATCAACCATGTGACTAATAGAAGCACACTTACTTGAGCTTTTTCCTCGATGTAAAAGTGCTACACTCTTCTAAGCATCCTCAACCATGACCATTTTTTTAGATGGTCATTTTCAATCTCTTTTGCATCCTAGACCATGACCTAAAATTGGATCAATTATAGATCTTCCAATCTTTTTGGGTCCTAGACTATGACCTAAAATTGGACCAACAAGGTTCTTTACATTTTAAAATCCTATTGTGGTCTTGGATCATGATCAAAATTTGAACCAAACTCGTGATGACATTTCCAAACCTTTTTGAGTCCTAGACTAAGACCTTAAATTAGACCACAAGCCCTATCCTAAATAGGCACCTTCCTTTCTAACCAAAAATCCCTCTACTTAGGGAGGCATCTATACTTAAGCCCTATTATCAGTATACACCACATTCTCAAATCCTACCCGGAATAGGCAATTCATTCCACAAAGACCTACGTTCAGGTAGGCATCTACACAATCTAAACCTTGCATCATGTAGGAGCCCCAAATTAATCTCTTGATCGCCCCTGAGGACTAACTATCATCTAGATCTCGAATCTTAGATTGTGGTCCATACCACTCAAGTTCTAAAGCTCATGATTCAGTTTGACCATGATATATCCATTCTTTAAAGCCATATCCCTAATAGGCATCTCCTATTCTGAAATACCTATCTTGCATAGGCAACTATCTTCATTGAAGAACCTAAATTCAGGTAGGCATCATCTCATGTTCTATTTTATATAGGCACTCCCAACAAAGCCATATACATTTCTAGGCATACCTTTCAGTCCTATATTTAGGTAGGCATATCCACAAGCCCTATTCTGAATAGGCATTCCCTACCTTTAAGCCCTACATTCAGGTAGGCATCTCTATAAGACCTATCTAGAATACGCATTTCCTACAGTCTATGCCCTACATCTAGTAAGCACCTTTATCCAAGCCCTATCCCAAATAGGCATTTCCTCTAGTATAATCCATGCATCCATTAGGCACATTTGTCCAAATCCTATCTAGAAGATACATTTTCTCCAATCTAAGTCCTATATCCAGTAGGCACCTTTGTCCAACCCTTGTCCTGAATAGGCATTCCCTCTCGTTTAAGCATTACACACATGTAGGAATCTCTACAAGCCCTATACTAAATAGGCACTCCCTCCAGTTTAATCCCTACACTTAGGTAGTCCCCCACTTTAAATCCATATCATGTATAGGTGTCCCTACTGATCTAAAGCCCTACATTTTGGTAGGTGATCAAACCAAACACCTAATACTCAAATAGGATCTAATCTAAAGCCCTATTATGAATAGGCATACATCGACAAACTCTAACAAATCGATGTGTCCTATATTGAATAGGCATTCTTTGTGAACCAAGTCCTATCCTAAATAGGAATCCATATTCAAGCACTATCTTGAATAGGTGTCTCCTTGAACTCAAGCTCTACATTCAAGTAGGCACATCCCACAAGCTCTACATTTAGGTAGGCACACCCAATAGAGCCTTACGATTGAGAGGTCACTCCTTATGAAAGCCCTATCAACAGATAGACACCTTGATCAAAAACCTACACATAGTAGGAAAATCCATGTCTTATTAAGGTGAACCATCTCGTATTCAATAAATGCTCCAGGAAGTAGACAATCATTGGATACAAACATTGGTTGCAACAACCTCCTTAAATTTGGAAACTTGTCTAGTTCCCAAATTTATTTATCTTGAACACTTCAGAAAAATAAGAAAGGCTTTGAGGAATGGAAAATTGACCGATATAATCACTGGTCATGAAGGACACCTTAAATCTAAAAAATTATCTAGAGCCCAATCTTGTCAATATTATTAATATTATCAATCCTATCAATACACGAAGGTGTTCTAGGATTAGACAAATGACCAATATAGTCACTGGTCATAAAGGTCACCTTAAATAAAAAAGCTTATTTGATACTCGATCTATCCATCTTGAGCACTCTTGTAGATTAGCTAAGAGTATGCTTCTGAAGGTCCTAACAAGAAACTTGGGGAAGTCTTTGAATGATATCTTGAAACTCTATTGATTCTTGTGTCTGGTAGGATCTTTCAAATAATCATATACTTCCATTACTATATCTGTCAATCATTTTTATAAGATTTTAACTATTGCCTTGCATGTACATTTTGACTCAATATCACTTCATGAACAAGCCATTCTTAGTTAGAATGCAATTTAAAGGAAGGTTGATAAAATAATGTAAGAACTAGAGGGTCAGGGATATGGTCTTTGACACTTTTGGGGACAAGTGACAGACCAGTGGAGGAACACATCATGAAGGTCCCCTTAATGCTAGATAACCACCCAATGCCCACACTTATCTTTTTTAGCACTCTCCCCACAAACTTTATCCTACAAGGAATTGTAAAGGCTCTAAGGAACAAATGATTAACCAACTACAATCACTTGAATTGAAGGTCAACTTAACCTGTGGGATCTGGTTCCCAAACTTATCCATCTTGGGCACATACAAAGAACTAGAACAATTGAGATGATGCTTATGTAGTTCCTAACAAGCAACATGGAACTCTTAAATAGTCAATGGTCGGTAAGGCAGCCTTAAATCCAAAAGTTTGTCTAATTCACAATCTTATCTATCTTGAGCACTTTTGGAAAAATTGGATGTTTGTATGATACCTAATCTCTGGTCCTAGCTCATAACCTAGAACTGAACTAATCGTGCATTCATTTACAAATCAATATATGGCCCCATATTATAAATCTAAAAATGAACCAAACTTGCTTTCATATTTCTAAATCTTTCAAAATCCAAGATCATGACTAGATAACACCAATCATGTTCTAAACATATATCAAGACTTCCAATCCCTACATCTAGTAGGATCTTTTTGATGATCACAAATGTTATCATTCCGTATATGATGATCATTTCTTAATAGTGATGTATTTTAAAAAAAAGGTGAATCATACCAAGTGAGAACTAGAGAGTCAAGGATAATCATTTGTTGACAATCTAGGGGAATAGATGAGGAACCAGTAGAGGAACACATCATGGAGGCTGCCTTAACACTGCAGGATCACCTGATACCCAAGCTTAAATTTTTTAACACTCTTCTTGTAAACTTTATCCTACAATATCACACATGATCTATGGAATACACAATTAACCACCACTGTCACTGGCCATAATGGTCATCTTACTTGGGATTTTGTTTGATGCCGCAATGTTCAATCTCAAGAAATCAAATCCCTATTTCTGATAGGCAAACTCATCTAATTTTACCTCTTTAGGGTCATGACCCTAAACCTAATTTGGTGCACTCTCTCAAACTAAAAGAATTGGAAAAGACTAAAACTTAAATGCATAAAAAGAGAAGAGAGATGATGAATACTATTCAAAGTGTTTTCACATTCAAGTAGTTGCCACAATTCTCAATGATTACAGACTCCTGATGTAAGGATGTGGGATCACCCCCTTACTATTTTTTTTGAAGAATTAACATCCATTCCAAACACACTCAAAGGTATGTTAGAATAGGTATAAATTTTCCAAAATTTATTATAATGGTATGCAAAAGAGCAAAGTGTAGCAGCAGAATAAAAATAACTGACTATAATAAACTTTCATAAAAGGTTACACAAGTACATCAAAATCTCCCAATAGGGTTTACAACAAGATAAAACAAAAAGGATCTAGATAGAGGGAAGTCTAAACTACTTCAAATTTGTCTCCAAGCAACATCTCCAAGAGCTAGGTCCATGTTGGAAGCTATGTTCTCCATGTTCATGTTTAACACCTCGATCTAAACCTGGGTGGTTGGGAAATCATCCAACAAGAGGGAAAGAAAACAAGGTATGTGTCAAATAATGAAAAAGAACAATAGATAAGGAATAACATGAAAGTAAAGGCTAAGATTTCATCATAAGATGAAGAGAACAAGAGTATGAGGCATAATCAAAATAGATGCTTGCCATAAACAAAATATAATAAAAGGTTGCATGTATGATAATTATGACTACCTTAACTAAGTCGGGTTGAGGCACCTACCAGACCTCAACCTATAGGTGAGGGGAGAATTAAGACATTCTCAGTCACCTACACATATTTTTATGGGGGAGAATAAGGCATTCCCCAGGGCAAATTAATACATGCCCTATCTATGGGTGGTTGTACGTAAGTACCACTACTATAGCTAAATAGTCCATGAAATCAACATGCTAGAACAGAATTCATGACAAGTAAAAGCATCATATAAATTAAAACATGGCAGTGGAGTACAAGACCCAAGAAAAAGAATATCATTACTAATTTTGAGGCAATTTAACAAAAGAATCATGAATGGAGGAAATAGGTTTCATATTGTAACATCCCAGGATTTGAGGCCTTGGATAAGTTGATCTTAAAAGGAATGATTGGACTACCCATATCACCAAGGTGCACCTCCTTTTTCGGGAGCCCATCACTAAAGAACTCCATAGTTAAGCGTGCTCGGTTTGGAGTAGTACTAGGATGGGTGACCAGTCGGGAAGTTGATCCTGGCTTGCGCGTCAGTGTGGACAAAGTGTGCAGTTAAGGCTAGTGGTGGTTTGTGGGGCCAGTCGTCATTCTTGAAACTCTACTAGAGCCTAGGACAGTGGGCCCGGACGTTACAAATGGTATCAGAGCCATAACCCCTCCAGTAGGTGGGCCCCACATGGGCATGTGGCATGCCAGTCTTGAGTCGTGTGGTCCAAGCAAGTTGGAAAGGGCTATTCGTAGGGACGAGATGGAGCCACCCTTGTGCTGGTAGCCGTGGACGGGAGTTGGGTGTCCATGGGCCATTGTGGGTCTGCACTGAAATGGGGTCAGATTATGAGGCCATATAGTTGAGCCTAGACGAGGACGTCAAGAGTCTAAGTGGGGGAGATTGTAACATCCCAGGATTTGAGGCCTTGGATAATTTGATCTTAAAAGGAATGATTGGACTACCCATATCACCAAGGTGCACCTCCTTTTCCAGGAGCCCATCACTAAAGAACTCCATAGTTAAGCGTGCTCGACTTGGAGTAGTACTAGGATGGGTGACCAGTCGGGAAGTTGATCCTGGCTTGCGTGTCAGTGTGGACAAAGTGCGCAGTTAAGGCTAGTAGTGGTTTGTGGGGCCAGTCGTCATTCCTGAAACTCTACTAGAGCCTAGGGAAGTGGGCCCGGACGTTACACATATAGTGCCTCATTAGGGAATATAAGGTTTGGTTTGCAGATATCCCAACTTAGGGTGTAAGAAATGCACATACATAAAGAGGGATTGCACATACTTAAATAGGGATTTCACATACCTCTCTTACTTATATCAATTACTAACTTTCACCACTTTAATTCAGTCCAAGTTCCACTTTGCCTATTTTCAATGTATTAACATGTATTAGAGTACATAGTGCACATTAATGTATAGAAACCCAAATTTTAGACCTTTTTAGAAAAACTCAGATTTATACTCTTAAAACATCACCAATTAACTTATTAAGTTCTCCTGATCAGGAAAACATATTTGATGTTAATTTTAGAGTTATGATGATTAAGATGTAATTTTTATGGATTTTATGCATTAAATTCATTTTACAAAAACCACTCTTCGTCATAACATGAAATCAGACATTGAAAATAATTTTATTATATAGATATTAATTTTCCAATTCCAAAACATATTTATTTGTCAAATTTGGATAAGCGGATTAGAAGATATGAATTTTTCAATAATGACCAATAGGAAATTGCCACATCATCAAACCGATCGAGATAATTGAAGAGAGAGGGAGAGGGAGAAAACACCATTTGACCCTAGATTAGGTTTGAATTTGCATAGTTAACCAAACTAGAGCTTCTAGAGAAGGTAAAACAGTAAGAAACCAAAACCCTAGAATAACATGGTAAATAGAGATGGAGATCATCGATTTTAAACATAGAAGCATGAGTTTAAGCATGTAGTAAGCAATATATGAGAAGGGAGTTAACAAAACTCATCTCTAAGAAGGTAAGAAGGTCCAAACAGAAAGTATCCCAAGATTATAAGGTCTGGTTGCTCCAAGCCAATCTCCTTTCTTGAGCAAAGATCACCTTCTCCACTTTAGAGGTGCAAACCCTAGCAAAAGATCATGGAGATGAGATGTTTTAGGGATCTAGGTGGAGTTTTACCATGGAAGGTCATGGTTATGACCTGTAAGAAGGTGAGAGGAAGAATAACAACATGAAAACAAGGAAGGAAAGGAGGATTCTTACTAGTTTTGGTCAAAATCACCAAGGAGGAGCTTAAGAAATCCTAAATAGAGACATTTGGAACCCTAGGAGCCTTCTTCACCGAGGTAGGCACCCTCTTTTATCTTGGGACAACAACTTTGGGGCCAAACATAGAAGGGACGATGCTCTAAGATGGGGGAAAGATAAGGACGTGATTGCTTCTTAGATTGGGAGGTGGGAAGGGGTAGGCATGGCTTTATAAAGAAGGGGGCAAGCATGAGGCGTCTATGGGACTTTCCATGTGTCCTTAGGCTAAGGCTTCATGGCCACGCAAGAGGACAACTCATAGAGACTTCTTGTATATCCAAGGTTATTTCTAAAAGCCCATGGAGACTTCTAGGCCATCTCCACCATCCTCCAATCAAAGAAATAACCCCATTGGTTGATAGCTTTTAAAGATAAGCTCATTTATAAAGAGGGTAATCCCTATAATGCCCTTGGAAAATAACACCTTCAAACCATGGTGCAACTAGGTTCCCAATGGTTCAAAATCTCGAGAATGGTAAGATAATATCTAAGGATTATAATGCACCTGATAATTTACGAATAAAACCTACCAATTTGGTAAATTGTATAAAAGTCCAGAATGTTCCTAAAAGTGCATAACTTGCACAAACAACATTCGAAGTAAACCAAATTTGAAATGTAGGCTTATTTTATGATTTCAAAACACATCAAGAAGTTTGATTAAGGTTTATAGCACTTAATTATGATAATTAAGCTTGTTTAATACATTAAGCAAGGTTTGAGGCCTTACACTTCTAACATGGATCTATTTACCATTGTTCTACTTAAGTGATGATTTTACATTTTAGATCCTTAAATAAGATTTCACTGAGGTATATGTGCATACACCCTTCTATTGGTATAATTATTGAACAAATATTCACCATATCACTATAAATTCCACAATTTAAGCATCAAGGCCAAAAAGTATAAAAATGATAGGAAAATATTGGGAAAGGGCCAAAAAGAGAATCTGTTGAAGTTTCGGTATGTTACACATGATCATAATATCTCTGACAAATCACAAACCACATCGAATTTTTCACATCCACCTTTTCTCACTAAGGCATTAGTTAGTGGGAGAATCAAACATGCATTAGTTTAAGGATGATAGTCACTTTTGTGGTCGATAAACTTGTTAAGGCTCATTACAACTCTAGGCCAGACATATAAAACCACCTAAGTGATAGGCTGCCATTGCTTTGGAGAAATCATTTATGTCCAATCTTTCCTCACTACTTCATCCTTAAAAGAAAAAACATCACCTATGCTTTCCACCCTCCATAAGGTCAATTAAAACATCTATGACGAGTCCTACATTTTTGGCATTTTATGACCAAAAATGGGGATCAGACTTGGCTCAAGCATGCATTTGTCACTCTTATCTTGAACCTTGCCTTGAGAGGGCCAAACTATTGACAGTCCATTTTTTCTTACTCAGTAGAAAATCATGCTTAAATGTTAATTCTCTAGATAATGATGGAGTTCATCATAATTTAAACATTTTACTAATTTTCTCATTTTCCCACATTTCCCCACATGTTCTACCTGTTTTATTCACCCTTTTTCACCCACTATAACCAAGTTTGAGGCTTTATGCAAATAAAGACTTCTATCTGGATTCAAGTGCAATTTTCTCATTATTACTCTTTTTCATAAGACTGTATCCATAAATTACCCAATGGAATTATTTTGAGTTAAACATTCTTTTCCAATAATTCAATTACCTTTATCTACATAAAATACATATCTTTTTTATAGTAATGAATGATAATCCTGAGTTAATGCATTTTCTTTCTCCTTGATTATTTTATTTGAATTCTATTTGAGATTTTCCTTTTTCATGATTTACTCTAGAACATTCTCAAAATATCTAGATTATCTAAAAAACAACATTAATCTATTTGGGTCACCACACGGATTAAAAAGATCCACCAGTGCCTCGTGGAAAATGCTCTTGATTAGCAGGCCATGCCTCACTCCACATTCATGTGATGTGATGCCTCTTCTAGAATCTTCGAGTTGGAAACTAAACCATAGATCCAGTTATAAATATACCCCCACATCAAACATATTCTAGGACCCTTTTGTCTCTCCTGATGCTAGAGAAACGACTATCTCCATCTTTAATTTTCTACTTGTAACTAGAGAATCCTTCCTAAAACACCAACTTCTCCTATTAACATCGGCAGGATGCTCAACATTAACTGGTCCTTTTTCTGTTATATTATATCTATATCAATAGCTACTACTTTCTCTGATCTTCTCATAATTATTCATATATGCACGCTCTTTCACAAAGATCTAATCTTTCTCTATCAAATCTTTCTCACTTGTCTCTTTCTTCCTACACATCGGTCCTAACCACCAATTACAAATCTTTAATGTGAGAGGTCCTGAGGGAATTGGGATCACAACACACCTAAAACTAAGACCTTTTAGGGATATGATGGGAAAGCCACGACCATCTCCAACCCCAAAGGTCAACCAACGTAAAATTTGATTTTATCATTTTTCAATTATAACCTCGATTGCCATTGTTTTTATCTAAGATGACTAAAATTTTTTTAGTATCGTTATTTGGCAAGTGAGGAGTACGCCTTTCCCACTCGTAACACACTCATTGGATCCCAATCTCTTAATTAATATATACATTTCTTATTTGCCATTGGATGGAGCCAAAATCAGGTTTTTATGTCTTTTCCCACTGATCTAAAGTTCATTTTTTTCTTGTTTTACGTATAAAACTGGGTGCCAAATTTGAGCTTTATCAAATTATCATTTTCTTCTTGATTTTTGGTTGATTCCATGACTGTATGATCCAATATATATTTTTGGGTCGGGCACAACAATTCCACTGCTAAGCTTTTTGATCTTTGAACACACTAATTAAAAGGATTTTTACCCTTTGCAAAATTTATGATGGTGTTTTGCGTTGGGTAAATTCCCTTTTGTTAGGTTGAGTAAGTGAGTGGCTACCTATTGGATCCCACTCCTTACATTAGATGGAAATGCTAAGATAACCCAAAGATAAGGCCTCTTTAGCAACATCAAATCCATCAAGAATGACATTATCGTAAACTATAACTTAAAAAAACCTACCAACTATGTGAACACAATTTCTAATGACATCAAAATCAACTATGCATTATTCATAGCTAAATTTAGCATATCCGAAAGACAAAATGACATTGCTAACATATAGATGCAAGGTAGGATGGTTTGAATTATAACATAGAGATGTAAGGTAGGATGGTTTAAATTATAATAGAGATTGGTCAAATTCAAATCCATGTTCTTCATCATGCAAACATCAGGGCACATGAGATGTGTGAATATTAAGTGCGCACACACTAACTATCATAACATGTAAATGTGCATAGTTTCTAACTTACAAGGTACTGAAGTCTGAACAAAATACAAACAATGTAGCTACTAGCATACAAACAATGATGTCACTTACATTAATATTAATAAGAAATAAAATCCTCAAGAAATATTCAATGAATAAATGGATAAATTATCATATAAAATGTAAGGTAGGGATATTAAACTATATCAGAGAGCTTGGCCATTTTTGAATCCATGTTCCTCATCATGTTAACATTAGGGCACTTGTAATGTCCGATTGTTAAGCACTTACACACCAACAAACCTAGCATGTAAATGTTGCATATCTACTAAAAGACAAGGTATTAAAGTCTACAAAATATACATAGAACATTGTTTCTAATACACTAAGAACTATTGTCTCTAACATAATTATGAACTAGAAATGGTATCCTAGAATGTAGCTTGATGAAGTAGCTGTGATTAGCATGACTAGAAAGACAAAATGGGGCTTCAAACATATAAATGCAAGGTAGGAAGATTTATATGGTATAGAGCTTTTCCACTTTCCAACCATGTGCCTTGTAATATAAACAACATGGCATATCTAATGGTTGAATATTAGGCACACACCCACACCCACACTACTAACAAGCTTATAATTAAATCCATAAACAAGTATTTATGATAATTACATGAGATGTGAGAATCTTATACTCACATACGCTATTCACATGACATGGCCACTTGGAAATCTTCGACTAAGTGTGGCTCATTTTAAGTAAAAAGTAGGCCACAAGAAAATAGTTTTGGTATCATGTAGAATAAACCCAAACTGAAAATTAATCCATATCAAAACATCCCAAATAAAATCATCCAGATAAATCTATCCCAAATAAAGGAATATCAAATATATCTAAAAGTAAATTTAAAAAAACCATCACAAATGTAAACATAAAACGGTAACTAAAAGATGCATCATGAGTAAACAACCTAATAACAAATGTAGTCCATTAATAAAGTTTGTAGAATAAAATAATAGATATGATAAGAAACGCATACCACTAATATCTAAATCAAACACGTGTCATATCCTAAACCTAAACCTAAACCTAAACCCAAGAGGATAAAAAAATGTAATTCTAAACCTAATACTAAGAAAGTTCATCCCAAATAAGTGTACATATGAAGTTATAGCAGATATTAGAAAAATAGAAAAACACCATGATGTATAACTGTACAAAACCTATGCACATTAATAAGAAAGAATAAGAAAAGACCTACATAAGGAACAATGAATATTGATCTTGATAAATCCAACATTTCAGCAGCAGGGCAAGCTTCATTAACCAAATTAACAACTAGAGTGAAATGGATAGCAAAATGACACATCAGATCTTAAACGCACACATGTAAGTTATAATGAAGTTTCCTCATCACAAATATTAGTTGTGGGGATGATAAAGATGTTATTTGAAAATACATGCAATGAAGCAAATTCATAGGAGAGGAACCATGATAAATCCAAAATGACGTACAAGGGATATCTACAGGCGGTAGACAAATTGATAAAGAGACAAATTAAAAATAGACTAGGGTTTAGAGCGGCTGGATATCGAACACCCTAGCTCCCTCCGTGGAATAAGATTCTGGATTTGAATGATGCATATGGGGAAGGGGAAGGGGATGGGGAATGGGAAGGGGAAATTTTAAAATAGTTGGTTGGTAACACATGCGTGGGAAAATGAATATATATGGGGAAACAATTAAAAATGTTATTTGTTACATAAGTATGGGCATGGGGAGGGAGAATTTATTTTTAAAAACACCCTACATAAGTATGCATTATACTAATTTGAAGTTTTTTTTCATGTGTCCAAACAAGTAGTGGATTCTTGACTGAAACTTATTTCCTTATGATTTACCGTGCTTTTCTATGGTGAAAAAACAGACCAAATTTCCCCAAAGATTTCCCTAAAATATTACCCCTTCCCATCACCATGGCAAACATTTTTTTTATTTTCCCATTGTTAATTTCTCCATGATTTACCATGAAACAAATGCAACCTTGGTATACCTGGGTAATAATTATTGAGCTCACATAAAAATAAAGATCCCACTCATATTCTCCCAAGGTCCGAGTTACAACTTTTTCCAAATAGGGCCCTAATGTTCTCTCAAATTAGTACAAGTTAACAGTCTCAACTTGGCGTCATTGGTAGAATCACGAGTTAAGGGTGATCCTAGATAAAGGATTCATTAAAGTTTAATGGTCCGAAGAGGTCAAGACAATTGAATAACACCTTATTAGGACTAGAACATCCAAGGATTGCCCTTTGCTCTACAATATAGAGAGAGGAACGAGACCTGCAATTCCAGTGGGGTTCAAGTTCTTGAAAATGTGGTTAAAACACATAGGTATCATGGATATTATTAAATTAAATTGGATATTGGAGTGATGGGGTGACACATCCTATAAAATATTTAAAAAATAGAGACACCTTAAAAGAGCATTAAATTTTTGGAACAAAGAGGTAGTAGGGAACATCTTTGAGAAGGTTAATATTGGAGTGATGGGGTGACACATCCTATAAAATATTTAAAAAATAGAGACACCTTAAAAGAGCATTAAATTTTTGGAACAAAGAGGTAGTGGGGAACATCTTTGAGAAGGTTAGAGACCAAGAAAGGGTAGTCAAATCTATGTATGAAAGTATAGTTATGAGAGAATATCTAGAAATACTAGCCGACAAAATACAAAAAAAAGGAGGATAAGATAGAAATTCTTCTGAAAAATGAAGAATGTTATTGGAAAGAGAAATCAGGAATTAAATGGCTCAAGGAAGGAGATAAAGTTGCCAAGTTCTTTAACACACGTGTAAAATCAAGGAGGCAATCAAATATAGCTATGGTTAGGAGGGAGGATGGGGAATGGGTAATGGGAGAGGAAGAGGTCATGAATGAAACCATATCATACTACACTAATCTATTGAAATCTGAACCCATTGAGGATGAAGAAAACTATTTGAGACTAATAGAAAGAATGACAAAACCTAAAGACAATGTTAGATTTCTTAGAGAGGCAATCAAATAGGACGTGAGAGTTATCATGTCCATGTATAGTGATAGTGTGTTGGGTTTGGATGGTTTCACCATAGATTTTTATAAGTTTGCATGGAACATTGTAAAATATGACATAGTTGACCTTGTCAACCACTGCCTCATAGGAAGACCTACACATAGGGGTCTTAGATGCATTCATCTTGTCCTAATCCCAAAGACCAAAGAGCATGAAATGATTAGTGATTTTCTACCTATAAGTGTGGAAATTTGTATGTCTTAAGTTTGTCTCTAAAGTCTTTCTCTCTAGGTTAACATCACTCATTCAATCACTGGTCACAAAAGAGCATGCAACCTCTAATAAGAACTGCAATATAGGGGAAAATATCAGGTTAAATCAAGAATTGATTTACAACCTCAATTATGGGGAACTAAAGGAAGAGAAAGTAGCATTTAAAGTAGATATGTCAAAGACATTTAATAGGGTGAAATAGATTTCCTTGGGAAAATGTTATGTTCCTTGGGTTTTTCTGTTGAAGTCATTGAGTGTGTAATGACCCTAGTCAGACAGGCTTGTTCTATATCTATCAATTGAAGGCATATTTTGTCTCTTCAACGTCACAAGGGGAAAGGAAATCCAATGTTGCCTATTCTATTCATCATTTCATAAGAAGAACTAGGTAAACACATGAAAAGAAACATGTGCTGGGTTTTCGTGAAGGGGGACACAATAAAATAACATTAAAATCTTCCATTTATATGCAAGACATAGGATCCATGGTAGCTATAAAATGTTGGCAAACAAAAGACACAAGAAAGGATAAAGGTGATACGTTTGCACACACTAGTTGTCCAAAAAGTAGAAGTCTATTTTGAAGTGAAGAATAAGATCTTCCAAATCTAAAATTGGTATCGAACGCCACAAAATCTGTATGAAGAAACAATAGATCCATATTGTCCACTAAGAAGATACATAGTTGTCTCCTTCATATCAACTAGTTGATGTCTTATCGCATGTATTCTATAGGCCTTAACATGTCTGGCTTAGCCGCTACTTTCTCTATGCGGATGAGAGATAACATGGAGCACCACCTTGATCACCAAGTCAAAGAGGAACATGGGTTGTAAATGAGCTAAGTTGAGACAAGGATATTGTGGGTGAACTGGATGATGAAAACTATATTTACTATAGTTCACCATATAAGTACACCTCAAACCTCACATCCCTCTAAACCGCTATCCTATAGAATCTCAACTCCTTCCCCCTTAACATCTTAAAGTTCCATTTGTTGTTGGCACCTAGGAGGTTGTGTGTCGTGAGGTCTCCTTGATCCACTAGATCATGTGGTCCTCACACTAGCATGCAATCAAAAAAGGGAGATCTCCCCTCACTACCTCCCATCTAGCATTGACCATCTTACATTGGCCATGACATTGTAGAAGACACTCCTTTTCTAGTAGATTGATACCCACCTATTGCATTTAAGAAATCATAGATGGTTCACCTCCCTAGTCGAGTCCTTTCTCCCCTATTTCCCTCTGTATAAAGTTTCCCACACAGATTCACATGTTAACACATTCCATGCCACTTTCATTGGAAGAGCTTTGAGCCTATCTCTAGGTCAAAGCATGCCTAGCTCACCATCCTCAACTGATATGGTTATCTTCTCCCAAATCACTCAATGTCTCCTCTTTTCACCTTTTCTAGTCCTAAAGCTCCCTTTCTTTTCCTATCTAGGGCATCATCCTTCAGGTTTCTCTCTCTCTCTCTAAGAGAGATGCGACAAAAAACTTATCTCACAAGTTGTTTCAAAAAGATGTATCAAACCATTTGGGATGTGACCCCTTTATACCGGAGAGTATTGTGGTTGAAAAGCCTAATTCAAATCCCTTTCATATTCACAATCCCAAAAATAGTTCAATGCTAAAAATTGTGGACTAGATTATGATCCCTTGATCAAGTTTCTTGATCATCCGGTCATAATCCCCGATCACCTTATCACGTGAAATAATCACCCTATCGCTAAAGTTTAGATCTAAATTTGAATTGCTTACCAATTTGAGACTTCCCTGTTACATTGTGATCGGGCTATCAGGTTTCCTGATAGCTTGATCATGTTAATACAGTGGAAAACTCAGTCAACATGGAAGTCAATCGATTCATTGTCCCAACCAATTTGATCACCGATCAGACATTCTGGTCACTCAATTAGAGGGTTAATGGGTTTGTTCATGATTCAGAATCATTCTAACCATATGTTTGATTTCAAACTTCAATTCCCTTATGCATCCTTATGCATGTGACCATGTAAGTTCTTAATTATGTTAGTAGTGATGTTCAAAACAACAAAAGCAAAGATTGGTGTCTAGCCACACATCATTTCCACCCAAGTAATAGGAATGAGTTGGAGAACAACTCTAACATGTAAAATGATTAATGTTACCATGATAATATAATCCCTTTGTCACAAATATCCAGATTGAAACTAAGGCATGGAATGACATCCTATTAATATGCAATCTATGTTCCTTGAATGAAATCATATCATTCAAGATATTCTTATCTCAATATCATATATTAACTCACATGAGCATGTTCATGCATTTAATAGTCTTTCTTATCAAGTGGATGGGGATATCACTCCAAAGGAGGGATAATTACATCTACATCACTCATAACATGCCCCATGTGTCACACTGTACCAATCACCACTTTTTTGGCAACTCATTTTTAGAGTACGTTGGTCTAGTGTCAAATTACACAGAACAACATGTTTTACTATAGTGATTTTAGGTCAAAGAATCATACTTACCACTATGACATTGAATTATGATCATGACATGTCATTACATGACTTCCATGTGTCAATCTCAAGGTGTGTCTGTCTAGTACAACTAGTTTTCTAATAAGAACCCATGCATCTAGCTAATATACAACTTCATGACTAAAGAAACATAATCACCACTTGTAATATGTGCTAGTCTTACGTATTATTGTCATCCTATATTATCCAAATAATAACCAACTAGGGACATAACAAAAATGAGGGACAGTGACTAGAGAGAAGTAAAGAGGGAGACTCTATGAGCAAGTTTAGTGAGAGAAACTTCCAAATTCTCTCTAACAACACCCCCATTTTGCAACTTCTTCGACACACCCTAGGTAAATGACCATCTCCAACTACATCAGAAAACTCACCTCCACCTGCTAGTGCAACACCTTTCTGCAACTCATCTGGCATACCCTAGCTGCATCAATCACCTCCAACAACAATAGAGAACACACCACGGCTTGTAGTACTACATTTTCCATCCTACAATAGCCTTAGTCTTGCCCTAACAATGACACTCTTGTCCTCAAATAGGAAAACAACATATAATACTTTACACTATACCATAAGTAGATAGAGATACACATGCATTCACCACCTGTAGGAGAAAATCCTCATATTTAGATTTAATACGGTGGCACACCATCTTTACCTACAAGATACATTTGTCTGCCATATTTAGTACATCCAAGCAACGTTGCTTCCACCTCCTCATTTACACCCTTAGCAGACATTTTGTCTCCCATTATGAGAATTGGAGGTCATATTAGTGCCACCTTGAGCAGAAAACTATCTCACAAAGCCAACACACCATTGCATACCAGTCACGCTTATAAGAACAAGAACAACACTAACAAAAAAACCACACAAAAGAGTACTAGTTTTACTACAAAAAACCTAAACATGAACACCATATTCCCCTTCATGAACTACCCACTTGATGATCCAGATAACCACACCACTATCCAGCTTCCTAGAGCATGGAAGTACCACCAGTTTGATCTACCTTCGGGAAATAATGAGGCGCAGATGGGGAATAGGGACTTCAAGATCATCGTCGACTATGAAAACAAATCCAACATACACATTGTACATGGGTGGTCAGAGATGATCACATCACTCAAACGTAAGAGAGAATGGACGGTTTTCCTCCATCCCATAGTTGATCGAACCCTAATGGCATGAATTACTGATTTCTACAATGAAACTCCAATGGAACTCTACTCACTTTTCAAGACACATGGAGACTCACATTCCATTAATACTGACTCAACAAATAAGCTCTTTGTCCGGGAGGAACATCAAACTAAACAAGGAATGAGAATTAATCCAATAGAGATCACCTCAACACCTACATCACCATCACCAAATGAAGAGGAGGATACAACTACATTAGAGTTGCATTACAACTCTATAGTAGAAAGGTATGACAGTACAAACTCCTTAGTTTCATTACCGATACCACCACACCTCAATACGAATAAAATTTTGATCAACGTCATCTGCCCCTCAACCTTAACCCACCGCCAAGTCATGATACAAACTTCCCCCTCTTCAAAATATCTCTGCTACATAACTTTCTATAGCATCTTTTGAAAGGGAACAAAATCCTATTGCTTGGACCGTCGTCACCTACAAACGAAAATCACATTTTTGGGCACTACAATGCAACAAATGCAATCGTAGAGGGCATTCTAAGTCCTGATGCAATTCACCTCCTTGTTGTTTCATTTGCGACCATATTGGGCACCTTTCCTACATGTTCCCTCAAAAAATATGTCCTTACCAAGGTCGTTACAACCCACCATACACTAGAAAGAACACTTTTCATGCAAAACATGTGATTACCGATAGATCTTGTCCCTCCATAGGTTTTGTCAAATCAGAAAAGTATCCTAAACTCAATAGTATTGAATGTAAATATTAACCCATTACCATATCTCTACATCCCTGATTGAGAAGTATCAAAACCTCCTCCTATACAAGAACTGGTTTATTGGGTGAACATTGATCCCCTAATACCTCAATCCTCACCATCTATAAATCACATGTCCTATCTTGCACAACCTTCACCACATACCACACACACCATTGCACCCAAACACAAACCTCGTTTATCCATGGCTCCCGCTATTCACCTTAAACGGGAATTTCCCATTGGCCTACTTGCTCATTCCATGCGTCTCCTAAAAGTGATCACCAGTCACAACATTCTTGTCTCCATCACCAACAACATTGATAACAACATTGCCAACATCCTCGATGTTACCCGAGCTATAGCTCTCCTCCTCCCGAGACAGATTGTCCTTAAACCAAAAACCCTTTCACCATCACAACTTCTCTACTTTGTACCTAAAGGAACTAAACCTGATCACCTATTCAGAAAAGTCATGACCATCCCATGTGGTACTAGCTTTGTGCAAGGTAATATTACCAAGTAGACTCTAGAACAACAGTCCTCTCTTGCTGGTTTTGGTGGCTTGGGATGGGTAGCCATTTCTAATCTTCCATCTCATTTATCGAAAGTGGAGGTTTTTAGAGCCATTACACACTCAATTGGATCCACTCTCCAAATTGTTAGCCATGACACTCTCAATCATACTTGAAACATCAAGGCTTTTTGTGTCTTCTTAGTCAAACAAGCCATCACCTTACCCGCCTCCATAAAAATCAAGCTTGGAGAAAATATCTATAAAATAAAACTCACTGTAGAGTACACAAGTATAGTTTCCACCACCTTCTCTGACATTGGTAATCACCCACCGTCATGGTTTTTCCCGACTAACTCCAAAAAAACCTTCATTACCATGAGAAAGCCAAATGAGGAGGAAAAATTCTACTACCCTTTCACAGATTAACACCAACCAATCTACCCAAAACAAGAGACATAGGATTTCCTCCCCACTGTGGATAGCAACAACCATGCACTCCATGACACTTTCTTACCATTTCCATTTCACAACAACAACATAGATAACACCACCATCATAGACTCTAATATTGTTCACAAACTAAATACTTCTATCATTAGTGAGATTCGATCTTCTCAGAGTCCTAAGTAGAAGAGCAAGGGGAAGGTGCACGCCGTAGTCTCATCCGTCAACTCACTATCAACAACGCCAGAGGTTTTACTAAAGAGGAACTACTTTGCCACCAAATAAGCATGTATATCCTCTTCTCATCATAAAAATACTTTACATAATACTTTTCAGTCATTATCTGCATCAACTACTACATCTGATTGTGATAACCAAATTGATAATATAGTAAATATTGCTTCATGGTCAAAGATTTGATCTTTCATGCTATTTGTAGATAAGCTAGGTATCACATTTGATAATGAGACAGTAGCACATAATTCTCTAGATGACATAGAGAAATTTAGGTAGTGGAGAAACCACAGACAAACTCATAACTACTACACCACTTTAGAAAACCTTCAATTAATTGATCATCGAATCTAATAGCATCAGGTTTTCTTACACTCACACAATGAAAATATCATCCCGAAATGTTTGTGGTGCATCTAGCCTTAACAGGAGAAAAGAAATCATAAGACATATTTATAATAACAATATTAACGTTGTCACCATTTAGGAAACAAAAACCTCATTCACACCATTTTCCTTAAAAACAACAGGGGGTAAACACATCAACTCATGGTACCATATTACGCCTGTAGGTTTCAAAGGAGGTATAGTTATATACATAAACAAAAACTTATTCACCATCACACATGTTGAGATTCTAAACTTCTCCATCACACTTTATATCACTAACTCGATAGATGCATTAGAATGGTACTTTACGGGGGTCTATTGGGAACCCATCTCAAACAAAACCACATACATTAAAGAGATAAAACACATCATGAGAAGGTTCACTTGCAAACCATGGCTCATGGGAGGAGACTTTAACCTCATCACACAATCTACTGATAGAATAAACCTATCCCACCAGACCGACTATGTGCATTCATCCAAAAAAAATTCAGCCAGCTCCTTATTCAATACAACCTGATAGATATCACCCATCTAATGCACATTTCACCTATCATTGAGACTAGTCATGGGCCAGGATAGACCACTTCATTTGCACACCTTTTTGGGAAGACCTATACCCCCACTTTTTTGTTTCCATTATGCACAGACCTATATCTGACGACTTCCACATTATCATTGATACTAAACCAATAAAATGGGGCCACAAACCATTCCGTTTTAAAAACTTTTGGCTTCTTGACTCTCATTGTCTGGAATTATGCAACAAGCTTGGTCTACTTCATATACTTCCACTTCTGAACTAGGTTACCATATACACAATAACACCAAAAGAATCAGGGCCATTCCCAAGTCTTAGAAAAAATAGAAGTTTGGGAACATCAAACACAAACGGGCTGACCTGGAACAACAATATCTTTTTTTAGACAGTGACCCTACAACCAATCCTGCCCTCACTCTCACCATTAAAGCAGAGATAGAACACATCCAAAAATGTATTGATACTATCTAGAAACAATGAGCAAAAATCAGAAGGGTTACAAAAAGGAGATAAAATACAATTTTTTCCATAAAACTTTTAATAGCAATGCTCACAAAGATATCATTCCTATACTGAACATTAAAGGCACTATCACCTTCAACAAACATATGATAATACAACATATTGTCCAATATTTTGAGCATATCTTTAACACCGGACATGAACCCACATTTCTTGACTCCATCAACTGGAAATACATCTATAATAAAACCATCTCATCCCCCTCAACACCATCAAAGAGTTTGACTTAGAGGAATTGAATGATGCCATCTCTTCTCTAGGTAGGAACAAATCTCTAGGACCATACAATTCAAACATTGAATTCTACCTAGCAAATTGGAACCATATTAAAAGGGACTTCTTGATTCTCCTCTGGTCTTTCCAAGATAACACATATGTCCACAAACACATCAAAACACTCAACCATACCAACATAGACCTCATAAAAAAGTGAACCACCCTGATCTGATAACACAATTCCGACCTATCATTCTCATCAACACATCCTACAAAATCATTGCTAAAATCCTTAGTAATCGCTTCAAACCACAACTAGAAGAAGTGATTACACATAACCAAAATGCTTTCCTCAAGCGTTGTAGCATCCACGATGCCTTCATTGTGGTCAATGAAACCCTTCACTTGTGTTACAAAAACAAAACACCACTTATAAAGATCAAAGTGGATTTTGAAAAAGCTTTTGACTTTGTTAACTGGAACTCTCTTATCCATACTATGACTGAATATGGTTTCCCAAACAAATGGATCAATTGGATTCATGCTTGTATCTCCACTAACAACTTCTCCACCATCATAAATGGTACACCATTTGATACTTCCACAATACCAACGTCTCAGACAAGGAGATCCACTCTCCCCATATCTCTTATCCTGATCACATCAATCCTCACCAACATGATTGATCTAGGAACCACACATGACCTCATTAAATCACCTATTGAATGCTTTGAGAACATAATCCAATTCACTGATGACACCATGATCCTAATTAAATTGAAAGATGAAACTATCATCAACACCATCCGTATCATTGGCCTCTTTTCTTACATCACCGGTCTCAGAATTAACCTAACAAAATCTTCCATTATTTGTATCAATACTCCCATTGAAGTCATCAACTAATATAAATCTCTGCTCCAATGTAAGATTGAAAGCTCTCCGGTTCTATATCTTGGCCTACCTATCTCCCCCACCCCTCAACACATATTCTGTGGGTTTCTATCATTGATAAAATCAAACACATACTTGATTCTGAGACTAGTAACTTCCTCAACCTTGTTGGTCGACTCACCCTCCTTAACAGTGTCATTCGCCCATCACCACACACTACCACAGTTGCATCCCCTTACCTTCTAAATCCTTGAAATTGATAGACTCTTTCAAAACAAAGTTCCTACAGAACCATTACAATGAATACCATGAAAAAGTAAAGGATGGATTTGATTAATTGGGACACCGTACATGCACCAATTAAATATGGAAAATGGGGTATCATAAGCATCAAGGTGCATGCCTTATGTATAATCATCAAGATCATCAACACCCTCACGTCTAACACACATAAATTGTAAGGCACTCATTCTCTATAAATACTACAAGCATTCCACCCCATGGCACAAAACTAGTAGGCGCATATCTTCACCACTCTGGAGATACATCAACAAAAATTTAGATATCATCACTTTTAGAGTTACCCTTGGCATCATACCGACACTATTTAAAACCTTATATGCCAATTCCACATATCGACTTCTATGAGGAGCATCAATACAACCAGAGCATTGCAACTTCTGACCAATAATCAACAAAACTTCCTCAAAGTACATCTAACAAATAACCTCGACTCTAGATATCCTCTAGACATTATATTGAATATAACACAACCACCATGATCTCTTGGAAATAGGGGTTCATATATACACCTAAGAAAGCATACCTACTGTTGGTTATTTACACTAACGGGTTTCAATCATAAGAATGATCTTTTACTCAACTAGCTATATCTCACAAGTATACGAGAGTAGTTGTAGTCGAGGTCGAACACAAGGAGCATTGGTTAGTTAGGCACAAGAGTTATGATTTTCAACAATCTAGATCGTTGTACACAAGATGATTGGATTAGAACAACCAAATTATATATTTAAAACAAAATAATATATTATCACTTAAGAAAGGTTAAGATTCAGATTTGCAAGGATCTTAGACTTGGGATTTCACTATCACATCATAGCTTATATTAAAATATGAATTTAAACATGTTAATTAACTTGCAAAGGAGGTTTGTAGTCATCACTCACCTCTCGGTGAAGTGATGACGATTTTAACTCCATACATCACTCTCGTGTATGTATTTCATTTCAAATCACAAACCTTGCTCCTCAACATAATCCCAGCCACTCTCGCGGTCAAGGACAAGTTTCCAAAAGAGTAACTCCATACTCTCAAACACATCTTGTCATATTATGAAAGAAAGCATAAAACATGCAAGTATGATAGCCAATCACACAAACAAGCATTTTAGATCTGAAACAACTCTTGGAACATGCAAGAAACTAACATTTAGTACGAAATTCATGTGTTCATACAAGCTATGACATGGGAGTTACTCTCCCATGTCTAAGAAAAAGAGTCTACTCATCCATAATGATGTACAATAGAAAATGTGCAGAAATTTCAAAGTTTAACATGGTTTAGAGAAGGAAAAGCTAAGCAATCCCAAAGTGTAACCAAAGAAAGGTAGAATTCCGGCTTGAGGATGAAATCCCACTTATACAACTGCTCCAAACAGATAAACTTCTCTCCCGAGAAGCTTTGTAGAGTGAAGAAGCTCTGTTGCATCTCGGAGAAGAAGCTTTGAGAAGAAGAGAAGAAGAATGGAGGTTCTTTGGCAAGGAACCACCTCTTTTCTCCTCCAAATCGCCCTCCTCTGCTCTAGGCTTGCTCTGGGATGAGGGAACTGACACAAATGACCGAGCATAACCGTCCATTAAGTTCCCACTTCGTTTTAAACAAAAACTCGTATTTTTCAAAATGCTGAAACTTTAGTGCACGCCGTGCAACTTTCCAGAAACTTTCAATTTGCTCTAGAATGCACTATGCACGGTGTGTACTGAAGAAATGTACGTCGTGTAACTTTCCAGGAACCTTTAGATCCTAGGTGCACGACGTGTGCTGAAGAAATACATTCCGTGCAACTTTCCAGAAACTTTGGTCTGTTTGACACTCCCAGGTGCACGACATGCACTTGGCTGTTCTGGGCTGTTGTGTATTTTGCTCATAACTTTCAGTGTGTAGGTCTGAATTGTATGCCGTAAAAGTGGTATTTGTATAGTTTCAAACCCCAAAACATGTAGATACTTGAGGAGTGATCCAATAAGAGATAATATGATATATTCCTCATCATTCCATTGTAAAATATAGTACCTACAATCCAAACCATGAGACAAGTAAGAATAGCTAAAAATATAGAATCTAGCATGAATGAGAGTGATAATTGAGTCAAAACAACATGGATATGCAACCAAGCATGATCCAAAAGATGATATATATTTGTGCACATCAAATCCCCCTAAGCTTAAACCATTGCTTGTCCTCAAGCAAAAAGAGCATAGAAAACATAAATGAAGAATTGTCAAGTTCATGAAAAGATCAAATGAAATGAAAGACTTGTATAAGACTAAACCAACCATGATCAACATGTTTATGCTCATATCCCTCAATTCAACTTAAACACCCAAGAAAGAGATTTTTAGTTCCGCAGGGGTGGTCACAATTAAATAAATCAATCAATTAAACAACACTAAGTAGAATTTGGATGACCAAGCCAAGAAATTAGTGGATGTGCAACTCAAACTCTCAACTATTAAGGATACAAATGATGAAATCTTAGTTAAGATTGACAATTTTGGTTGTACTCTCCTTATTTCCCAAAAAATGATATGATAATGGATTATGGGTTCCAACATTCAGCTGCTAATGTAGGCTTATGCACACATGGAATGTGAGTTGGGGTATTTTACCCTCTTTTAAGACATACCATCTAACCATCATGGCCAGATCGGACTTACACTAGGCTAGCATGATATGTGGGCAGTTTAGCCATCTTTTATGGGGTATAAAGATGAGATAATCCAAAAGAAATGTTAAATTTTTTCCAAAACATAGGAGAGTCAACTAAATTGCAACATTAGCTAGATTTCATTCATTTGTTTTGATTTTTTTTCATTGAAAGAGTGGTTGAAAATGCACTAAGAGCTTGACAAGGGCATCCTGTATTCCAAATGATGTTGTAAAGTTGATTTACTCATAAAAATTGAAATCATTACATGTTTTAAGCAATCAAGGATGTGAAATATGAATGTCTAGGCTAGATGCATAAACCAGAGTTAAGAACATGTTGATGGCCAAAAGGTTTCATTTGATTAATGCATGCCTTTTACAATTTCTCCAAATGATATTTCTCATTAAAAGAGGACAATCTGTTAAGCATAGGAGTTCTATCCACATATAAAAGATAAACATCATATCATACTAGATTTGCCACCAGAAGAGCATAATTGAAAACAAAAGACTGAAATGTGAACACAAAACAAAAGCAAATGACAAGAAGCAAATAACATGAAAGGGAAAAGCTAAAAGAACTAGGTTACCATCCGGTTGCTCCCCCCTAAGCTTGAAATCTGCAGTGTCCTCACCGCATAAATCAAACTAAAAAGGTTGCAACCAGGTACCTCATCATGGTGGAAACATCAAAGTCCATGGAGGACCGATGCTCTGATTTGCAACTGGAAATTGTTGTGTTAAAGATTGATGCCTCCTTGCAAATATGTCCTTGATTTGGGGCAAGCGAAAACACCTATGAGTTGCAGCAAGAATAGTCTTTTGTATGCCAATACTATTTGTCTTTTCATTCTCCTTTGAAGCATCATCAAAATATGAGTTGGGAAGAGTGTTCTCATTATAAAGCAATGTGTCATCTAGAATGTGAGGAGGAAGGACATGTGGCTTGCTTGAAAAATCAACATGTAGAGCATGTGTTGTAGCTTTCTACCCTTTAGTTGCAACTTCATAATCATCATGGGTATCAACGCCATCATATTTTACAGGATATACCTCTATAACAACTCCATTCTTCAATGTCACCGACCTGAAATATGTAGGATTTATCTCCGGTGGATTAGGCAAGAAGGGTGGAAATGCTTCTTTGCTAAAACGAGCTTGCTTGGCAATTTGTTTCTCCAAGATGTGTGCATGAGTGGAAATACCATCCACCTTAGAAGAGAGTTGGCAAATGGCACCCTTCATTGATTGTCTTTGTTGATGGAGCTCCTCATTTTGTTGCATTTGAGTTGAAACAAATGTTGCAAGCATGGACTCTAATCTAGAAGTTACTTGTGGTTGTTGTGGCTGAATGAATTTCGAGTTCACATTTTTGTAGAAGTCCGGTGGAGTGTAGCCCATTGGAGAATAAATAGAAGAAGCATAACATGTAGAAGATGAGTGTCCAATAAACCCACATGCATCACAAATATTATTGGCTGTTTGAATTAGTTGTGTGCTTAGATTCTCAAACCTTTGTGACAAAGTGTCTAGCCTTGCTGCAATCAAGTCTACAACATCAATCATATGATCTTCCACTTGCATTTTAGAAGTAGTATGTGAAAAGGATGGGTGGTAGCTTGTAGCCATACTCCATTGGAAATAATTTGATGCCATATCTTCAATAATAGCATAGGCTTCTCCATAAGATTTGTTCATTAGAGCTCCATTTGCAGCTGCATCAATAGACATCCTTGTATTGTAGCACAAACCATTATAGAAAGATTGCAATAGAAGCCAATTGCTTAGACTGTGATGTGGAAAAAGATGTTGAAGATCTTTGAACCTCTCCCATGCATCATACAAAGTCTCTCCATCCCTTTGAGAATAATTGATGAGTTGACTCCTCAATTGTGTGGTCTTGCTTGGTGGAAAATATCTTGCCAAAAAGACCTTTAGAAGCTCCTCCCAAGTGTCAATTGACTTCTTTGGTAAAGTATAGAGCCATGCCTTGCTAAGAGAGAATGGAAAAAGGATTAGGCGTAACCCATCAGTAGGAACACCATATATCTTTATAGTGCTTAGCAATTGTAGAAATTCAGCAATGTGGAGGTTTGGATCCTCCATTGGTGTCCCTCCAAATGCATTCAGCTGTAGCAATTGTATGATGGATGGGCTGATAGAAAACTCCTTTGCCTCAAATTCTAAAATATTAATAGGCCCACTCATGTGCATTGTAGCTGTACCAAAGTAGTCCTTAAGAGGAAGGTCATCCTCCTTGATTAGTTCTTCATGTGGATCCATAGGATTAGGTGGATGTGGCGTACATGGTGGTGGTGTATGTGGTATGGATGAAGGTGGTGAATATGAGGGTGTGGAAGAATGTGGCATGGGTGTTATGATGGTAGTGAATTAGGTGGGATTGATGGTGGTGTGGATGAAGGATGTGTGGATGAGGGTGGGGCATATGATGGTGACATGGACGATGGTTGTGTGGGTTGTAATTCCTCCATACATGTTTGGGTTTCACTCCTTCTTGCTCTATGACTGCTGCAAATGACGTGTTCATTTTCTAAATGTAGAGATATGCACGGTTCAAGGATCTTTTTATGAACACCCCATATGCTCCTGCAAATAAACAAGGTGAGTGAGACACAAAAAAAACATGGAAGATACAACAAATTATTATGATCATGATGAATTATGATTTATGGATATGATGGTGGATATGAAGGTTGTGATCTAGTCTCATTTACTTATCAACAACTCTTACTCTAACAGGAATACCGATGCTCCCTGACAATGGCGCCAAAAAATTGTTGGTTATTTACACTAACGAGTTTCAATCATAAGAATGATCTTTTACTCAACTAACTATATCCCGCAAGTATACAAGAGTAGTTATAGTCGAGGTCGAACACAAGGAGCGTTGGTTAGTTAGGCGCAAGAGTTATGATTTTCAATAATCTGGATCGTTGTACACAAGATGATTGGATTAGAACAACCAAATTATATATTTAAAACAAAATAGTAAATTATCACTTAAAAAAGGTTAAGATTCAGATCACATTTTTTCACAATTCTCATGTTTTCATGTTTTATTCTCGAACAAAACAAAATTTTGCCGATTTTTTTTGGAAAAAGGTGGCAAGTTAAAATTTCTTCCTAATTCAATATTTTCTTAAGCCTATTTCTCCTCCATTCATTATATTTTGGCTTCTACTTTATTGAATTTGACTTAAACAGCTCAACTTGAGATTAAACTACTGTGGTATTCGAGCGGGAGTTGACACTTCAAGGCTGATTTTTGTTAATTACTCTAGCCTTCTTTCTCAAGTAAACTTTGCACCTATAATTTTACCAAATTGACTATTGTGGTACCGTTGCTTGTATGTATATGCATGAATCTTGATAGTTGCAGGAAGGATCTTAGACTTGGGATTTCACTATCACATCATAGCTTATATTAAAATACAAATTTAAACATGTTAATTTAACTTGCAAAGGAGGTTTGTAGTCATCACTCACCTCTCGGTGAAGTGATGACGATTTTAACTCCATACATCACTCTCGTGTATGTATTTCATTTCAAATCACAAACCTTGCTCCTCAACATAATCCCATCCACTCTCGCTATTACGACCCCACCTCCCGATAACCCCCAATTAAAGGAGACCAAGAGGTTGAAGCCGCACCCATTAATCCCAGATCAAAGGTTCGACATATAACCATAAACAATTATTAAATTCTAACAGACTATACTAAAAATGGTAATAAAATTTTTCTTTGCATACCTTTGAAGTGATTGGAACAAACTAAACTTCTAACCTCAGCTGAACTATTCTAACTAGTTTCTCCTTGTTCTTTAATTCTTGAATTCACAAGGCGTCATTTTACTGTTTGTTCTTTTCATTGTACCTAAAATGCCGACAAACAAAATGTCGGTCAGCCGAAGCTGGTATGTGGAGGAAACAGATAATGTTCAACTATGTTAATAATATAATAATTCAGTTAATCATTTAACAATCAAGATTACATTTTAAGCCATACAACTCAATCCATACATATTCTCGAACTCTGGGGTGTCCCTGCAGTGGACATAGATTTCACCTCTCTTTTAGGTAATAGAGTCGCATGGTACTACCTGAAGGTATCCCAATATCTAACTCAATGTGACTTGATGGTCCTACCTCCATGGTAGCCATGTACTAAGTCATCCATAGACCTGATGGACCTACCCAATAGGTAGCCATGTACTAGGTCATCCATATACCTGATGGACCTACCCAATGGGTAGACATGTACTAGGCCTTTCTCTAACCTGATGGACCTACCCATAGGCAACCATGTACTAGGTTAGCTATTATGCCACATAGAGAACCAGGATCTGAGTTTATAGGCAAATACATTAAGTGATAGTCATAGTCACTTTATAATTACAATATGAGCATCCAAGCAGTTTAGTTGCATTCAATGCGATTAAACGTCCGGGAATCCATCGGGAAACTAAATCGGTTATTCATAATTAACCATATACCTGTCTTGGAGATCTCAAGCAACAATTTATCCAAATCCAACTAGATGTCCAATCAAGCAAGCCAATCAATCAATCAAGCAAACATTAATCCTGAAAACATGTATAATGTCTAATTGTCACAAGCATATCCCAAACAACTCCTTATTGACTTGGGACACCTTTCTAAGGTTTCTAAGTCTCATTAGGATGCATTAGGGTTTCTTAGATCAATTTCTCAAACTTTATCCTTTTTAGGTCAACAAACCCTAAAACAACTTTTCCACTCATAAAAACCCTAATTACTCAAATTATCCACATTCAGGATCTTTTATGCTCAAATTGGCTTAGGATCATCACATCTCTATTTTATTCGTGGATTTACACAATTAAACCAATTGAAAGACATATTCATCAAAATTAGGGTTTTCAAGCTCATTAATGCATAATCATGCATGAAACCCTAAATTAAGCCAAATATATATAAAAAGATCATATTTTAGATCCTATTTTCACTTTTATTAACAACATGTTAATATCAACTTGAATTATGTCATTAAGACCATTTACCATCAAATCTAAGGGTTTTCCTTTAATTAAAACACTAAAGATGATAACTTTATGCCTTTTTCAAATTTCATGCATATTTAAGCACATAAACCCTAAATTAGACTAATCACGTGCAAAGTTCTTCTTTTTTGAACATAATGTATCTTTTTGCATTTAACAGGATAATATCAACTCTAAGGATCCATTAAACCCTATTAATCACTTTAATCATATCAAAGTAGGGTTTCTTTAGTCATCATTATGTTAAAGTTGATAAATTACACTACTTTTCAAATTGCAAGAGGAATTGGCTTATAAACATATTTTACTTAGATTCCTCACGTCTTTCTGATCAACTTTCATATATAAACTTTTGTCATCCGAGCTACGAATATTTTACTATGATTTTTGCAATAAAATCTTACTTGGACCAATCTGGAGTTGCCATGTCATCAACCCATGCAAGCGTTGGCGCGGCTTGGAAACATGACGAATTGTCGTTTATACCCTTGATAAGTTAGGTGGATCTTAAGCCCACGGAGGGGCAAACCTGTCCAAACAGTCTTTGCCTTCTTCCTCCTCGCGCCAGCGGCTGGCTGCCGCCCTAGCGGCTGAGGGAGCAGCTCTCCCTCCACCTTCCTGACTTCTTCGACCACCAGGGTGGCCTTCCTTGCCTCCGGCGTCCTCTCCCGCACCTGCCTATGCCATGGCCGGCGATCTGGGCAGTCGGGCACAGGAAAAATGGGCCTGCGACCCGCGGCCTTGTTGCAGGTCCTCTGCAGACATCACGAGGGAGTCGCGAGCTCGGAGATGATGGTTAAACGTTCAGGGTGGTCGTGAAGTTTCCCGCTTCCAATCAAGATGACTCCGCATCCCTTCGTTTGCTCCAGGGAAAACACTAACCACGCTAGGGTTTGGACAAGGAGGATGAAGAAGGGAGAGAGGGAGTTACGTGTGATTTCTCTAGAACTTGATCTAGAGGCTCCACCCCTTTATATAGGGGAGAGTATCCACGCCCCAAGATGTTTATACAAAGGGAAACAAGCCCCTTTCTAAAAGGAATGTGATTCCTTCACGGAAAAGCTAATTTCCCTCTCTCTCTCATATTACTTTAATCTTCTTTATTATTTAGACATTAGAAATTCGAAAATAACTTCTTTTAGTCTTTTATTACTTGCCTTCTATTCCAATGGCACGAATTCTATTTTCATTTAATAGGAGAATACTTTCTTTTATCAAATTTACATAATTAATGGATTATGTATTCCCATTATCTCTTTATTTTATAATTATGGTATTTTCTCTTTCTTTTCCTTTATTGGGGCTCCTTGGCACCCAAGAAACTTTATTATTTCGAAATTCTCTTTATTGGATACTTCTTATCCTTCTAGATGCACCATTATGCATTATTTCACATTATCTTGTTTATTTCTCATTTAAACATCTCTTTTTAAGCATTTCTTTATATTTCTCTTTTATTTTCCTCATTAGCATTCCTTTTATTATTAGAAATCTCATGGATACGAAATTTCCCCAAGAAATCTCATTTATGCCTCTTTCCACTCATTTTCCACATTTTACCATTATTTTCCAATTTCTTTCTTCATAAAGAAATACTTAATTAATCTTTTATTTTCTTATTGCTTTCTTTTTGCAACCTTGGACTCCTTGGTCCCAAGGAACCCAAGAGGCACGAAATCCTCTTTGGATTTGCCTTCTAGAGGTTTCTACGTATTTCTTTTCTCAAAAACCCATTTATTCATTTTTTAATTGAATTTCCTTGGTATTTGGGCCCAATAGCCAATAAAGCCCACAAAACAATCATCCAGGCTATTGTAAACGAAATCTATTTATTTGAAGCAAATTATATCATTATTTGTTCAAATATCTTTAATATTAGAAATTACATTTCTCACCAAATGAACCCAAAAATTGGGGTTGTAACATCCTTCCCCTCTTATAGGAATTTTGTCCTCAAAATTCAAACAAGCAAACAAACAATCAATTTAGGATAAGACTTTCCATGTCCATCATTGCCCCCTATGTGGCTTTGTCGTACTCATGGCATTTCTAAAGAACCTTTATAATCACATATTCTTTTCTCTGAGTTCTTTCATCCTGGCGTCTATAAACTACACAGGTGACTCAGGCCATTTCAACCTCCCTTGGGGCTCACTAGGTTCATTGCTCAACACATGGTCGGGGTACCTCACATAGTGTTCTAAATTGGACACATGGAAAACATCTCCCATTACTCTATCCTGAGGGGTAGGGTCAAACCTAACCTTCTCCACCCATCCATCTCTCATGGACCCATGTATCGGGGACTCAACTCTCTTAGTTATAACTTAGAGGGGTCGGATTTTCATGTCACATTTTCTCCCACAGTGACTTGTATGTCAATCTACTTGCATCTTCTCACGACTCTCATCGTCTCTAGGCTCCTTTCAGCCCTTGCACAATCAAAGTGACTTCATATACACGCACTGGGTCCCTTTTACTAACCATCATGTGGTACTTTTCTAACCATCATGTGGTCCTTTCACCAACATCACCTTACTGAAGTGGTGACCGACACAACCTCCCTTACAGAGCTTCATATAAAACCCGATACTGGATATGGTGGTCATTGTCACATCTTTCATAGGACAAGAACTGTCGCTAGATATCACCCTGAACGAGCACACATGCCCTCATCAGACCCTTTAGTCTGGATCATACTAACCATAGTTAGGGGTGATAAACTATACTAACATTGAGTTCTTCATGTACCTACTTTCACTTTATGGAAGTGAATTTTAGGTCAAACTCAAGAACCTTTGAACTCGCTTCATGGTGTAGTTGAACCATCTCTCTCATGGGTAGTTCAACTAGATCTGTCCCTTAACAGAACTCTTTCTTTCTCATGTTATCTAGGTAAGGCGACCTACCATAACCCATTTTGCATTACGACCTTCCTTGGCCCAGGGAAGACCTATCACAACATCCATAGTGTTGAGCTCCCATTCAGGGACTCTTTTGTCCTCTATATCGATACACTGGGTTACGGGGGTTCGTCCTTTACCTCCTGGCTTGCATGGCCATAAACCACATGCAACTTCATCTTAAGCATCCAAATAGCTATTGCCATTTTCCACGGTGTATGGTGATCTTCAATCATGATTTCCTATAAGTCATGATTCCTCTGAAACCCTAAACCACTCTAGTCGGGGTTTCATCACCTTCTTTTTCAAAGAAGTGCACTTGAGGTTCTACTACCATCCTTTCATTGAATCAAGGACTAGACTGGCTAACCAAACAACCTTTAACTTTTCAACGTATCTTGTTACATCTGAGTGTTATCCAAACACCTCTCCTTTTTCAAACTTAGGGTTAGCCAAACAGCCTCTTCTAGCTTCTAGTCAAACAAGTCAGATACATCTTAACCATATCATTCATTACCACCTCACATCCTTAGGTATTGAAGACATACGTTTCCATGTATTTCATTTATTGTCTCACCTCAAACTCTATGTCTATCTTCATTAAGAACACTCTATGCTTTCATCATTATGGTGATCAAACTCAACCTGGTATAACTTGTAAGTTCCACATAGCTCATGATAAAAAAAACATCCTCATAAGGTGACTACCTCATTCCTCTTAGTGTTTGAAAACCATCCATGTATCATTCACTTTACCAGGGTAAGATATCTTCTCTATCCCCATTCCTTGTGGCAACGTTCCAACCTACATCATCTCTTATCCTTGGTGTATGACATGCGTAATGTCCTATCTCTCACCCCAATAACAAGAAGAAATAAGCATTTGGCTGCAGTCTAAATACAAAGTTCTTCCTGTTCTAAGAGTAGAGATGGTACATCCCACCTTGCCAATACACCTTTACATCTACGTTGCAACGAGCCACATATGCCTCTTCATCACAAACATTTCGATATCAAAGTTACCTCCATAGAAAACTAGTCTTGAGCCTACTGGGGTTTATATCCTTGGTCATCTCCTCTAGGTCTATAGGGTACCGACTCTTTTGGGGTTATCCCTCTTCCCTTATGCATCCAGAGAGTGCCCTACTCATCTGCCCTTTGGGTCCCATGAGTTCATGAAGGTGATAAATCTCCTAACCCATGGCCCTCGGACAATGATAATTGTTACCTCCCGACCCTATGGTCATGTGCAACTGGGGAATTAGGCAACTCCTACTTTCATCGATCTTATCCCTACCTGACCCTAGGATAGACTTAGGATTCACCATTATAGAACATGTTTACTTAGAACCTTACCCAAGTCTTCTTCATCTCTCTTTCTGCATTCATGGGTTGGCTTTCATCCTTTCATAGGGATCATGGCAACCTGCCTACCTTGGTCAAGCCCCACACCGGTTACCTCCATGGTAACACGGTTCATTCTCATACCATGTACTTTTCTCTTAACTTCTCAAGATCATGTGAGACCTCTTTAGGTTACCTTAAACCAACCAAAAAGATACACACCCTACCAAAGGGATCCCTCTCCCAAGATGGGAGGAAAAACTATTTCTTGACACCACGATCACAAAAGCTCTCAGGTCTAGGGTTTACATCTACATGATTCTACTTAACCCTAGCAAGCTATTAAGGCACAAGCAGATCACTTACTGTACCATGCTAGGTCATACTTGTCCTCTTTCCTTCATGCTGGATCAAAATCATACCTTCCTTTATCATCATTCTAGCTGTGAGGGGTCCATCAAACACACCTTAAACTTAAGGGGTTTCTCTTTTCCTCTATACATGAGGAGTACCATGCTCGCTTCTATAGGAACTCAACTTCTCATCATGAGCATTAGGTACACCACTTCCCCTCTTAGGCCTAGGAACCCTAGGTTCACTTGTAGGTATCCAACTGCATGCTCTATCTCTTTACTACAAACCAAGCATGCAAAAGGCATGACATGCATATCTTGTCATCCTTCAACTCGAGCAAAACTTAGGGTTGGATCCTCCTTAGGGACAACCAACAAGGTACAAGGCCTCATAACCTACTACTAAACCTTTCTAGGTCTAAGGAAATCTTCTTCCTACCTCAGTAGGTAAACATCTATACCGTAGGCACATATGTACCAGAAGCTTCATATTCTCTCTCTAGGGTTTGGTTCCTCTAAAGGCAACTAAGGTATCATCAACTCTCAGGGATCAATCATGAGGCAACCACTATCATCCATTGTTCAGGGTTATAAGCTTCCAACCTTCTGGCTGGGTTTCCTGCTCTCTCTAGAGATAACCCCTACAACCAACCTCACCATTAGAGGTCCTCTCTTCATGAAGGATCAACCTCAAAAGCATCCTCTACATGGGTGAAGCCTAGATTCGAACTTATGTTTGCTCAAGATCATCCATAACTCTTTATGCTCCATTGTGATTCCTTATTCAGGGTTTCATCCTACTGTCAGCACCATGACGTGCCTTAGGTGCCAGCTATACCCTACTTGCACAAGCCCATAGGGTTTCTAAGGTCCTTCACTAACATCATCATCTAAGGATCTATCCTTTACCCTAACATGCACGACCCTTCCCAGGGTTGGGTTGCCAAAGGTGCTAGGTCACCCATGGATCATATGGCATCCCAAAGGCATGTCCTTTCAAACACCTGGTCCAACTCATCTCTCTCTAACCTTCACTTAGGGTTAGGGTTAGCATCATCCTTAGAGGATGTGCTAGGTCTCTACTTGAAATGGAGATCTCTATCTCCAAATCTAACTCATCCTCCAGACAAGAAGGTCTCTTCTGAGGACATGACAACTTATCTCATACGACCTAAGCATGTATCTATTCTTTAATTTGTGCTTAATTTATTAAGCTTATGTCCATGACATCTTATTTACATGCCTTTCATTAATTTAGTGGAGGATTCCTTAAACCTTATTAACCTTACCCATACCTCAAGAGGGTGAGGAGAAGAAAGAAAACCCTAATCCTTTAGGTCCTTATTAGAATTTTGTGATGAGAAGGGATGAATAAGATGAGAATTCCTAAAGGTATCTTATTTCGATTCATACCCTAAGACTTTGGCCAGGCGGTCACACGGGTTCGGGAGTCCTCATATTCTGACTAGCCGTGCGGAGGAAAATCTTACCAGCCCCCGGTCGTGATCCCTTTCTAGACACCTCCGCCTTTCGGATACTCCTCTAATAACTCCCTTGGGTTCTATGGAGTTTGTAAAATTTAATAATTATTAATGGTTAACTGAGGAACCTAGACTCTGATACCAAATGTTATGACCCCACCTCTCGATAACCCCCAATTAAGGGAGACCAAAAGGTTGAAGCCACACCCATTAATCCCGGATCAAAGGTTCGACATATAACCATAAACAATTATTAAAGTCTAACAGACTATACTGAAAATGGTAATAAAAATTTTCTTTGCGTACCTTTGAAGAGATTGGAACAAACAAAACTTCTAACCTTAGCTGAACTATTCTAACTAGTTCCTCCTTGTTCTTTAATTCTTGAATTCACAAGGTGTCATTTTACTGTTTGTTCTTTTCATTGTACCTAAAACGCCGACAAAGAAAACGTCAGTCATCCGAAGCTGGTATGTGGAGGAAACAGATAATTTTCAACTATGTTAACAATATAATCATTCAAGTAATCATTTAACAATCAAGATTACATTTTAAGCCATACAACTCAATTCATACATATTCTCAAACTCTGGGCTGTCCCTGCAGTGGACATAGATTTCACCTCTCTTTTAGGTAATAGAGTCGCATGGCACTACCTGAAGGTATCCCAATATCTAACTCAATGTGACTTGATGGTCCTACCTCTATGATAGCCATGTACTAAGTCATACATAGACCTGATTGACCTACCCAATAGGTAGCCATGTACTAGGTCATCCATAGACCTGATGGGCCTACCCAATGGGTAGCCATGTACTAGGCCTTTCTCTAACTTGATGGACCTACCCATAGGCAGCCATGTACTAGGTTAGCCATTATGCCACAAAGAGAACCAAGATCTGAGTTTATAGGCAAATACATTAAGTGATAGTCATAGTCACTTTATAATTGCAATATGAACATCCAAGCAGTTTAGTTGCATTCAATGCGATTAAACGTCCGGGAATCCATCGGGAAACTAAATTGGTTATTCATAATTAACCACATACCTGTCTTGGAGATCTCAAGCAACAATTTATCCAAATCCAACTAGATGTCCAATCAAGCAAGCCAATCAATCAATCAAGCAAACATTGATCCTGAAAACATGTATAATGTCTAATTGTCACAAGCATATCCCAAACAACTCCTTATTGACTTGGGACACCTTTCTAAGGTTTCTAAGTCTCATTAGGATGCATTAGGGTTTCTTAGATCAATTTCTCAAACTTTATCTTTTTTAGGTCAACAAACCCTAGAACAACTTTTCCACTCATAAAAACCCTAATTACTCAAATTATCCACATTAAGGATCTTTTATGCTAAAATTGGCTTAGGATCATCACATCTCTATTTTATTCATGGATTTACACAATTAAACCAATTGAAAGACATATTCATCAAAATTATGGTTTTCAAGCTCATTAATGCATAATCATGCATGGAACCCTAAATTAAGCCAAATATATATAAAAAGATCATATTTTAGATCCTATTTTCACTTTTATTAACAAGATGTTAATATCAACTTGAATTATGTCATTAAGACTATTTACCATCAAATATAAGGGTTTTCTTTTAATTAAAACACTAAAGATGATAACTTTATGCCCTTTTCAAATTTCATGCATATTTAAGCACATAAATCCTAAATTAGACTAATCACGTGCAAAGTTCTTCTTTTTTGAACATAATGTATCTTTTTGCATTTAACAGGTTAATATCAAATCTAAGGATCCATTAAACCCTATTAATCACTTTAATCGTATCAAAGTAGGGTTTCTTTAATCATCATCATGTTAAAGTTGATAAATTACACTACTTTTCAAGAGTAATTGGCTTATAAACATATTTTATTTAGATTGCTCACGTCTTTCTGATCAAATTTCATATATAAACTTTTGTCATCCGAGCTACGAATATTTTACTACGATTTTTGCAATAAATCTTACTTGGACCAATCTGGAGCTGCCACGTCATCAACCCATGCAATCGTTGGCGCGGCTTGGAAACATGACGAATTGTCATTTATACCCTGGATAAGTTAGGCGGATCTTAAGCCCACGGAGGGGCAAACCTGTCCAACCAGTCTTTGCCTTCTTCCTCCTCGCGCCAGCGGCTGGCTGCCACCCTAGCGGCTGAGGGAGCAGCTCTCCCTCCACCTTCCTGATTTCTTCGACCACCAGGGTGGCCTTCCTTGCCTCCGGTGTCCTCTCCCGCACCTACCCATGCCATGGCCGGCGATATGGGCGGCCGGGCACAGGAAAACTGGGCCTGCGACCCGCGGCCTTGCTGTAGGTCCTCTGCAGACATCGCGAGCGAGTCGCGAGCTCGGAGATGATGGTTAAACGTTCATGGTGGTCGTGAAGTTTCCCGCTTCCAATCAAGATGACTCCGCAGCCCTTCGTTTGCTCCAGGGAAATCACTAACCACGCTAGGGTTTGGACAAGGAGGATGAAGAAGGGAGAGGGGGAGTTACGTGTGATTTCTCTAGAACTTGATCCAGAGGCTCCACCCCTTTATATAGGGGAGAGTATCCACGGCCCAAGATGTTTATACAAAGGGAAACAAGCCCCTTTCTAAAAGGAATGTGATTCCTTCACGGAAAAGCTAATTTCCCTCTCTCTCATATTACTTTAATGTTCTTTATTCTTTAGACATTAGAAATTCGAAAATAACTTCTTTTAGTCTTTTATTACTTGCCTTCTATTCCAATGGCACAAATTCTATTTTCATTTAATAGGAAAATACTTTCTTTTATCAAATTTACATAATTAATGGATTATGTATTCCCATTATCTCTTTATTTTATAATTTTGGTATTTTTTATTTCTTTTCCTTTATTGGGGCTCCTTGGCACCCAAGAAACTTTATTATTTCGAAATTCTCTTTATTGGATACTTATTATCCTTCTAGATGCATCATTATGCATTTTTTCACATTATCTTGTTTATTTCTCATTTAAACATCTCTTTTTAAGGATTTCTTTTTATTTCTCTTTTATTTTCCTCATTAGCATTCCTTTTATTATTAGAAATCTCATAGATATGAAATTTCCCCAAGAAATCTCATTTATGCCTCTTTCCACTCATTTTCCACATTTCATCATGATTTTCCAATTTCTTTATTCATAAAGAAATACTTAATTAATCTTTTATTTTCTTATTGATTTCTTTTTGCAACCTTGGACTCCTTGGTACCCAAGGAACCCAAGAGGCACGAAATCCTCTTTGCATTTGCCTTCTAGAGGTTTCTACGTATTTCTTTTCTCAAAAACTCATTTATTCATTTTTAATTGAATTTCCTTGGTATTTGGACCCAATAGCCAATAAAGCCCACAAAACAATCATCCAGGCTATTGTAAATGAAATCTATTTATTTGAAGCAAATTATATCATTATTTGTTCAAATATCTTTAATATGAGAAATTACATTTCTCACCAAATGAACCCAAAAATTGGGGTTGTAACACTCGCGGTCAAGGACAAGTTGCCAAAAGAGTAACTCCATACTCTCAAACACATCTTCTCAGATTATGAAAGAAAGCATAAGACATGCAAGTATGATGGCCAATCACACAAACAAGTATTTCAGATCTGAAACAACTCTTGGAACATGCAAGAAACTAACATTTAGTACGAAATTCATGTGTTCATACAAGCTATGACATGGGAGTTACTCTCCCATGTCTAAGAAAAAGAGTCTACTCATCCATAATGATGTACAACAGAAAAGGTGCAGAAATTTCAGAGTTTAACATGGTTTAGAGAAGGAAAAGCTAAGTAATCCCAAGGTGTAACCAAAGAAAGGTAGAATTCTGACTTGAGGATGAAATCCCACTTCTACAGCTGCTCCAAACGGACAAACTTCCCTCCCGAGAAACTTTGTAGAGTGAAGAAGCTCTGCTGCACCTCGGAGAAGAAGCTTGGAGAAGAAGAGAAGACGAATGGAGGTTCTTTTGTAAGGAACCACCTCTTTTCTCCTCTAAATCGCCCTCCTCTGCTCTAGGCTTGCTCTGGGATGAGGGAACTGACACAAATGACCGAGCATAACCGCCCATTAAGTTCCCACTTCGTTTTAAACAAAAACTCGTATTTTTCAAAATGCTGAAACTGCCAGGTGCACGCCGTGCAACTTTCCAGAAACTTTCAATTTGCTCCAAAATGCACTATGCATGGCGTGCACTGAAGAAATGCACACCGTGCAACTTTCCAGGAACCTTTAGATCCTAGGTGCACGACGTGTGCTGAAGAAATGCACGCCGTACAACTTTCCAGAAACTTTCAGCTCCCAGGTGCAAGCTGTGCAATTGCGTGAACACCGTGCAACTTTCTAGAAACTTTGGTCTGCTTGACGCTCCCAAGTGCACGGCGTGCACTTGGCTGTTCTGGGTTGTGTATTCTGCTCATAACTTTCAGCGTGTAGGTCCAAATTGTATGCTGTAAAAAGTGGTATTTGTGTAGTTTGGAACCCCAAAACATGTAGATACTTGAGGAGTGATCCAATAAGAGATAATATGATATATTACTCATAATTCTATTGAAAAATATAGTACCTACAATCCAAACCATGAGACAAGTAAGAATAGCTAAAAATACAGAATCTAGCATGAATGAGAGTGATAATTGAGTCAAAACAACATGGATATGCAACCAAACATGATCCAAAAGAAGATATAATTTGTGCACATCAAATCCACAAAAACTTGTTGGTTATTTACACTAACGAGTTTTAATCATAAGAATGATCTTTTACTCAACTAGCTATATCCCGCAAGTATACGAGAGTAGTTGTAGTCGAGGTCGAACACAAGGAGCGTTGGTTAGTTAGGCACAAGAGTTATGATTTTCAATAATCTAGATCGTTGTACACAAGATGATTGGATTAGAACAACCAAATTATATATTTAAAACAAAATAGTAAATTATCACTTAAGAAAGATTAAGATTCAGATTTGGAAGGATCTTAGACTTGGAATTTCACTATCACATCATAGCTTATATTAAAATATAAATTTAAACATGTTAATTAACTTGCAAAGGAGGTTTGTAGTCATCACTCACCTCCCGGTGAAGTGATGACGATTTTAACTGCATACATCACTCTCGTGTATATATTTCATTTCAAATCACAAACCTTGCTCCTCAACATAATCCCAACCACTCTCGCGGTTAAGGACAAGTTGCCAAAAGAGTAACTCCATACTCTCAAACACATCTTCTCAGATTATGAAAGAAAGCATAAAGCATGCAAGTATGATGGCCAATCACACAAACAAGCATTTCAGATCTGAAACAACTCTTGGAACATGCAAGAAACTAACATTTAGTACGAAATTCATGTGTTCATACAAGCTATGACATGGGAGTTACTCTCCCATGTCTAAGAAAAAGAGTCTACTTGTCCATAATGATGTACAACAGAAAATGTGCAGAAATTTCAGAGTTTAACATGGTTTAGAGAAGGAAAAGCTAAGCAATATCAAGGTGTAACCAAAGAAAGGTAGAATTTCAGGTTGAGGACGAAATCCCACATCTACAGCTTCTCCAAACGGACAAACTTCCCTCCCGAGAAGCTTTGTAGAGTGAAGAAGCTCTACTGCACCTCGGAGAAGAAGCTTGGAGAAGAAGAGAAGAAGAATGGAGGTTCTTTGGCAAGGAATCACCTCTTTTCTCCTCCAAATCGCCCTCCTCTGCTCTAGGCTTGCTCTGGGATGAGGAAACTGACACAAATGACCGAGCATAACCGTCCATTAAGTTTCCACTTCGTTTTAAACAAAAACTCGTATTTTTTAAAATGCTGAAACTGCCAGGTGCACGTCGTGCAACTTTCCAGAAACTTTCAATTTGCTCCAGAATGTACTATGCACGGTGTGCACTGAAGAAATGTACGCCGTACAACTTTCCAGGAACCTTTAGATCCTAGGTGCACGACGTGTGCTGAAGAAATGCACGCCGTGCAACTTTCCAAAAACTTTCAGCTCCCAGGTGCACGTCGTGCAACTTTCCAGAAACTTTGGTCTGCTTGATGCTCCCAGGTGCACGACGTGCACTTGGCTGTTCTGGGCTGTTGTGTATTATGCTCATAACTTTCAGCGTGTAGGTCCGAATTGTATGCCGTAAAAAGTGGTATTTGTGTAGTTTCGAACCCCAAAACATGTAGATATTGATGAGTGACCCAATAAGAGATAATATGATATATTCCTCATCATTTCATTGCAAATTATAGTACCTACAATCCAAACCATGAGTCAAGTAAGAATAGCTAAAAATATATAATCTAGCACGAATGAGAGTGATAATTGAGTCAAAACAATATGGATATGCAACCAAACATGATCCAAAAGATGATATGATTTGTGTACATCACCTACATCTTATATACAAAGGAAACATTTTGGAGATGACTACCGTATGGAAAATGAAATTGCCACAAAAATATAAGATCTTCCTCTGGCTTATATCAAAAAATAAGATTCTGACAGACCATACTCTCAACAAAAGAGCATTTCAGGGGCCCACCAGATGTTATTTGTGTCATACAACTAAAGAAACAACGCATAATCTCTTCACCAAATGCCCTCATAATTTGCTCTTCCTACACAAATACTTCTCGCCACACTCACTCACTCATAGACTTCATCTACTCACCTAACAAGATGTTACATATTCATCCAAATAGCACAAACCATACTGCATCTGACCTTATTATAACTATCCTTTGGAACATTTGAATAGAGAGAAACTTAAAAAATACCAAAATGCTATCCGTTTACAACAACAGATACAGACAAGTTGGATACTCCTTATATATTAACTTGCATTGTAGGACTAATATCCACATCAACACAGGTGATGGGAGATGAAGAGGACCAAGTGATTGTCTTTGGAAACCACAATGGCAAAGGTTTCTACACCTTGTAGGAAATCATGTCATATGACACATGATTTTGATAGACACTTTGATCATGACTGGGATCTAATTCCAGCACTTGCCTTACTGCATTTTGAGGCTTATTGTTAAGGGGTGACTCCCCCAGAACATTGCATCTTAGGTTTTTATTTCTGTATCATGTTTGCTTTCTTCATCTAACTTTAGAGCATCTCATGTTTAGGTCCTCAACCCAAACCATGTGTTATCGAGTTAATATATTATTAGGACATTATTAAGTTTATTCATTATCTCAATACTAAAAAAACATATAAAGTGGAATTACCTTTTATTAATAACCAAATCAAGTACAAACATCCCTTTTGCAATCATCACATGATGACTCTCATGACATATAACCAACAACATGAGCCTAGGGATAATTAGGAGGTTTATCACTAGAGGACCAGGTGTGGCCCCATCACACCTCATGTTCAAAGATAATTTGATTTTCCCCTCAACCTAGGAGAGGACACAATGGAAGGAACTATGACCATAATATGAGGTTATAAAAGAGCCTCTAGTCAAAGAGTCAATAGGGGAAAATCTGCCATCATCATAGGGCGGGTGATAGATGAGAGAAAAAGGACCCTAAGCACAGTTTGGGGCTATGATTGTAGCTCATAACTCATCCAATACCTAGGAGTACCCCTCATACAAAGTAGGATTCAGATCAAGAATAAGATCACTGGGAGGCTCACATCCTAGGATGGGAAACTCCTTTCATTTGTAGGTCAACACACATTGATTAACTCTGTCATGTTGATGATTACATTGGACAACTTAGAAGTATGTCTGTATGTGCTATCTCATTGCCACACTTAAAGAGTCATAGATAAAGATGACCAATTTCCTTTGGTTGGAGTAGATTGGGCACCCCATGTATCTTTTCCTTAGCCCACTGTTGGGTTTGGCATGATAATTGCATGCAATGATCCTCTTCTTCTTGAAAGCTACTGCAGTGGGCGACACAGAAAGATTCTAGGATTAGCAAATATAAAATAGGTTGCATCATGTTGTGAATGTTGTGATCTTAGAGATGAGGAATCTACTGAGCACCTCTTCTCGAATGGAGAGGTGACCACACTGGCTTGGGCTAGAGTAGAGGAGGTTTTTGACCACGAGTGTGTTCTAGCGGGAGGATAATTGACTGCAATGCTTAAAAATGTGGTTGAGGGCTGAGGGGAAGAGTTGGCTAGGGGTAGCATGAGGTATCTTACCGTTTATGGTTATCTAGATGATTTGACATGAGAGATACATGAGAAGATATGAAAGGACCGTGACGAGCCATAGGAGGATTTGGGATAAGGCACTAGCTCTTTTTTAGGAACACTCCACAAGTTGTCACAAAAATAAATTCGGGGGGGACAAGGACTCTAGAAGATAGATGAGCAAGGGGACACATTTCAGACAATATACAAGTAAGACACCCCACTTACTCAAAGATACAATGAGCTAGACCTCCGACAAGGGTCATGAAATTCAACATAGGATTGACTAATTGACGAATCCATAGACTAGAGCCTAGGAAGAAAGCCATAGGAGTGATTTTGAGAAACCATGAAGGACACACCGTAGGGCTTTGTAGGACCTACCACAGAGACAATCGACATGACATACATTTTGTCAGCTTTAGAGGTTGGAATAGAGATAGTTAGATCCGTAGATAAGAATGGTGGATTGATAATCGAGGTAGACACACAAGGGCATACAAGACACTCAAAGGTAGAGCCCCCGACCTTGGTGGTACAAAAGACGGTTCTGTCGTGGTCACAAAATTCTTTCATGATAGGAATAATAGCTTTCAATTAGTGTACATAGAGACAAACATGTTGTCTACCCGACTTACAAAATACAATGGAGCCTTATATCTAGATGCACCTTTGTAGGCTAGAGGGAATGCCTCCCCCAATCAGAGGTGTGTATAGACTCGAGGCCTGGGGTTTGACATACGTCAAGAGAGGATATCTTACATTAGTCGATGGTTTATAGTGATACTCTAGATAGAGCTGGTCAGCTGGTGGGTGTTTGTTTTTTTCAGATCCGAACGACATATAGGTGATTTTCATACTGAGCTCCTTTTTGAAAAAAAGGGACCCAAAATTTTGCGTATTAATGATTTACAAATACAATACAAAAAGCATTTTGGAAACCATATCTATACTACTATAAAATGAACGAGTTTGATGCTGCCACTCTCCTTAATTCACTCTTTTCTCTCCCTTTTTCAAGAAATTTTATTCCTACAAATTTTTATTCTCACATTCTCCTATTAACTTTTATTATTTTTAATTCTATATTTCTCTCTCCATCTCACAAAAATGATTCCTTGATTCTCCCATTTCAAACAACCAATACAAATATCTTTAAGAGTTTTTTCCCAAAACCGCCCTCACATTTACCAAAATTCCAAAAAAAAACCCCTCTTATCTGAAATTCTTATAACCCCCTCCCTTTTACCTTAAATTCCAACGACCCCCTCCTCCTAAACTCCATTACAAATAAAGCTAACGACTGCGGCTCTATAGTTGATTCTAGTTAATCGTTAACTATATTAGCACATTTGATTATATAGAATAATATTTATCTACATAATAATTATATATATGCTTTATGTTATTCTACTACGTAATGTAAATAATATTTTTTATATTAAACAACTTCCTTCCAATTCATTCCACAAGACAAACTTCAAGACTACATATCAGCATTTGACAGTGTCATATTGTTTAAAATTGGATCTGATTTGAATCGTAAATCTTAGAAACTAGTATTAGTCTAGGTCTATTTTGACCGACTCAAATAAAAATAATAGTTAAAAAGTTAACCTTACTATCCTGTATAAGTATTACCGTAAATACTAGATTGACCTACGTGGACGGGCTGGAACATTTTTTTACATATATTTTATAAGAGTAAGATTAGTTAGTACTGAGTTTGGACAAATATGTGTCTATGTCAGTTTCAAATTAGACTCTAAAAATAAAATTTATAGAATTATAATTTTGATACACCAAACATATAGATCGATCAAAATACGAGTTTATGCCGAGAGATTTTTTATATCGAGCAACTTCCTTTAGTTTAGAATAGCAAAACAAACTTTAAAGATGTCATACTATCTTTGGTAGCTTAGAGATAAAATGTATATTTTTAATCAAGTCAAAATATAGAAAATTTTCAATATGATTTGATTCCTTTAGGATTTTCCAAGAGTCAGACTCGGATCAAATTTGGATAAATATTTTGGCTAAAATTTAAAATTTATTAATAAATTAATCTAGAATCATCTCTCTTTATTTAATTTAGAAATCAGAATTGATATGAACTCGTATCAGTCTATATGTTAGGTGTGTCAAAATAAAATTACAGTTCTACAAAATTTTATTTTTAGAGTCTAATTTGAAACTGATATAAACACATATTTGTCCAAAATCGGTACTAACTAAGCTTATTTTGTCTAGACTCTTATTAAAATATAAGTAAAAAAAATATCCTTGTCCGCACATGTAGATCATTCTAGTATTTTCAATAATTGTTACATAAGTTGGTAAGGTCAACTTTTTAGTTATTTTTTTATTTGAGTCGATTAAAGTAGACCTAGATTAATACTGATTTTTAATATTTATGATTCAAATCAGATTCGATTTTGAACAATGTGACATCGTCAAATGCTGATCTGTAATCTCGAAGTATGCCTACTAGAATGAGTCCGAAGGAAGTTATTTAATATAAAATCATTATTGTTTACATTAAATAGTATAATAACATAAATAATATACATAATTATTATTACAAATATAAGTAGCTAAAGATTGTTCTATATAATCAAATGTGCTACTATAATTAACGATTAACTAAAAACCACCAAAGGGCAGTGGCCCGTTAGTTAATTCCTAACGGAATTAGGAGGGGGGGGGGTTGTTGGAATTTAAGTCAAAAGGGAGCGGGGTTATGAGGATTTCAGATAAGAGGGGGGTTTAAAATTTTAGTGAATGTGAGGGGGGTTTTGGGAAAAAAGCTCTATCTGTTATTTAAATGCCTTATCCTACCCATTCCCAACCCTAATTTTATTGAACACGTACATGTCTACGTGCGTGTTTGCTAGTAACCCAAAAAGAAAGTAGAAGAGCTTGTTGGTATTTTCTATTTTTTTTAAAGGTGTAAGGTGTTTTTTTGAAGGTGTATGTTGGCATTTTCTAGTTTGATGCATTTGTTGTCGTCATCGGACATGCCAACGGCCTACAGCTACAGGCGATACGAGCTGCGACTTGCCAAAATACGAATTTAAAACCCAAATGTGCTACTTAAATACCGCCGGCGTTCTTCTAGCAAGACTACCATTCAATTCCGTCGTGAATCGTGATCAGACCGGACTACTTCGGCGACTGGGCGTAGCTATACTAGTTTCATCTCACCGTGCTCACACCAGTCCGCTCCCCCGCACCCGTTCAAGCCTTCAAACCCGGCCATATGGCTTCTTCGCCCAGCCTCAACCCAGACCTTCTGGTTGCCCGCTCCCCTCATCTCGCCGGAAGATCCGCTCCACCCCGTCGGACCACCGGCTTCCCCTTACCATCGTCCTCGCCTACCGGGTGCAGCCGTCACCAGCCGCCGCTCACAGTTCGCCTCCTCGGCTCCGCCTGGGCACTGGTTGGCCATCCTTTCCGTTCGCAGTTGCGTTTACCGAACGCGTCAGCTGCTGCTGTGGAAAGCGGCGGCGCTCTTACGGACTTGTCGGACGTCCCACTCTTATCTGTCTCCGAGGTGAGTATGCATAGCTACCTTGCGGCTTCTAGCTTTTCCTCTTTGGATCAATGGACTCTGTGCTTTCTGGTTATCGGTTGGCCGCTTGGTTTCACCTGGAAATTTCTTCGGGGTGACTTAATTTTTCACCAGACTCAATCTCGATGTGCATTTCTTCACCATATGCTTCAGCGTGTACTCCCGATATATCTAACCACACACAAGTTGCCCGAAGTGACAATTATAACTCAAATTTTGAATCTACTGTAGTTTGGACATTATTATAGAGGCTAATCATATAAAGGTTGGAGTTACTAGGTAAAATATAAAATCAAATATGGAGTTACCGGAAACTGTGGAGTACTTATCTATTGCCAGAGTTCATACCTGTCTATTACCTGAGTTTTGAGGCCCTGCGCCAAATGTCACAGGGTCCCATGGCCGGCAAATTTTGTCCGAAGGTGTGCTCGATCACGTTTCGAAGATCCGTCGGAGTCTCCATGTCTCTGTCTTTACGGGTCCCATATGTCAGCTCTGGTGTTTTATTGACTGCCTTCACATGTGCTGCCTTGGAGGAATCTGTAGCGCTCTCTTTTGTACAGATGCGGCCCTCCTACTTCTAGCTTGCTGATGTGGTCCTCACACTTGTTGCCAAGCTTATTTCGGACGGCGTACCCACCATCTTTGCCCAAATTGTTATACAAGCATGCCAAAGTTGTTTGTTTAATTAGAGAGTCCAGCACTTGCTTGGGAATTTCAGAAGATCTATAACTTATCTAGAATGCGGTATTCCCAACCTCTTTTCAACGCAATATTATGGATCTAACTTCAATATATTACCACATGAGTTTATCCAGAATCAAGGTTTGGTTAAGTCTATTAGAGTACAATTGGGGATCATGGAGATCATTAGGTGTATTTCATTTATCAATAGCACCACATATAAAAGATTTTTCATTATTGGAAATACATGCATCACAACATATTATATTCATCAAGAATCATATATAACCTAAATATCATAATTTCTAATAGTAGGAAAGTCAAATTCATCTTGACTATTATTTCTAAGCGAGTGAACGGTCATGCCGCATGAGTCTAAATGTGCTCCAAACACCTTCATCAAGTCACTATATCGATTCATTATTAATACACACTAATCAATAACTATCACTTAGTAATCCAATTGTGATGTTGCTCCTAGTTAGGCCATGCATTGGTTGGTTTAGACGTGGACTGGTCCCTTGACATGTCCAGGAGATTTGAAATTATTGTTCCCTATTTTCCATACATATTGACACCACTACACAAGTTTACCTTTTACCTAAGCTCTCTCCTCTACCTAATGTAGTCCTGGCAAGGACGGTGTAACCGGCCGTTGGCTAGCATATGGGTTTGTTGCCTCAATGGCATGCTAGTTAGGTTGGGTCCCACATCTTCTTTCCTTCTCTTCCTTTCTTCTTCTTCTTTTTCTTCCTTATTGAGTGCACTAACAAGAGCTGCCTGACAAACAAGGAAATTTAATGCCTTTTGCCTCCTTTAAACCTCCAAAAGCTCCAATAAAAGCTACCTTATTCTCAGTGGAATTAAGGGGTGTACCTCAAGGACGTCTTCATATGATCCCAGATCCAATGGAGGTCTACGAGTGAAAACCATCATGACTCTTATGTGGATAACACCCCTTGAGATGTCAAAGTTGATATGAGGCGCCAAGGCCATCACCTTAGCCTAATTCTTGAAGAGTCAAAGGCCACCACTATGTGTTGTAGAAGGTCCCTCTTTCATGGTGGGAATGTGGGGTCATCTCGGCCTCTTAAGCCCTCTTAGATCCTACGTGGTGCTTCCATGAGGTAATCTTAAACCTCATGCACCTCCAGAAACCCTCCCAACACATCACGATGGTCTAGATATCCCTCTGTAATTTCCTCACTGAGGGGAATAGTTGTGGTGTTAGACGATTTCTCAGGGTATTACGAGGAGTTGATCAATTTTAGGTGAGCATACAATTTTTCTTCATCTCCTTATATAGGTTAGGTTTCCTCGGGATGACACCGAAGGCATCTCGTGGAGCCCAAATAGGTTTTTGATTCCTCAAGGGTAGGACGGGCCAGATTTTGGGTATTTCAATGCATAAGGCGACCGATGGATAAGGAGACTAGGACCCCTCTTAGGTTCACACAAGGAGGCTTAGATTCACTAGGATTCGACATAACCCCTCCTCCCACTTGGATTAATTCTTTGCTGTTGCTTCCTTTCTTCTTTACGAGATTCAAGCCATTCCTCATTATGTTGGATTGAGATCAAGGCTCTCCAAGATCTATACTTGGATCTCCCGATCCTAATTATAATGCTTTTTCTTTATCAAAGACGAGTGACATTTATTGGACTTGGGTTTAAGTAGATGACACACTCTTCATTAAGCCAAAGGTCAAATTTAGGGATAAAGTATTCTGATGTAGCCATAATTTCACTTCTTTGAATGATGAGAAACCAATTTTCTATAATTCGAATTCATAGACTGACATGTAATTAACATACCTAAACACTAATGATGTGACCATTGTTCAATGTTGTCTAACAACTACTAAAGAAAAAAACTCAATGAAATTAATAAAGCTTGAACCTCAAAAATCATTCCTTAGAAATAACTAACAAGTCATTAGAAATGCAAATAAGTACAACAATAAACTAAACACTAAATTGACTAAAACCATCTAATTGAACCTAATTAGGCTCTCTTAGAGCTTCTTCCCTACAATAACTCATCCCGTCATCCAAAGACAAGCCGTAATGAGTCTGGTATACAATCTGGGACTCAAGCCTGTGTTTCCGTAGACCACAAATGTAGTATGCATCAGTTGGAAGTTGGAAGGTATTATTATGTGTATGTCCTGGCACCATGACATGTCTTCATTATCATCATGCTCTTACTAGCTTGGAGAAGCGCCTTAAAATCTTCGTTGTCACTGTTTGCATAATCGATTATGGTTGACATCTGATTAGGGTTTTGCACAACAATTAGATTTTACTGTGTCATGTAGGCAGAATTGAAGAGAAGACTTGATGCAGTATGGTGTGGTCAGTGTAGAGTGTTGGAATTGATAACTGCATTCTGTGAGCAAACTTGATTGGTGGATTATAAAGCATCACATGTGTGGATACGTCTTCTTGCGGAACACAATGTTATAGCTTCCACAAGGCCAACAAACTTGCAACTTAGTCACGCAATGTAGACCAAAAGTTTGTCATCAGAGTCCATAATCTCAACATAGTAGTCTCCATTACACACCATGGTCATTTGTTATTGTAGCATTGATAAAAACTCGAACAAATAAATCTACATAATCTTGGTAAGTTGGATCATACAACAATGGATGCGGGGTCTGCATTTCTTGACGATGCTAAGCAAACAACGAGTATAGATTGAGTGATGAGAAAAAGGGAGTAAATTAAAAAAGTCAATTTTAGGGGTTGGCTTTTTGCTACCACAATAAATAGTAGCATGCCCAACCTTTAGTGGAGTCCAATGATCCCTTCTTACAATACAATATCCCTCAAAGTGCATATCTCATGGCCTCTAAACTCATCCACTACCATATGGGGCTGAGGTACAATATGGTTTTCGGTTGTCATCGGTTGTCACCACCGCTAGATAGCTGCAAATCTTTCATCAGTTGACGTTTCAAGCGCTTTATATTGGTGCTTGACTCTTCTTAACCGCCAAGTTTCCGTTTGACATGAGCAGTATCTTCGTTATGACTACCAACAGTTTCGAATCTTCATCTGTCTCTAGCTTTCATCAAGTTTTGATTCTCGTCAGTTTTCGATCATCGATTTATGCACCTGTGATTTTTCAAAAATTAGCCAACCCATGGAAATTTCATAGGTTTCTGAGTTGGCAATCTTTTTAATCCGTTGACAACTTTAGCTCATCAATCGACGAAATTTCATTGGGGAGCAATCTCATCTATTTCGCTTTCCCTTTTTCCATCCGTTGTTGACTATTGCCTAACCGCCGATTAAGTTTTCATCGGTTAAGTCCATCAATTGATTTACAGACTAACACCGTTCAGTTATTTTGCACATTCATCTTAGCACAAATGTATGGATCATCAAGCAATGAAGGAATATCAAGAAAGAAGGTCGAGAAGATGCTGGAATTGACAACCGAATTCCTTGAAGAACACAAAGGTGATCCTACACCTAAGAGCATCGAGATGATGTGTATGAGGGATCACCTCCAACACATCCTATCTCCTGCCCATGAGGAGTCAATTTCAAACAAAGAAGAAGCCACTCCAACTTCATCAGGCTACACACCTTCTGAAGAGGGTGAGAACACAAGGAAGAGGAAAGCACTTAGCCCACCTCCCAAAAGCCTAGTACAGAAGAAGACCAGGGCAGGGAAAAGAGCAGAGGCAGGAGCAGAGATAAGACCACAGAAGACCAGTTAGGCAAAACCTGCTATAAAGGTAGTTGTAGCACAAATGAACCCTACAAAGTTTGCAACACAACCATTTGCAATCGTAACCACAATTGCAGAAGCCCACAACAACATTGTCATCTAGACAAATTGATAAATATTTTGTTCCAAGGGACAGTGAGCGCCTAGCAAATTACAATACAGTGGTGCAGAAGAGGTGCTTTAAGGCTATGAGATATGGTTATGAGAAAACCTTAAAGGAGGTTGGGATATATGAGAGTTGAGGAGTCGCATGGTCTTGGGGTTTTGAGGGATTACGTGAATGGGGTGCTCCCATGGAAAAAAAGCCTGCCTTGAGGCTCTCGAGGCTGTCCCATTTGCGCCTCGAGACTTACGCCTCAATGTCCTGGACTGAGGCTTACGCCTCACAATGTCTGAGGCTCGCCTCGAAGCAGTAAGGCTTTGAGGCTTAGCTGAGGTGCAAGCCTCGATTCAGGATGATAATGTATTATGTTAACCACCAAATTTTCTACTAATAAGATTTCTACAAACACTTTATCTAGAAAATAATATTCAGAGTTGTTGTAGTCAATTATATTTATTTTATTACTAAAATTTATAATTATCATTCTCTGAGTGACATCTTTCAGTCTTTGTTGCTAAATCTATCTTTGTTGCTACCTTCTTATTTACTATGTCAGTGCATTTCATCTCATTGTTAACTAATTTTGGTACATTGTTCCTACTAATTCCAAATTCTATCTCCCTTACTTTTTCATTGATAATTACATATTTAAATCTAATAGTATAATTCATTGATATCTTATTATTTCTACGCATATCCTTCTGTATTGTGGTCTTTAATTTCTTTGTCCTTGTTAGAATATAGCCTATTTAGTTAATAGGTTATTAGTCTATTGTCTACATGGGCCTGTTGCCCATGGCCCATTAAGGTTAGTCCGCTTCCTTTGTGCTTCCTAGTAATAGCCTCCCAATGTAGGACGAGCATAGCCTTTTTAATAGTTTTTATAATGTTTTATCAGTTACCTTGTGTTTTAGGGGTTATTTGATATTTTCCCAGTTGTCTTGTAAAGCCTGTAGTTTAGTCCCACATTGGCTAGTTGTCTAGTAAGTCAGGTTTCAACGCCTATATATAGTCTTTGTAATGCTCTCATAAAAGGAGACTTGATGAATGAAATCTTTTGATGATTATTATTCCGCTTGATTAGTTATTTTAGATTAGTTTAAATCTAGATAATTAGTCTTAGATTTTTTCATCAGGATCTCCATTTCCTCCTCTCCTATATATAGGACAGGGGTGTACAAATGAATATAACTACACAACATCATCGTATACACTTATTCACATGGTATCAGAGTAGTAGAGAGGGAGAGAAAACCCTAGCTGCCGCCTCTTCCTCTCCTAGAGAGAGCAACGAGGGGAGCGCCCCTGCCTGCGGGCGGCCGTCGCCGCCTCTTCCATGGCATAGGCCGACTGCCCACTAGGCACTCCGGCCTCCATGGCCCTTTCTCCCACTTTCGCATAGATACGTACGCCGACACCAACCTTCCCGACATACGATCTATGTTTTCCGATCCAAAGCTATCCGCCGACGCCATCCTTTCCGACCATTATCTAGGAAGCCACTGAGTCTCCCTCGTGGCCGTCATCATAGTCATCGTTGCCATCACTTTCCCTGACATCTCAAGCAACTCTGTATCCAACTGCCGTTATTGAAGCAGCTACGCCAAAGCAGATCTGGCTTCCGCTCCAGCAACCACCACAATCGTCTTCACCGCCGAGTTGCCCTGCTGTCTCCGCGTCGAGCTGCCGCCCATCCATCATCTCCGCGTCCAACCGCTCCATCACTCTACCGCTACACCACCTCTCGGGACCCTGGACGGACGCTAATTCCTGCCCAAATCCGGCCGTGGCCAAGCGAGGAGCCACCTCTGTTCATGATAAAAGGAGTACAAAAGACGGCTCTAATTTTCGTCAACCCATGGTGCTAATTCCCGAGGTATTTGTCTCCTTGACGGCGCCACTTCCTGTCGAGATCGTGAATCAGCCGCCGCCGACACGACGTGTTATCCAAACAACACGTGTCACACTCCAAAAATCACCATAACGGCACGAAGTTTCGTCCAGAACAAAAAAGACAACGTGTTACTCAAAACACACGTCATGTTTGATTCCAGAACTCATCCTGACGGCGTAGATCGCAACAAACACGGCGTGTCATCCTTGGAACACGGCATGTCGGCAGACAGCAAAATCACACCTCCGACTTCAGACACGGCGTGTCCACTTGGAACACGACGTGTCAACTGAGATCTAGTTCACACCTCCGGCATCCGACACGGCGTGTCACATTTTCACACAGCGTGTTGCAAGGAGTCAGTCGGTTTTCAGTGAAGGAGCTACACTGTGTGTCAACAATCCTACATGGTGTGTCATCAGGTTTCTGCCTCTCACCCCCGACAATCTACACAGCATGTCCAATCATAGACACGACGTGTCTGAAGCAGTCTAAACATTCCCAGTTCCAGTTTGACATCCTCCAAAGGTCCATCTCTCCTCCAATATTTGATGATAAATGGATCCTATTCTTATTTTTTGATTCAGCAAAATTTTTCCTTTTTGGGTCAAGAAAAGATCCAATTATTTTCTCTATCCGGATCTTAATCGGGTTGTTTTTGCATATTGATTCCGGTTATCAATTTTCATGCCGAGAAGCTATTCCGGCAGTGCCACTTCTCCCCCTATCGAGCAAAATTCCGGTAGTGTATCTCCTCTTTCTACCGATGCTTCCATTCCGGTAGTCTTTTTCTTGTTCTTCTCTCCATACTACACCTCTCATTTGGCCTTTTCCTTTCCCGCCTTCCCACCCATCATATGTGCGTCTTTCCACGTGCGGGTGGGGGTCATATTTTCTTTTTTCCACACCATCTACTCACTCTCGTCATATTTGGTGTGCGGGGGGGGGAATAGAGGAGAGAGAGATAGAGATGAGGGTATGTGGAGAACATGAGAGAGATAATATGAGGAGAGAGACATGAGATGAGATGAGATGATATTCCAAGCTATCTTCATGGAGCTTCGTATTGTTCAACACATCTGGTTTCCTGATGTCTTTGTGGCGCGTCATTCCCACTTAGCATCACATTACTTTTCAGACAACATTGAAAGATCTTACAGTTGCAACATTGACACCAAGACTCCCACGCTCGTACCGCATTATGTACGTCAGGTTAAGAGCTTGCTGTGCATATTCCGACCTCTAGTCCCTTTGGTGTTGATGGCGTTCCAGTTGATCATCCATGCTGCATTGATGGTGTTCCAGATGGTTGCTTCTTCATCTTCAAGCTCGTCTTCTTCAAGCCTATGCCAAAATTGTTTCTGCAAGGATTCATCCAGAGTGATCTTCACCGAGCTACTTCGTCACGTCTTCTCCGAGTTGCATCAGCTACTTCTGTGCGTTGAGACGCCACCTCATCACCTCGCCCAACGTGTTCGTGCCACGTTATGCACGTCGGTGGTCATCTGCGCTAATTCCAGTTGACTCAACTTCTCAGACAATTCAGAGACATCTCCACTGCTACATCGACACTGTGCCTCCGCGTTCATGCCACGTTATGTACGTGTGAAGTGTTGAGTGCGCTTATTCCACTCCACATTCCTCTCCAGTGAAGATGGAGTAGTTGTGGTACTTATGATTGTCTGCTTCACATGTTCTTCACTCCAGATGCACTTCAAGAGAAAGACCTTCAAAGTTCAAGCTTCTCCATGCCGCAAAACACATCTCAAAGAGGCGTCATCATATTTTTAGTTAGGAAGTATTGTTTAAGGGGGAGTAACAATTTTTGTATGGGGAGTGACATCTATCTTTCATTTATCGTTTATTTCTTATCGTTCAATCGAGTCATGTAACTCCAAGCTTGGACATGCGTTCATCCATGCTCCAGCTTGAGGGGGAGTGTTAGAATATAGCCTATTTAGTTAATAGGTTATTAGTCTATTGTCTACATGGGCCTGTTGCCCATGGCCCATTAGGGTTAGTCCACTTCCTTTGTGCTTCCTTGTAATAGCCTCCTCTCCTATATAAGGACAGGGGTGTACATATGAATAGAACAACACAACATCATCATATACACTTATTCACAATCCTTATAAGTTTCATGAATATTTTCTATGTCAGTTTCGTTTTGTTTGTAACTTTGTATATACATATTTATGCTACACATGCATATACATAAAAATATATCTAAACATATATCATTATATGTATATATAAATATGTATATACATGTATAATTTTATTTATTAAGACCGCCTCATGCATATTTTGAGGCTTACGCCTCACCTCACTAAGACAAAATCGCCTCGTTACGCCTCACGCTTTTTCTAACTTTGGGTGCTCCCTTGGCTGCTAAATGGGTTAGCCCTATCCAGGCTGTCTTGAGGTCTTATCCCGCTGATAAAAGTTGGATATGGCTTAAGAAGTATTCGATACATATTAGAAAGTATCTAGGGAGTATCAGTATCAAATATGTATTCAATATTGGAAGGACACCTGTTTTGGATTATCGATGCTTCATAGGGGGAGAATAAGGCTGGGGATGCAATGTTTACCTCTAAATGAGATGTAATAATGTGATACAAGACAACATGAACATCCAGAGCTTGATTAGGATTTCACACCTCTTGATCAGAGTATTTCATGATTTTTTTATTTAATTGTTGAGTCTTTGTTTCATTATAAGGTTTCTTATGCAATTATTTTAGTTTTAGGATCTAAATGTAATGTTAGGGACTTAAGTTCTTAATTAGTCAGTTTTTAATAATTATTTTAGTTTGGTCTTGAGTGGAAATAAGTCGATTGGGCTTCCAGCGCGTTATCTATATAAGCCCATGCTTAGGGGCATTGTCCAGGAGAGTTGAATTATGAATTGAGTTTTGTTTGCAAAATGGGTTGGTATGAGAATATTATCTAGATAGAAATCCCGAACTCACCACAATGGATTTAGTCACCAAAAAAGAGCCACGTTAACCAACGATACTAAACTGAAGCCTTTCAAAGAATGTGGAGGACATCAGCGTGCATAAAACTTACACCTCAGCAAGGGAAAGCATCCACAAGTACCATGTAAAAGGTGAATGAACTGGATTGCCATAAAGAACAAGTAAAAAATCCATGATTAGACATGGAAATTTGTTTAAAAAGAGAAATCCCAAATGAAGAATGAGGTAGAAACAATAGGAGAAGAAGGAAGATGTCATCTGGCAAGGGGAATGCTGGCTAACCTCGAATTGATTTCAAGGAGCAACTGTAACAACCTTGCTGCTAGCTGCTACTTAGCAGATAGGATTGAGACAGGAGTTGGTGTTAGGTATATTTTTTTCCAGTTTAGACCAGGTGGATACAACCTATATACAACATGGATTCTTCTTAGGAGTATCCGGTACGTATCCTAGAATATCCATGAAGTATTGGTATCCAATACGTATTTGGTAGGGGAATGGCACCTGTTTTAGTGTATCCGTACTTCATATCTAATTAAATTCTAAATGATTATGCTTTTATACCAACTCTGTCTCAAGATGTTGCAGGATTTTAATAAAATGCCTTAAACACTAGAAAGTTACTTGAGAATAAGGTGGATCTTAGTCTAACTGTCTAAGTACACCTCTTAGTGATCATCTAAAATCTCAAAAGTACTGGATGGAAGTGCACATCTCCTTGATTGAGGGAAAAATTACCCTGTCCCCTCGTTCAAAATCCTAAAAAGGAGAAAAGGCGGTTTGGTCATCCACAAAGCTCTAAAAATCCCAAAATCTCAAAAATAAAAAAATAGAGCATAAAAGCCTGAGTGTGAATAAAAGCATAAGAGTTGTGCCATGTAAGAGTCAATGGTGCTACTCGACAGGTGTGTTGCTGCGCTCAAGAACGTAGAAATATCAAGATCAACAGTGACACTCAAAAACACAATAGAATAAACCCTTAGATTTCAACGATGTTCATTAAAACCAAAGCAATCCGGGGCGGTGGTATGTAAGATGTGGAATGGCTGCTGTAAAGTCATTTGGTTTGGACTGCAAGAATAACCGACCCGCTAAACGGACCTTTGGTAGAGTGACCCGGAGAAGCACAGTTACACCTCAGCCTTAGCCTACCCATAGATATTTAATTAAATCCAAAGGAAATAAAGGACAGGAGTGAAAACTACCTCTATGAGCAATGTACACTATACAACTAGGAAAGAGGACTTCAAGTGGACGTCACAAAGGAAGATCCCAACTCTAAGCAAAAAGTTATAGATGAAAAATCAATGCACTCCAAGTTCTTAGGTAAAATGCCAGGGGATGTCACATGCAACATATAAAACCATGTAGTGATCTTTGTATAAAGTTGATATAAAATCATGAATGTAATAACCTTGGTTTATAAGCTAAAAATCTTAATTCATTGGCTATACTTTGATTTTATTTATTAGCTTGAGGACAAGTTAGATTCTAAGTTTGGGGGGTTGATAACATCAAATTTTGTGGATCTTTTATGCCTATTTTACCCTCCATTTCCTCAACAATTTTTGGTTTTAGCAAATTAAACCCCAAGTTTACTTATATTATTTGCCATTGCCTAGTGATAATTACTTCTTTTTGTTGGATGACTAATAACCTATTCCATCTGTTGGCAACCAATGGCCATAACTCCAAGAAAATCATTGACCTACATCTGCCTTAAGGCCCATCAATCGACATTCGATGAAGCCCATGATGCCATCAACCGATGGCAGGAATGTTGGTTGCATCCATCGATGACCCTCTATCGCCAACCGATGATGGATCAACGGGCCATGAACCCATGTCGTCCCAATCCTCATCAACCAATGAAGAGATGGCATTGACCATCAACCTTCATCAACATGATGATTCATCATTTGGAAATCGATGAAAAGGGCATCAATTTACCAACCGTTTCCAGAGTTGTTCGCCGAGCAATGGTGGATCAGAGAGGCATCGATTGATGACATCACTGTCGAGGAAAATGTTCGATTTTGATGATGTTTCAGTAGCCACAGAAACAGAAACTTTGACGGAAATTTTGACAAATGCATTCGTGGCATTTTGTCAAATTTTGTGGATCTTTTATGCCTATTTTACCCTCCATTTCCTCAACAATTTTTGGTTTTAGCATATTAAACCCCAAGTTTACTTATATTATTTGCCATTGCCTAGTGATAATTACTTCTTTTTGTTGGATGACTAATAACCTATTCCATCTGTTGGCAACCAATGGCCATAACTCCAAGAAAATCATTGACCTACATCTGCCTTAAGGCCCATCAATCGACATTCGATGAATCCCATGATGCCATCAACCGATGGCAGGAATGTTGGTTGCATCCATCGATGACCCTCTATCGCCAATCGATGATGGATCAGCGGGCCATGAACCCACGTCGTCCCAATCCTCATCAACCAATGAAGAGATGGCATTGACCATCAACCTTCATCAACCTGATGATTCATCATTTGGCAATCGATCAAAAGGGCATCGATTTACCAACCGTTTCCAGAGTTGTTCGCCGACCGATGGTGGATCAGAGAGTCATCGATTGATGACATCCCTGCCAAGGAGGAAAATGTTCGATTTCAATGATGTTTCAGTAGCCAAGAAACATAAACTTTGACGGAAATTTTGACAAATGGATTCCTGTCATTTTAGCGAAATTTTACCAGAATGATCTACTAGTGTAGATCTACTCAAATATGCAATAATATTTCATATCAGATATGTGAAGGGGTGGGGTTCCTCATGTGTGAGTGAAGGAAGCTGAATATTTTGATGGGAATTTCGATGGGGATTTTGAGGTCTATTAAATGGTGAAATGAATGAATTAATTCATTATAGTTTGCAAGCACAATATATAGACTTAAAGACACAAATATATGGAAACATGACATGATCTAGAATGTAGGACCTCTATGTAGGATGACAGGACGTAGTTCATAAATAATGACAGTGGTATGTGAGTGACAAAGTGAGTATCGAAGAAGCATGAGACAACTATGGTTTATGTATCTAGTTGAACCATGATGGTTGTCATCCTCCTTTTTCATTATGCCTATCAACATATTGGCTCCAGTTTATTTTTGTTTATACAAGCATAGACATGTCTCACTGTTAATCTCTATATACCTACTAGTGATGCAATGCATACTTATGGATTAACTCAAAGCGTCGTTCTTGGTCATAAGATTTTGTAGCTAGAGCATTTAGGAGGCAACCATGTAGTTAGAGGTGTGATTGATAATGGCATACATACAAAATATCTTGATAGTCATGCTAATTTTGCGCACTATTAACATAAATCATGTGACCTCAAAAATGAAAGTTAGCAGGTCATCATAGCCATAGATATCACTCTCACACCCATTTTTAAATATTTCCTCTGTAGATCTATATAGAAGTAGGGGAAATAGGAGAAAGAGGTAGGATTAGGCTAGGAAAAGAAGAAACATAACTTAGATTGCCCCTAACAAGCCCAAGGAATCATATACTAAATCTGTGGACATCGACCCCGTTGTCGAAATGCGGACGAAATGGGCCTTTTTATCGGAATTTACCCAATTTCGTCGAAATTTGAAATAATTATCGAAATGAACTTTTTTTTGTGACGAAATTCCCTACGTACAAACATGTAAGGCCATTTCAATGTCCGATGGCCATCGACATCGAAATAATTAGCAAAATTTTGCCAATTTGACAAAATTTTGAACATTAATCCATGCCTTTGTCAACCGATGAAGAGAGGGATCATCCACTGATGAAGGAATAGTTTCATCAACTGATAACCCCACAGACTTCATCTATATCAAGCAATGAGAAGTCAGTTTCCTCCAACCGATGAAGCCGTAGACCACCAACAACTGATGAAGCTGTAGACCACCATCAACAGATGGAAACCGATCCCACCGCTAGCTAAAGCTAGTTGAGTGTGTTCTTCGAGGCACATGCCCCAAAACTTGGGGGGGGGGCAAGAAAGGACTCCTACACTTAGGTTCCTCGAGCACGCCACCATTCCCTATAAATAGTGACCCAAGCCTTCAAAAGAGTGCATCTTCTCTTCTCTAGGAAGTGCTGCTGGATTGAGATCAGAGCATCGATTTCCACCGGTAGACGAAGGCAAAGGCCCTAGACACCATCGATTCGTGTCTTCAAGAGGCATATGTTGCCTACCTTCAAGAGAAGGTAAGTAGATGAAGTATTGTCTGTCATCTATCGTCGCCATCGACCACTGAAGAGGAGATCTTCATTGACATTTAGTTATCCAACAAATTACTGTGTTTTTGTTATCACCTAATCCCTCACTCTGTTGTTTTTGGGCGATGGTCCTTGTTTCATGCAAATCGGACATGTCACTCGCCAACATGAGGAGAAAAACTCATCAACTTGGGTTGGGAGTTGCCACCAAGGCCTCCTAACTATATAAATATTCATAGTCCATTAAATGTATATAACTTTGCCTAAGTTTATCTCCTTTTTCTGGTTTGTTATTGAATCACTTGTATGCTTAGTTAACATCTTGTGCTTTTTGATTTTTAATGCCTCAAGAGAGTAGTATTAAATCAGATTTAGAGTTAAGGAGTAGTGTGAATCATGAAGTGTTGGATCATTAGAGCTAATGATCATATGGTTGTATGTTTTGATTGTTTGTTTCATTATTTGTCGTCTCGAGAAAGAGACACTATAATCTATAGATACAACCCAATCTCGAGAGAGGAGGGAGTAGACATAAATGATGATTGCCTGTAAATTATGCCAAGTGTATACCATGGGTATGAGTGTTTGCATGTTGGTGAGTGCTTGGATGGTGAAACCCGATCCATGTTCTATTTAAAATATTGAAATCCACTAAAAAGTACTGCTTGTTTTTATTTGAAAACCTAGTTTTGTTTTGTTTGTTCACTCTTAGTTTGGTTGTTACTTTGTTCCCTGAGGAACACCTATTTGCATCTCGAATCGAATTAGCTAAGCTAAGATCTAAGGTCGTAACAACTTGTCCCTGTGTCCGACCATGTTTTACTACTGCTGACCCCGTATTTAATTGCGAGTGTCTCAAGGGTTCGAGTTATCAATTTAAAGTACGATCCTTAAGAACTGTCTCCATTATTTTCATATTTTGGACACACGTTCCAAGTTGATCTCTAAGGTTCCCATAGATGGAGAGGTTAACTCTCTTAGAATTTCAACCCCCAACGCTGTGATACCATTTAATCTGGAGAAGATATTACCTAACCCACTGTTTGTGTCACGTATCATACTTACAAAGAAGAATACATCTTAGATTTACATTTCACAATAGGTCCCTGACATAAACACATAAGACCCTGAAGTCCCTACATATTAACACATCAACTTTTTTTTTTGAGGGATATTAACACATCAACTTCATGGACCACCAATGTTGACAAATTGGTAAATTTATCCAACTTTTCCGAAGATAAGATCGTTGCCCCTAATGAGGGGTTCCAATGTAAATACTATGTTCTTACATACTACAAATAAATCAATATTAAGTAGGTCATTGTCCTTGCATCACAATATATATTGACTTTTGTTTTGGGTAAGGTTTACATTGCAAACATTATACACCATTTATTGCTAAGTATAGGTATTTTGGGAGTCCTAATATGTGCAAGAGGGGCTTTTAATTTAAGTACTATGATCTAAAAACTGCTTTGAATCCTAAATATAGTAATATATGCTCCTCAACTGAGAAATTGAATTGTAGGTACATGCAAAGATAAACATATAAATGGGTTGAGAGTTGTTAAAGTGTCTATATTAGTCTATTAGTTAAATAGGCTAATTTAGTTTAGTGGGCCTTTATATTCCGGCCCGTCTAGTTTAGATTACTTGGGTCCTAAGTAATAGGGCGTCTCTCCTCCTATATAAAGGAGAGGCCGTCAATCTTTGTAATCATCTATTCCTATTCAATCAATCTTATACTTTAACATGGTATCAGAGCGGATTCCATCCTGAGAGAACCCTAGCGCCGCCGCTTCCCTCTCTCCTTCTCCAAGCCACTGTCTTCTCCCTTCAAGCTGCCACCGTCTTCTCCCTTCAAGCCGCCGTCGCTCCTTTCTCCAAGAGAACAACCGGGCAAGCACCCGCCTGCGGGCGGCCGCAGCCGCCATCACCATGGCTTGGCCGGCTGCCCGCTAGGCATATCCCGGCCTCCATGGTCATCTCTATTCTCAATTCTTTTATTCTTTCCATACAACACCTCCGCTGCCTATCATAGCAGCCGTCCTCCATCATCATCTGCCTATCATAGCAGCCGTCCTCCATCATCATCTGCAATAGTCGCCGCCGTAGGCATCCGCCGTGGTAATCTCCTTCCGCCATCCGAAACCAGCAGCTCCGCATCCAACTTCGCACGATAGCAGTGCCGCCGCCACCATGAGCAGTAGCCGCCAAAAACCATCCGAAATCGTTTCCCATCCGCAAGGAGCAGATATCTCCATCTGCCGCCGCGTCGATACTATTGACCTGAGCGTCGATAGTATCGAGATCAGTCCAAACGCAAAGAGCATTCCGTCGATACTATCAACAATTCCGTCGATACTATCGAGATCACTACAGACGAAAAAAAAGGACCGCCGTTGCTACTATCGACATTTTCGTCGATAGTATCGAGATTTAATCAGATGTTCGCTTGAAGCCTTCATCGTCGCTTTGGAGAGGCTCTGCCTTGGCTCCGCATGCAATTTCTCCGGAGTCACGCAGGAGACCCTTTGTCATCTCCTATGGTGCGACAAAGTGCTACACCAACGGACGTCATATTTGCCACCATCCGCAAGTTGTTCTTCCACTTCATCATCATCCAGGCGATCTTCATCTTCCGTTTACTGCTATCTGCATCATCATGCTACTGCTGTCCCTACACCATCACCTGCTGTCTTCATCATCATCACTCCATCGTCACCTCCCATCTATGTCTACTCCCATATTCATTATGCCCTCTACTGCTATTCAGATCATTAATTGGTCCTATCTTTTGCTAATCAGATCCTATTTTGACCATAATCGGATTTATTTTCGGGTCGGGACTAGATCCATTTATTTTTCTACCCGGATCTCATGTTGACCCATTTAGTATACTCTCTTTGGTTATCAGTTTCATTCTCCACATATTACCCATCTCCATTTCACATTTTTTTTCTCTTTTCAACTTTTTTTTCTTTCCCACCCCCCATATCGTATGTGTATCCCTTGTCCACATTACGGGGGGTCATATATCCAATTCTCCACACCAAACACTCACTGTTGTCGTATTTGGTGTGCGGGGGGGATAGAGAGGAGAGAAAGAGATGAGAAGAGAGAGCGAGCATGAGAGCATACGAGAGAATGTATGAGAGAGTATGAGATGAGATGATGATATATGTATTCAGATTATATATATTCCAGGCTATCTTCATGGAGCTTCACATTGTTCAGCATACCGGTTCTCTACTTGAGCCAGCAGTGAAGATCCAGCGTCGACACCATATCCGTTGTTGATGATGCATTCCTTCAGCTGCATTCACATGAGACAGATGGGTGCTTCTTCAGAAGCTCAGAGTTTTATCTTCACCGAGCTGCTTCATCACGTCTTCTCCGAGCCGCATCTGTTGTATCGACATCGCCTGTAGCTGATCCTCTTAAGACTTTCCTTGATGGATGATATCTACTTTCCTGTCAAGCCCCCATGGTTCCTGCATCGTATCAAGCAGCAGACCATCCGTCCGCGTTCGTGCCGCGTTAAGTACATATTCCAGTGGCGAGTTGCTGTAGTATCAGGTCCATTCGTCGACACTATATCCGCGTTCGTGCCGTGTTAAGCACGTATTCCAGTGGCGCATTCTTCAGCCTACAGAATATCTTCAGATGTCTTCATTTCAGATGCACTTCAAGGAAGACCTTCTTCAAAGCTCGAGTATCTTCAGCCTGCAAAGTCATCATCACTATTTGATTAAGGGGGAGTATTGATTAAGGGGGAGTAACATATTTTGTATGGGAGTGATATTTATCTTCATCTTTCATTTATCATTTCTTTTTATCGAGTCATGTAACTCTCCAAACTTGGACATGTGTTTCACCCATGCTCCAGTTTGAGGGGGAGTGTGTAAGTGTCTATATTAGTCTATTAGTTAAATAGGCTAATTAGTGTTAAATAGGCTAATTAGTTTAGTGGGCCTTTATATTCCGACCCGTCTAGTTTTGATTACTTGGGTCCTAAGTAATAGGGTGTCTCTCCTTCTATATAAAGGAGAGGCCGTCAGTCTTTGTAATCATCTATTCCTATTCAATCAATCTTATATTTTAACAAGAGTTTTCGTCCCCAAACAAAAAAAAATTATCTTTCAAAATCTAAGGCCCTAGAACAGAACATCAGTGACCATATATTTTCTCGATTACTTAAGACAAACCAAAGTGGCAAATAAGGGCACCTTGACAAGTGTAGCCACAATTTCTGTATTCTAGGTACTTTCGATCGAGTTGAAATATATGGATTCTCAGAAATTATGCAGAAAATTTGGGGACAAAATTATAAAATATGATAAAAGTATGGTCAACAATCAGGAAAAGGGTCATGAAAAATTGGAGGAGCGGCATATATGATTTATATACGTATGTATTAGCTAACACGCGCGCTCACACACACAGACGCACACGTACACACACGTAAGTATACTCTTTTGCCTACACACCAAATTGAGCTCATTTGAACACTTATAGGTCATGCATCCAAAGGCTACAAAATTCATGCACCTAAAAAAGTTCTTTGCACCACTTTTGTAATGCTTGAATGCATAACTTACAAGTATCCAAATGCGCTAAAATTCTCAATTTCAGCTAATTATACGATCTTAAGAGATCAAAAGTTTATGTTTTCCAAAGACTTGGCCTTGAAACACAGATGACTCTTGAGTGTACGGCATAATCTATAAAGTCGAGTGTATTCTAGCCTGCCCCTCTCTCTATATCTGTGTATTACATACACATAGAAAACCACTAAAACTGAATATACAAATAATATGCAAGTAAAACTTGTTATTTGAGAATCATGCATTAGTTGACCGTCACATATGACTATGGATAATTGATGTTGCAAACACAACTTTTTCCAAAAATCACCTACTATTTTCAAGGAACAATGTATCCAATGTTGGCGTTGTTTCAATGATGTGGAAATAGGTATGTACCAATATACCGATAAATTTTTGACAGATGCAATCCTGGCCTTTTCTACGTCAAATGAGATAATTAAATTATGAAACACTACAGGTGTAAGCTCTACATCTAAATGCATCTTTTAATGCAGTAAAAATGTATATTGGGTATGTGTGTGTGTGGGGGGGGGGCTCTATGTGGGAGGCAAGGAAATTGTATGCTTCTTGGGGATTTCCATGAAAAATATGTAGGAGTTATGTTTGGAAATTTTGCTAGCAAAAGCCATAAACTTAAATACACAATTTTCACAATAATGTCATATATTCATTATACAAGGGGGTCCTTTATGTATTATCTTTAAGTATAGAGAATGTTAAGTCTGAAGGAATGCAAAGTGCAAATATTACTATTATTAGATATTCAGAGCCTACCAGATACAAGCAAATTATGTATACCGATAAGTTTAGATACTATTTGATTTGAATGAAAAAAAAGGCCCAAACAACACAGGGTATGTGGTGGTTGACCTCCCTTTCTAGGTGGTTGTTTCCCAACATAAGCTTCTTGATGTGATTACCATATTGTTCATGGCCCATGTGATTTCTATAAATCTAGGCATGTCTCTATATGCATCATTAGATTATGAAAGATCTCCACCAGGGCATTCTCTTGCTCTTATTCAAAGCCATTCTGTGACTTTAGCAACCACTCATGATTGTGAAGGAGTTTGGGCAACATCACCAATGTGACACCATCTTTCTCCGCCATCATAATTACCACACGATCTTAATTTGCAATAGATTTCCCCTTGACTCATTCATACTAGTGGGTTAGATATTGAAGGCATAATTACCATGTCCACCATATGAAAATGTTGGGATGGGATAATATAAGAAGCATATTTACCATTCGACCATGTCCATGTTGTGCGATATGCGTAGCAAGTGCCATATATAATCAAATATGAGATTAGAAAATTACAACATCTATACTTTTTCACAATAATTGTTTGTGTCTATGTTGCTAACTAGTACATTTTCTTCCTTTGTATGCTAAATAATGCTAGTAATATGAATATATGTATAGTAATTAGCTTACTACTGAAAGTGATTGCAAATAAATATATCGTAGTTGCATTTCGTGGATTATTTAGGTATATATTATGATTATAATATATACTAACATATAGTGTTGTAGATCTATAATCACAAACCATTAGGATGAAATATAAAGTAGATTGATGATATTTTCCATTTAATTAGGTTTTTGGATGAGTTTATATTTTTTAACATAGATGAGGTGTAAATGAGATATATGGTAGAAAATATAAAGACATACCTTGGATTAGGCTTGTTTGAGCTCCAATTATTGACATCCCCCCTTCCTCCCCCTTTTTCCACTTAAACAACAAAAACGGACTCACAAATGCAAAGATCGATGAATCTGTCAGTATACTGGTAAATTTCATCAAAGTGTGGCGGTATTTGGTGAAATCTGTTGGTATTCCCATTGGTATTACTGAAATCTGTGATCCTAATTCCTGATAAACTGGCAGAATCTGATGGCGTTGAAAATTGAAATTTTGAGCAAAATTTTGACAATTTCAGATTTTTTTTGTTATAATCTATTCTGATATTATTGATAAGTATGGATACACTAGGGGTAAGGCCTACAGTTGGAGATAAGGACACAATGGGAAATACAAAAATGAGAATAGGTCCATGCTAGAGGTAATCAAGAAACCAAGGTGGTAGGTTAGCAATGTTTGAAAGGTCCTATATCTGATCAGTTACACATTCTTTATGATGTTTTATGGAATCAACCCATTACTATATGATCTTTGCTTGTTTGTTTGAAAAAAGTGTAGACCTTCTCCTATAATTCTCTTATCATCTAAGTGGACCATGTCTTATAATTCTCTTATCATTAAAATATATTGAAACATAGTTCAAAATTAATTCTTTTTTATATGTTAGGATCTGAGCGTGTAGCCCAACTGTATGCTAATTCTAGATTGTACGAGAATAATGGTAACTATTTTTGTATGAGGTCACACAATAGGCAATCACGTCTCTCTCTCTTTCCCTTAGTCTCTCTCTCCTTCTCCCTTCCCCTCTCTGTCCCTTTCCCTCTCTCGGTCACCTTCACCCAGTGAACCCCCCCCCCCCCTCCAAAAAAAAAAAACCACCACAACAAACCTACCCACTCACACACACACAAAAAAAACCACCGCAACAAACCAAACCCCCCACCCCCCAACACACACACACAAACCTCTCTGTCCCTTTCATTAGATATGGAACTAGGCCGCTGCCTGTACAGTTAGATGTGAGTGTTTTTGGAAAAACACATAATAGCGTAAAATCAAAAATAATTTTGTAGTCACGATATTTTCTTAACTGGAAAATTAATATATATTTATCTTTCAAGGACTTTCGACATATATGATTTTATGTTTTTTTTAGAACATTTACCTTTTTTTGGGTTCACTAAAGACACATGATAATTTAAATTATTTTTTTTGGGACTATGGTACTTAATCTTGTTGTTTATGTAATATTAGTTGTTTTATTGTTTATATAAAACTAGCTTCATGAGATTCTATGGTGAAAACTTTATGGGTAATATGGTTTTGATATAATCCTTAGGTTGTAGAAAGACTAAAAGATAAGGCTGAGAATAGGACCGGCAAACAGCTTTACACAGCAATGTACTCCAGTTTCTTTGGTGGAATTACCACTGATCCTGCTGCAATGGTGATCTCAATGGATGACCATATGGTTCATAGAGGGCATGGTGTTTTCGATACTGCTGCTATAGTGAATGGGTAAGCCCATGAGTCAACTTTAGCATGGTGTTGAGATTATGAGGTACTAAGGCATTATTAAAGTGCTGATTCCATTATGTTCACTTTTCCTATAGATGTGTGCCTTTGACTTTGTGTTCTTGATCATGTCTAAATGGCATCAAACAGGTGGCTTGTTTTGAATCTAAGTATTAATGCTGACAAGTTTATTGTTTGTGCTTTTGCTGCAAACCTCAGATCTCTGTATGAATTAGATCAACACTTAGACCGCTTTCTAAAGTCTGCATCAATGGCCAAAATAGCACCTCCCTTTGGCCGTGCAGAAATAAGAAGCATTCTACTCAAAACTGTAAGTTCATCACAGACAAGGAAGGGTTCTTTGCGATATTGGCTTTCTGCAGGTCCTGGTGATTTTTTTCTATCTCCATCTGGTTGCCCTTGTTCAGCTCTTTATGCTATTGTGATGGAGGACAAAACCCCATTTGATAAGAAAGGAGTCAAAGTGATAACCTCATCTGTTCCAATGAAATCAGCTCAGTTTTCGGTAATGAAAAGTGTCAATTACCTTCCCAACGCTCTTTCCAAGATGGAAGCTGAGGAGAAGGGGGGTTATGCTGCTATATGGATTGATGATGAAGGATATATTGCGGAGGGACCTAACATGAATGTTGCATTTGTTACCGCAGAAAATGTGTTTGTGATGCCTCACTTCGACAAAATCCTAAGCGGTTGCACGGCAAAAAGGGTACTCGTCCTGGCTGAGAAACTATTGAAGAGTGGAATGCTCTCCGGAATCAAAGTACATAATGTTACCATTCAGGAAGGCAAGAGCTCTAGAGAAATGATGCTCCTTGGGAGTGGCGTTCTTGTAAAGCCTGTGCTGCAGTGGGATGATAATATCATTGGTGATGGTAATTTACTGATCCTTTCTGAAGAACTTTTGAATTTGAACAGATTTTTTTTATTCATATGTATTTTGATGCAGAGAAGGTATTACATGAGTTCAATGTCATTCTGCTTCTTATTCACATGCTCACATCACGTTTACTCTTTTCTTCCTTAGTCGTCCTATAATTCTTTAATATCAAGCTTTTTCCCACTTGCTTTCAGATGAGCATGTTGCAGTTCAATGCTTTTAGGGATGAAGCCAGGGGTGCCAGCAGAGGCCATCCCCCTTTATCCTTAATCAAATGATTACAGTTTATATTATTAGTAGTTTCAGTTTTTTTTATGAATAGCTAATAATAAGTATAATCACACCATTACAACATGCGTGCTATAGCAATGATTGTATGCTGTGCTCGTATAACAAGAGGTTTCCAGATCTATTCTCCTGAAGTGGAGTACAATTGAATATTTTATCTTTTACAGCAACGAAATTGTAGCCCTACTGTTTGTTAATAGTTAAAAATAACTCACCGTTGTTTGACTATATATAAAAAGAATTATATGGCTATATAGAAATGGTGAAACTAGAGGCTCTAAGAACCTTTGACAGATCTAGAGAGGTTTCAGGAATGAAAAATCTAGATAGGTTTTAGGAAGGACCCCTTATTTCTACTATTATAGATGTGTCTTCTTTGTAGTCTTTGATTAACAATCATTTTTCAAATTCCGTCATTAAGGTGTCATATTTTCACATTAGCCAAATACTTATTAGATACTTTTATTGTCAGCATAACCTCATACAACTAGAGATGAAGATTGGATGCATTCTGATGTCAAACCCTAGTAATACAAAATTACAAACCAATGAATTTTTGAAAGAAATTAAGTTTTTTAAGGTTAAAAGAACATGAATTTTTTTTCTTCAAAAAGTCAGTGATTTTTATTACTAGGGTTTGACATCAGAATGCATCCAATCTTCATCTCTAGTTGTATGGGGTTATGGTGACAATAAAAGTATTTAATTAGAATTTGACATCAGAAATCATGCTTTTTTTGTCGGTTGAATGTTCTTCCGAATAAAACTTGGGCTGGTGACTTTTCACGACTTTTCAGGATTTTCACGATCTTTCATGAATTTCACAATCTTTCACCATTATTTATGTAATGAAGCATTTATAAAATTTAATTCCATGTTAAGCTTTTAAACAGGTTTCATGGCCCTCTTAAGCAAGGAATGAGGTTTCGACGAAATTGACGAAATTTTGCCAAAAAAATCCGATTTCGATGGGATCTGGTACCGAAATGTGCGACTGTGTGGATTTCGGTGATTTCGATGAATTTCGTCAAATTTTGATGATTTCGATGAATTTCGCCAAATTTCGATGAAAATTTCGATAATTAGAATCGTTGTTGTTATTGTTGTTTTTTTGAAGAGGATCAAAAGAGGATTGGGGTTATTTCATCATTTAATACTCATACATAGTATATACTTATAGTATATCATAATTGCATTACATTTCCCTAATATTTGCTATTCAAATTATTACATACTTATGCAATGCATGCTTTTTTTAGTTTCTGCAATGTAGACATGTATCCTAGTGGTGGTTTATTAGACAATGAGGGTGCTAGGAAGCCAACCACACAAACAAATAATGATTTAGCTTGGAAACATTGCACTAGTGTTCTTGGGACCAATGAAATGATTGACTATTGAGTCAATATCAACAACAAACTATCAACCCAAGTAAAATGTGTGGGGATACCCTACATATCAAATATTTGATATTATAACACAAATAAGTACATGCATGTATATAGCTCATACTTGCAAGATTGCATAACTTAATACCTACATGTTTTCATCGAAACCCTTCATCCAAATCCTCAGGGGCTGTTTGGTTCGGGATCCAATCCAGATTAGACACTGTCTTTTTGTGCCACATAGGCTCTAATCCCGACTAACCCAGTCTGGATCCAGTCTTGTTTTGTTTAGCAAAAACTGGACCGACGATGTCCGTTTTGGATTATGTAATCTTCTAATCCAGACCAAGTCAGTCCTGCTATGAGCAGGATTCTAGGATCCCAGTCCGGATTTAGACCTGTCTTTTGTATTATCTTGTTTTATATGCCAGACTAAAAAACACAAGTTATGAGGCCAGTCCAATTTAATGAATGCTTGCAATGGGATTGGGTTGCCAAACAAAAATAGGATTGAACCGGATCTATCGACTAACCCGGTCCGGATTTCGTAATCTGGATCTCGAACCAAACATGGGCTCAAGAAACAAGACAGTTCCCTTACCTCCCACATGAAGGACCATCCCCCCAACCTACCCCCATTTAAAATTTTATTACATAAAATAATGCATTTAGGTGTAGAGATCACACATGTCAAATTTCATAAATTAATTCGTTCATTTTGATGTCGAAATGGGCACGGTTGCATCTATCGAAATTTTCATCGGAATTTCAAAAAGTTTCGGTTTCCATACCTTTGAAACGGCATTGAAATCGGATACCTCGTTCCTTGCTCTTAAGATGTGTCCTAACCCAATCCAACATCACATTTCGCCTCTCCCCTTCTACACCACAACTATAGAGGTTGCCACTCTTCATCTTGCCAATCAATGGCATGCTCCATATATGATCTGACATTCCATGTTATGCACAAGCACATTGATATAAAGATATATATGTACATACACTATATATGCATATTGCATGCATATACATATATGTACACACATATGTGCATACAAATGCACATACGTTGTTATGTGTATATAAAATCCGGGTTCGAACCCAGCTGCCGCCTTGGTTTACCACCCTCCCGGGCACTTAGCCTCCGTCATGGGCGTGGGAGAGGGGGAGAGAATGCCTCTCTTAATCCCAGAGTTATGTGTATATAATACAAACTAACACACACACACAAACACATGTATATAATACATAGACAATGTATACAACTGAGTTATTTCAGATTTCTGAAATAATTGACTGGACTCTGACGATTGTTTCCGTTTTTAAAATTTTCTTTTCTCGAATTACGACATTATCTACGAAGCCAAAACATTGACGAATCATGAATTTGTTGCTATGTTGTCAACAATGATTAAGTGGGTCAAATTATTTGAGTATGCAGTGAAGTTTGGTTATTGATAAGTTTTCGTGATTTATGTTTTTTCAAGATAAATACTTGAATAAAGGCATTATCATTATGTTTTTTTTTCAAAACTTAAAACTATGTACTTTTAAAAATATGTAGCTACACTTCTTCCACTTTATTGCCACATGTTTTTATAGTAAATACATTTAAATATTATAAATTTTGCTTGCAAAATTAAATATTTATGTCTATAAAAAGAAATTCTATATAAAACTCCTTAAAGTATATGCTAATTGGTGAATTTCTTGTACTAGTATTCAATGACTGCAATTTTTCATAATTGGCCTAGATCATACCTAAAATTTATAGAATTACTGTTTGCTAAGAAATGTCTGCTTATAATTTCACAAGCTGAAACAACTTTCTTGTTTGATTCATATTAAGAAAAAAAGCACGTTATCACACCCCACCGTACCATATTTTGGTGTAGAAGATCGAAGATCATTGTCATTTACTGGTACACATTAAGACCTACCATGCTATAAGATAAAGTTTGACATGATCCCTACTATATTTCTGGACATGCCCATAAAGTAGACTTGCCTCCCACCCCACCCACCCCAAATGATCAAACCGTGTCTCTGTCCCTCATCCATCTGCTTTCTTGTGTACTTGAGGTCATTGTGTTCTACGTTTAACTATTTGACTGTGTTTAGGCTGTCGTGTTTCATGTTTGGTGCTGATGAGGAAAGCCCTAGAAATCAAACTGTGAAACAACCTGCTTCCCAGTCGATGGTATCGAGATAGTCATAGTGACAGTCATCATTCTGTCGATACCATCGACATCCATGTCGATGGTATCGAGATTATCACAGCTACCAGACAACAGTCCGTCGATACCATCGACATCCATGTCGATGGTATCGACAGAACGTCAGAGGCGGAAACCGACGATCTGTGTCATGTCACTATTTTTATTATACCTGTTGTTTTATTGTTTTTCTAGGTTTTACTCCTTTATACCACCTTGTATCTTACACTAATATATAAAAAGGAGTGAGACAGCTATTGCCCTCACACACAAGAGCTGCACCTTGCAGCCGCCAATGTTGTTCGTCTTCCTTCTCTCTCGTTAACATGGTATCAGAGCAAGGTTTGCTCTAGGCCACCGTCTCTTCTTCCTTATTCCTTCTTGCCCCCCTGATCTTCCCCTTCCTTCCTCTGGATCTTCTCACCGCGGCACCAACAGCAGTAGCTGTGGCTGAGCCGCCGCACGGCTTGCAGCCGTAATCCGCCGCCTTGAGGATCTTCGGGTAATCCAACGACGATCTAAAATCTAAACCAGAAGACTAGTCTCTCTACAGTTATTCTCCTAGTCACACATCCTCCATGTGTGATTAGGAAAATCATCCGGAGGCTGTGAATGCGTCAGTAACACATTTCTCTTTGTTTCTTGGGTGACGTGTATCTCTCCGTCACCTCAGTCTTCCTTATGGCATGTATCAATCCGTCACACAGTCCCGTTCTATAATGGGGGATATCAAGACACCTATGATCTACAACGAGGTGTGTCACCTATCACCTCCATCAAGCTCGACAGGAAGAATTTTCTTCTATGGATGAATGCCGTCTACACTGTCCTGGAGTCTCGTGACAAGGCAGGACATGTTGACTCAGGTCCTCTGGCCTCTACTGACAAAGGATATGCTGAATGGAAGCGTCATGATAGTCTGGTAAAGACTTGGTTGTGGAACATCATGGAACCTACTATTGCGACAAGGTTCATGTTCTATTCAACAGCTAAGGAGTTATGGGACGCAGTGAAGCAACATTATTCTCAAGAAAAAAATGCGCTTCACCAATTCATGATTTATGATCGTTTGTTTGCTGAGAGGCAGGGTGAGAAATCTCTTGAGTACTTTGGAGCTATTCAGACACTTTCTCAAGAACTGAGCTATTATCATCCCGTAACTGTTGCTGAACAGATCAAGGACAAAGACGATCTACTTACGACAAAATTTTTATCCGGGCTTAACCCTTCGTGCGGATCCGCCCGGAGTGTCATTTTGGCTTCTGATAAATTACCCGGTTTTGTGGAAGCCTATTCAAGAATACAACAATCCATCTTTGAGTCCAAGTCTGCTACCCCTGATCCTGTTATATCTTCTGGGGAGTCTCACGCATCCGTAGCTGCTGCAGTGCGAGGGGGACGCACTGGTATGGGCCGAGGACGTGGGACACGTCCTAAGTGCATCTTCTGTGACAAATTGGGACATACAGTGGAGAAGTGCTGGAAGAAACATGGGAGACCTGTTGCACCACCTGTGGGGACAACTCATTATGCCACCACTACAGATTCCTCGTCTTCTTCTGTTGTGGGACCTACTTCTGGAACCGGTATCACTCTTACTCAGGAGGAGTATGATCGGTTTATTCAGGCTACACAACACATGAGTATGGGATCATCATCATCATCGTTAGCAAATCTGGCATCTACTGCGGGTAATCAGGCTACATCCCTCATTGCTTCTGGCTCTACATCATCTTGGGTGGTTGATTCTGGCGCGTCACAACACATGACTGGTATGAGGAGATTGCTCCACTCTATTGACTCGTATATCCCTCACAAATCTGTTACACTGGCAGATGGTTCAGTGAGGAGAGTGTTAGCTAGTGGATCTGTCCCTCTAACACCCAAGATTGATCTCAAATCTGTACACTTTGTGCCTGAATTTCCTTTTAATCTTCTTTCTGTTGCAAAACTGATTGACACTGTAAAATGTACGGTAACATTTGGTCCTTCTTGTTTTGTATTACAGGATCTCAAGAGTATGAGGACGATTGATGGGGGACCTAGGAAAGGTGATCTCTACCTTTTCCATGGTGACAGTCTGCCTCGCCAAGTATCTGCTCCTGCTCCATCCGTCCTGTTGAGTGGTTCCCCCTTACTATGGCATTGCAGATATGGACATCCTTCCTTAGAGAGCCTGCACAAGTTGGAACCAGAGTTGTCTCAACTGTCATCTTTAGAGTGTCAGTCATGTCAGCTGGGAAAGCATCATAGGTTATCTTATCCCAGTCGTGTCAATAAACGGGCTTCTTGTCCTTTTGAGTTAGTCCATAGTGATGTGTGGGGTCCTGTCAAAGACCAGAATTATAATGGTTTTCGTTACTTTATTTCCTTTGTGGATGATTTTTCTCGAATGACATGGATCTATCTTCTCAAAAGTCGAGAGTATGTACTATCTATTGTGAAACATTTCCACATTGAAATAAAAGTCCAGTTTGACTGCAATATAAAAATTCTTCAATCTGATAATGCCTTAGAGTATGTCCAAAAGGCTATGTCTAATTTTTACAGCTCTGTAGGTATGATCCATCGCACATCGTGTCCTTACACCCCTCAGCAGAATGGGGTGGCTGAGCGGAAAAATCGCCATCTTCTTGATATTGCTCGATCTATTATGTTCCAATCCAATGTACCTAAGAAATTCTGGTCTGAAGCTCTTTTAACTGCTTGCTTCTTAATTAATAGACAACCATCCTCGGTTCTTAAAGGACAAACTCCCTTCTCTGTGTTACGACCCACTAACAAGCCTTTTTCTCTTCCCCTTAGAGTGTTTGGTTGCACTTTCTTTGTCCATCATGTTGACCCTAAAGCTGACAAGCTTTCTCCTAGGTCTGTTAAAACCTTGTTCCTTGGCTACTCTAGTACTAGCAAATGATACAAGTGTTACTGTCCTAGTCTTCGTCGGATGTTTGTGTCTAGGGATGTTATCTTCCATGAGACCACTCCATATTTCTCTGATGCTATAAGTAAGGGGGAGCAATTGAGGGAGGGAGTGCCACCAGTTTTTTAGAGTGATAGAGTGGCACCATCTGTGCAGAGTGAGGGAGAGCCACCCATCATCCCTACTTATACCTTTATTCCGGATGAGCAAGCAACAAACATGATTGTTATTGAGCATTACCCACATGTTTATAGTAGGCGAGGCAGACCAGAACCAGAAATGGTAGCGACACCAGTCTCTGAGCCTTCATCTTCGTCCTCTACTCATGGAATTCCTGGAAAAGCATCAGATCTTGACCTTCCTGTTGCTGTTAGGAAAGGTACTCGTTCTTGTACTATAAGACATCCTATTACAAATGTGTGTTGTCTGTCCCACTTATCTAAGCTGGCCCGCACATTTGCTATTGAGATTGATTTTGTTGATATACCAATGAATCACTATGATGCTATGAAGGACAGTGGCTGGAAACAGACAATGCAGATTGAAATGTCAGCTCTTTTGCATAATGAAACATGGGATCTTGTTGCACTACCTACAGGGAAGAAAGCTGTGGGTTGCCAATGGGTCTTCACCATCAAACATAATCCGGATGGATCTGTTGAGAGGTTGAAGGCCAGATTGGTGGCAAAAGGCTACACACAAACATATGGAGTTGATTTCTTTGAGACTTTTTCTCCAGTAGCTCGTCTAAATTCTGTGCGAATTATTATTTCTTTGGCTACTACTTTTGATTGGCCCCTATTTCAGCTTGATGTTAAGAATGCCTTTCTACATGGTGACCTCCAGGAAGAGGATATGGAGCAACCTCCTGGGTTTGTTGCCCAGGGGGAGTGTTAGAAGGTCTGTAAATTGAAGAAAGTCATATATGGTTTGAAACAGTCTCCTCGAGTGTGGTTTGCCAAGTTCAGTGAGGTTGTACTCCAGATGGGCTTTTCTCACTCTATGACTGATCACTCCTTATTCTACTCTAACTCTTCAGGTGGTTCTATCATTATGGCAGTATATGTTGATGACATAGTCATTACTGGGAGTGATTCTGCAGGCATATCTCGTGTGAAAGAAGGGTTGCAGCGACACTTCCAAACGAAGGATCTGGGTAAACTGAGATATTTTCTAGGCATTGAGGTGCTTAGATCTCATGCAGGTGTCAATCTATCTCAGAGGAAATATGTGCTGGACTTACTACAGGAGACATGCATGACTGGATCTAAACTGGTATCTACTCCTATGAATTATCACACCAAGGAGACAGTTGATGATGTTGAGTACTCAGATCCAGGATATTATAGGAGAATAGTTGGCAAGCTAATATATCTGACTGTTACACGACCTGACATTTCCTTTGCTATAGGAGTTGTGAGTCAACATATGCACTACACCACGACAGTCACACTGGACAGCAGTTTGCCGGATTCTGAGATATCTGAAGAGTGCTCCAGGTAAAGAGATCACATATTCCAAACCCAAGGTGCCTCCATCTACTTTGACTCTCATTGGGTACTCAAATGCAGATTGGGCTGGTGATCATATTGATAGAAGATCTACATCAGGATATTGTACTTTCCTAGGTGACCAATTGATTACTTGGAAAAGCAAAAAGCAGAATGTGGTAGCCAGATCCAGTACTGAGGCTGAATACCGTGCTATGGCCCATGCATGTTGTGAACTACAATGGGTCAAATCCGTTCTCTCTGAGTTAAAAATCACTATTCTGCCTTCTATGGAGCTCAAGTGTGACAACCAGTCTGCTATACATATTGCCAGAAATCCTATCTTTCATGAACGTACAAAGCATATAGAAGTTGATTGCCACTTTATTCGTGATCAAATCAAGGATGACACTATTGTGACGCCATATGTCAAGTCTGAAGATCAACTGGCGAATATCTTGACAAAGCCTTTGGGTCCGACAACTTTTCGGAAATTATGTGGCAAGTTGGGCATACACGATGTGTATTCTCCAACTTGAGGGGGAGTGTGAAACAACATGCTTCCCAGTCGATACCATCGACAGGAGGTCGATGGTATCGAGATAGTCACAGTGACAGACATCATTTTGTCGATACCATCGACATCCATGTCGATGGTATTGAGATTATCACAGCTACCGGACAACAGTCCGTCGATACCATCGACATCCATGTCGATGGTATCGACAGAACGTCAGAGGCGGAAACCGACGATCTGCGTCATGTCACTATTTTTATTATACCTGTTGTTTTATTGTTTTTCTAGGTTTTACTCCTTTGTACCACCTTGTATCTTACACTAATATATAAAAAGGAGTGAGACGGCTATTGCCCTCACACACAAGAGCTGCACCTTACAGCCGCCAATGTTGTTCGTCTTCCTTCTCTCTCGTTAACACAAACCGATAACAATCATCCATCTGCCTAGACATATCCTGAGGCTAGTATTTATAAGATAATACAAAAAGCCTAATGGTTGCGGCATTTCTGACTTGACACCAAATTAACAACCAAATAAAATAATAAAAGTTGAAACTTACAAAAAAGTCTCTAATTTGCACTTGGTCTTAAAATTGAATAATTGCATAATAAATCCTGAAACACAATAGAAAGAACAAAAAGAACCAATGAAACTCGATCAGATGCACGATCATGCTTTTAGAGCCGCTAGTGGGACTTGTCCTGCATCAGCTACCAATAGTCTAATTTTTAAATACATATTGAGATGTTCTCCATAGATGTGTTACTGCATCTTCGTCCTTTTTTTTCTCTAGTTTGGTTATGTAGTGGGGCTGCAAAGTGTGATTTTGCAATGCAACAATACATTGAGAACTTATATTGCAGTGTGACTAAGCACAAGTACCCAACCAAACAGGCCTATACACTGTTTCCGTAATCCTGCTTTATCATATAACGGCTTACCAAGAATCAGCTATAAGCTCCTACGCGTTCTTGCCATTTTTGAGTTGGCACATTTTAGATCATATGATAGGGATGAGCCATGAGTTGCAACTTGCAAATATGATAAGAAGAAAGAAAGCCCAAGGGCAGTCCTGGGGCTAATACAGCTCAAAGGAACAGTGAAATGTTATGCTCTTAGGGTACATTTGTTTAACTGTATTTCACCGTAAAGGATTGCATTCGTGGACCCAGCAACGAAAAATTTGTATTTGCTTTGCCGTAATGGAAAAAAGGACATCATCCTGCATTCGCAGATTTAATATAAATGCAAACTGCTCTCCAGTTCAAAAACGAGGGACGCCCGATATCCATTGCCCCTGTTGTGCATTTCCAGCTGGCTGCAAGCTACTCCAAACCGCCAGCCCCGTTCCTCTCCACATATCACCAAATGTAAACTACAGTTCTCCAGAACTTTTCAAAACAGCTTAATCCATGTACATGGATTCCCTAACTGCAGGATTCGTTGTAATCCCGATGAATCCGGCAATCCAAATGTGCCCTTAATGTATGGTGAAACAGTGAAATGTTTTAGGTGACCTTAAACAGTGACTATAATGAAAGACTGAATAATTTAAGAGAGAACATTATAATGGCAATATATATAGGTGAATCCCGTCATTCATCAAAATGCATGTTTATTTGATCGGAGTATGAAATTTCAGCGTGGGAACACAATAATTGATTCATAGACTGAATTATTTGGATCACAGTGGGGAGAAGCAAACAAAAAGTTTGTGATTAAGAGTGGGCTAATCTTTCATTCATTATGCTCAATTCTGTCCCCCAACGTTGTACTGATGAAATATGTAGTCATGGTGAGGGTTTATCTGGCAGAGATGCTAGTTCGTCTCATTTCCGTTGGGCCTGTGATATAGTAAGCATAGGCAGTCTCTTAGAAGTTTATTCGGTGGTAAAATTATTTCGAACTTTCGCAAATTTATCTTTTTGAATTCAATGTCCGTAGTTTTTCAGCATATATATATACGTATGAAACATAAAACAGGCTTGTTTTGTCCCGTCAACTGATCCCGAAATTTTCTGGATTCAGTTAATAATGTGCTTTTAACTGCTAGAGATGATTTTCCACATTTGTCCAATTCTATTTACTAATATCTCCTCCCATTTAATTTATCAGGCGAAGAAGGGCCGGTGGCTGAAGCCCTACTGTCCCTTCTCGAGGATATGACTTCTGGGCTTGCTGAAGTTCGCACACCGGTTCCTTACTAAATGTGATGTAAGCGGCTTCTGACACCACGCTTGTCTTTCACTGCTGGACATAATTGCTAGTAGAAGAGATTGCTCGTGCGTCAATGATGCTAGTCGCTAGTCGTTACTTGATGTGAAAGACAATCTAGGTTCCTGACTGGTTACTGTACAACGTCCCCGGTCCCCCCCCCCCCCCCTGCAAGCGTCCAATTTTTTCTTTCCACGAGGGGGGAAGTTTCCACCGCCTGCATCTCTATCTCCCTGTTTGATGTCTACCAGGCTTGTTCCTGGAGCCGCTGGTTTCAACTGTCACTGAACTTACAAATGAAACTTTCTCAAACGCTTGGAAAATAATTGTGAGATGTATGTGGTCTTTTTCTTTTTGTTACGTCAAAGCAAAAGAGCACTGATCTACGGAAATGTAGGCATACGATGTAAATGCATGCGCTCCTAGTCTCCTACCCAGAAATGGCTGCGTGCCTGGGCCGTTGTAACACGCACTTGATGGTATATTGCTACTTTGATTGGTAATTTATTTATATAACAAATAGTAAAAAAGTCAACAAATAGTTTTATTGCCCTGTTAAACAAGGAAGCATCGGCTTCTAATTTGTTTTTGTATTTTACTTGCCGAAGTGATATACAAAGGTTAACTTTTTTTTTGTCCCGATGAAGTGATATAATATATATTGATGCAATAGCAGAAAATGCAAACATAAATTTGAACACCTATTGATTCTAATAACTTAATATGAAATTTCTAGTACCCATACTAAAACGAAAATAAAAATAGTCTGTTATGAAAGGTAATCATCTATCAAAAGGTTGAGGACCTTGAGGTTACCAGAGGTGGTCTCAAGTTCAACGAAAGGATGATAGGAGTTTAAGGTACTAAAGGCATGGTAAATAACTCATGAGGGGGCGAGCTACGTTTGGTTTGCTGGATTTTTAAAAATATTACATTTCTGCCATAAGGGGTTTGTAATATACTGCATTGTCAAAATCCCGTAAATACAAATTTTATGTTTAGTTTCCTGGATTTGTAAAATACACGGTTTATTTTTTTTTGGGTCCACCGGCCAGCCACAGTTGGATTTTGACGTCAGGAAGAAATTTGATGGAAATCAAAATGTTGGATTTTTATTTTGTCCGGAAATTTTAGAATAATTCTGTAAACCAAACATAAACTTTTCAATACGACAAAATTCAGAAAAATAAACGCGCCCTCAACAAAATAAACCACAGCGGCATCGATAAGGAAGAATCAAGCTGTCACTTGTTCATGGAGCTATGCAGTCCTCTGGATCATCGTAACCTCGCCCATATAGAAAATATGCCCCGCAGGATGGTGATAGCTCGGGGGGGGGGGGGGGGAGGGGGTGCTTTTGCTTTGGGAGTGAGTGTGAATATCAGAAATAATTCTCTATGTTGATATAAAATGTTCTCATATAGTGTCCGATTCCTCTGTAACAAAAAATGCTAAATTATGCAAGCCGCAAGAGAATTCTAGTGACTTGTAATGGGATTTTTTTTAATAAAAGATAAGATCTGCGGGATGTCTCCCCAAAAATTGTCACTAAGCTCGCCAAAAGAATTAACCATAATGGAAAGTGTGACCAAGATGAATAAAGTATGGACTTTTGATTTTCACTAGATTATATGTTTATATAAGTTTATTATATCAAGAGGGATCAAATCCATCGGAAGCATGGAAGCTATTAAACGTATATGTAGACGTGTGACATCAGCATACTGAATGCACAATCAATATTACTGGATCTAATGCTTGAAGGTATTTGAATCTCAGGATTTTATTTGCTTAGACGAGACCTAAGCAAGACCATGGGTCAAACCAACACCTCAAGTGTGTGTCCAGCAAAGTGGCGATGTCTTGATGGTATCCTTGATACGGTATTGCCTTTTAAGGAGATATTCCCAAAAGTGTAAACACGTTAACCGGATCCCAAAGAGGTTTAGTCCTATATATTTCATTTTGACATTATGTAACCAAGTGCAAACATGATTTTCTATTATGGAGGATATCACTTTATTGAACACAATATGTGACTGCAATCCAAAGTCGACAATATCCCATCCACCTAAATGATGAGTACAAAATAATCTTTCATCTAACTAAATGTATCCTACTGGTATCCACAATGCTACCCCAACAAAAATCCCTTCTCATCTTATCATTTTTTTTTTAAATTTTGTAAGGCATGGCTATAGAATTGATGAAGTATGTTTATAAGAATATGGAGGCCTACCCAAACTAAGACTTCTCATTTTCCAAGAACCAAGTCTATATGTTATTTTGTTGATAATAGTTTCCCATACTTCAGAAATCTTAAATATTTTAAAGAAAAAGCCTAACATCTACATTGCAACATAAAACAATATCTGTCCAAAGTAGTCATGTCAACATAAATGCCAACAAGAGTGGCTTCTGGAAGTTACATTTTAATCCAATTAGATGTTGGAAGACGCCTAGGATCCTCAAATAGTTGATGACATTATCATTATCTGGTTAAACAAATTCATTTGTAGGTTATCAATTTTATTACAGATGTTGGAAGTCACAAATGTAATCATGGAGGCCACTATAGATGATATGGTAACAACTAAGGGTATATAGTGTCCCCTTGTCTAATCCCCTTAGAACTTTTGGAATATACAAATCGGGATCCATTGACCAATATCAAAAACTCATACATATACAATTGTGAATCCAATCAATTCATCTAGTATAAAAAATTATAACCTTCCATGCAAAGAAGTAAGAATTACCAATTTGTATTATGAAAAACTTATCTAAAATCAAGTTTAAGTGTAAGAATTGGGGTGTTAAAATGATGACACATATGCACCACCTCATTGCCATTATATATGTACCTTGTATTCTTTGACCTTTCAAGAAAGGGGTTGTTTCAAAACTCATGATGTTATTCATACAATGGCTTCATCGTTAAGTAGAAAACCTTTGCAATGATCTGGTATGTGTATGTGATTATGGGTTGAAAAATGATTATATAGTTGATGGGTTGCCTATCTTTTTTTTTTTTTATCAAAGATATGTACACTTGGTCTAGGGTTGTCATGTGTTGTCTCCAAAAAGATTTGAGTAAATGTGAACAAATGTGTTCTGTTGTATTCCAACATGCCAATAAAAGGACATGCCAAACCCATCTAGACATGGAGACTTGCCCAAGCCAAGACTGAAAAAAACTTCTTTATCTCCTCCAAGAAAAAGGCATTGTTAGAAAAGGGGTTGTGATATAGTAGTATCATATAGAAAATTCCAAATAAATTGAAATGTATAGATAAGGATCTCTTATGGTCGGAAAGATTCTGAAAGTGTCAAACCACATTATGCATTGATATTAACTCTATTTTGTATGGTAAGTTGATCAATGATTAGGTGCGAATGTAAGTGTGTCTCTTTGCCCATTGGAAATTTATAGAAATATGTTATGTTTTAATCATCTTATTTGATATATTCATCTCTATATATTTGTTTTCAAAGAATATCTTAATCTCAAAATATGTGGTGCACTATTTTTAAAGTGATCAATGTGAAGTTGTTCAAGTTTATTTCTTGTCTCCATCTCCTGTAATAAGGCTTGTTCCTCCTCTATCCTTTTGTGATTTTTTTAAATGTTTGTGTTCCAAACAATAAGAGATTTCATAAATACTTGTAAAGTACCATTTAATGTGTTACTCGAATAAAGATGCAAAATAATGGAGTTTTTTTGTAATGTGGCTACCATAATAGTTGATACATGACCCATTCCAACACACAAGTAATTCATCAATAATCCCATTTGAGGGTTTTATATTTAGTTAGTTATTTGTTGGGTTATAAGTTAGATGTAATTTAGTCACATGAATGTTATACACCTATCTTTCAGTTGCTCAAAACAAAATGTATAATCAATCTATGATGGTTAACAAGGGGGACCCCTCCTCATACATTCTAAAAAGAAATAATCACTATCTAATGATAGATAAACACAAGGATAGTCAATCAAGATAACATACAAAGTAATCATTTACAATTAATGAACTCAAGCGATCCATGGTTCATGATTTGTGAAATCTATTGTACCACCCCAATCAAGCTCTAGCTAAATTAAAGATTCATTAGAATTATGATGATCCAATAATGAAAAACTTATATTTTCTTTATGAGATTTAGAAATACATATCAAACATGGAAAGATATATAATATTTGACAGGAACTAGAGCTAGTATTTGATAATTAGACCTATCAAATGGGAGGGTGGGTTGGATCATTATGGGTATCCGTCTTGTGAGTGCCGATAAAAAAGACTTATGTTCACATCAGTGGAGAAAAAGCACATCCAAAATTAACTGAGTGGGTTTCGGGTTGACTAATGGGTGCCTATATAATATGTGTTTGATGAATTTTTTTTATAATATTTTGTTGCCCTGATGAAAAAAAGAGAGAACGGGTTTTCTAGTATATTTACATGAAATATAGCACAACGGGAGAAAAAACTAGTATATATAGTTGTCACCAAACAAAAACACCTCTTGTTTATGTTTCACAACCATACGACCACATATTTGACTCTATGAAAGTGAAAAGTATGATGAATCAAAAAATTTACTTTTCAAGCACTTAACCACAAAAGTTATTTACAAGCTCACACCGATCCATAAAAATGTTTCACTAGAATACAAACCGCATGATTGATTATTTTGAAAGGATACCCCACATGGTTTTAATAAATGTATAAAATGATCTACTATAATAAAATAAGTGTTTTGCAACCAAATGGATGAAGTGAATCTAAGAATGCTATAAGGTGACGTTCTTCTAATGGAACATGAACTATTTTCATGTTACAAAGCTACTAAACTATATAGTAATAGATAAATAATATCCATATTAATAAAAATAATTTAGTTAATGAGAACCTACGGGCGTAAGGGCCACTAACTAAAAATGGTGGATATGAGTTTAAATAATTTTAAGTGGGTAGCAAATTTCATCACTCAAACCTACTTAAATGGGTTGACTCATGGCTGCCCACACATTTTGTCCCAATTTGAAATATCCACTGATGTTAACTTGAATGTTGATTAGATTGAGTGTTGTAGGAGTACCTAAAATATCAACTTTAAGCTCGCATATGTTGTTTTTGGTAATCTCAACAACATCATCTTAACCATAAAAATTTCTTATTAACTTATCTTCATGCACTTTAGAATGTCATGTCAGTCTTAGCATTTAGAGCCACTTAAATCCCCAAGGCCATTTATTCAATGGTACAACTTAGTGTATCATATTTTGACCGACTCCTCACATATAGTAGAATTGGAAGTTGGTTTCATTCTACGTGTGTTATTTGAGTTTGGTGGGCATCAATTGTCTACTTCAAGTGTGAGCTCGAGTTTTGAGAAATAGTTACTTGTCACAAAAATGAGAACATTTACTAGGTGACACATTCATACTGAGATCTGTGCTAACCCATTATGTCATTTATTTGGTGGAATCTATCTCTCTGAGACCTCAAAAAGCTATAATATTTGGTTGAGTGGGTTATGACTATGTTCTTTGTGATACTCACAGGGAGCAGACCATAACATCCAATGCTCATTAAGTGATCAAAGTGTATTTTTGGTTTCTTCAACAATATTGTGTATGGTGTATACGTCTTGATCCCAAGTAGGTGATCAATGACATTTGATTCAGGAAGGGTGTAGAGAAGTTGAGGTGTAGTCATCACCTTAGGTCTAGTTATAGATGTACACTGTACAATGTTACCCAGACTCTTAGTAACCTTAAAGATTTTGATATGGAAGTCTCTAGACTCCTTCATAAAAGAATAGAGTATGCTTTGGAATGGATAACATTTTTGAGACACATAGATGTAACTAGAACATTGATACTTATATATTGCACCATCATCAGTAGGGAAAATTTTCATAGAAAGTCATCACCATATGGAACAAGAGACTACAATATCATAGTTAGGTTTGTTGAGGTATCCTAGCCTTAGTAGAAGGTGGACACTATGATGATGAAGGATGATAAAAAACCATGATATCTTTTTGCTATTTGGAAGTTGTGTCCATCCATCTAAATCTAATTATTGTATACCTTATATATTTAGGTCTATCAAAACATAGCATTGAGACAAAGTGTGTATGAGCTTTAACCATCATATTTCTTGCATGAAGGGTGTATCTGATAGATATACAGTTAGTTAATGAGAGTCTAATCATATCATGCTTATGAATGAGGTGGGATTTACATGATTGTATTTTGGCATGCAAACACCTAAAGCCCCCCTCAAAATTTTCATGTAATCATTTGTGTCCTCTTCCTCATTCATAGTGACAATGACGGAGTATAAATTTAAATTTTTATTTTGATATCGAGGATAAGGTTCAAACCAATATTGCAATAGTTTTCTTTTCTTGATTTTATTTAGTAATTGTAAATATTTGTTTCTTTTATATTTTATATATTTTCTATGTCTAGGATAAAAAATAATAATTTGTTTATTTTAATTTCCTCAACATGATAGTCTCTCATATAGTGTCCTCGATCCAAACATTTTCATGATTTTTGTTTCTTACATCCAAAGTGATGACGTTCACTTTCTCTACATTGTATACAATATGCATTTTGTAGGATTTTTTATAAAAATTTATTCCGTGTTGTTTATGTAGTAGGGTGTGTGTCATATACTGAAGATTCTATATATGATAAGAGTATAAGTATGTGAATATTGTGCCTCATTGTTAAAGAACAAACTAACTTTTTCCAATGTCTTTTTAAAACCTCTAATGTTTCACCATTGTCTTTGTCCAATCTTTGTCTTCAATCTTATGTGAAACAACTTTGATGAAAGAATCTCTTTCTCTCTCTCCTTGATGTTCCTTTCCATGTTGTCCATCTCATTAGTGATCAAGGAACTTGTAGTCAGATAGGTTGTGGCTAGGGCCAACATGTTTTAAGTTAGTGTGATAAGGTTAGTTTTATGAACCCCTCCCTAGATACCTACCATTGAAGGTAGATCGTAGGGACAAGGATTGTAATCTCATTTTTCTAAGATCCAAAATAACAAATTATTTCATTTCATATTTTTTGATATAAAAGAGTGTGAATTTCCTCCCCAAAGGAGTATACATCAATTTTGACATAAAAAAGCCTATATGAAGAAATATGCTACATGGAAAGATATCTTTATTTATCTAACTAAGCTTCCATGTGATATCAACTTCAATATCTTCAATTTATTCATTTGAATCTATAAGTCATCATATCTACATGTAAGTTACCTACGTAAAATGTCAAGTAATCGAAACACAAATCAGTATATTACATGTACATATATATATTCAACCATCATGTATTTGCTCATATGAACTTGTATTTTCTTTTAGATAATCTAACCCATTCCTATAATACCACTTTGTGTGTAATCACCTTTATCTATCCATCATTGGATTTAGATACGCTACCCCTTAGTAATCCCGAGTTCAGAACATAATAGTTTTCTTTATGTGATACACATATTTAGCATAGTAATGAATCAGAATTAGATAAACATCCAAGTAGTTTATCATATGATTCAATAATTTAGAAGCATCATGAAATCCATAAGCAGTCATATATGAGGATATTCATAAATGATCACATACCTTTATAGAAGACAACATGTAATTACACTTCAAGTAATTCAAGGAATGTATCTCCAAAAAAACAAAGGTATATCCAAGTGACTTATCATTAAATCTGCATGTGTATATAACACTAGGGTGTCACCATATATCCATGTGAAACTAATTATGCCTAACTTAGGTTCTAGACTAGGGTTTAGGGTCATCCTGAATTTAGACTAGGAATAAGGGTACCAAACCCTAGTTCTATTATACCATGATTTTCAAAGGTTAGAAACTCTAATTATACATTATTTTCTAGACTCTAATTATCAAATCGAATAATTCATGCCAGTAAAAAACAACTACATTATATTAGGCATGTTAAGATCATGACATGATTCAATCATTAGTCTAAAACCCTAATTCTTTAGTTTATGGCTTAGAAACCCTAAAATATCATCATTATCATTATAATCCAATTTAATACATTTGAATCTCAAAATAAGAAAATTTATTGATTTTGTCACATTATTTATCCAAACTAGGGTTTGTATAAAAGCATAAATTCATAATCACGCAACTATACTTTTTAAACTTTTTTTGATATTAGATATTGAAACCATTTTATTTAGAAACTACATGGTATTCCATCAAGTTATAGGTAGGTTCACTGTGATTCGATCTATGGTCCATTTATTACATTATTTACAATATTAACATATATGGACCAATTGTGTATTGATGCATCAACATTATATATGATCTTTACCATATCCTAGGCCTCCTATTAGTACCTCGTGTAATGACCTAACTATCCCTACACAATGATCATGTTTTATTGCATGGATTGGAATAGTCGGGTTAATCCCCTAGTGGGTCTTCTTCTTCCTTCACCCTGGGCTTGTGCATGCGTAGGGCCTTCAATCCATGGAGTCAAATCCATTCTTGACTATGGGCTCACAGTCGTGGACTCTACTACCGTGATGATGGGTCTCTTGCTCTCCACCCTACCTAGATAGACTAGGTCATCATTTAGATGTGGTCTACAATGATCGGAACTTCAAGAGACTAGATCCTATATTTCTAGGTATTGTGATAGGTTATAGGAAAGAAAAAGAAGGATGAAGATCCTTACATATTGGCATTGCTGATGCTGATCGGGATTATAGGGATCTCCATAGGTGAACAAGCTTTGTGACATGGTCTAGGGTCACACACTAGAACCAAGCCTGAGATCTTCCACATATGGAGGAACGAGGAGGAAGTCTTGAGTGTTACATGGCCTAAAGTGATATGATTTGTTGCTATATGTTTGTGGATGGTTTCCCTTAGCACCTTATATAGAAACATGTGTAGAAAATGTCCCAATCAACTACCTTCAAGTCATGGGGGTGCCGGTGCATTATCTGAGAAGATCTTGGATAACTGCTCTGATATTGAGCATGGTTGATATCACTGACTCTGAAGTTTGGTTATGGGAAGAAACTATATATCTAAGGGAGGTTGGAGAGGTAGGGAGCAAGCTGTGAGGGTGAGATAATGTATGGGAGGTTTCTTGCATTATCTATAGATTTCCCTATAGAGTTTGGGTGGAAGGGATGATTTCATCGTGTTCGATTCTACTTGGGATATGAGATCCGGGTCCAAAGGGGATTTTGTCCCCATAATTTATTTCTTTTTGTTTTAGATATAAGCCTAGGTTAAACAAATTATTATATATGCTACAAGATAACCCCATCTAATCCTAAATGGTTTGATTATCTATATTTTTATCTTATCCTATGCTAGGAAAGAGATTATCTCCAAAATAATGCAAAGGTCCCTCAAATATTGCCTTTCAAGTAAATACAAGATAGTTACTAAGTTAATCACCTAGACCAGTAGATAATTTAGAATTATCTATAATTTCTCCCATAATATTATATTTTGATTATCCATCTACTAAATTATCATGGTTATTTATTATGAGGAAGAAATACCCATTTCACAATTTTATATCCCATGGAACCATATGTAAACCCTAATAGTTGGTCTTGTATTGGTATCTAGGGCCCATGGTTCATGCCTTGGCCCTTCAAAGGGTCTTAAAGATTTATTATATTCTTGATCATGAAATTAGGCATTAAAATGCCATAGTTTCTCAATTGAGTCTCATATCAGTTCATTTGGTTCATTACTTCATTTATTTGAAGTAAAGACCTATACTAGGTCTAGGGTTCAAATTTATCAACCAAAATCCTATTGTTATCTTTGTTATTTCTCTCATATCTCATATCATATTATTGAATTAGAGCTGAAATTCTCAAATTTCAAGGATGTTATAGTTAGTCTAGGAGAGCATTATAGATAGTATATTGTTGTTGGCCTCAAGTATAATGTTCAATGAGAATCTTTAACTATTTGTTTTTGCTTTCATTTCTATATAATGAAAAAATAACTCAAGAAACCCTTACTAAAGAAAAAATTATCCAAGTCTGATCCCCAAGCTCCATGGAGGAACAATATTTAGGCCATGAATCACCATTTTGATAGATGAGGCTTTGCATACACCATTCTCATCAAACATAGTCATTTAAATCTAATTTATGCTCATAGGACTAAGATGAATGCTCCAACTATCATACAAGTTGATCGACTCCAAGTGTTGTTCCAATGCCACACAAAAACTAGATACTCATTAGCATGTCACTAAAAAGTAACATGATGATACTTATTACCTATTTGGATGCAAACCCAAACATGAGCTACATCATAGTTGTGACATCTTCATTGCAAGGGAAGGAACATCCTCGAGCTAGCTGAACACTTGATAATATATTTCATATGAGGACCACCCCTTAACATTAATGGAATATGACAAGATTAAGGGTTCAATTAGTACCATCTTTAGCAGAAAGAAGCTCATCAACCCCATGTTATCTGTTGTGGATGTTTCTTTATAGGGTCGTCAGAGTTAATAAATACAATAGGTGGGTATATATGAGATACTACAAGCCTCATAGAATTCCAATTGTCATGTGGTGGTAAGTGATCATTTTTTGAGAATTTTACGTGAAATGAAATGTCCCATAATGTGATTTTTCTTAAAGATATGATATAGATCATAAGTAAAATCAAAAGGCTTTACAATAACAGCCAAAACATGAAATCAAGATGGGGAAAGATAAGATGGATAAGGGATAAGACAAATCTTTATTTAATGATAGAGAAAACTACTGCTTATGTGTCTTTAATGAAGAATGTTAGTTGTCATGATAGAAGGAGACACATATAAGTGCCATTTTTAGAAGGAATGCAGAGAGAGGAAACTACAGAGAGGGGAAGAGACAACATCATGTTTTCTTTTCTCATGTTATATAATACAATATCTATTCTATAAACATATAGTATACGATACTATGTATAGTTTTTATGAGAGAATATTATGGACAAGGTATTTGTTGTTATAATTATTGTGTAACATTCATATCATGTTACACGAGAGAATCCTTCCTATTTTATTTAATTTAGCAACAAATTTTATGGAAGTTGTTTTTTTGTTTGGTTGGGGGTGCACAATGTGAGGTGAATCAATTAAAGTGGCATGACATAATAATATCAAAAATTAAGAAATAGTGGAAGCTAAAATCAGCATTGTGTTTTATTTTATTGACATTAAATAAGAAAAATGAATAAATAGAGAGAGGTTCCCGCACAAAAGGGAAGTGAAATTTTTATTAGAGAGGGAAGCATGATAGGTAGTCAAAATCATGCGTGGGAAGTGGAATGACACATAGATGAAAAGAACTAATAAATACTGACTGACATTTTTGGTATTTGCATTTTCTTTTGTTATAAAATTGAAAAAATAAATAGCTAGCGGGAGAGGGTTCTACAAAAAAGTGGGAGAAAATTAAACTCGCATGAGAAGGATTGTAAGAGTGAAAACATCATTCAATGGACTAATAAATCATATACATTAATTACAAAATTATTTTTTCAGATAAATACTAGATAAACATGATGTATTATAATGGGTAAGATGTTGGAGCACACTCAAAATCATAAGATCCAATGCAATTCATTTTTGAACAACAATACTGATTGACCCCCCTTATTCCCTCAACAAGCACATAAAGCTTGAGATATATGGTGGGGGCACAATCAAGGCCATTTTAGAGGGATTTTGAACACATTTTGCTAGATGACCCTAGAAAATCACATTGATAGTTAAAATTTTTATTTCATAATATGTTAGAATATTTGACCAAGATGTGTTACAATGGATAAACTTCTATGTCAAACCTCACTCAAGAGCACGATATAATTGATATACTGTACTTTATTGACACACCACTAGAGAGTGGCTAATGATCCCAAAAACCACAAAAACACCATGACATTCTATAGGGATGTAAAACAATGACATATTTATGGGATTCAAACCATGTTGCAACAAGGATGAATTTTCAAATGAACCAAACAACCATCCTTTCTCAGACTTCAGTACCCAAATATAATTTGAGTAACTCAGAACAATCTCCTCTACACATAATCATGTTGTTATTTGGAGATGAGACATTGATTTGATAGGAAACCTTTATTCAAAGAAATTAGGTGGAGAGAGTAATACCACTCAAATTATCTTGTTCCCAGAGAGCAATCTGAATTTTGGAAATAATATCATCTTACACATGATAGGTGGGAGGGAAGAAGTTTGATTATAATTATATTGTGAATATCTTCTTTGTTGGAGAGATATGATGAAAGAGGGGACACTATATATAAAATAATAATAACAATTATATAATATATTAGTAATACTAATATTATTATTAATAATAAAATGCACATAACTTGTAAAAAATAAAACAATTATATATATTATTAGCAATTCTAAGTACATACTAAAAACAAAAATAAAGCATTATAAAAACATTTAAAGAAATCAAACTGTGCATATATTTGAACATAATAGTACATATTTTAAAACAAAGAGTACCTATATGCAAACAAAAGAGCACACTATTCAAATATAATACAATCGTATTCAAAAACACATCCACACACAAACACAAATTTGACACAATCCATGACCTGATAGTGCTAATTTGCTATTTGTTCAATTTTTCATGAAAATTTAAGGGATATCATCATAGATTCATGCAATGCAGAGAAGGAGATCTAAAAATATAGTGCTGCCACTAATATTAATGGAAAAGAAAAATGTGTTGAACATTCCTAATATCAATGATATACAAATGTATCATGACCTAAGGATAATACATTAAAATTGCTCACTAGAAAGGTGTTAGACACCCCCAAAAACCATTACAATGGAGATGCCCATTGTAAAGACCCCACCTTCCAGTAACCCCCAGTTAAGGGAGACCAGGAGTCAGAGATGTTATTCCAATTTCCGGATCAAGGTTCGACAAATAAACATTAATAATTATCAAACTTTACCAGAATATACTGAAAGCTGTAATAAATAAAATTTTGCATACCTTTGAAAAATTGGATTTCTACACTTCTACCCACATATGAGTTCTACTCTAACTAATCCTACATGAACTTTAATTCATATATTTGACAATATGACATTTTACTGTTTGTCCTTTCAGTTTTTGTACCTAAAATGCCGACAAACAAAATGTCGGTCAGCACAAAGCTGGTATGTGGGGGAAAACAATAAACGTGTAATTATTCATAACAACTTAGTACAGTCAATTATAGTTTAACAAACAAATTTATGTTTTAAATATAACTGTGCGATCGATGCATACCCTATCCTCTGCGTTGTCCCTACAGTGGACTTGGATGCTACTTTCCTTATGGTAGATCCCCATTATACCCCTCATGATCCCACCTAACAGGTGTATCAGTTTCTAGGGCTGAGTCACATGGCACTACCCGTAGGTAGCCCACTCCTTAACTCATGGTATGCTAAGAGTCTCATGGCACTACACATGGTTAGCCCAATTTCTAACTCATGATAGCCTAGACCTTACTCTAGGTTACCCCTTTTTAGCATTTGCAAAGCCACAGAGGAGGATATGGATCTAAGCCAGTTATATATACATAATAGTGATAATCATTGTCATTTTATAGTTACAGGAAATAAAAGTCATCCAAGCAGTTTATTTCAAACAACCGATTAAATCTTCGAGAATCATCGTGAAACTAATGCAGTTATTCATAAACGTAACCACATACCTATACTGTAGATTTGGAGACATAATTATGTAGAGAGAGAAAATCCAATCAAGCAAGCAAAGTGCAAAGAAATCCTGAAATAAACATTCCAACTTCCTTTTATCAAAATTTATCCAATTTCATCTTATTCCTTAGGATTTCTATTCCAATTTTAGGGTATCTTGAAAATTAGGATTTTGCCTCCACTTTTAATATTATGAACCCTAATTCATCAAATCTACATAAAACCTTTAATTGCTCATCTTACTATTCCTAATCATACTTAGGATCATTATTTAGCAACCTTTTTCGATAATTAGAAGTCAAAAAGGTTTTTCTCTTCTTTTACCCCAAATTAGGGTTTCCATATATATTATCTTTCATTTATGGATTAGAACCCTAAAATTACCAACTTTTCATACAAAATGGATGAAAAATCTATATTACTAATCAACAAGTTAATACCATTCAAATTAACCTATTAATATTCAAAGATGCATCCTTTATATACAATTAGGGTTTCTAATTACTTTTTAATACACTTTTCTACCAAATTAAAGTACTTTTGCAAAATTATATAGAACTAGATTCTCAAAATATTTTTATCATGTTTCTCATATTTTTCTATGCAACTTTCATATATAAACTTTCCTCATTGGAGATTCCTAGCGATCTCTATTAATTTTGCAAAGAAAAGCAATTTTCTGTAATTTTGATCAGAGAGAGATAATTACCAAAATTCTTAGGCCGTTCGATCGATGCACCAATAGTTCACATCTTAATTTGATGCTCCACGTCAGTTGTCTCCACTAGCGGCGCGCGCCCCCTCTGTCGATCCGTCAGATCCTAATCCAACGCTCCGTGTCGTGAGCAACTTATCTTAACCGGCCACCCTTAGCACCGTTAGATCCTCTCACAGGATCACAGTGATCCCTGATCGAATGATGGCTGTACATCATCTTCTTTCTTCTTTGCTGCTCGAGCCATGGCGGCGCGAGGCAGAGCTCTCGCAGGAGAACTAGCAATCGAGAGAGGGAGAGGTTGTGAGGACCTATGGAGCTGCCGCCAGGGTTCGTGAGGGTGAGAGCGACCAGGAGGGGGTCCTATATATAGGCTATGGGGAACTCTCTTAGGGTTTCCGACCCCACCGCTAATCCTACCCTCAGTCCAATTGGGCATTTTGTGTAGATGCGATGAAAGTCCACAAATATTGGGTCGAGAAGCTTCGTCTCTCTCTCCCAGACCCATTGGGGCAAATCCCACGAGTGCACATGCACTGAATCGCAAGAAATCGATGGGAAAAGTCCCCCTGTAATTGGGCTACAGTCCAAGTTCCACTGGAACTCGAAGATGCATGGTTCCTATTGGATCGAGATCTAATGGTCGACATTTTCCACGTTCAAACCAAATAGGAAAATGATTTCCTAAATTCCAAGAAAATTCCTATTTTGAAGATAACTTGAAAAAGAAATAACTCCCAAATTAGAACTCCTATTTAATTCAAAATTTAAGGGAACCTCATTTATGCTTTTATCTTTCGTCCTACAAAAATTGGGATTATTATCTTAAGAAAACGATTCCTTTTCTTCAGTTGCAAGTTAACCTTTAATTATTCATATTTTCCACATCTTTTCTATTTCCCTTACCATTATATTACTATCCTGAGTTCCTTGAACCCCAAGGAACCTTAATAATTCGAAATCTATTTTGGAAAATATTCCCTAACCTCTTATTCTTCTTTTGTCTATTTTCTTATTTATTCCTTTATCCAATTGAATTCCTTTTTCATTTCTTTTTCTTTTTCTTTCAATTGGGTTCAATAGCCAATAAGGCCCATTAAGAAAACACACAAGGCTATCATACACAACATTTATTCAAATCAAACCATCAAATCAACCATTTACTTCATTTATCTTTTAAAAAGAGATTTACAAATCTCATTACATGCTTTAGAAAATGGGGTTATAACATCCTCCCCTCCTTATAGGAATTTTGCCCTCAAAATTCAACAATCAAGCAAACAAATTAGGATATGCCTTTTCCATGTCCGTCTTTAGCTCCCATGTGGCTTCATCCTCTCCATCGTGCTTTCAAAGAACATTTACCATCTCTATATTCTTATTTCTGAGCTCTTTCACCTTGGTATCTAGAATCCGTAAAGGTAACTCAGGATAAGTTAGCTTCCCTTGAAGCTCAATGGGTTCAATGCTCAGCACATGGCTCAGATCTTGCACATATTGCTTCAGATTGGACACGTGGAACTCATCATGCATCATACTATACTGAGGGGGTAACGTCAATCTATATGCGGATTCACCATTCCGTTCTAATACTTCAAACGGACCCACGTATCAGGGACTCAACTTTGCTCTGTTCTTAGCTATAGCTTGGAGCGGTCGGATTTTCAGAAAAACATGTTCTCCCATAGTGAAATGCACATCAGTCCGCTTGGCATCAGTATATGACTTCTGTCGATCCTGGGCTCTCTTTCGCCTTTGTCTGATCAAAGCGACTTTATCAGCATACACTTGGAGTTCATCTGACCTCAACAAGGCCCTTTCACCAAAATCATCCCAGTGAAGTGGTGACCGACACAGTCTCTCATATAGAGCTTCATACAGAGACATCCCAATACTGGCTTGGTAACTGTTATTGTAGGAAAACTTAGCTAACGGTAAGTACTGCTCCCATGATCCACCCCAATCCAGCACACAAGCTCTCAGCAGATCCTCTAAGGTCTGGATTGTCCTTTCTGACTAACCATCTGTCTGGGGGTGATATGCGGTACTGAACTTCAACCTTGTACCTAGTTCTTCTTGAACTTGCTTCCACAGCTTGGAAGTAAACTTTGGGTCTCTATCGGAGATGATGGAACCAGGTACGCCATGCAAATGCACTATTTCTATGATATACAACTCAACTAAATCTGACACCTTGGCAGTGGTCTTCAGGGAAAGGAAGTGTGCTGACTTGGTAAGGCGATCTACCACAACCCATATAACATCATGACCTTTCTTAGTCCAAGGTAGACCCACCACAAAATCCATGGTGATCTACTCCCACTTCCATTCTGGAATCTCTATAGACTGTAACAGTCCACCAGGTCGTTGGTGTTCAGCCTTCACCATTTGGCACGTAAGACAGCTGGCCTCATACGCCGCAATATCTCTCTTCATTCCTGGCCACCAGAAAAACCTCTGCAGGTCCTTAAACATATTGGTTGTTCCCAGGTGCACCGTGTACTTAGAACCATGAGCCTCTTATAGGATACGTCCCTTCAACAGTGAGTTTTCAGGAACCCACATGCGATTCTCAAATCTAATCCCTCCGTCTATCCCCAAAGAAAGACGGGTCTGAGGCTTCTTCATCAAGCCTTTCATCTTATCAAGTTATCCACTGGACAACTGTGTTGCTACAATCTCACTCAATAATTCCGACTGTATCTGGATGTTGGCCAAACAAACTCAATCGTAAAATGGTTGGGGAGACCATTCTACCAGCTCTTCTAAACTCTTCCACTGACTAGACAGAACAACTACACACCTGAGCTGTTTCGGACTTAAAACATCTGCCACGACATTCACCTTTCCTGGATGATAAGCGACGGTGAAGTCATAATCCTTCATGTACTCCATCCATCGTCGTTGTCGTAGGTTCATGTCTTTCTATGTCAGAAGGTACTTTAGGCTCTTATGGTTGGTGAAGATTTCGAAGGTAGTACCATACAGGTAATGTCGCCAAATATTTAATGCATGAATGATAGCAGCCAACTCTAAGTCATGCGTCAGGTAATTCACCTCATTGGGATTGAGTTGTCGGGAGGCATATCCAACCACATGCCGATTCTATTCCAACACACGACCAAGTCCCATCTTTGATGCATCGGTGAAAATTATGAAACCTTCATTGCCTGATGGTAGTGTCAAAACTGGTGTAGTGGTCAGCTTCTCCTTCAGCTCCTGGAAATGAGCTTGACACACATCAGACCATACAAACTTCACATCTTTCTGACTCAACATGGTCAAAGGCAAGGCGGTCTTTGAGAAATCCTTGAAACTAACCCCAAGAAGCTTCGGATCTCGGAGGGGTTCTTCAGCGCATGCCGGTCTTGTACTGCTGACACTTTAGCTGGATCTACGACGATCATTCCTCCTGAGATGATGTGTCCAAAGAACATGACTCAATCTATCCAAAACTCACATTTAGAGAATTTCCCATAAAACTTCTGCTTTCTCAAGATATCAAGGACTTTGCTTAGGTGGTCTCGGTGTTGATCTAAGTCATCCGAATAAACTAGTATGTCATCTATGACACTATGACAAATGAGTCAAGGAAGGGCTGGAACACACTATTCATACAGTTTGTGAAAACACTGGGTTCATTGGACAACCCAAACGGCATAACCACAAACTCATAGTGGCCATAACCGGTTCGAAAAGCTATTTTTAGGATGTCCTCACTCTTAACTCTCAACTAGTGGTAACCCGATCTCAAGTCGATCTTGGAAAAGACTCGAGCTGACTTTAACTGGTCAAACACGTCATCTATCCAGGGTAAAGGGCATTTGTTCTTAATGGTAGCCTAGTTGATCATCCGATAGTCTATGCACATTCGAAGCAAACCATCCTTTTTCTTTACAAAAAGAACCGGTTCTCCCCATGGTGATGTGCTAGGGCAGATAAAACCCTTATCTAGCAATTCCTGCAATTGTTTCTTCAACTCGAGCAACTCCACATGGGCAATTCTATACGGTGCTCGTGAAATAGGGATTGTCCTTAGAGATATCTCTATGGAAAAATCTACCTCTCTCTCGGGAGGAATCCTAGGTAGTTCATCAGGAAAAACATATGCATAGCTCCTAACTACCTCTATTTCCTCTAATGGTTGCACCCTGGGTTTCGGCTCGGTAACTACTGCCAGGAAAGCTCGACAACGTTTACTCATCATCTGCTCTGCTTTCAAGGCTGACAAATATAGGCTGGTCGTGGCATCTTTCCTACCCTTAATGACAAAAGGTGGGTGACCTGGTTTCTTAATGATCACTTTCTTCTCCCTACAGTCAATATTGGCCCTATAAGTATAAATCCAATCCATACCAATGATCACATCAAAGTCATTCATATCAAGAAGGATAAAGACTATAGGAAACTCATGATCTTGATATCTCACATGTATCACTGGAGTTTTCAAAAGAGATGTAAAGATCCAACCACTCAGGGTTGTAACATCTAAGACATACCCTAAATTCTTGATATCCAAACAAAGCATAGTTGCAAGATTTCTCGAAATGAAAGTATTAGTAGATCCAGAGTCAAACAAAGCTTTTACATTATGTCCCATGACTTCAAGCATGCCTACATTGGTTTTCACCATACATTAGAACATTACATGCTTAATCCTAAAACATAAAAGAAAACTCTAAGGGTTATTACCCTCGATCAACCAATTCTCATTAGCTTGAGCTTCCTCATTATCAATGGAAAACACCCGAGCTTGTCTTCTCTCTCTAACAGGTGGGGCTGTAGCTATAGGTGGAGCTTCCACTGGTGGAGCTTCTACCTATCCTGGTCCTATGGATCTGGCAAAGGGCAAACAGATTGTAGGTGTTCTTCTTGATGGAACCGAAAGCATGTCTTCTTCTTGTAGCGACACTCACCAAAGTGCCCCTTTCCATAGGTGCGACAACGAGGTCGGTGGTTCCCTTTTACTCCCTGTCTTCCGTTAGCATGATGACGTCTTGGACCTTTCTTGTGATTATTTCTCTGACCTTGAGTTCCTTCAGTGAAACCCAGGTACCCCTTGGGTGGAAGTTGAACAGGCATCACAGTCCTCAACATGTCTAAAGCAGTGTTATAAGCCTCGGTGAAGGTTTTGGGTTTACTTGCCATCACATGGGGCTTGATGGCAGGGTGAAGACGCTCTATGAAGTGATCCACCCTTCTATCCTCGTCCATCATATGCCCGAAACGCTCCAGGATTCGGAACCTATGCCTAAAGTCTGCCACAGAAGAGTTTCCTTGAGTCATGTTGGTGAACTCCCTTTCCTTTTCTTTCTTAGCTGAGATAGGGATGAATCTGGCGGTGAAGATTGTCTTGAAGTCCTTCCATGCCATTGGTTCCTCCATCAGATCCCGACCTATGATGTGGGTCTCCCACCATATCTTGGATGCTCCTTCTAAAAGGTGAGCAGCAAAGACAACCTTCTTGTTCGAATGTACCTCAAGCATGTAGAATCCATTCTCGACTGCAAGCATCCAAGCTTCCACCTTGTCGACTACCTTAGTCTTATCTTCTCCCCAAAACTTTTCAATGTTCAGCTAGACGGAGTCCAAGATGGTGGCTCCCAAGACGAATAGGAAGTGGCTCACCATTTTCACCTCTAGCAAAGTCTCGGAGGGCCAAAGCACTTATGGCCTCTCTCAACTTCTTCTGTTGTTCCATCCACAAAGCAACGTGGGTGTGGATCATCATGGTTGGTTCGGGACCACCAGCTTGATCTTCCATCCGGGCCACCTCGTTGTACTCATGTTACTCCTCGTACCCTTGGTCTTCTTCTTGGTCAGGGTTGCTGAAGGGTATCGGGTCACTTGAAATAAACATTCCAACTTCCTTTTATCAAAATTTATCCAATTTCATCTTATTCCTTAGGATTTCTATTCCAATTTTAGGGTTTCTTGAAAATTAGGGTTTTGCCTCCACTTTTAATATTATGAACCCAAATTCATCAAATCTACATAAAACCTTCAATTTCTCATCTTACTATTCCTAAACATACTTAGGATCATTATTTAGCAACCTTTTTTGATAATTTGAAATCAACAAGGTTTTTCTCTTCTTTTACCCCAAATTAGGGTTTCCATATATATTATTTTTCATTTATGTATTAGAACCCTAAAATTACCAACTTTGCATACAAAACGGATGAAAACTCTATATTGCTAATCAACAGGTTAATACCTTTCAAATTAACCTATTAATCTTCAAAGATGCATCCTTTATATACAATTAGGGTTTCTAATTACTTTTTAATACACTTTTTTACCAAATTAAAGTACTTTTGAAAAACTAGATAGAACTAAATTCTCAGAATATTTTTATCATCTTCCTCATATTTTTCTATGCAACTTTCATATATAAAGTTTCCTCATTGGAGATTCCTAGCGATCTCTATAAATTTTGCAAAGAAAAGCAATTTTCAGTAGTTTTGACCAGAGAGAGATAATTACCAAAATTCTTGGGTCATTCGATCGGTGTGCCAATAGTCTGCATCTTGATCTAATGCTCTATGTCAGTTGTCTCCACTAGCAGCACGTGCCCCCTCTGCTGATCCGTCAGATCCTGATCCAATTCTCCGCGTTGTGAGCAACTTATCTTAACCGGCCGCCATTAGCACCGTTAGATCTTCTCACAGGATCACGATGATCCCTGATCGGACGACGGTTGTATGTTGTCTTCCTTCTTTCTTTGCTGCTCAAGCCACGACAGTGCGAGGCGGAGCCCTCGCCAGAGAACTAGCATTCAAGAGAGGGAGAGGTTGCGAGGACCTATGGAGCTGCCGCCAGGGTTCGTGAGGGAGAGAGCGACTAGGAGGGGGTCCTATATATAGGATATGGGGAACTCTCTTAGGGTTTTTGACCCCGCCACTAATCCTACCCTCAGCCCAATTGGGCATTTTGTGTAGATGCGATGAAAGTCCACAAATATTGGGTCGAGAAGCTTCGTCTCTCTATCCCATACCCATTGGGACAAATCCCACGAGTGCACATGCACTGAATCACGAGAAATCGATGGGGAAAGTCCTCCCCTGTAATCGTGCTACAGTCTAAGTTCCACTGGAACTCGAAGATGCACGGCGCCTATTGGATCGAGATCCAACAGTTGACATTTTCCACGTTCAAACCAAATAGGAAAAGGATTTCCTAAATTCCAAGAAAATTCCTATTTTGAGGATAACTTGAAAAAGCAATAACTCCCAAATTAGAACTCTTTTCTAATTCAAATTTTAAGGGAACCTCGTTTATACCTATAAAAATTGGGATTATTATCTTAAGAAAACAATTCCTTTTCTTCAGTTGCAAGTTAACCTTTAATTATTCATATTTTCCACATCTTTTCTATTTCCCTTACCATTATATTATTATATTGAGTTCCTTGAACCCCAAGGAACATTAATAATTTGAAATCTATTTTGGAAAATATTCCCTAACCTCTTATTCTTCTTTTATCTATTTTCTTATTTATTCCTTTATCCAATTGAATTCCTTTTTCATTTCTTTTTCTTTTTCTTTCAGTTGGGCTCAATAGCCAATAAGGCCCATTAAGAAAACACACAAGGCTATCATACATGACATTTATTCAAATCAAACCATCAAATCAACCATTTACTTCATTTATCTTTTAAAAAGAGATTTACAGATCTCATTACATGCTTTAGAAAATGGGGTTATGACACCCATTATAGGGAGAAAAGCAAATGGTTGAACAAATAGCACTCCAACGCATGGCACAAATGTAAATTGAGACCTTGAGTGTGAAGTTCACAAGATGGAAGTTGGAGATGACATCAATCTAGGGTGCTTCAATGATCACACAACTTTTGTTTTCGGTATAATTGGGAGAGGAGGTACAATATCTACATTTAATGACAAATCTTACCTTGATTGGACCTTGTGAATCTTGAAGGATATTTTTCCTCATTGGTTTGAATGAAATAATGTGGAAAAGAAAGACCAAAATCACAACTAACCATGTCGAAGTCACACATGACCTTAACCTTAGGGGTAGGATTAGATTATAATGTGGAAGAAGGTAATATTGGATTGATCTTGGGATTAGGAGGCTATTAGGTTGTGAACCTATGTAAAAAGTTGAATATGGATTGTTTATATAGATATGTAGTTGTTATTAAGGGTTCTATAGTCATTAGACTTCATGTACAATATTTCATGTGTGCTTCTCCCACTGTGTCCGTCTCTCACCTAATTTTCATGGATCATCTGATAATCTTCACAAAAGATAATGAGCGGCCAATGCATGAAAATGATTCTTGACTTCTTTGTGTCCATATTTGGGATCTGTATTAACCCTTCAAAGAGTCATCTATTTACAAGTAAGCTGACTAAATTGTGCGAGCTCCAGAGGATCCTTGGCATTCCACCACCGGTGTGCTATTTGGGGTTGCCACTATTTACAGGTAGACTGACCAAAGAAATGAGCCTCTCTCTAATTGAAAAAATGAAGATGAAGTTGGATTCATGGAAAACCTAGTTGCTCTCCATGGCAGGGCGGCTAAGACTCATAGTTTCAACTCTGTCTTCGTATGACTCATTTGTGATTTTTCAACTAATTTGGAAGATACACGGGAGCTCATATGTTCTGTTCCGTCTAAGTATGTGTAAATCAAAGAATCCATCAGGAGACTCAATCAAGATTTTTATCATGAATATTAGAGATAAAGGTTTAGATTTGTGGATGTATGCATCAATCACCCTTATTTTCTAGTTAGAATAATCTTGCAATAAAACTTGGACAATGATGCAACCCTATTTTAGGGCTCCATGTTGTGTCTTTTTGCAACCTAATCACCTCTAAACATGTTAGATTTCAAGTCAATTTCCCCAATATGAACTATAATGTCAAATACACTTATGGCCGCTTTTTGCATTTTTTTAGGGTTTTTGTACATGCATTGGATGTAAAGGAGAGGAAGGAGAGGATCCTTGGGTTCTACTGTTGGTATGTATGACTAGAGAGCCAATCATATGATTTTTGTGATGGCATATCATAGAAAGGATTTGATTAATAATGATAAAGGCAATCTTCCTATTCAATCTGTTTCACTCAATTATGAGATAATGAGGAAATACAATGAATGGCTAAAGAATGACAATCACTCAATGGCATATGTCTTCAAGTACATGACTTGAACAATGAGATCATAAATATGTTAAGGGCATGTACATTCTTATTATGTCCCTATTCAGATGTTTCTGTAGAAGGCATATAGAAAACTACAACACTAAAGACTAGAGTGTGGGTTGGTTGATGACATAATATCATTAGTCATGATATGGTATATCAAGCCAAGCACATAGATAATTGTTAGAGAATAGTGTATCAGACAGACCCACCTTGAGTGTGACACATGGAAACCACACATGGTATTCATAGTCATCTCTCATAGTGAAGGTGGTGATTGTTGTTCTTAGATCTAAAGTCACTACACTTATCACGTGTCGTTCAGTATGCTTTGACATCATCCATCGTGATCCTGAATAAGGGTTGCCATAAAGGTGATGAATGGATGCACTGTGACACATGGGGATGTCTGTGAGTGACATAGATGGGATTTGTCCCTCCTACACGAGTATGATATTCTAGACACTTGATAAGCGAGACTGAGAAAAGCATGTACATGCACATGCAAATCAATATATGATGTTGACGTCATATATATCTCATACAGTTTGCCATAGTTCAAGGAACATGGATTGGGCATTGAAAGGGTGATGATTCCATGCCTTGAGTTTAATACGGATATCAACGACACATGATTTATACAATTGCTAAAACACCTATCAAAAGTTGTAGGTTGAAGTTATTCTCCAACTTTCCATTTACTTGGGTAGCAATAATGTGTGAGTAGACACCACTCTTTGCTTGTGATGTCATAATTTGTTATGGGCACTCACTACCAATGTAATATGGGACCTATAGGGTCACACACATAAGAACTCACATGGAATAGGAGTTTATCCATGAATTATGTTTAAAATGATTACTAAAGATGTTTATGTATTCAATTAAACAACCAATTAACTGGCACAACTCAGAACCATAAAGTTCAGTGTTGAACTAACTAGTTAGAGTCAGATTGATTGGATATTGAATTGACTGAATTCATCATGAGTTAGGGCACCAACTGGTCGGCTCATTGGGTGAATCGATTGGCTTAGGTTAGATATGATCGGCTCACCTAGTTAACCGATTGGCTCAATTGGCCCAACCAAAGCTTGTGGTAATTTTCTCGATTCCTGAAGGAAAGTTGATCGTTTCACTTGTGCAATTCAATTGGTACAAGGAACTAATGTTGTACATTAATTGGAAATGAATTGGAAATTCAATTGCGATTTGGGAAACATGTGAAATGACCGGTTCGCTCACCGCCCATCTGAGTGGTTCACTTGTTGTAGGACAATTAATTCATGGAAAATTTGGACCCTTCTACTCCCACATTGACTGATAACCTATAACATAACCCCTCCTAGAAATAGAGGGGTACTAGGGGATTCTTAGAACACACAACTCAGAACATTAATTGCTCTAAGAAGTTTTTGTCTTCTCTGGTTGTGCTAACTGAGAGAACCCAAGCAAGTCCTACCTGACTAGGGAGGGATAATGAGGGAAAGACAATTGTTGGAAAGAAATTTGGTGTGGGAGAGTAAGTTGGTGACTGGTATGCCAACAAGAGGGGACAACTCCTCTTTGTCTATTCTACATTAACGATAGGGTTACTAGGCGGTCTGTGTGGACTACTATAGAGGCAAGAATCCTTTGGTTGTTTCTAGGAGGATAACGTCAGCCTGCGGTCTATAGAGGAGCTATTGTCCGTGATGGAGACCAGGGGTTGCCACAAACAAGTCCCAATGCAACAAGGAGTGTTGCACTACTGCAACGAGTTAAAGTTACTGGACTTGCTCCAGGATCAAGTATGAACTCGTTAAACCATCATTTCCATTTCATAGTAATTGACATGATCTTACTATTATGAGAAATATGGATAGATAAATTTTGTTTTTGTTGCCTTCTCTATGCCCGTATTTCCCAATAGTGGTATCACAGCCACACCAATCTACTATGTTTTGGGATAATCGATATGATTGGATTTTTTATTTTATTATTTATTTATTGCATAGGATGTGAATACTTAAACTGCTTAATTTGCATATCCGATCTAAATCCACATATGATCCCAAACTAATATATATGATATGATATATATGCAATTCACACATGTCACCCTAAAAGCAGTTTTTATGGTGGATGTGTAGCATGGTTATACCCAAATATTTGTGTGTGGTTGGATGGTTCTTTTATTCCTATTATATATCGGTTTTCATATCAAGCCTTTACCTCCTTCTTCCCAATGTAAAGTTAATTCTTTCCTACCTTTGCTCCCCTCAAATGTAACTTGAGGTTTCTCTTTAAAATGTAATAAGTTAATAGCAAATATGATAGTTTCTTTTATTGCAACAACAAAGAAGAAGATCATTGTCAGTTGAGCTGACCATCTCATGGGACAAGCTGACTGACTAGAGGACCAAGGAGGGCAAACCAGGAAGAAATGAACTGACTGGCTGGTGGGTCCAACCGACCATCTAGAAGGAGTCCAAACATTGATGGACAGGAGGTCAACTGACCGTGTAAAGAAACCAACAGATCAACCAGGAGGCGAGACGATCGATTTAAGGGTTAAACCGATCAACTTAGACTAGCAAATACATATCTACACCAACAATAGGTTCATACATGAGATGTTGACCTAGGCGGTGGTAATTCCTTGTGGATCCAAGGAATTATAGTAGCATGGCCATAACCATCACTAATGTTTTTATATTGCATGTTTACATTGTGGGATATAACTTGTACATAATACATAGTATGTATATGTGGTGATTGGATAATGTATTTGTATAATTAAATTCAACTCTCTCAATTAAAATATTAAGTCTAAGATGCTTTCCATTAGAAGCACACATGAAAAGCTGGATCGACCAAGCATATGTTACACCAAAGCGTGATGCGCGGTCCATCTTGTGGAAGTGTGATGGTACATATGTAAGTTCTGCCAAAGTAGGGTGCATATCTATCATGTTGGCTATTGGGTCAGGCTTAATTGTGTGTCCTTAATGAGATTAAGCACCAGAGACATATAGATGATTATGACAAAGAGTTGTGCATATCATCTATCCAAGAATTGCATATGATGCAATTGACAAAGTTGTCTACCTCAATGATTGACTATGGATGATGGTGTTGGTTGGGTTATAGTTGAATTATTTTGGATCTTGGCTCGCTAGAAGGTTGTACGCTACAATCTTCCAAACTGACATGTGAGAGCTATCAATTTAAAATAGTGAGAGTGATAGTTCATTAAAGGCCATATCAATATTGTCAAAATAATCAAATCAAATCAAATCAAATCAAAATGAATTTTTGACAAAATTACAAATTCTTTTGTAGACTCAAATGGCAACATACAACAACACCTTTTTTATATGATCGATCCTTGACAAGGACAAGTTAAATGGGAACAACTTCCATGACTGGTTTAGGATGCTGAGAATTGTTCTCACTCAAGAGTGTAAGCTCTATATCCTAGAGACACCAGAGCCAGAAGAACCTCTTCCCCCTACACCTAAGGATGACATGGATGCTTACAAGAATCATACTAAAGATGTCATTGATGTCAAGTTCCTAATGTTGTGCTCCATGAACTATGAGTTGCAGAGATAACATGAAAACATGGATGTTATTGAGATGATCACACATCTTAAGAACATGTTCCAAGATCAAGCAACAAGAGAGATAGGTCCTTATGACAGAAGGAGATCCAATAGGCGTTGTTCAAATGTAACATGACAGAAGGAGATCCATTAGGTCCTCATGTGCTCACGCTCATTGAGTATGTGGAGAACCTATCAAGACTGGGATTCTCTTTGGGTTAAGAGTTGGCCACTGATGTGATTCTATAATCTTTTCTAGAGTCATATAGTCAATTTTTTATGAACTACAACATGAATGGCTTTGACAAGCCATTGGCAGAATGGTTGGGCATGTTGAGAATAGTCGAGTCACAAATGAAGAAAGACAAACCTAAGTCTGTGATGATGATCAACAAGATAAAAGGAAAGTCCAAAGGCAAAACTAAGAAAAGTTCTTAAGCTAGTCGTAAGCCCAAATCTTCAAACCTCAAGGAAAAAGGAGGAGCAAAGAAGGGAGGCAAGTGTCACCACCTCCACTAAGATGAACACTAGAAGAGAAATTTCCCTCTCTTCCTAGAGGACCTAAATAAAAAGAAGAAAGAAGCAAATGCCTCTATTTTAGATATAAATGTTATAACATAACTTTTAATACTTCTTCATCAAGGTATGTGATATCAGCTCTAGATCTGGCATACGTTGATGTGCATGATCTGATAAGAAGTAAAGACTTTATGAAAAGACGAAGATGGGCTGTGATAAAGCAAGAGTTATTGCAACTTTAGTCTACATTTAGAATTTATCTTAGCCCAAATGACATGTAATAGAGTTGATTGAACTGCTATGTCATTATGACAATAAATAGAAACATTTACTTTATGCATTTTGTATGGACAAGGATGGTTATAAATAAATATTTGTTAATGCTTCTATTTCAAAGATTTGATCTTCTGTGGGTACACTACAAAATATCTTATATTTTTTTTAATAACGTAAGTACCAAAAGGGGATTATTGATAACTCAAAGAAATTTTTAGCATTGTTATCTTGGGCACACATATAAGAAATGCATATCTAGAATCCACTTTATTATTAAGATAAAAAGGGAAATGGAGGGACGTCTAGGGTTTGGCAGCGGCGGCGGCCGTGGCCGAGGAGGAAGAGGTGGAGGAAGAGGAGGCGATGGGCGCGAACCCATCTCCTTGTGCACGAGAATGGCACCGTACGACCCCGCTGGCACTGTCCCCAGTGGAAGCCAGGCGGAGAAGGATCAAGGCAGCAATGGTAATGCTCAACAAGGAGATCGGTCCTATAAGGAAGCTATGGTAGGACACAAAGCGTCGAATCTTCTCAAGACTGTATCCCCGGACAAACTCACCACAAAGGATATCAAGGTGGATTGCTCAGGAGCCCTCCCGGCCCTTACAATCAATCCGAAATCACTCCCGCCACTGCTGGAACCATGGCGATATGCAGTCATCATCAAACTCATCGGAGGAAACATTGGTTTCCAAACCCTGGTTAACCGTCTCTCGCTGTTATGGTCACCGTCGAGCTCCTTCCGTGTGATCGACCTTGAGATGGGTTACTACATTATTCAACTAGCTAACGAAGGGGACTTCATCAAGGCTATGACCGGAGGCCCCTGGACCGTCTTCGGCAACTACCTCTTTGTGCAGTCATGGTCTGCTGACTTCCGGACATCAAACCCTATCCCACGCAGACTGGTTGTGTGGCTGCGAGTGAAAGACCTTCCTGTCTTCCTCTATCAAAATCACCTCCTTTCTGTCATTGGTAACCTAGTCGGACAAACAATTAAGATTGACGAAACAACAACAACGGGTGATCACGGCAAGTTTGCCCGTATTGCCATTGAAGTTGACACCATGAAGCTGCTCCTGCCGGCGATCCTACTTAATGGAGAACAATACCGTCTGGAGTATGAGAACCTACCATCCGTCTGTATGAAGTGCAGAAGAATCGGTCACTCGGACAAGGAATGCAATCACGCTTTGCCCTTCGTCCCTGGTGAAGCTTCAACATCGACATAGCTGGCCCCATGCACGTACACGGAGGCGATACACGCCCCGAAGCCTGCACGATGTCATCCACCTAAACATAACGTCCCAAGACAAGAACAGGCACCGAACAAGGAGGCATCGAGAATCCAGAATGAAGGAAACAAAGTAACCCACCATGATCCTACCTGTGCGGATCAGATCACCACGGCAGATGGCGGGGATACCTCTGATTGGGAAACCGTTGTTAACAGAAATAATAAGAAGAAAGGGCAATCAAAACCGCCACCAAAATAAAGACAACAATCCAATGTTAGTGACAAGGCGCAGGGAGCCAACACAGCGGACACCACGGTCATCCTGGTCGATGATCAGTTGTTTGAGGGCAGGAATCTTGAACCTAACACTGGAGAAGCCTTCCGCTTTGGAAATACGCTGGACCAAGTAAACCCACTTCCCCCTCGGACAAGTTTTCCTGGGGTAACACCAGCCAATGCAGCACTGGTGTTATGCTCAGGAATAGGAAGGTTGTCTACCAGAACGTGGTGGTAAGCCCTGGCCGTGAGAGGAAGAAAGGCAGAATAGCACAATCTATAAGCCATTTAGGACATTCGGGTCCTCAAAAACAACTTTCCTTTACAGAGGAGATCCAGGACATGGATACCATGACCTCGAGCCCTCAGGACGAAGCTGGTGATGCCGGAAGCACTGCTAGTGACGGGGATGACCATGGAAAGGGCCTCCTTGCTGTAATACAATAACTCCATCACCCTCTCTATCTTAATGAATATTATCTGCTGGAACATTCAAGGAGCGCACTCCAAAGATAAAATCAGACTAATTCAAGAATACAAGGTGAATCACAAGCTTCACATCCTTGCTCTTATTAAAACAAGGTGTAGTGGCACCTCTGCGAGTAACGTTATTCAGAAGTTGGGTTTTACCTCATCACACCGCATAGAGGCCCTTGGTTTCTCAGGCGGAATATGGGTCCTGTGGGATGAAGCTAAATGCCATCTGGAAGTTATAAGCAATCATCGACAATTTATACATTGTAGAGTAAACCACTCATGGTTCGTCACCTTTGTCTATGGAAGCCCCAGTCCGTCGAAGAGGAAGTATCTATGGACAAGGCTCACTGAAATCTCACAGCACACCTCCACTGCTTGGGCGGTGCTGGGTGATTTCAATACTATGCTTGATGTTACAGAAAAACGAGGAGGTACACATTTCGATCGCTCGAACAACCGCCTGTTCCATGCCCTACTCCGGGGTAGCGGCTTAGCTGAGGTTCATATGGCTGGACAATTATTCACCTTCAAGAGGCAACATTTGCTCGAGAAACTTGACAGAGTCATTGCTAATGAGTCTTAGCTCCAGGTTGAGGGTGGTTTTAATTGCAGTGTTCTCCCCAGGCTACACTCAGACCACAACCCGATTCTCTTATCAAGTTCCATCCAAGCTGCAGCTAAACAGGCGGTCTTCAAGACCAAGGCAAGCTGGAAACTCGCAGAAGATTTCAACCAAACTATCATGCCACAATGGGACAACTCCAAAAGTTATTTAGAGGCCCTCCCTCCCTTCAAGTCTGTCGTCCTTAAATGGGAGAAGAAGAAGCGTGAGGAAAAGCTGAATTTGAAGAAATCTATCGTCTCCAAAATAGACATCTTCCAGGTAACTGATAGCCTCAATCCTAGTATCACTAATGATCTTATGTCTATCAATATGCAAGAGAAGCATTCTAAAATTCTTCTTGAGGAAGAGTTGGACTGGCAACAAAAGGCGCATATCCAATGGCTTAAGTGTGGCGATGGCAACACCAATTTCTACCATTCCTATGTCAAGGCTCGCCGTCACTTTGTTAAACTTAGTCGGCTGCGCACGGATGATGGCGAGTGGGTGGAGAGTCATGATGCTTTGCAAGCCCTGGTCTTGAGCCACTTCCAGAACCTCATGGCTCAACCAGCGACGGCAATCACTGATCCCCTGGCTATTTCGAACTACCCTGGCACCTTCAAGCTTCTGACCCCCCAGGCCTGCAATTTCATTGCGAGAATGCCAGGCCACGATGAAATTCGGAGAATTGTCTTCCTCATGGGACCGTCTAAAGCTCCAGGTCCTGATGGTGTATACACAAACTTCTTGCAAAATCAATGGACCACAGTAGGTCATTCAATTGTGATCATGGCACAAAAAGCTTTCAACTGTGGTCGTGTGGATGCCAGCCTTGCAGATTCCCACATGATTCTGATTCCAAAAATGAAACAACCACAAAGCTGCTCAGACCTTCGTCCGATTTCCCTCAACAACTCATGCTTCAAGCTCCTGTCCAAAATTCTTGTAGAACGCATAAAACCACACCTCTCAGATTGGATTGCTGAAACCCAATCTAGCTTCATTCCTGGAAGGAATATAAGTGACAACATTTTACTTGTGCAGGAAGTCATTCATTCTATGAAACAGAAGCATTCAGGAAAGAAATGGGTAGCGATCAAGCTTGATCTATCCAAAGCCTTCGACAGGATGAACTGGAATTTTATTAAATATACTCTCAACAGAACGGGCCTTCCTCATATCACCGTGTCCCTTATTATGTACATCATCACCTCGGGCAGCACCTCAATCCTCTGGGAAGGCGCCCCCTTACATGCGTTCAAAACAACAAGGGGTGTTCGTCAAGGGGACCCCCTTAGTCCTTATGTCTTTGTCCTCTGTATGGAGAGGCTCTCACAGGCTATTCACGATGATGTGTCTCAGAACAAATGGAAGCCGATTAGGCTTACAAGGCAAGGCACCCCTCTCTCTCATGTCCTTTTCGCGAATGACATTCTGCTAATGGCTGAAGCAAGCCAAGACCAGGCTCATAACATTCTCGAGGTCCTCAACACCTTCAGCTTAGTCTCTGGACAGATTCTCTCTAAAGAGAAATCCAAATGTTTCTTCTCTATCAATACCACACGCAGCGAGGAATGCAGCTTCTGTCGAGCCATTGGAATCCAAAGCACACGAGACTTGGGCAGATATCTAGGGGTGCCCATTCTTCATCACCGGGTCAACAAGTCTACACACCAATACATCTCCACCACCATAATAGAACGTATGTCAAGCTGGGCAGCTCGCCATCTTTCTTTGGCAGGTTGAATCACTCTGGACAAGGCTACCCTCCAAGCCATTCCGTCTTACACAATGCAGTCCGTAAGACTTTCTCCGTCCTTGTGCGTTGACATTAACAAACATATAAAAAATTTCATCTGGTCAGGTGGGAGGGAACCAAAGAAACTCTCCTTGGTTTCCTGGAAGAAGGTTACTGAACCAAAGTATAATGGCGGTCTAGGCATAAAGAATGCTCGTGATTAGAATAGGGCACTCATGCTTAAGAATGTGTGGAGCTTCTTGAATAACCATCAGGCCCCTTGGGTCCGAATCATGAGAGAGAAATACATGCGAGGCACTCGGACACTTAATAAGCCATGCTCGTCTGCCTGGAGCTTCATCAAGCATAATCTACCTGATGTGTCCTCTGTCTGCTACAAATCAATCAATGATGGTGAAGGAACGAATGTTTGGTCCGACAAATGGATTAATGGCAAGTCTGTGCTTGACATTGCCCCCAACTGGCCCATTCCACACGAGCTCAAGGATATGGAAGTCAAGTCTATGCGTATGGACGGAGGTGAATGGGACACCTCATTCATCAATTATTTTCTGCCCCTAGAGGCCCAACTTACTATCCACTACATTCCCCCTCCCTCAATCCACCCTAAACCGGATTGTTGGGTCTGGCCACATGACTCCCATGGTAATCTCAGAGCAAAGGCTGCTTATAGCTGGATTAAAGAGGAAGCTCACCCTGGGGGAATCAACGATGGTACCTGGACGACCATCTGGAAGATGAAGGCGCCGGAGAAGCTCAAAACCTTCGTCTGGCTTCTTCAACACAAGGCTCTACTCACTATATAGAGAAAAAGAGAAGACACCTGGATGTGGACATAGTCTGTCCAGTCTGCAACAACAATGAAGACACCATTATCCACTGTCTGTGATATTGCCCTCATAGCAACGAAACCTGGAAGGCCCTCCATGTTCCAGCTGCATCGTTCCATCTGACTGAAACAGAATGGATCAGATGGATCGTTTCTCCGCCCCAGGTAGATCATAGCGATGTGATTCTTCACCTTGTGGCCTGTTGGCATCTCTGGAAGTCCAGGAATTCCTTCATCCATGAACGGAAAATCCCAAATGCACAAGTCCAAAGTAGTTTCATTCAAGAACGCACAAGGACCATCATTCAAGTCATGGAGGTGAGCAAGGTGGTCCAGCTGGCTATAAAAGAAACATTCAGTAATCCACCTGGAGTTGATCTTACTATCTTCACTGATGCAGCTTATCAAGCCCAGACTGGGGAAGCTGGCATAGGCATCCATGCCGTCAACAACAATGGTATTTTCTACAAAGTTGAAGGTGTTCCTGTGCATGCCACTTCTCCTCTGCAGGCTGAGTTTATGGCAGTGGTCACTACAACCGATATATGTGCCCAAAGCAATATCAGGACTGCCATCATTCTTACTGACTCTAGCACTTCGGTGAAGCTAGCCAGCCAGACAGATTGCAACTCACCGAATCTCCAAAATCTTTGGAGGAAATTCCTTGTCAACAAAGCTTGCCTTAACCTTTTAATGGTCCTGTATGTCCCTAGGGATCTTAATAAGGTAGCTGACAAAATTCCAAAAACAACTCTATCTAGTCGTACTTCCTTTTCTTCTTTCTATACTAAGCCGTCTTGGCTTGAGTATGATTTAGATGTAAATCTTCCTGCTTTTTGGCCTGTACTAGAGAACAAGATGAATAAATGATAAGCTCTAGGGTTCCCAAAAAAAAAGAATCCACTTTATTATTTGTATAGACTTTTTGGTTATTGAACCCATAAGAGATAGGTAAATCTTAATTATGAGCAATATGACAAAATACCCTTCACTAGATGTTATGGGAGGATAGAATCTCTATACATGTTGATGTATGAATATCTTATGCTATAGATAGTTATTTGAACTTCATAATATTTGATGGTGATATGCATTCGGTAAAATACAAATCACTTGAAGTGTTCAAGAAGATTACATACATGAAGTATACAACTTCCTTAAAGTTATTAAGATATTTTGATATGATCAAATGTTGAAATACTTTGCAGAAATAGGTTGAGAACCTTATGGAAGAACTGTGATAGTGTATCACAAGTCAAATCTACCTGAAACATAATGACATGTCAGAAGGAAGGAGTCATATCATGATGAGTCATCATAGGATTATCATTTAATCTAATCTTCTATTTTCCTTAAAAGAAACATGTTTTGCACTAAGAATAATATATTCCTAAATGTTTTCAAGGCCCCATATGAGATATGGAATACGAAAATGTTATGATAAGTCTTATGATTTGAAGCCTATATAAAGAAAGTAGTTTCTTAAAAGGTTTATCAACAAACCACAATTATTGAATACTGCCTCCGATCCCAATCCAATAACAAAAGTATGTTGTTACTGGGAAAACTGAGTTCCAAAAGAATAAGTGTAAAATGAGCACTTGAAAGATTCAATAGAGCGGTACAATGAGAACAAGTGGGAATCACAAATTTGTATGGATTCTCAAGTTCATCATGTAACACAAAACCTCATAGTTCTAGTAGAACACACCTGATATTGAAAGGTTGTGAAACCAAAAACTCTAATAGGTTGGTCATAAGATGATGAGCCAACATATCAACTAAAACTATTGAAAATCAAAAAATGAGAAACGACCTAAGGCCATCTTGTAGTCCATGAAAACTAATAAGGTATGACCTTGGTAGTACTACCTGAAGGGGTAAAACCCAAAAGGTGAAGTTGGGGTTTTCTTTTTATAGACCTACATGGATAACATAAAAGAAAAAATGGTTATAAGGTTTTTAGCTTAGTTCAAACTGTTGAACTTAAAGAAATCCCCTCAAAAATTGTCATGCTTGTTGTCACAGCTAGAATAGACTATGAGATTTGGTAAATGAAGCCTAAAATTGCATTCCTTAAAAGGAATATAAAAAAGGATGTGTACATGACACACCCTAAAGGTTTTATAAATTCATTAGTTCAAGTAAAATCTATAAGATACAAGACAAGCATCTCAGAGCTAAAGTCTTTTGACTTGATAAGATAGTCAAAGAGTTTGAATTGAATCAAGATAAAAGATGAAATCTGTGATTACAAAAGATTTTTTGGGAGCATATATGAATATTCCACATAGTAATGTAGAATGGTATCTCAACAAGGTTGATGTTGGAATCGGGCATGGAAAACACCTTCAATAATGAAAGATTAGGTGAAACATCCTATAGGACTTGGATTGATATCTATAGAGATAGTTCTAGAAAGTTTGATAACCTTAGTATGAGTACATTTAGTGTAAAGGATTCAGTGAGAAAGAATCTATCCATGTAGATGGGATTAGCTTCTCAAGAATCCAATGTTCCAATTCTTGTGAAGAATGGAAAGACATGAGTGAGATGCCATATGCACTAGCAATTGGATCCATCATGTATGCGATGTAAATGTATTCATCCCGTATTCCTGTATGTATTGGACATGACAAGATGATATCATTGGAATGTCATCTGAACCACCCATTAGTACTTATGAAACACTTAAGAGTAAGTTGTCAGTTAATGGCAAAAAGGACAGTTGGATGTAAAGGGTTACACCGATGCAAGCTTCCATGATGACAAAAGTGATTGGAATAAAATATGTTTGATTTAAGAAAGAGTTATAAGTTGGAAAAGTTCCAAACTAATTACCATTAATTCAATTCTACAAACAGGATCTGAGTATCCCGGTGTTATGAACATAGAATGGATACTATATGGATCTATAAGTTCATATGGATGAAAATAAAGATATTCCAACCGTTGATGATACAATAGTGACACTATGGAAACAATGGAGCTACTTTTTAGGAAAGGAATATCAGATAACAAATTACGGAAGTTCCCTCTCATACGAGACATCGACAACAAAGAGACAAGGAACATGCAATTTACTAGTTATGGCAAAATGTTGCGAAAATTAGATTAGCAATTACACAGTAGAAACATGATGGACATGTTTAGATCACTAAGGATAAGATCCATGGGTGATTGGCTCTAAGTGCAAGTGGGAATCTGTTGGTATGTATGCCCAGAGAGCCAATCATATGATGATTGTGGTGGCATATCAGATAAATGATTTGATTAATAATAATAAAGGCAAGCTTCCAATTCATGGTGTTTCCTCAATTATGAGATAAAGAGGAAACACAATGAAGGTCTAAAGAATGAAAATTACTCAATTACGTATGTCTTGAAGTACATGACTTGAAGATGAGATCATATGGATGTTAAGAGTATGTACATTCTTATTATGTCCCTAGTCAGATGTTGCTATAGAAGGCAAATAGACAACAACAATACTAAAGACTAGAATATGGGTTGGTTGATGACAGAATCTCATTAGTCATGATATGGTATATCAAACCAAGCACAAATATACTTGATAGAGAATAGTGTATCAGACAGACCCACCTTGAGAGTGACACATGGAAACCATACATTGTAGTCATAGTTGTCTCTCACAGTGAAGGTGGTGATTGTGGTTCTTAAGCCTGAAGTCACTACACTTATCACATGTTGTTCAATGTGCTTTGACATCATTGAGCCTGATCTTGAATAAGGGTTGCCATAAAGGTGATGATTGGATGCACTGTGACATATGGGGATGACTGTGAGTGATGTAGATAGGATTTGTACCTCCTATAGGAGTATGGCATCCTAACCACTTGATATGCAAAACTGAGAAAGGCATGTGCATGCACATGTGAATCAATATATGATATTGAGGTCACATATATCTCAGACAGTCTGCTCTAGTTCAAGGAACATGGATTTAACATTGAAAGGGTGATGATTCCATGCCTCGAGTTCAATCAGGATATTAGAGACAAAGGAATTATACAATCACTGCAATACCTATCACAAATTGTAGGTTGAAGTTATTCTCTAACTTCCCATTTAATTAGGTAACAATGATGTGTGACTAGGAACCACTCATTGCTTGTGTTGTCATAATTTGTTATGGGCACTCACTGCCAACGTAATATGGGACCTATAGTGTCACACACATAGGAACTCACCTGGAATAAGAGTTTATCCATGAATGATTTTTAAGTTGATTAATAAAGATGTTTACATATTCAATTAAACAACCAATTAACTAACACAACTCAAAACCATCAATTTGAAGTGTTAAACTAATTGGTTAGAGCGTCAGATTGATTGGATATTGAATTGACTGAATTCTGCATGAGTCAAGGCACCAACTGATTGGTTCATTGGGTGAACTGATTGACTCAGGTTGGTGAGATGATCGGTTCACCTAGTACACTGATCGGCTCGGTTGGTCCAACTGAAGCTTCTGGTAATTTTACTGATTCATGAAGAAAAGTTGATCATTTCACTTGTACAATTCGATTGGTATAAGGAATTAATGTTGGACATTAATTGGAAATGAATTGGAAATTCAATTGTGATTTGAGAGACATGTGAAATGACCGGTTCACTCAGTAAACCGATTGGCACACTGACCAGGCGACTAGTTCACCAGTGAATCAATTGGTTCAACTATCACACAACAATTAATTCATAGAAATTTTAGACCATTCTACTCCCGTACCGACTGAGAACCCAAACCCAAACCCCTCCTATAAATAGAGGGGTATTGAGGGCTTCTCTATACACATAACATAGAACATCAATTGCTCTGTAAAGTTTTTGTCCTCTATGGTTGTGGTAACCAAAAGAACCCAATCAAGTCCTACCTAATTAGGGAAGGACAATGAGGGAAAGACAACTATTGGAAAATAAGTTGGTATGGGAGAGTAAGTTGGTGACTAGTACACCAACAGAAGGGGATGATTCCTCTCTGTCTTGACTATAAGAATGATAGGGGTTCTAGGTGGCCCATGTGGATTACATCAGAGGTAGGAGTCCTTTGGCTATTGGTAGGGGGACACCATCAATCAGCGGTCTATGGAGGATCTATAGCAGCTGTCGCCCCATCTGCTATTCGTGGTGGAGACCAGGAGTTGCCATAATTAAGTCCTAGTGCAACAAGGAGCGTTGCACTACTACAATGATTATAGTCACTGGACTTTCTCCAGGACCAGGTATGAACTCATTAAACCATCCTTTCCATTGTATAGTTATTGACACCGATCTTGCTAATATGAGAAAAATGGATGGATAATTTTTTATTTCCACAGACTTCTCTATGCCTATATTTTGCAACATCTACACCCCAAGATTGGACCCATATCTTCCCTAAGCACCCTTGAATAGACAAGAAATGCTCCAAAGAAATTAGCAGTCATTTAAATGAGTTTGAAGCAAAGTCAAGCAACTGGACCCTCACCACGGGTTGTGTTATTCTGCCACAACCATGGTCATTTCACCAACAATCACAAAAGAAATGCCAAGAAAATCAAAGATCCACCACAACCATGGACACCATAACAACCGTGGTGACTGAATATCACCACAAATGTAGCAACTTCCATGACCGTGGTGGGCAGAAGACAAAATGGGCAGGAATGAAGAATGGCTGAGGTACCTCCCCTCCAACATGACGTGCTCAACAGCACATATGTGGTGCCATCCACCCAGCATGAGCATGGTACCCACCACAACTGTGTCCACTCCACTTTCCTAACCTCCACTCGAAAACACATATCCACCATGCCAATATCACTCCCCATGGCTGTACCAACTCACACTCACCACAACCATGGTACCCACCACGGCCGTGGTACCCACTATGACTGTGGTGAGCACACAACCTGAACCATTTTTCCCACTACATTATCAACTTTATCCCCACTTACCCCAGTGCTTCCCCACCACCTATATATACCATAGTGGTGGCTACAACATGAGGTTAGACACCTATATCATTCATTACTTCCCCCCCCTAGCATTAAATATCTCCACTTACCTCCCAAATTCCATTTCCACCTCATTTCCACCCAAAAACCTTAGTTTCCTAGGGTTTTCACCACTAAAACTCATCCAAACATGCCATTTCCATCCTTAGAGGGTCATCTTCCACATCCAAGAGGTGAATAAGGAGGAGTCTTCACCATGTTCTATGTATCCTCACTCCTCTACTCATTCTTCTTTCTCTTTGTTTTCTTGTTCTATGAGTAGCTAAGCCCTTGTGATGGTTGTTTGGGGAAAATGTTACTATGATACCATGTTGGGGAAAATGTTACTTGTATTAAAAATATTTTCTTTTAAGGATGATTACTTCATGATTTTATCTTATTTCCCATTTTCCTACTAGTGATTTATGTTTCTTAATGTAGATTTCTTATTGTATGATGTTTGATGACACTTAGCTTCTAGGTCAAAATGAAATGTATGTAGCTATTTGAGGGTTTGCTCCTGGGTCCAATTAATGATCCCTAGCTACATCCCTCTCTTCCTACACACAATTCTCTTCTCCTACAACTAGGTGTAAGATCTAAGTAACTAGTGTAAGAGGGATTAATGTAATTTCCTAAAGTTTTCTAAAGGTTAGATGGTGAGTAACATGGGGTGAAAAACCCCCATCTCTACAATCCCTTCTTAACCTTGTCTCTCAATTGCATTAATACTCCTTACCCTAGAAACCTAGATTAGTTGAATCCAATAGAAATATCACCTAGACCTTGGTCCAATTGAGCCTTGTACGACTAGATAGGGGGTGAAAGTGTAAAGAAGTGAAACCAACTTTCTACTAAAAATTGAAGAATAAAACCTCCAATCCAAAAACACCTATAAGGTATCTTAGAGTGGGTGTAAAATTTTCAAATCTTATTTATGGTATACAAAACAACCAAAGTGTAGCACCAGAATAAAACATACTATATTCAATTTCTCATAAGGTTACAAAGGAACATCATAAGCTCCCACGAAGGGTTTACATGAAAGATACACCATATGGATCTAAGTAGAGGGAAATATAAGCCATAACAACTTTGTCTCCAAGCTTTAAATCCTTAAGATAGGTCCATATCTTTATGCTATGTCCTCTAAGTCCTTCACCTAGGGTTGGAATCATACCCCAGCAAGAAGAGAAAAATAGAAGACATAAAAAAGGTTGGTATGTGCATACTAAAAGGAAATTGAGCAATATTATGAAATAAAGGACAACAAAGATAATGGATTCCAATAGAAAAGAAGTACCAACCAAGTGGGTATCAAAAGAAAAGAATCACAATAAAACAATACTTTCCATTAAAACAAATAAAAGATTGTGCCATATATACATCCACTACCATGGTGGGAAATGAAGCACAAGTAGGGCACACACCCCACAATCATCATCAATATCCTGCATGCATGTGAGATAAACATAGCCCTAGAAAAATATAAAGACAAAGGCAGCCAAGATTTCACATCCTTGAAACCTGATAGAGAATGAAACACTGTCAAACTACCAAAAATCTAAAATAGGGGCCAAGAATCATACATCTTGCCCGGGTATGGGGGTAAACTCTCCATCCCAAAAGAGTAGGTAATTACACCTCTTCTATAAACAAAAACATTGCAATTACACTACTCTAGTGCTACTAAATCACGTAGTATGTATAATATAGAGGCAAGTAGAAAAGTGTAGTCAGAATTATACAATGTTGCCATATCATACAATGGACAACACATACATCCACATGCAAGCGGGAACAAGATATCACATATGCACAAATAAATATCCACATCATAGTGGGCACATAGCATCAATAAGTCCAACATGCACCAAGGCATAAGAAAAGAGTCCAAGAGAATATCCATGATTACCACAAACAAGATAGTTCACAAGAACCATGATATTCAAAGATAAGAACAATGTGTATAGGCTATTGTCCATAGGACCAAGAGAAAGAATAATATAGATTAATTGCTCAACATGGAGTAATAGGGGATACAACATACCTCATCTTCAGAATCCAAAGTCCAACTAGGTCCAAACCTAGGCCTCCAAAGAACCTATTAAAGAATTATGTAGATTTGGTGTCAATTTCATATACATTATCCAAACCCTAATGTGTGAACTAGGTTTCCAAAACCATACCACATTTTAGTATATGTTATTAGAAGTCCAAAACATATCTTATTATATTTTATTGACTTATAGATATTTAGTTATGATTTTTATAATATAATTCTTTTTTTAATTTGATCCATAGAAATCAAATGTTATTAAATATTGGATATAGGATATGAAACCCAACAAAACAAGATAGATAATATTTTTCTAAATCCAATGACTATTTATTGGTAATTTTTGGCCAAAAAAATAATTAGTTATGCATTTTAGAAATCTGACCAATGAGAATCTAGGGAAAAGCCACATCAAAAAAACACAGGCAAGAAATAGAGAGAGGGGGAGTGGACCGCTTGGTCTGATTTGGCCCAATCAGGGTTAGTGTAACATCCCTGACCCGGGTTATAACCTAACCCTGGAAGTTTTGCCTAAACATGTAATTAAATACTTGTGAACACTCCCTGGCATGTAATTAAGTTCCTCAGGAACATTTACTTTCAATTTTGCTCCTTTATATGTAAAGTTGTAGCATTATTTTGTAATACAGGGACCTATGTGGAAATTACCCAGTTAAAGGGGTTAACTTGAAATATTCACAGGCTAAGATGTTCTCTAATGTTGAGACATCATGAGGATGTTTATGATGAAGTTTGAGGGATTTCCCAAGCTTGAGCACCAAGGTGCAGCTGTGGAAGCAATCCCTATGCTTGAAAACCCTAAATTGGGGTAAAGTGCAATTTACCCAATTTGAGGGGTGCAACTTGTAAAATATACCATCTAAATATCTTGTAAGACTCTTGTCATCATTTAGAGAATAAATGATAAAGAAGTCACTTCAATTGAATAAACACATGATGAAAAACACCTTTGTGATTGAATAATCAAGGTCTAAGCACTATAACCCTTTTATGTGTGTGCTTTAGTAATAGGTTGACCCTCTTTGCATTCATATATTGACCTTAGAAGAAGGTTGTCCTTAGAAATAAGAAGAAGGGACGAGCAAAGAAGAGAGGAGGGACTTAGTTGAAAATAAGGAGAACTTATGTGTATTATGTTGAAAAATACACCTAAGTACATAACCCTTTTCCCCTCTTTGCAAGGAAACACTTCTCTCATTTCCTTCACATCTTCCCTGGACCAAACCGACTAAGGAGAGCTTGGAGCTCAGGAGGACGACCAAGGAAGAACAAGGTAGGTTTTGGATCATCTCTTTTGCCTAAACTCATGGATGGAACTCGAATCCAAGGTCAAATTCATGGCTAGCTTACTTAATTCTATCTTTCTAGCCATCTCTTCTCAACCTTCCTTGGGGGAAACACCTTGGCCGACCTGTGGAACTTCTTGGACGCCATTAAAGGCTTGGAGCTCGAAATCTTGGAGCTCAAGGAGCAAGCTTTAGGCGGGTTTTATAACTTTAAACCTATGCTTTATTATATGCATCTCTTCTATGCTTTTAGTTGCTAGATCTTCTTCTTCCCTACCTTCCCTTGCTTCCTTGCAAGAAAAACCGTGAGGAACTGTTTCTGTTCTTGAGGAAGAAGATAAGGGCGTTATTTCCAATGTTTATCCACGGTTTTCCACTTTGCCATACGACCTCAACCACTTTGCCCATACGGTTTGCAAACTGTTTAGTGGCAAACGGTTTCAAGGTCGTATGAAGGCATACGGTCTTAAGACCGTATGGCTGCGTTGACCAAGCATGGACCGTATGAGTTTTCTGTTCACAATTATTTAGGATAATCACCCACAAAATTTTAGAGGTTAACTACAAAGGAATCGTGATATATAGGCAAAACAAGTAGCAAGTTTATTTGAATTTAGTTCTGATTTTCAATCTACTTAAAGTACCTTTTTGGGAAAACGGTTTCAAAACCGTATAAGATGGTTGACTAAACGTTGACTGTATGAGATTACTGTTCATAAAGATGTTAATTAACAACTCACCAAATTTGATGGGCTAATTCCAAACGGATTGAGAGTTGAAGCCACTTCAACACCCTAACCCTAATTGGGTTGAAATTGCTGTTTTAACCATAGATCTTGTTGAGTTTTGGGTTGAAGGGCCCAAACGGTCTCAAGACCGTTTGGGGTTCCACCAAACGGTCTCAAGACCGTTTGGGCACAACCCAAGACCGTATGAAGGTCTAAGGTTGAAGTAATTGATATGTTGAGGGTCCAATTGCAACTAAGTTGAGGAATTGATGAAAATTACTGATTTTAACCCTAATTGGAGTTTAACCCTAATCTAATTCACTTAGTTTTTGGTCAAACTTTGGGCAAACGGTCTCAAGACCGTATGGATGAAGTCCATACGACCTCAAGACCGTATGGGCCAAGTTTGAGCCCAATTGGAGGTCAATTGAGGGGGTTCAACTTCGATTTGATTCCACATTGTTGAGTGTTGATGGTTGAACGTTTATAGACCTTAATTGAACCAACTCCAACCCTAATTGGATATCAATAGGGGGTCAATTGAGTGACAAATTGGTTAAGGCTAACCCTAATTGTCTCAATTGGTAAGTGGTTAACAATCTTAAGGCCAATTGATGGCTTCAACATAGGAAACCCTAATTAAGTTCACCCTTTGAACCACCTTGGGGGTCTATACGGTCTTGAACTTTTTGGGTCATACGGTTTCAAGATCGTATGAATCCATACGATCTCAAGACCGTATGGATCCATACAACCTCAAGACCGTATGGATCCATACGACCTCAAGACCGTATGGATCTATATGACCTTGAGACCGTATGGATCTATACGATCTCAAACCGTATGGATCTATTCGGTTTCAAAACCGTATAGGGTCAATTGTTTTCAAAACCGTATGAGGTCTTTCGGTTTCAAAACCGTATAAGGGCTTTCAGTTTCAAGACCGTATAAGGGCATTCGGTTTCAAAACCGTATAGGGGCATTCGGTTTCAAATAGTATGAGCTTATACGACCTCAAGGTCGAATGGAGGCATACAACCTCATGGTTGTATGAAGGTTGAAGGTGTGAAACCTAGTGAAGACTTTAAAGGAAAAGTTTGCTTAATGTATGAGGGCTTAGATGATGTGATGGTTGTTCAACCTAAAACCTAATGATACCAAGATACATTAGGAGTCAAGTGGTTAGTAAATTAACCCATGATGATGATCAATGTGTAATTTACCATAATACCCTTGAAACGTTCAATTGAGTAAAACCTTGTTCTAATCAAACCCTAATCACTCAATAGTGGTGACTTGATCTATGTTAATCAAAGGGGACTTAACCCAACTTGATCTAGATTGGTGTTATCCCATCTATAAATATGAGGAGAGAGAAAGTATCTTAAGAGAGAGAAAGTACCCCTTTTATGATGAAAACGCAAGTAAATTACCTTCAACACACATGAATATGCATGATTAGAGTATGATCCACTTATGTGAGATCATAGAAACCCTAATTATGATAAATGATGAATCTTAGACTAATCTGAGAGCATCAATGATGATATTACTCATACATGATGATGCTATGAGTTCAATTCACCATAATGTGAATAGTAAACCCTAATTCCAGGGTGATTACATGCAATATGAGTAGTAAGCTCTAATTGATGAGAATCAGAGGACTTAACTCTTATGACAAGAGTGGAAAGTATATTCTTATTTTGAATTACCTTTATCAGTTGAATTGACCATGCAGGTCCTGATATGAAGGTGATCATATCCAGGTATGGATGATGATACTATATTCATTGAAAGCATCTTGTTAGCTTTATGAATAGTGAATTATCTTGAAGCCTTGTCAGTGGCATCCTATGTTCTAATGGGCTGTGAGAGCCATGAATACCATCAAAGTCATGATTTAGAGATGACTTGTGATGAGTATACTGAGAAATGATGATTGATGTGAGTTAGGTTTGTTACATTTAGTATTCTACTTTTATAGCTGTTATGCTACTGCTATTGTTTGAAGAACAATGTATGATGTATAAGAATACTGAATGCACCTAACTAATCAAGTATAATGTAGAGCCCTGATCATAGATCCATCATTGTCAGAGACTAAATGATGGTGGAACAAGTTTTCCCAAGGGAACTCCTGGATCACATACTCTTGAGTATGTGGGGGAAATGGATGCATAAATCCTTATATCCTAGTGTAGGAATTGATACCGTCAATCCTCCACTACAGAACCAAATGGTGAGATGTACCTCAAGTCTCCCAAAGAAAACACAAACACCGTATCAGTGAAAGATAAACAAGAAATCTTCCGATGACGAAGAGAGTACAGAACGCCATTGTAACTCTAAAATAGAGAAGGTCCAGTTTACCCTGGAGAGCTATATCAAAAGACATCCTGCCAGATGTCTAGTAAACAATCCTCTAACTGACTGAGGATGACGAGGTCATAAGAATCCGGCTCTTTTAATGACCTATGTATGATACTGATGTGACTTCTTAGCGATCAGTTGGAGTATGAGTGGTATGCCTCATCTCCACATGGCATAATCATGTTTGTAAAACATAAAAAACTCCGTAGTATATCTGCTTAGATTTATCTACGAGGAAGAATGATTGTTGTTACATTGTTTACATTAATGATCTGTTCAGATATTTTGTATACATGTCCTTTATATGCTTAAAGATATGACTGCCCAAGTAGAAGTTGTTTCACTTGTTATTAAACCTGCTATTGTAGGATTATTGTTATCCTGTCTATAATTTCCTTAAATGTTATAATAAAGCTTCTGGAGGAGAGTTATAACTCTCGCTGGGACAATTATGTAAAATTGTCTCACCCCGTAGACTTCAACCTTGTAGGTGGTCATCGAGGACGGAGGAACAGGTCTACAGGTGACCAATCCCAGCAGCAACAACACCAGGAGCAGTAATCAATCTCAGGTGGAGATTCAGCCTGCCAAGTGTTGTAGTTAGAGTCTGTCCTATGTGTCCTCTGTACACTCAGGTCTTGGAGTCTTTTGTTGTGAATTCTTGAGATTTTGTATCTTGTTGTATATAATTACTCAAGAAGTAATTTGACAAGTGATGTATATAGTTTAAATCCTTTTTCAATGGAAAAGGTTTGTGGTTTCAAGCTCTTGTCTCGAAAAGTTTTTAATTTCCCGTGATTTTTGCATTATGTTGTTTATCGTTTGCTTTCTCTAAAGTTTAATTCGTGGTTATATCATGGTTTGGAGATTGGAGCCCACAATTAAGTGGTATCAGAGCTCTAGGTTCGCCGAGTCTACATAGGCATAGGACTTAGGGAGTCAAGTCTATCTTTAGTATTCCTTCCTTATCTAATAGAATCTTCTACTCCTCAGGAGAAGAAGATACATAAGAATGTCAGAGCCACATGAGGAGCACGTGGAAGAAAGTAGCGTAGCTGCACCTCAAGGTGGTGCAGGGGTTCCAGAAGTAGAATAGCCTGTACCTGAGCAACCCAGGGAGCCACCTCAGTTCGACCCAGTCGACATGAGTAACCCAGATGTGCAGACGATGTTCAGGCAGTTTATGACTGCCATGACACACATAACCAATAGGATGCCCATGCCAGCACCCAGGGCACCTGTCCAACCAGAAGGTAAAGGTATCAGGAAAACGTTCGAGCGACTACGTCGTGTCGGAGCTACCGAGCACTATGGGACTGCCGACCCCGCAGATGCTGATCTGTGGTTGATGGAGTTGGAGAAGGCCTTCAGGATTCTCAATATCCCTGAAGCTGAGAGGGTCAGACATGCAGTCTATCTTCTCAAAGGAAGTGCTGGTCATTGGTGGACAATGGAAGAGCAGAAGAGACCTGGAATGGAGATCTCGTGGGAAGACGTTCGGCGGGAATTTGTTTAGAGATATTTCCCAAAGACCTTCCTAGACGAGAAGATATCTCAGTTTGAGAGATTGAGGCAGGGCATGATGAACATTAGCGAGTATGAAGCTAAGTTCATAGAGTTGTTGCAGTTTTGTCCGCATATGGCTGCCACAGAAGAGGAAAGAATCAGGAGATTCGAGAAGGGTCTGAATGCTGACATGACTACCCCGGTGTCTACCTTAGAAAACCGAGAGAGATTCTCTACCTTCGTTGAGTCAGTCTGAAGGATAGAGAGATCTGTGGTTGAGAAGAGGCAAACTCAAAAAAGATATCCACAGTTCCAGGGTTCTTCATCTAGGGACCTTAAGCAGCCTAGATCCTCTGCACCTAATCCTCCACCACCTAGATCTAGTTCTCAGACTCAGTGGTGTCCAAGTAGAGGTAGAGGATGAGGACAACCATCTCGGGAGACTCAGAGTTCTGCATCAGTGTCAGTGACTGGACCACCAAGACCACAACAACAGGAGAGAAGCTGCTACAACTGTGGTAAGGTGGGACATTTGATGAAGGACTGTCGATCTAAGCCTGTCAGTGTGACACAGCCTCCGAGACAAGGTCAACAGGGATCACAGAGAGGGCAATCTCGAGGAGCAGCTCGAGGACGCATGCAAGCGTCTCAAGCTGGATCATCAGCACCACCTCAACAACAGGCTACAGCGAGGTTCTATGCTATGAACCCACCAGAAGCAGTGGTCAATCCACAAGTGGTGACAGGTCAGATGGAACTTCTATATTCTGATATGTCTAAATCTTGTGTAGTATCTGTTTTGATTGATCCGGGTGCTACACACTCTTTCATCACTCGAAGAGTGATTCGTAACTACAATATGACGGTTAATCATAGGGCAGATAGTTTGTTGTTGGAGACTCCGTTGAGTGGGTCTGCCGTTCTACAGGAGGTATGCTCTCCCTGCATCCTCTTCTTTTCTAAGCATCGTATTCAAGTGGACCTTATACCGCTTGATATGCAAGTATTTGATGTAATCCTAGGGATGGATACCTTGGAAAGGTATCGAGTTGTCTTGGATTGTGAGTCCAAGTTGGCAGTGTTTGCTGATGAAAGCAACACATGGATCTTTCAAGGAGAAAGAAAGATTCTGCCCACCTGTCTTGTATCAGCTATGGTTGCTGATAAGCTGATGAGGCAAGGATGTTATGCATTCTTAGCCCATGTAGTAGATGTTACCAAGGAGAGTCCCAATCCTGCTGAAGTTCCTATTTTCAGGGAATTCGAGGATGTGTTCCCTGAAGAACTTCCTAGTATACCACCACCTCGGGAGATTGATTTTGAAATCAATTTGGTCCCAGATACAAAACCCATAGCCCAGACTCCTTATAGGATGGCGCCTGCCGAGATGGCAGAACTCAAGAAACAACTTCAAGAGTTACTTGAGAAGGGTTTCATCCGACCGAGTACCTCACCTTGGGGTGCTCCGGTTTTGTTTGTTAAAAAAAAGATGGATCAATGCGGTTGTGCATTGAATATAGACAACTCAATAAAGTAACAATAAAGAACAAGTATCCTTTTCCGAGGAATTGATGATCTCTTTGACCAGTTGCGTGGTGCAACAGTCTTCTCAAAGATAGATTTGAGGTCAGGATATCATCAACTCCGCATTAAGGACAATGACATATCCAAGTCTGCCTTTAGGACAAGATATGGTCACTATGAGTTCACGGTTATGTCGTTTGGACTAACCAATGCACCAGCTGCATTCATGGAACTCATGAATAGAGTCTTTCGACCCTTCCTTGATCAGTGTGTTGTCGTCTTCATAGATGACATATTGATTTATAGTAAGGATGCTCGGCAGCATGAGCAGCATCTTCTCCAAACTTTGACTCTGCTAAGAGAACATAAGCTATATGCTAAATTTAGCAAGTGCGAGTTCTGGTTACCTGAAGTGTCTTTTCTTGGACATGTGATATCTGCCTCGAGAATTTGTGTTGACCCTGCAAAGGTGGAATCTGTTCTACAGTGGGAACAACCGAAGACACCGACGGAGATTAGAAGTTTCTTAGGGTTAGCTGGTTATTATCGAAGGTTTATTAAGAATTTCAGTTATCTAGCCTTACCTCTGACCAAGTTAACCCGGAAGGATGTTCCTTTTTCCTGGAGTGATATGTGTCAACAGTCTTTTCAGCTGTTGAAGGAGAGGTTGACAAGTGCTCCTATACTTGTGCTACCTGAACAAGGAAAAGGATATGTAGTCTTCTGTGATGCCTCCAAGAATGGACTTGGATGTGTGTTGATGCAGGATAAACAAGTGATTTCTTTTGCTTCCCGACAGCTTAAGAAACACGAGGAAAATTATCCGACACACGATCTAGAGTTAGCTGTTGTGGTTCATGCCTTGAAGATCTGGAGACATTATCTCTACGAAGAAACTTTCCAGATTTTCACAGACCACAAGAACCTTAAGTATATCTTCTCTCAGCATGAGATTAACATGAGACAACGTCGATGGATGGGGTTAATCAAGGACTATGATTGTACTATTGATTACCATCCAGGCAAGGCCAATGTGGTTGCAGATGCTTTGAGTAGGAAATCAGCAACATCAACCATGGACAGAGCACAACTAAGTTCATTAGTATGCTCTAGGAGAGATATGCTTATCTCTTTAAGGCAAGACAATGTACAGTTGAAGGTGTCATTGTTAGCCGGTTTGTTAGCTGAGATGCAGATTAAACCTACTCTAAGAGAGCAGATAAAGGAGGCACAACAAGTTGATGCTGCAGTTCAACAGATTAGATATGAGTATAGTAGTGAGAAGAAAGATGGTTTTCATGAGTCAGATGACCAAGTGGCATGCTATCATGGGAGGATGATAGTACCAGATGTAGATAATATGAGGAAGTTAGTCCTGGAAGAAGCTCATTCTTCGATGTATGCTATGCATCCAGGGAGCACCAAAATGTATCAAAATTTGAAAGATATGTATTGGTGGCCTGGGATGAAGAAGGATGTAGCTGAGTTTGTTCTGAGGTGTCCGGTGTGTCAGCAGGTCAAGGCTGAGCACCAGAAACCTGCAGGAACAATGCAACCCTTACCCATACCACAGTGGAAGTGGGACCATGTGACCATGGACTTTGTTGTTGGCCTACCCAGGACAAGCAAAGGACATGATTCCATTTGGTTAGTTGTTGATAGGTTGACTAAGACATCACATTTCCTACCTGTCAAAACCACCTATTCTGATGAAAGGTTATCCCAGTTGTACGTACAAGAGATAGTACGTTTGCATGGAGTTCCTGTCACGACAGTTTCTGACAGATGTCCTCAGTTTACAAGTCGCTTTTGGGAACAATTACACAGAGCCCTAGGCACCAAGTTAAGGTTTAGTACAGCCTTTCACCCACAGACTGATGGACAGTCAGAAAGGACTATACAGACCTTGGAAGATCTGTTGAGAGCATGTGTTCTCCAGTTTACCGGGAGTTGGGATCTACATCTGAGCTTGATAGAGTTTGCCTATAACAATAGCTATCAACATAGCATTGACATGGCACCCTATGAAGCTTTGTATGGTAGATGTTGTAGATCACCCTTGTGTTGGTATGAGACTGGTGAGCACCAGTTGTTAGGTCCCGATCTTGTGCAGCAAACCACAGAAAAGATTAAAGTTATACAACAACAGCTTAAGACTGCACATGATAGGCAGAAGTCATATGCTGATAAACGTCGTAGCCCCTAGAGTTCCAGGTTGGAGACATAGTGTATCTCAAAGTCTCACCTTGGAAAGGAGTCCTTCGTTTTGGAAGAAAAGGGAAGTTAGCTCCTAGATTTATGGGACCTTATCTAATTATCGAAAGAGTTGGAAAGGTGGCCTATAGACTAGAGTTACCTCAGGAGTTACAGAAATTACATCCTGTTTTCCACATTTCCATGTTGAGGAAATGTCACCCCGACACCGAGTCAGTTCTACAACCTATGGAAGTAGAATTGAATGAAGATATAACATATGAGGAGGGACCAGTGTCAATCCTAGATAACAGAACTAAAAAGTTAAAGAAGAAAGATATAAGCCTTGTGAAAGTCCTCTGGGATCATCGTGGTGTTGAAGAAGCCACTTGGGAACTAGAGGATGAGATGAGAAGGAAATACCCTGCTCTTTTCTCTTAATACGTTTTATCGATTTCGGGGACGAAATCCTTGTGAAGGGGTGGATAATTTGTAACATCCCTGACCTGGGTTATAACCTAACCCTGGAAGTTTTGCCTAAACATGTAATTAAATACTTGTGAACACTCCCTGGCATGTAATTAAGTTCCTCAGGAACATTTACTTTCAATTTTACTCCTTTATATGTAAAGTTGTAGCATTATTTTGTAATATAGGGACCTATGTGCAAATTACCCAGTTAAAGGGGTTAACTTGCAATATTCACAGGTTAATATGTTCTCTGATGTTGAGACATCATGAGGATGTTTATGATGAAGTTTGAGGGATTTCCCAAGCTTGAGAACCAAGGTGCAGCTGTGGAAGCAATCCCTATGCTTGAAAACCCTAAATTGGGGTAAAGTGCAATTTACCCAATTCGTGGGGTGCAACTTGTAAAATATACCATCTAAATATCTTGTAAGACTTTTGTCATCATTTAGAGAAGAAATGATAAAAAAGTCACTTCAATTGAATAAACACATGATGAAAAACACCTTTGTGATTGAATAATCAAGGTGTAAGCACTATAGCCCTTTTATGTGTGTGCTTTAGTAATAGGTTGACCCTCTTTGCATTCATATCTTGAACTTAGAAGAAGGTTGTCCTTATAAATAAGAAGAAGGGATGATCAAAGAAGAGAGGAGGGACTTAGTTGAAAATAAGGAGAACTTATGTGTATTATGTTGAAAAATACACCTAAGTACATAACCCTTTTCCCCTCTTTGCAAGGAAACACTTCTCTCATTTCCTTCACATCTTCCCTGGACCAAACCGACTAAGGAGAGCTTGGAGCTCAGGAGGACGACCAAGGAAGAACAAGGTAGGTTTTGGATCATCTCTTTTGCCTAAACTCATGGATGGAACTCGAATCCAAGGTCAAATTCATGGCTAGCTTACTTAATTCTATCTTTCTAGCCATCTCTTCTCAGCCTTCCTTGGGGGAAACACCTTGGCCGACCTGTGGAACTTCTTGCACGCCATTAAAGGCTTGGAGCTCGAAAGCTTGGAGCTCAAGGAGCAAGCTTTAGGCGGGTTTTATAACTCTAAACCTATGCTTTATTATATGCATCTCTTCTATGCTTTTAGTTGCTAGATCTTCTTCTTCCCTACCTCCCCTTGCTTCCTTGCAAGCAAAACCGTGAGGAACTGTTTCTGTTCTTGAGAAAGAAGATAAGGGCGTTATTTCCAATGTTTATCCACGGTTTTCCACTTTGCCATACGACCTCAACCACTTTGCCCATACGGTTTGCAAACCGTTTAGTGGCAAATGGTTTCAAGGTCGTATGAAGGCATACGGTCTTAAGACCGTATGGCTGCGTTGACCAAGCGTGGAACGTATGAGTTTTCTGTTCACAATTATGTAGTCTAATCACCCCCAAAATTTTAGAGGTTAACTCCAAAGGAATCGTGAGATATAGGCAAAACAAGTAGCAAGTTTATTTGAATTTAGTTCTGATTTTCAATCTACTTAAAGTACCTTTTTGGGAAAACGGTTTCAAAACCGTATAAGATGGTTGACTAAACGTTGAACGTATGAGATTACTGTTCATAAAGATGTTAATTAACAACTCAACAAATTTTACGGGCTAATTCCAAACGGATTGAGAGTTGAAGCCACTTCAACACCCTAACCCTAATTGGGTTGAAATTGCTATTTTAACCATAGATCTTGTTGAGTTTTGGGTTGAAGGGCCTAAACAGTCTCAAGACCGTTTGGGGTTCCACCAAACGGTCTCAAGACCGTTTGGGCACAACCCAAGACCGTATGAAGGTCTAAGGTTGAAGTAATTGATAGGTTGAGGGTCCAATTGCAACTAAGTTGAGGAATTGATGAAAATTACTGATTTAAACCCTAATTGGAGTTTAACCCTAATCTAATTCACTTAGTTTTTGGTCAAACTTTGGGAAAACGGTCTCAAGACCGTATGGATGAAGTCCATACGACCTCAAGACCGTATGGGCCAAGTTTGAGCCCAATTGGAGGTCAATTGAGGGGTTCAACTTCGATTTGATTCCACATTGTTGAGTGTTGATGGTTGAACGTTTATAGACCTTAATTGAACCAACTCCAACCCTAATTGGATATCAATAGGGGGTCAATTGAGTGACCAATTGGTTAAGGCTAACCCTAATTGTCTCAATTGGTAAGTGGTTAACAAGCTTAAGGCCAATTGATGGCTTCAACATAGGAAACCCTAATTGAGTTCACCCTTTGAACCACCTTGGAGGTCTATACGGTCTTGAACTTTTTGGGTCATACTGTTTCAAGATCGTATGAATCCATACGATCTCAAGACCGTATGGATCCATACGACCTCAAGACCGTATGGATCTATACGACCTTGAGACCGTATGGATCTATACGATCTCAAACTGTATGGATCTATTCAGTTTCAAAACCGTATAGGGTCAATTGTTTTCAAAATCGTATGAGGTCTTTCGATTTCAAAACCGTATAAGGGCTTTCGGTTTCAAGACCGTATAAGGGCATTCGGTTTCAAAACCGTATAGGGGCATTCGGTTTCAAACCGTATGAGGTTATACGACCTCATGGTCGAATGGAGGCATACGACCTCATGGTTGTATGAAGGTTGAAGGTGTGAAACCTAGTGAAGACTTTAAAGGAAAAGTTTGCTTAATGTATGAGGGCTTAGATGATGTGATGGTTGTTCAACCTAAACCCTAATGATACCAAGATACATTAGGAGTCAAGTGGTTAGTAAATTAACCCATGATGATGATCAATGTGTAATTTACCATAATACCCTTGAAAGGTTCAATTGAGTAAAACCTTATTCTAATCAAACCCTAATCACTCAATAGCGGTGACTTGATCTATGTTAATCAAAGGGGACTTAACCCAACTTGATCTAGATTGGTGTTATCCCATCTATAAATATGAGGAGAGAGAAAGTATCTTAAGAGAGAGAAAGTACCCCTTTAATGATGAAAACTCAAGTAAAGTACCTTCAACACACATGAATATGCATGATTAGAGTACGATCCACTTATGTGAGATCATAGAAACCCTAATTATGATAAATGATGAATCTTAGACTAATCTGAGAGCATCAATGATGATATTACTCATACATGATGATGCTATGAGTTCAATTCACCATAATGTGAATAGTAAACCCTAATTCCAGGGTGATTACATGCAATATGAGTAGTAAGCTCTAATTGATGAGAATCAGAGGACTTAACTCTTATGAGAAGAGTGGAAAGTATATTCTTATTTTGAATTACCTTTATCAGTTGAATTGACCATGCAGGTCCTGATATGAAGGTGATCATATCCAGGTATGGATGATGATACTATATTCATTGAAAGCATCTTATTAGCTTTATGAATAGTGAATTATCTTGAAGCCTTGTCGGTGGCATCCTATGTTCTAATGGGCTGTAAGAGCCATGAATACCATCAAAGTCATGCTTTAGAGATGACTTGTGATGAGTATACTGAGAAATGATGATTGATGTGAGTTAGGTTTGTTACATTTAGTATTCTACTTTTATAGCTGTTATGCTACTGCTATTGTTTGAAGAACAATGTATGATGTATAAGAATACTGAATGCACCTAACTAATCAAGTATAATGTAGAGCCCTGATCATAGATCCATCATTGTCAGAGTCTAAATGATGGTGGAACATGTTTTCCCAAGGGAACTCCTGGATCACATACTCTTGAGTATGTAGGGGAAATGGATGCGTAAATCCTTACATCCTAGTGTAGGAATTGATACCGTCAATCCTCCACTACAGAACCAAATGGTGAGATGTACCTCAAGTCTCCCAAAGAAAACACAAACACCGTATCGGTGAAAGATAAACAAGAAATCTTCCGATGACGAAGAGAGTACAAAACGCCACTGTAACTCTAAAATAGAGAAGGTCCAGTTTACCCTAGAGAGCTATATCAAAAGACATCCTGCCAGATGTCTAGTAAACAATCCTCTAACTGACTGAGGATGATGAGGTCATAAGAATCCGGCTCTTTTAATGACCTATGTATGATACTGATGTGACTTCTTAGCGATCGGTTGGAGTATGAGTGGTATGCCTCATCTCCACAGGGCATAATCATGTTTGTAAAACATAAACAACTCCGTAGTATATCTGCTTAGATTTATCTATGAGGAAGAATGGTTGTTGTTACATTGTTTACATTAATGATCTGTTCAGATATTTTGTATACATGTCCTTTATATGCTTAAAGATATGACTGCCCAAGTAGAAGTTGTTTCACTTGTTATTAAACCTACTGTTGTAGGATTATTGTTATCCTGTCTATAATTTCCTTAAATGTTATAATAAAGCTTCTGGCGGAGAGTTATAACTCTCACTGGGACAATTATGTAAAATTGTCTCACCCTGTAGACTTCAACCTTGTAGGTGGTCATCGAGGACGGAGGAACAGGTCTACAGGTGACCAATCCCAGCAACAACAACACCAGGAGCAGTAATCAATCTCAGGTGGAGATTCAGCCTGCCAAGTGTTGTAGTTAGATTCTGTCTTATGTGTCCTCTGTACACTGTTGTATATAATTACTCAAGAAGTAATTTGACAAGTGATGTATACAGTTTAAATCTTTTTTCAATGGAAAAGGTTTTTGGTTTCAAGCTCTTGTCTTGAAAAGTTTTTAATTTCCCGTGATTTTTGTCTTCCGCTGTTTATCATTTGCTTCCGCTAAAGTTTAATTCGTGGTTATATCGTGGTTTGGAGATCGGAGCCCACAGTTAGCCAACTCAGCCAGCCCCACAGAGAGCTAGGCAAGTTGTCGCAGTGCAAAAACAAACTGAATCATCATGAAAAGATGGTTTAACCCTTATCATAGAAACTGAAAATAAGGGCCGATTAAGGGTGTAAGTGGAAAACGATCTTGTTGAAGCTTTGTCGATGAACTGAACACAAGTTTGAAACTAGAAGCTTGATCCAGAAGTCAGAACCTAAAATTCATTCAACTATTCTACCTAGAAACAACTCCAGTGATTTCGTGAGTCCGCCCCGAGTCTGACCAACCAAAACCCAACCAAAATACTACAGAATTCGTGAAGAACCAAGAGAGGGAACTCCAGGTTTAGGAACACATCGCAACACAACCAGAAAGTTGATGTTTAGAGGATACCTATGGATTGGGGAAAGAGAAAGAGGTGGGTGAGCTTTACGGGCGAACACTGAATGCAACCTGACAACCTTCATTCCCCGACATTGTCTGATGATGGTCACTGACAAAACTTCAGAGCAGATACCCAAGTTGAGTTCATCAGCGAGTCGAGCACCGAGGCAAAGAGCCCTGAGCTTAATGACGTCTCTGGGAACCATCGATGATGGATAGGGGGAGATCAATTGGATCTTCAACGCTACTAGTGCCACTGTGGCGTCGGGTGGTTTAGAAGAGGAAAGATGAGATTGCGGTAGTAGCATAGGCAAGCCCATACCAAATTTAGAGAGGGGGACCACACGGGAGTAGAGGGACGTTTAGTAGAGGGATGTTTTTGGGTGATCACTCACTAGTGGGAGGAGGTGTGGAGGTTTCTACAAAAAGGGGGTAGTTGGGCGGAGAAAGGATTTTGTCGGTTTCCTTTATAGGGCACGAGAAGGGTGATGTTGGGGCTCAAAGTGTGTAAAATCATGTTATGAGTCAATCGCACAAGCAAGAAAGAAGAAAGGAAATTCGGAGGCTGAGACATCAAATAGGAAAAAGTGATGACACTATTCACGTGGGTGTCAGCCTCCTATCCAAGGTAGGAGACGACCCACTGACCGTATGATCTTAAACCAACAGTGGTGATCAAAGTGAACATAAGTGAAATCCGAGAATAAAAAATCATAGGGTGACAATGTGACAAAATAACCAAAATCAAATCCAACTTGAATAAAGTGAACAAAATTTATTTCCTTTTTCTCTCTCTTCAAAAGAGGGTCCAAACATTACCCAAATTAGATGAAATTTTGCACAGAGACTAGTTAAAGCATGTAGATTCTGATTATACAATTAGATATGCCTTTTGAGGAATATTATTGTGTTAAATAAATCAAATACTATTTCCTCTTTCTTCATGCATTAATGACTTTAAGGTTCTCTGGATTTTATGAGACTTTACAAGCAAGTCATATTTAATGTGTAGGATACAAATTTACCATTAATTTTACACATTGGAATTGTTTGTTCAATTATTTCATATTTTGAAGTTCTACACACTTTCTCTCTCCTAATTTCACCTTTTAAGCAAACTTTCTCCAAATTGGATGCAAATTCACCCAAAGGCTATATTTATTATGTAGATTATGATCCAAGATTGTTTTCCTCTTTTGGAGTCATTTATTTTTTTATTTGATATTTTGGGGAAAACTTAGATCTTTTCTTTCCTAAATAAATTGAATTAATTATTATTATGTGAATAATGTAAAACTTGACTCCCAAAGAAATTGGGACCCAAGGGACACGATTATTAACTTAGATTCCACTTTGAGATTTATTTTAGTGAGTTATGTCACAATTAGTATTTGTGGCTCCTTATTATTATTATTATTATTATTATTATTATTATTATTATTATTATTATTATTATTATTATTATTATTATTATTATTATTACCATTTTCATCCAATTATGCTTCATCTTCTCATATTATCACCAAACGAATTATGTGGGATTATTAGCACAAATTTTATATTACTTCATGTGACATATTTTATGTGTCCATACTTGGCCAAAGACTAATGTGAGAACATTGTGTTACATTAGGGTGATTTATACATGCATCAGATCATTAGGTTTATACCAAACATCTTTTAGATCTAACCCCAACCTTGTTTGGTCAAACCCAATAGGTCTAAGTTCTAGGGTAGGGTCCAAGATCTGGTATGTTACAGAAAGGGTTCCTTCTCACACTCTATTCTATCCATGGCCAACTAATAGTCTAGGGCTATTTCATCACATTTGACTATATTGTTTGGTTTGGCAATCAAGAATGAAAACATAAGATTTGCTTGTTACATCAACCCTCAACTTGAATTCTTGTGACATTCCCCCAAATGGCCCACTCTCTACATAATTTGCTAAAACTTATCTTGTTTGCTTGCTTATTAATGCTAGTTTAAATTAATTGCTTTTATTTCCTCCTAGTCAATTGCTTAGATTTGGATAGTTAGGTCTTGCTTGAGTAGTTAGTGCTCTTTTTGGCTTTCTAGTGCTAATATTACTAGTTAGTGATAATCTAGGTCATTAATTTCTCTAGTGCTTAACTTGTCCCTTTAGTGTTAACTTGCATTGCTAGTGTAACTTATTTGTAGTTTCTTGCTCTTGCTTAGTTAGTTGCCTTATTTTTGTAACTAGACTTAACTTACTTAGGGTTAACTTAAGGTTTCTTGTAGTCTAATTTCACTTCTTACTTTATATTTCTTGCTTCATTGGTAGAATCAAACCCCATCAACATCAAACCCTAAAAACCCTACACTCCATATTAGGAACATAGCCTGCTCTAACGTAGCTCTATTTCCCCCTCTATCCCTATGGATTGACCCCTCACTTGCATTCACATATACTATGACATGACCCCATTCGCTTGTAGGTAAGTGTGAGTGAACATTGTCTAGGGCTTTATAAATTTGAAAGATCCAAGTGTGTGAAAAGACCACACCAAGCTTTCTGACATCATTGTCGGGGAATGAGGCACTCGACCTAGCTAGTTAGAGTAGCTTATCTTTTCCTACTGCCCTCACCATTGTTATTCTTTATTCTTTATTTACCTTTATATATTTGCCTTCCACTTTGTCTCTTGTTGTTTGTTTGTCTATTGTGTTGGTATGTATGCCTTGAGAGCCAATCATGGGATGATTGGTGGGATACATTAAGATTGATTTGATAAACATCAAAGGCAAGCTTCCAATTCTTTCTGGTTCAGTCATATGAGATAGTGATAGAACAGATTGAATGTCTAGTGAATGATAATACTCAATGACGTATGCTTTCAGGTTGAGGACCTGAACGATGAGATCATACAGATGCTAAGAGTTTGTACATTCTCATTATGTCCCTAGTCGGATGTCATTGTGGAAGGTAGATAGACAACAATGACACACAAGACTAGATTGTGGTGTTGGTTGATGACACAATCTCATTAGTCATGATATAGAGATATCAAACCAAAAACATAGGTACTTGTTAGAGAACAAGTGTACCGGACAGACCCACCATGAGTTTGACACATGGAACCATGACATGACAGTCATAGTGAGTACTCACAGTGATGGTGGTGAGTGTGATTCTTTGACCTGAAATCACTACACTCAACACATGTCATTGGGCACACTTTGACATTATCAAACGCAGTCCTGAAACATGGTTTGTTATAACGGTGATGATTGGGTGGCTTTGACACATGGGGCTTTTGAGGGGTGAGTGATAGATATGGGATTTGTCCCTCCTGAGGGAGTTTGATATCCATGGCCACTTGATGAGTAGGATTGAGAAAGGCGTGCACGCATGTGTGAATCAGTATGTGATATTGATGTCATACATATCTCTTCCAATCTACTCTGAGATCAAGAAAGTGAATGAACGTTGACAGGATGACTATTCCATGCCTTGAGTTCATTCGGGATATCAGTGAAAAAGGAATTATACATTCACTGTAACACCATTCAAAGATTGTAGGATTGAAAGTTGTTCTCCAATTTTCTATTTCACTTGGGTAGCACTGATGTGTGACTAGGCACTGCTCTTTTCTTGTGAAGTCATAAGTGTTATGGACTTTCACTGCCAACGTGAAATGGACCTGCAGGGTCACACACATAGGATTTAACCTGGAAGAGGAGTTTTGTCCGCAAACAATGTTTAGATTGATTACTAAAGGAGTTTAGTAGTTCAATTAAACATTCAATCAATTGATAGCTCAATATCATAATGTTCAAGGTGTTGGACTGATTGATTAGAGTATCAGATTGATTGAAACTGCAATTGACTATTTCTGTACAATCTGCACTCCCAACCGATCGGCTCATGTGATGAACCGATCGGCTGAGCTTGGTGAACCGATCGGCTCAGGTGGTGAGTCGATCGACTCATGGATAGGGTGAAATGATTACTTCAAGTGTTGAAATGATTGATTCAACTGATGCAACCAAGCAAGTTGGGAAAGTAGGATTGGTGAGAAATTTCCTTTCATTTCACTTGCCCAATTTGATTGGAACAAGGATTGATATTTGATACCAATTAGAAACAAAAGAAGAAAAGTCAATCGCGAACTGATTAGGACCACGAACCGACCGGTTCAGAAGTGAACCGATCGTTTCATGGGTCCCAACCAATCAGTTGAGGTGTCAACCGACTAGATCAGGTCCCCAACCGATCGTTTCAGGAATGAAACGATCGGTTCAGGTTGCGTAGTTGGTTGTTTTTGTGGAAAATCTTGAACCCTTCTACTCCTGCTTTAGTCCCGCATTGCCCAGGATAGAGAACCTTGTCCCATGACCCTCCTATATATAGGGGTATTGGGGACTTCTCAAAGAACAACTCAGTGCAACCAGTTGCTGTGTAAAGTTGTTGTTCTCTCTGGTTTTGGTAACTGAGAGAGCCCGAGCAAGTGCTACCCGATAAGGGAGGCACAATAAGGGAAAGACAACTGCAGAAAGCGACTGGTGGCAAGAGAGTGTGTCAGTGACTAGTACGCTGACAGGAGGGTGCGACTCCTTCCAATTCCTTGTGGGACAAGGAGATTAGAGTTCTTGGTGGTCCGTGTGGACTACTTCAGAGGCGGGAGATTTCTGTCGCTCGAAGGACAGTTGTCAATCCCGACAGTCCCGGCGAGACCAGGAGTCGTTAGTCCCGATACGACCAGGAGCTGCACAAACACCGTCCAAGACCGGAGGTGAAGACCGCGCAAGCCGCGAGGTATTGTCGCTGAGAAAGCCTCGGGACAAGGTATGATTCCACAAACCATCTTTCCTATTGTATAGACGTTGACATGTTTCCTTGTTCTGGGTTTGGGGAGGAAAATTTTTGTTTCTGCTGCCTTCTCTGCCTCCCCTAAAACCCAACAGTGGTATCAGAGCCACATCAACTTCTCTATACTTTAGGATTATCGATATGATTGATTTTGGTTTGTTGCCTTTATTTATTGCATACGATGCAAATAAAATTGGCTTTATGCATGTCCAATCCTAAATCCACAAATCCCAATATACATATATGATATGTAATATTAATGCACTCGATACGCGTCACCCTTAAACGAGTTTTTTGGTGGATGTATAGCGTGGTTATGTCCTATAAATCCTATCTGTGTATGGTTGTATGTGGTTGCTTGCATCTTGGTCTGCGCACCGATCTTCCTTCTCTTATTCCTGATGTAACTCAAAATAATTCGAGATTTCTTTCCTACCTTTGCTCCCCTCAAATGTAACTCGAGGTTTCTCTTTTACAATGTAAAATAGGATAGATTTTATTTCCGGTTATGTCAAAGAATGGAGGACATCCTGACGACAGCTGAGACGATCGGTTCAAGGTGTGAACCGATCGGTTGAAGTTTGAGATGATCGGTTCAAGGAGTGAGCCAATCGGTCGATGACCGGTTCACGGAGCAAGATGAGCCGGTGACGGCCATGATGAGATGCACGACGACTAGGCGAACCGATTGGTTGGAGGAGCCAACTGATCGGCTGGTGGCACCCAACCTACCAGCCTGATAGCGAGCCGATCAGTCATGTGATGAGTTGATGAAACCCAGAAAGGCAAAGCACAGAGTTCATCTTGTACAGGTTGCATGTGATGTAGACCTAGATGATCGTGATTCCTCTTGTCTCGAGGAATCACATTAGGATGGCCATAATCATCGCTTTTATCGTTTCACATGTTTTCTGTGGGATATAGCATGATATGATACGTACTATATATTGTGGTGATTGGATATGTATATGTATATAAAACCAAATCCCTCATTAAATATTAAGTTTTATATGCCTTCCAAATGCGACACATGTGAAAAGCTTGATCAACCAAGTGTGGGCATGCCCTAGCGTGGTGCACCGTCTATCTCGTGGAAGCGTGAAGGATGGATATGTGGGTCTACCCTAGCAGGGTGCACATTCATCGTGTTTGCTTTGGGTCGGACTTAACAAGGTGACCTAGATAGGATCTAGCACCTTAAGGCATGGAGATGATCATGGCAAGGAGTTGCATATGACATCTTATCAAGAGTTGCATATGATGCAATTGGCAAGAGTTGCCCACCTGAGAGATCTAAGTTGTGGGTGACAACTCTAGCTGGTCCATGACTTAGAGGATTTCAAGATCTTGCCCACTAGAAGGTTGTACGCTGCAATCTTCCGAATTGATGGTGAGGGCTATCAATTTGAAGTAAAATAGTGGGAGCGATAATTAATTAAAGGCCTAATTATATCATCAACTTTTCAAATCAATCAAATAAGTCAAAAATGAGTTTTTGGACTAAAATTGCATATTTCCTTTTGTAGTACAAATGGCAACAAACAAAAATCACTTTTCTTTGCGATCCGTCCTGGAAAAGGACAAGTTAAATGGGAATAATTTCCACGATTGTTTAGGACGTTGAGAAGCATTCTCAATCAAAGAGTGAAAGCTCTAAGTCCTAGTTATACCAGAACCAGATGAACTCGATCCCACCACATCAATGGCTGAAAGTATGCTTATGGAAGCATACCGAGGATGACATTGATGAGGAGTGCTTGATGTTGTGTTCTCTGAACTATTAGTTGCAGAGACAACATGAGACACATGATGTCTCCAAGACATTGTCCTAGTATGTCATGACAGAAGGAGATCCAGTAAGGTATTCACACACTCAATATGATTGGGTATGTGGAAATAACTAACTAAGAAGGATTCCCTCTGAGCCAAGAGTTGGCTATTGGTATGATACAACAAATGTTGCGAGAATCATACAGTTCATGATAAACTACAACATGAACAACTTTGACAAGCGTTGACAAAGTTGTTGGACATGTTGAGGACAGTAGAGGCAAATATGAAGAAAGACTAACCCTAATCTTTGATGAGATCAATGAAAGGTAAGTCTTAAGGGCAAGGGCAAGGGCAAAGCAAAGAAGTGTTTTGATGCTAGCCAGCAGCCCAAGCTATCTTTAACCTCAAGGCACATGGGGAAAGGGTGTATGAGGGAATTGCCCTCTATATCTGGAAGAACAAAAGAAGATGAAGGAGGGGATGGAGATCTCCACCTAAGGTATCATGAAATGAACCGCTTCTTTATCTGAGGTATATGATACCAAGATATGGATATGTCACATATGATATGCAATATACACAAAGAAGTGATGGCCTTTATGAAAGGACCAAGAAAGGAGTACCCATCATTGGAGCAAGTGTTGCTGCCATAGATAGGAGTACCTTTCAGTTTATTTCAGCCTAAAGGGCACGAAATAGAGTTGACATCTTCTATTTAATATTTTCCAATAGATAGAAACACTTTATTTTTGCATATTGTATGACAATGATGGCAATCAATAAAGAGATGTTTCAATTTCTAAAGATATGATCTTTGTGGCAAAGCCTTGTTTATCTTGTGGTATTTGATATTCATAAGATAAAATGATACCTAAAAGTTATAGATAACTCAAACAATCAAATTAGCATCAATCATGAAAAATTCATTTCTAGTGTCCATGTGATGGATAAATCTAGACTCTTATGGTTAGAGAACCAGTAAGAGACATGAATATCTTGGACGTGATTAATCAATCTTCACTAATGGTAGTGGGAGGATGATTATCCTATTAGGTATGTACATGTGATGTATTTACATACCTATTGGAACAAATGCTAATACTTCAAATGGTTTTTAGAGAAATACCAATATGAATATCTTGAAGTGTTCAAGATTATCATAGATGAAGTGCAAATTTGGTAAAGTATTAATTCTTGATGAGACCAATGAATGAAATACTTGGACCAAATGTTTGAGATCCTTATGAGTGATTATGATAGTGTATCATAGCGAACTCATGATTAAGGCACGGTGATGTCTAAATCAAGAAGGAATCATACTCTAAGGAGTTAGACAATGATTCTCAAATAACTGAATTCTTCTAACAAAAGAATACCCCACACTAATAAAGGATATTAAGAATCACAAGGAGTTGTAAGTTCTTATATCCTTGACCGATACACCTCGTTTATCTATGTCATGAGTTGTTCATGTGATGAGTCAATTATCTAGATGAATATGAGGAACCAAATTTTGAGTTATGGTTTATGACCATTACATCCTAAATGACATCCATGTGAACCATAAGGTATGACCTTGATGGTAGCACCCATTGGATGAAATCCATAAGTGCAAATGAATCTTAAGTGTTAAGATACATGGATAACATTTTGAGAAGGATGATGCTTGTTGATTGCAACTTAATGACTAAGACATTTGGCATATGGATACTAAAATCACATTCCTATGAGGAATAAAACAAGGATGTGTACGTGACACAACCTATAAGGTTTATGAATCCACTAATGCAAATGAAGTCTATAAGTTACAATGGACTGATCAATGTGATTGATTGAGTACAAGCAGCTCAGAATTGGATCTTTACTTTGATGATATAGTCAAAGGGTTTGATGGATATGTCAAAGATAAAGAAGGGATCTGTTATTTAGTGGGAGCGTGTTCACATTCCACATGTTGATGTGAAATGGAAATGTTCTAGAATGGAAATCCAAAAGTGGAAATTATCTTTAAGGAAGATAGAGATGTTTCCTATGTGATAGGAATAGAGATCTATAGAGATAGTTCTCGAAAACCTCTTGACCTGAAAAGAGAAAGCATACATTGGCAATTTGTACTGAAGGGTTCAGTATGCACAGATTAAGTGGGAGAAAACTTGTCCATGTTACATGGAGTTAGTATCCCAAGGCCAAGTGTCCAACTCTTATGAAGAATGGAAACACTAAGAATAGATATGGATCTATCATGTATGTAATTATCCCATTATCTTGCATGTATCGACATGACAAGAACTAAATGCATTCATCATCTTGTATGTAGGACATGGCAATATGATGTGCTCATCCTGATAACTCGTATGTGAGACATGACGAGTGGATATCTGTCTACTTCCAGTAAGGGTTACTGGAATACCATGAGAACATGATAAATACTTGGGAAGTACTAGTTGTATGGAGATAAGGAAGAGTTCAATGTAAAGAGTTACATTGATGCGAACTTCAAAAAGGACAGAAAATTAATCGCAATATATATATATATATATATATATATATATATATATATATATAGGATATATAAAAGTGAAAGTTTTTTGATAATTGGAAGTGTTCCAATAAAACCATTTAAAAGGAAATGCTGAGTATCTCTGTGTTGGAGAACAACAGTGGATACCATATGGATCTGGAAGTTCATGAGATGAACTTATAGATATTCCACTCATTGATGACAAGTATGGAATCCTTGATCATGCAATGTGGCTAAAGGTTAGAAAAGGAATACTAGATCGCATATTACAACAACTCCATCTCATACGTGTGACGTACAACGAAGAGATGAGAGGCATGCAATTCAAACTGACTTTGGCAAGGTGTTGCCATAACTCACTATGTTTGCACTAAAGCACAGTAACATGTGGGACATGTTTAAAGAGCACTACGAATATGATTCAAGGGTGATTGGCTCACAGTGCAAGTGGGAGTCTGTTGGTATGTATGCCCTAAGAGCCAATCATGGGATGATTGGTGGGATACATTAAGATTGATTTGATAAACATCAAAAATGAGCTTCCAATTCTTTCTGGTTCAGTCATATGAGATAGTGCTAGAATAGATTGAATGTCTAGAGAATGACAATACTCAATGGCGTATGCTTTCAGGTTGAGGACCTGAACGATGAGATCATATGGATGCTAAGAGTTTGTACATTCTCATTATGTCCCTAGTCGGATGTCATTGTGGAAGGTAGATAGACAACAATGACACACAAGACTAGATTGTGGTGTTGGTTGATGACAAAATCTCACTGGTCATGATATAGAGATATCAAACCAAACACATAGGTACTTGTTAGAGAACAAGTGTACCAGACAGACACACTGTGAGTTTGACACATGGAACCATGACATGGTAGTCACAGTCAGTACTCACAATGATGGTGGTGAGTGTGATTCTTTGACCTGAAATCACTACACTCAACACATGTCGTTGGGCACACTTTGACATCATCAAACGTAGTTCTGAAACATGGGTTGTTATAAAGGTGATGATTGGGTGGTTTTGACACATGGGGATTTTGAGGGGTGAGTGATAGATATGAGATTTGTCCCTCCTGAGGGAGTTTGATATCCATGGCCACTTGATGAGTAGGATTGAGAAAGGCGTGCACGCATGTGTGAATCAGTATGTGATATTGATGTCATACATATCTCTTCCGATCTACTCTGAGATCAAGAAAGTGAATGAACGTTGACAGGATGACTGTTCCTTGCCTCGAGTTCATTCGGGATATCAGTGACAAAGGAATTATACATTCACTATAACACCATTCATGGATTATAGGATTGAAAGTTGTTCTCCAACTTTCTATTTCACTTGGGTAGCACTGATGTGTGACTAGGCACCGCTCTTTGCTTGTGAAGTCATAAGTGTTATGGACTTTCACTGCCAACGTGAAATGGACTTGTAGGGTCACACACATAGGATTTAACCTGGAAGAGGAGTTTTGTCCACAAACATTGTTTAGATTGATTACTAAAGGAGTTTAGTAGTTCAATTAAACATTCAATCAATTGATAGCTCAGTATCATAATGTTCAAGGTGTTGGACTGATTGATTAGAGTATCAGATTGATTGAAACTGCAATTGACTATTTCTGCACAATCTGCACTCCCAACCGATCGGCTCATGTGATGAACCGATCGGCTGAGCTTGGTGAACCGATTGTCTCAAGTGGTGAGTCGATTGGCTCATGGATAGGGTGAAATGATTTCTTCAAGTACGATCGATTCAAATGATGCAACCGAGCAAGTTGGGAAAGTAGGATTGCTGAGAAATTTCCTTTCATTTCACTTGCCCAATTTGATTGGAACAAGGATTGGTATTTGATGCCAATTAGAAACAAAAGAAGAAAAGTCAATCAGGAACTAACCAGGACCACGAACCGACTGGTTCAGAAATGAACCGATCGCTTCATGGGGAGGAAAATTTTTATTTTCGTTGATTCCACAAGGTATGATTCCACAAGGTTTTCGAGCAAGCCTCGGGACAAGGTATGATTCCACAAACCATCTTTCCTATTGTATATATGTTGACGCGTTTCCTTATTTTGGGTTTGGGGAGGAAAATTTTTGTTTTCGTTGCCTTCTCTGCCTCCCCAAAAACCCAACATATTGTGCAGGTGAAAACTTTTCATGCTTGGCTGGTGTTTGGCTTCTACTGCCTTGGTTCCCTTCGACCATGAGATGGGTAGAAGAAGATGTCAGCACCTCCACAAACAACACCAAGAAACTGAGATGACTGAGGAAGGTCCTCATGGGGAAGCCCAACCACCACCCAACCTCCTCCTCCATGAGTATTTCACTCCAGGGAACTACACCTCACCCATTGACACCCTTGTTGACCAAATGTCGGGCCAACATTTTTCCATCCCACCAACCCGTCTTGGACTCCTATCCACTTTCTATGGGATGGATAACAAGAATGCATACCACAATATAGATGTTTTTTTGGGGACCTGCTCAACCTTCCGCACATATACATCCATCGATGACTCCATAAGAAGAACCATCTTCCTTTTCTCCCTCAAAGAAAAATCCAACGAGTGGTACATGCCCAAGCTCGAGCTGGTGACTTGGATGGTAATGAAGAACGAGTTCCTAAAGAAGTTCTATCCAATCTCCATGTTAAGTCATATGAGGAGATGCATCACTTCCTTCACAGAAAAAGAAAATGAGCCTTTCCATGAAGCCTAGGAAATATTCCAAAATCTCAATCAAGACTGCCCCCACCATGAAGCTTCTCTATGGTAGCTAGTGCAATCTTTCTACACTAGATTTGTTGAACTGATGCATACTATAGTTGACTCTTCTTGCAACAAAACATCCATGGCCAGACCTCCAGAGGCGTCCTAACCTCTCTTTGAGTACCTTGCTGAAAACTCACGCCACCAAGCTTCAAGCAAGGGGGAGCACTATGACATAAATTAGACACCTCCTCCTCCTCCTCCATATCTAGTCAAAGAAGAAGCCAATCCTCAAATGATGAAGATCCTGACTGATATGATGAACTTGATGAAAAATCAAGCTGGAGGGTCTTCTATCCACTCTACCAACATTGTGGAGGCTATCTTTGAAGATGTACAAGACTTACAATCCTTTGGGAACAGAAACAAACATGGCCCCATGTCAAACTCCTACACTCTAGAATGGAGGAATCACCCAATTTTTTCTTTAAGGAGACAGGGTGGTGAAGGACAAGGGCAACAAAGACAGCACCAAGGCTCAAAGTACAACTCTAAGTTTGAAGAGGAAGTTCTTGGAAGGCTAACGAGCCTTGATGAGGTAAATAAAGATGTGTCCTCTCATGTAAAAACTATTAGCCACCTTGAGCAAAGATTAGATCAAATCTCTATTTCACTTGCCCTCTCTGAGGAGGGAAGACTCCCTTCCCAACCCATGGAGAATCCAAACAATGCTATCCCACTACAAAGCCAAGTACCTATTCTTCAACAATACTAAGGGCCTCCTAATCCTTATTCTCCTCCACCTCCACCACTTAGTTAGGTTTTTTGATCAAGAAAACATATAATATTATGTATTTTGAAGATATGGACTTTTAGATGCATTTTGGTGATTTTTAACTAATTAATTCATTTTCTAGAAAATCACCTTCGAAAAAACTCAAAACTAATGCGTTGAGATATTTTTATTAGAAATATCACATTTTATAATTCAGAACATATTTTATTTTAATTATTGGAACACCAGAGCAAAAGATACGATTTTTACAAAATTGGCCAAAACCGACCAATCAAGAAATGCCACCTAAGAAAATATCTTGCAAGAGCAGAAGAGAGAGAGGGAAGAATGGGGCCTGGGCCCGCTGACTCAGACCAATCGAAGGCCGCCATGTCAGTAGGTCAAATCTCGGTCAATGGCTAATTAGACTAGCCCAAAGTAAAGGAAAAGGGGGCAAAAAGATGATTTTTCCCTCCATGGAAAAACAAAACAAAAGGGGAAAATAGAGGGGTGAAACTGGGAAATCACGAAGGACATTGATCCTTCTCATAGACCAGCCATGGCCTTCATTCTACGAGCAGTATTGTGAAGGATTCAAGGAAATCCTCATCAAGCAATCAAACAACAAACTGAAGGCACGAATTGGAATAACAAGTTGTAAGGAACTCACTGCAACCATCAATTTGGTCATGGGTTCCATCGAGAGAAGGGGAACAATGCCACAATCCTATAATAGAAACTCCATTGCTGGCGGTGACACATACCATTTTCCAACAAATTGAGGGAAGAGGTGATTTGCTCTGGGGCCGATGATGACTCAAGTGGAAGTATTTATAGATGTGAGTCAAGTTCTAGGGCTAATGCTAGTCAGTCGAGATGTTGTGGTGTCTAAGATTTGGGCAAAACTCAAATAATGGAAACCATAGAGCATTTAATAGCTTGACCAATGCGAAACCTCGTCATGAAATCGAAGAACCAGAAATTCTGGAAAACCATCGAGAAACGAGGTAGGAAATCACAAAACACCAGTGCATAAGCACTGTTTGCGGCGGCCCTTTCCTGCCTGAGGTAGGAGAAAACTCCCACACCATCGGATCCAGTGGGTACACTCCTGGGATGCATCCCAATCATCCAAAGGGTGGACCCGTCCAGAAATAAAAAGGAAATAGGAGTGTGCCATTTAAATCAAATCCGACTAAAGTGTAAGTTGTATTTATTTAATAATTTCTCTTTCGTCAATTGAGGGTGCAAACGAACCCTAAATTAAGTAAAATTTGACACTTAGTATATTTTTTATATGAGGAATCTGAATATGCAATTAGATTTGTCTTTTGAGAACTTTTATGTGTTAAATAAATCAAATCATATTTTCTCTTTCCTCATGCATTAATGACATTAAGATTCCCCAAATTATATGAAACTTCTCCCACAAGTCACCTTAAGTGTCTTGGACACAAATTTATCATCAATTTTTCCTGTTGGAGTTGTTTGTATATTTATTTAATATTTTGAAGGTTCTACACACTTTCTCTCCCCTAAATTAACATGCATATTAAAGATTATCCAAACTACATGCAAATTTACCCAAAGTCTACTTTTAATGTGTACATCTCGAATTTAAGATTAGTTTCCACCTTTGGAGTCATTTAATATTTTATTTAATATTTTGAGGGAAACTCATCTTTTCTTTTCAAAATAAAAGAAATATACTTATTATTGTCCCAAAATTATGAAACTTGGACTACAAGCCAAACCAAACTCAAGAAAAATAAATCTCAACTTATTTTTAACCAATTAGTGTTCCTTTTATGAATTTTAGCCCATTATCCAATATTTCCAAAAATTTCTCATATTAATTAGTCACATTAACATGTTTAAAGCAACATTATTCATTCCTTTTTCTCTTCCTTGCTCCATAAGGCTAAGGAATGATCTAGAATGAATATATTTTATTAGTATATCGTATGAGTGGTAAATTTACATATCAGACACTTATTAAAATGTTTATTGAGGTGTTTGTGCATAAACCCCTTTATTGGCATAAAAGGTGAACAAATGTCCACAAAACCACTATAATATCCACAAATTAAATAGAAAGGCCAAGAAGGAAAGAAATGAAAGGAAAATATGGGAAAGATGGCTAAAAGACAAAATGTCTAGGATTTAGTATGTTACAATATGACACTAAGCTTCTTCGAAGTACTCTTTTCACTATCCAGCAAAATTTGACACTGAGATAGTACATGGGTCAGGTTTTTGTTCTTTAGGTACCAAAATATCACATATTTAATATTTTGGGAGTCATTACACTTACATTTCGAATTTTAGACGTTGTATATTCAAAGAAGTGTTCACTCTATAGCATAAAACGTTCATGGGGTCTAAATAAAACTTAAGAACTTGTATTGTCATCTTGCTATATAAAATAGTGCTTAAAAGAACATCTTTTAGAATTTTACGAATTTCTAGAGTAAGGTTAAAGTCATACATGTAGAAAGTAGGAATTTTTTTTAAGATTATATCACTCACCTTAGTAGAGAAGAAACCAAAGTCTAAGAAGGAAAACTCGAAAATAAAAAACAAATTAGCTTGATCCACTAAAAAATTCCAAGAATGCCACCTATCTTCACGAATAGGGTGAATTTAAAGGAAAAGGTAGAAAGAGTTAGTGTTCTTAAACCTCATGCACAAGTTTTCAACATGAAGCACCACAAAACTTAGGCATGGTAGGAGAGAGGCTGAAGAACAACAAACAAAATGGCTTAGAAGTAGGGATCTTACTTGTATGGAGCATGAAATGAGATCAAAATCCTTTGATCAGTCTAAGGAAAGCTTGATCTAGAGCATGCAATCATGAACCACATGACCGTCAACACTGATGGGTTCACATCAGTCTCTGGTCCACATCAAAGGATCTATAAAAGATGAGAGGATAGAGAGCAAGGGAGCATTTATATAGGTATCATATATGGTGGGTCTAAGAACTATTTTTCCCTCAGTCACATGGGACCAAAAGACTCATCGATCATGCTAACTATTACTCCAGCAAGAAACTTTGTCAGATAATACTGCTCCCCATTGATATGTCTCTATCACATCAAGGGTACATGGGTTCTTTGTCAATCTAGATAACTCATCAGGAACACCAGTCCATCGACTCATCAATTGATGAATCCCTTTGGTCAACTAGCAAGCAACCTCGTCAGGCATATAAGGTTTGTCGACCAATCATGATGGTAAGTTATTTTGATCTATGCACAAGTAGCCAGTCATCATGCCACTTTGTTGGTTAAACCCCGATGATTGTACATGCATGAAAAACAATGAGATGTACCAGCTTACCCAAAACCCATCGGTCCAATGGTCATCGCTCGACTAAAATAAGGAGCACTATAGTTGGTCTGATGATGCTTCTGTCTGAAAACACTCATTCCCTAATGAAATAGAAAAAACTTTGACCATTGAGCTATCAATAATGAAAATAGACCTTCAAATTTTCGACTGATGAAAGAACAACACTACTACTAACCAACTTATACATATATACCCCTCGAAATCAAAATTCAAAAGCATCCAAAGGAGAAGAAACTTTGAAATCTTTTCTAAAACACCATGTAACAGATTATGCAAGTGTTGGATTAGTTCTAGACCCCCGAGAAATGAGTAATTTATACAAAGTCCATAAATAACATAAAATTCCATAACTTGAGCAAATAAAGTCAAAATTGAGTCAAATTTTAAACATACTTTTATCAACTGAATCATAAACCAATTTCTAATTTTAAAACTAATACAAATAATTATGTTTATGTATAAATAAAGTTTAGGGTCCGTACAACTATGATACGGTGGAGGAATGTTTGGTAGAAGCATTTTTTGGAGCAACAACTGTATTGGGTGAATGTATTTGAAAATGAACTCTATTGCTCCATCTAATCAAAACATCTCCTAAGGGATACATGTGCTTGGGTTGGTAAGGGCCTTCCCACCTTGATCTCAATTTTTTGAGAAATGGTTCCATTCGTGAATTTAGTAATCACACCAATTGATTGGGCTCAAAAGTATTATTTCTTATCAACTTGTCATACACGAACTTCATTATCTCTTTATAGGTCTTTGATAGATCATAGGATCCATGCCTTATTTCTTCAAGGTCATTGAATTGGAGTTTTTCTTCTAATGGTTGTTGTCTCCAAATACATTTTTATTGACTCTAATGCCCATAGTTCCTACTGCTATTATTCCACTGGCAGATGGAAACTTTTTCCATAGATAAGCTTGAAGGAAGTGGTGTCAATCAGGCTCTTGAGTGTGGTTCTTTAGGCCAATAAAGCTTCATTTAGACGTAGTGACCAATACCTACAATCCAGTTTCACCATTTTCTCAAGTATGACCTTTATCTCCTGACTAGCAAGTTTAACTTTCTCACTCATTTGAGGATGATAAGGGGTTGCAACATGATGATTCACCCCAAGGCCTTTCAGTGACTCTAATAACTCCTATGGATGAATTATCTTCCACCATCACGAATCATAGCCCTTGGCAAACCAAACCAGCTATGACATTTAGATTTCACACAATCAAACACCACCTTATTGTCATTGGTCCTTGTAGAAATTGTTTCAACCTGTTTGGAAACATAGTTGACAACCAATAAGATGTATTCAAACCCAAAACAAGGAGGGAATATACCCATGAATTCAATGCTCCACACATAAAACAATGCTACTACTAGATTATGAGATAGAGGCATCATGTCTCTCTCTGATATTTTACCCACTTTTTGGCATTTCAAGCAAGCTTCTTAATGTTCATGAAAATTCTTGAATAAGGTTGGCCAAAAGAAACGACATTGGAGCACTTTTGTAGTGGTCCTCTTTCCTCCAAAATGTCCTTTACGTATGTCGAAGTGGCACATGGAGAGTATGTCTTGTTTCTAATCTTTAATAATGTGTCTTTAAATGAGTTGATTGGAGAAAATTTGAAGAAATGGGGATCATAGAAATCATAGTTCTTTGTAGTTGCATATAGTCTTTTTCTCTCTTCACTTGACCAAGCCTTAAGTACTCTCTTAGAGGCTAAGAAATTTCCTGTGTGTTTATACCATGGATTTGGGTAGAATTAAGAAATAGAAGACGCTCATGTGGCATTGTCTCTTTTGATATTGTGTAGTTCCTCATATGAGTCCTAGAGTGACGGTCAGTTGTAGAATTTTCATATCCTTTCTAATCTATAATCTCAATATCAAATGCTTGAGTAATAAGGATCTACCTGATCAACCTTGGCTTGGAGTCCTTCTTTGACATTAAGTATTTGAGAGAAGCATTATATGTGTAGATGATCACTTTGTTTTGGAGCACATAAGAATAAAACTTAACAAGTGAAAATGTTATATAAAGGATGTCATTCTTTGTTGTTGTGTAATTACTTTGGACCTCATCTAAGATTTTTCTTGCATAGTATATTGTGTGTGGGATCCGATCAAGCCTTTATCCCAGTACAACTCCCCATTGTCATGTCACAAACATTTATCATAATCTGGAATGAAAAATAGAATGCATAATAGAAATAGAAATCAACCATTGTTTGAACTTGTTAAAGACCTTCACACAATCATTGTTGAACTAAAATTCAACATATTTCTCGTGAAGGTGACACACCAATTTAGAAATTTTTCTAAAATCCTTTATAATCAAAAGTCAAAACATGTATGTCCCAAAAAGGATCTCACATGCCTCACTTTATAAGTAATGGACAAAGTGGAAATAAGTCCCACTTTTGCCTTGTCCACCTCTATACTGACTGTGGAGATTCAGTTTCTCATAATAATGCACTGAGGCACCAATAATGACTCTTATCCTATGGGATAACTTATCTAATTTTGATGCATCTTTCTTGAATTAAAGTGAGGTGAGACGAACAATCGTCAAAAGACTGAAAAATCATCCATGAACACCTTGAGAGAGGAATCATACATGTCAGTGAAGATGGATATCAGCCATCTTTAAAATGTTGATGGAGTGTTGCAAATGCCAAAAGGCATTTTCCAATATGCAAATATCTCAGTTGGACATGTGAAAGTAGTTTTCTCTTGATTGGTAGGGTGCCAAAACTATAGAAAAACAAATTAGAGGTATTGTTACGGATGGCTAGAAACAAGGATAAGAGCTCAGCTTTTTCCACTTTTCACAATTATACCTTACATAACTACTACTTGGAAGTATCTCGAGTAGCCATCAAGAAAGCAGTATAAGCTCTATCCTTCCTGTCTCTCCATAATATGATCAATAAAAGGTAGATGGGAGTGGTCCTTCTTTGTCTTAGAATTGAGTTTTATATCATCTACACACATCGGTCCTTTAGTCTTATCTCTCACATGTATCATTTCCCTATCTTAATTGGGACCACAATGATCCCACCTTTTTTTGGTAACAACCTTCATGGGACTCACCCATGGACTATTAGAAATGAGATAGATGATCTTTGCATCAAGGATCCTCACAACCTCTTCGATCACCACTTCTTTCATTTTAGGATTCAACCTTCTTTGCTTTTCTCTACTTGGGCTTGCTACATCTTCAAGATACATTCTATGAAAACATATGTAGGGGTCAAAACCCCTCATATTAAAAGTGGACCATCCTATGACCTCAAAAAAAATTTAAAGTAGGAATAAGAGCATCCTCTTGCTCCAGAGAAAGAAGAGGGGAAATAATCACCGTGTGGGTGTCTTTTGGGCCCATAAATGCATATTTTAAACCTTCAACAAGGGAGTTTAGCACTAGGATTGGGGGATATTCAATAGATCTCTTCATTGGTTTTGTGGAAATGGATGTAAAATATTCACTTGGAGCCACTATATCATAATAATTCTCTCCTTATTCTATCTCTTCCAAGATTTCAATAATAGGGTCAAGTCTCTACCCTTGGTAGACATTTCAAACCATGAAGGTAGGAATTCTTCCAAAATTTCTCTAAGGTAGTCAACAAGATAGCAGTGAGAATAGAGCCTACCACCTCAATTTTGTCACATGCTTTAGAAATGCTCAACTGGATCTTCATATGCATGAAAGTCATGTACATGATGTCGGTTATCACATGTATCACAACCTCGTCGGAGGCTAAGAATGACCTTCCCAAAATGACAGTCACCTTTCTTGTGTTTTTTTCATGTATAACACAATGAAATCACCTAGATTGAAAATGTTTCATCATCAATCTCACTAGCACATCATCTATCTGCCCTTAGGGCATCTTCATATAACGGTCGGCCAACTACAAGGTATAGTTGGTTGGATCTAAGTGTCTGGTCGCCCTTAAATGTGGATCAAAAGTGTAAACATAGTTTCCTGGTCAAAGGTATCAGACTTTAAGTTTATATTGACTTTAAGAGACATCTACAACTCAATACAGAGTCTATTATACTAATACATGGTCATACACAGGGATAATGAGTAGCAACAATGTAGTAACTAAAATACTCAGCTTAACTTAGTCAAATAAAAAAGGAATAATTTGGTATCCCAGTTAAGAAATGAGTTAATATACTCAAGGTAATAAATTTAAGTTATAAAACTCACATGAAGCAAGGATAACTATGATTATGATAGGGGAACTTGGATTGGGCTTCACCAGTCAAACCATCATTAACCATGTAAAACCTTCTCTTTTAATCTATATATATTATCGAAATATTTTGCAAGCAGTCATGAATGGTATCTAAAACCTTCCTTTTCTTAAGATCAGGGTAGTTTTCTATTTAAAGGTGCATATATTGAGATGATGATGACCAATAGATCAATACAAAACATATGAATTTTTCCATAATAACTCATCACTCACATGGATCATTACTAATCCAAACTATAGATCTTCTTGAACATCTTCTATTGAATTAATTTCAATCAGACACCACAAGAAGGTAGTGTTTCAAACAAACAATGCATTTAAACACGATTAAGGAGACAAAATTTCAAGAATATATGTATATAAAACATAATAAGGAAAGATTACATGGTTGGGAGGGCATGAAGGCTACCCCAACCCAAATTAATGAGTCTAGCCACTAAAAGTTCAAGAAGGAATCAAATTACAACTTGAAAAAGTCTCAAAATAAAACAATGATATAGAAAAAGAAAAGGAAAGAGTTTGATACACCAATATATGGAGTTGGGAGGTCAATCTACCCACCTTTTGATTGAATCTAATTAAGAGGTTGATCACCTTTGAGAGGTCCATCGATCTATCCAATTGACCAAGGAGGTCGATATTCTTTACTTTTATTGATGATATCCATGAGTCAAGGTGGACTTGATCAAACTAGATGATGGAAATGGTTGGTGGAAAAGTCAAGGAGGTCAATCACTCTTGCGATATTGATATCATTTGACTTTGGTCCTTGTGCTCTACAACAACATTTCAACCTTTTCATAAAAGATAAGATGTTCTGAAAGTGATGCCTTGGAGGCTTCAGCCAACCCTTTATTGACCTCTGATTGGTCTACATGGCATTGTCTGCAGGCTCCAAGTGATCGAGCCTTAGAGTTTGATAGGTCTGTATCTCGATATCCATCATACTTTTGCATTGTTGAATGAGAAACCTCTAGATCAGAGGTCAATAGTTGAGTTGATGGAGCTTTAATGCTTGATCATTCTCTACAAGTTTGATCAACATTTGGAGGTAGACCGATAAACTTAGTGGCACTCCTTGATATGTTTATTGCTCAATCATATTACTATCAAGATGGAGATCTTGATTTCTTCTTCACTTGGTCAAAATTGGCTTTACTCAGGCTTTTTCTTAATATATCTTTACAGTTGGTTGAATTCAATACATGATGATTATCCATGGAGGTCATTAGTTTGACCAATTATGAATATGGTGAATCGACCTAGAGGTCAATTGGTGTGGTAACTTGATGGGTTGTCTATCAATCTATGGCTTAAATTTTCCTTGATCATCAACCTTTAGTGTCGATTGATGCATCTTACTCCTTTTCCTTGATATCCTATTTATGCAAAGTGATCGACCTTTAGCTTGATAGCTTGTCAATCTAGCTTTGATAATTTAGATTTCAATCTTATACATTTTTAAATCATAATTTAATGACAACATAGTTTCGGCAAATAAGTGCAAAATGAAAGATTTTATGATCATCATTTGCATATGAATATAAATTTATAGGATAAAAGAGGCATGAATATTCATAAAACATGATGTTATCAGTGTCTCAAACCTAACTTGACATACACAGAATATGACATCAAGTTCACACTAGATCCTAAGTCAAGAGAGTTTGGTTAATGTGATATGTACCAATGTAATAAGGAATTACTGGGTCACCTTGATCTTTTCTCTTCTTGTGGTGGTGTGATGTAGAATGCATCTCACTTTCTCAGTGAGATTGAATCTTTATGATATTTTCTAAGCCAAATTTATCTTGAAAGTACACATGTCCTTAGGTAACTCTGCATAATAAAGAATTTGTTTGGATGCATCTAACAATGGAACATTGATCCTTGCTTGAAAATTTCAAAGATATCCTTGGTGTGATTTTTCTTTCTCTTAGAAGGTGAGCGCTACTCAAGCCCATCAAGAAAATGTGTTAGTTGCTCATTTGACTTGTTAGCCTAAGTAGAATCATCAACGAGTATCACATGAATCACGATATCATCACTCGATATCATAATATATCCTTGGTTGTCCATCATAGTATCATGTTCATGTATGATAGTATCATTTCTAGCATCATTCACAAAATCATGAACTACTTGGTTCATTGGATTCTATAGTTATATCTCACTCCTTAACATGGTCACAACCTTCACTTGCTTGTGAGAATAAGGGGAAGGTTGTGGTGGTTGTTGAGGCCCTTGATGTGGCCTTTGGTGTGGTGGGTTGGGATTCTGAAGGACGTATTGTTGTTGTGGTGGTGATTGTTGGAGAGGTTTTTGTGGGGGTTGTTGATATGGTGATGGTGGTTGTAGAAAATATTGTAAGTTATAAGGGAATTGTGGTGGTGGAGAAGCATAGGGGTTTGGAGGACCTTAGTATTGTTTCAACAATATCACTTGCTCTTGTAGTGTAATATAGGTGCTTTGAGGAATATCCATTGATCCACTAACATTGTTTGGGTTAACCATGGTTTGGGAAGAAAGTATCCCCTCATGTCTACAAAGCGATAAAGAAACTTGATCAAACCTTTGCTTAAGCTGACTAATATTTTATCCTTGGGAGGACACATTTTTCTTCACTTCATCAAGCCTACTTAGCCTTCTAGGACCTTCATATTCAAATTTGTAATAATACTTTTGACCTTGATGTTGCCTTGGCTTCCATTTCCATTTTTCTTGTTGTTATTTCCATGAGAAGTTATAATGGTTTCTCCATTCCAGAGTGTATGATTGGGACATAGGGCCTTGGTTGTTACAGTTGCCATAAGATTGGAATGCCTTTACTTCTTCATGAATAGACTCAATAGAATAGCAGGTTGACTAGAGGACCCCCCCATGTGTCTAATGAAGTTCATCATATCAACTTAGATCTTCATCAATTGAGGGTTAGAGTTATTCTTGGTGCCAGAATATGCATGTTTCACATTTCTATCAAAATTGACTATCAACATTGGATGCCCAGTGCCTTGAGTTCTCATGTAGATGATTAAATATACATCATGATGCTTCATGTGGTTTGGCCATAAAATTACCTCCACGTGATGAGTCCATTACAATTTCACCCATCTCATACAACATAAGGTAAAATGATTGAACCAACTACCAAATGGGTACTTAATGGTATGGGAAATCACTTAGTAATTTTTGGAACCATTCCCATGTTTCATGGAATTTCTCATTATCCTTATAGATGAAATAAGTGATACACCTCCTCATCTAGATGAGCTTTGTAATAGGATAGAATTTCTTCAAGAATGCATTTTTAATAGCTTCCCAAGTGATAATCTCAATTTTATATGAATATTATTCTTTGGCCTTGTCTTCGAGAAAGAAAGGGAACAAGGTGAGCTGGATGGAGTCATTTGTAGCTGGTGGGGTTTTAAAAGTAGAGCAAGTTTCTAGGAATCCATCCACATGTTTATAGGCATTTTCATTTTCATGCCCATGGTAGGAAGAAGACAAAGAAGATGGATGGGACAGAAAATTGTTATCCTAGGATTTTATCCACCCTAGTTGCAATTGGTGAGTTGTAGTTGTCTGGCATAAAGTAATCACAAAGTAGCTTGTATGGAGGGTGGTGGTCATGGTTCTGGTACTTCATCATGGTTCACATCTTGGTTTGGACTTTAGTTTGCCATTTTGTCTTCTAAAGGTTTACAATGCCAATTTCTTAATCTGTCTCCCTATTTTTGGATTCTCAAAGAAGGAATAAATATAGGGATCATCATTCGAACATGCATTGTCACCTACACACGGTATAAACAAACAATATAAGGCAAGTTACAAAACTTGTACAAAGGAATAACTCAAAGAATAAAAAATAGGAACTGTGAGGTCAATAGGAAAAGTTAAAGCAAAACAGCTTAGATGGGCCAAGCATCACTCTCCCCGGGAATGGTGCCAGAAAGCAATGATATGTCCCAGAAGCCCTAGCCAATTTGACATGGCTTTAAATGCCTTAGGCACACCTGGGTTTTTCAATATTTATATCTCGATTTGGACACACTTATATACAATTCTGCAAGCACATAGGCTCAAGAGTAGTATAGGAATGACAAATCAAGGTCAAACCCACGAGAGATAGGGCGTACCAGAGCTAAGTTTGTTTAGGGCTACTTCCTAATGTGAAGAGTAGGATTTTTAGGGTTTGATATTTGATTCTAAGTTAACCTGATGGTAAGTAAACAATTAGGAGCGACGAGAATAGATAAATTCACCCTAGAAAATTTAAGGCTAATTAGCTAAGAAAAGAAAGAACAATTACACTAAACCAAACAAGGAAAAAATTAAGCACTTCATTAATAACACAGCCCTAGTTATCAAGCTAGGGTACACCTAAGCAAAATAAAAGCACTAGACCAACACTTATGCAAGAAAGGCGACTAGACATGTATATCAACAACAAATATGAAAACTAGTACAAGTATCTAAAACAAGCACTATTTATCCTACAAAAGGTAACTAGCATGAACAAGACAATTAATTATGTAAGCAAACAAATAATCTAACTAATTAATATTAGCTAAGCAAGAGAGAAAATTAGATTTTAAGCAATTAATGGGGAATTTGGTTTTTTCGGATTAATGTGATCATCAACTAGGTTGGGGGTACATAACATGAAAACATCATTCATTCATTTAGGTTATCAAATTAAAAAAGCAAGCTATGTGATATCATATTGCCCTAAACTACTAGTTGTCCATGGATTGAATAGGGACTAGGTCCTATCACTCCCTATCCAACCCTGTAAGGCTTGATTGATTAGGATTTAGGTGGAATTCAACCATGATCTAAATTCTAGGTTTATTGTAACAACCCCCTTCTCTTGTTATCCCCAATTAAGGTGGACCACGAAGGCAAGTGTTGTTATTAGAATATTACCATAGATCTAGATCCAAATAGGTAATTCACAATAATATTAACTTCAAACTAAATTACTATTTTGACAAAAGGAAGATGAATCTCCTCAAGGGAGTTAGAAAAAACTAACATTTGATGAAGTAATTGACATAAAGAAATTATCTAAAATCCTCCATGGTTTCCTTGCATAGAATTATTTTGACCATTACAGGAAGGTCCACTTCTTCATATCAGTAGTTCTAATCTAAAATGCTGAGAAAACAAAACACGAGGTTAACATAATATTAATTTGTGTACATTGGTGCAACCAAAAATGTCCATGTGAATCTAACAACATCTATCATCAGGCTTGTCATTTTGTATCATTTCCTTAGACTCTTCCACCTCACTTTCTATGGTTCCTGGAACCTTCTCACATGATCCTACATTTTGTTTTCAAAATTGGGTTTCTCCTGAATATCGAGTTATTAATTAATGGGTTTCATATTATCCAACATTGATCATACATACTTATGAGTTCACAAACTAAATAGAAATTGATAAAGCACACATCATGTATCTCAAAGCTCAGCAAACTTGTGAATAGGAATTTCTCAATAGAAGTGTTTATTCATAATTAACCCACATACTTTTACCATGAAGTTGATCAAGTTGGACATTTTCAAAAACTCCAAGTTATAATATGAATATATCAAATAACACCCATTGTTTTATTATATATCCTAAAAAGTCAAATATGGACTATTAAACAACTTAGTTTTTTGAACAAAAAGGCAACAACTTAGTTTTAAGAAAGAAATCTACTTTCTAACACAATTGATTTTGAGATTGGGGTTTGTATTTGCATTAACAATATTATTATATTTACTCAATTTAAGTCTCCAATCTTGTCCCAATTATGGTTTAGATGAGGGTAATTAATATTTTTCAAAAAGGTCACCTTTGTATCGTAAAAAAATATACACAAGATAATTCTTTTAGACTTTTTAGTAGTGATAAGAATAGGATAAAATTGTGATTACATTTTTATTGCATTACTTATATTTTTTAAAAGAAGATTCACTATTTACTTGTAATTTTTGGTTAAAGGATGATTTTTTCTATCAAATTGCAAGTTAAAAGTATTTATTATATTTTGGTCATAGGGAGGTGAGAATTGCCTAAAAGTGGGAAGAGGAGAGCCGCTAGATCCCTTGGTATTTGTTGATTGGGATTAGGATCATGTGGCTGAGATTTGTTCCACCCACTAGTGGGGTTGGTGAACACACTGGAAAGCATGTTGATGGATCTTGGTCACGTGAGATGTAACAATCCACAATGGAGGAAATCGTTGGAGAAATAGAGGCACCGGTGTGAGAGTTAAAGCCAGGGACTGGGATGGCTGCTCTCTGGGACTTTAGGAGAATCCAAGGTAGGTTTATATAGGATGAGGGTGAGTTGGCAATGAGGGGGGTCTCTTAAAAGTCAAGGCCTAGTCTGCCTTCCTTTCACTCACTTTCCAAAATGGATTTATATAGGAAATTAATGGAAAGGTTTTTATGAGTTAACCAGAAGAAAGGAGAGAGAGGGAGGTATCTTGATCATATATCACATTGAAGGCATCTCATGACATTCTGACATTGCGTAAACCTAAGGTGTTCCAAATAGTTATCCTTCCTATTTAATTTTCTTTTTCTAATTAATACTCTCCTAAAATCCAATTCAACGTGACTTGGCAAAGGACCATGTCTTATTATACTACATTACTTATTTTTTATTCTCATAAAAGTCATTCAACGTGAATAGGGTAATAGGCCAAGTTAATTATGTTTCTATTGTGAATTTCATAAGATGGCCAAGAAAACCTTTAATAACTTGCAAATTGGTACTCCAAGTTACATTAATTAATATTTGCTTATTGGACAAAAAAGGATGATTAATTATGTCATAAAAACTGCTCCCAGTAAGGCAAACCTTAAAACTTATTTTCCAACAATTAAATACTTAAAACTCTTGCCACTGTGTAAAATGATTATCTTTAAAATTTCATTCTCAATTGTTGTGAAATTTAGATCATTGATTTCCTATTACATAATCTCTCTCCTATACAAGTTTCATCATAAAGAGGAAATGTTTGATTTCCCAAACAAAAACATTATGGAAAGCATATACATAGCTAGCCACTAGATAATTTAAGCATTTAGACCAAAAGGAAAGTCTTACTGACTTAAAATCCTAGGATTCTTTAATTTCTATCCCATATTTCTACCATAAAAAAATGCATTGAAAAAAATGTTACAAGAATACATTTTTGTTGTCCTATAAGAAATTCTTGCATTAAATTCGATGAATTGTCATTAAAGTTACACATAATTTCGTACAATGTCTAAACCATGGAAATATATTCCCAAAACAAAATTATCAAAATTACCTATAATCTCATAAAATGTTTAAACCATGGAAATGACTTCAAAAACAATTTTTACCAATATTACACATAATCTCATAAAATATTTGAACCATTGAAATGAATTTCCAAAACAATGTTACCAAAATTACACATAATGTCATAAAATGTTTAAACCCTAGAAATAACATTCTAAAATGATATTATCAATAAAAGGATCATAACATGTGATATTTACTCATTTTAATTTATAGGTGACCTTAAAATACACAATAGTATATATTAAAAAGCAATCACACACTTATTTATAGGGTTACGTTTTTAATAATCATCTTTCAATTAAAAATTGTAAAAAGGTAAAAGGGTGAGGAATTTCCCAAGTCTTCACATCCTTCCCCCTTAAATGAATATTGTCCACAAAATTCAGCTTATCTAGCAAAAGGGGTGGGATCAACTACTGTCACTCGTGAGGTTTCATCCTTCCATGGTAATTCTACCTTAACTTTAACTTTAGTGCTCCTTGACCTTTAATCCAAGATTTTCACAGATGTGGTTTGCTACAAATGGGAATGGACCTTTATATGGTACTTTACATGAAACATGAGGAACTTATTACTCATTAGGTCATACCAGTGTCGGTGGGGGAAAATACCAAACAATACCATCAACCTATTCCAAGGTTTCACAAGACTATCTTGCCCTAAGGTTTAACTCATGCAATTCATTACAATGGGATGGATAGGTGAAATCTTAAAGAAACATAATTTTCTCAAAAGATGGGTAAATCCATTTACCACGCATTAGCTATTTTATTTTGTTTTGATTTTGTGCAGATCATGTTTGGGGTTGGAGGAGTTATTACATGATGGGTAAAATACTTTTTCTCAGGGCCCTTGAGTTTCTACACAACCTCCCTTAGAGTTTCATTATTACATAAATATTTTTATTCCTTATATATATATATATATATATATATATATATATATATATATTCCCCATGCATTGCCATCCTTAGTCATTCCCTCAGTATTTCTAGGTATGTAGGTATCCATGGAGTATTCTTCTCCTAACCCCTCAAGCCTTATGGAGTGAGACTCCATCCTGACCCCTTAGACCTTATATGCTCTATAATTTCCCTACATGACCCTACGTTTGACTTAGGGCTCCATCATGCATAGGATCAACTGATATGTTACATGTTCTTTCATGATTCATTCCGAAACAAGGGATTTCTCACCCATATCAGGATCTCATGTGCCAAAGACTCATCTTGAACTTGGCATGCTTTCTTTTGACCTAATGAATTTTCATAATATTTTCATCTCAATTTTCATCAAGGATTCTCATAAAAGTATGGTTGAGATACCTTTCAAAAGAACAAGACAATATAGTTTTTTAACATACCTAATGCATATGGTGATTTGCATGGTTTCTATATTTTACCACTAAATTATAACTAATTTTATCTTTATGTTTAGGTCCATCTAAGACATCTAGAGTCAATACACAAATTCATAACAAAAACTAGGTGGTTGAACTCATCTTTAGAGGAGGATCCTTGTCTAGGACGTTCTCTTATTTCTTATCATGTGTTTCGTCTCTTTAGCCGCATACCCTGGACCCATGAACTTCAGATTATAGTTCCTCCATAAGGTTTTTCCCTTTAAATGGGATGATACTCCATGTATTTAAATGTCACTCCTTGAAATAGATTTTTAATCTTACTTAATCTTTACATAGACCAAGTTCTTGTATATAATAATTAATATATGTAACATATACTTGCAGGGCCTTACATACTTGCATGATTGTTTGTAATTTACGTACTTTTAATACTACTTGTACCTCATGTACGTGCATGCATTCATCTCTACACAAAATGGTGATTAGGTTGGCTCACTCAATCTATTCTAGTCTTCATATTCCAAGAGCCTTCATATGGTTAATCACAAACATCAATGTGGATTCATTTAGCCAGCCTGTGAGGATTAAGCATATGCTTGGTTTCTCAGCATGGGTCTTGTCAGGTCCTTTCTTGGGTTGACCCTCATCCATCTCAAGGTATCCATTACTTAATTTCAACCTATCTCACCCATAACCATTGCAGTTCATTCACAAAAAATCCATATGTAAATCTTTCTACACAATACTGCAAAATAAAAAGAGGTAAATGATTTTACTTTCAAGGTGGGTACCTATCCTTTAGGATACTATTGCAAACTTAGGATAGTTTATCATGGTATATCCTTCCTTTGGGATTGAAGTGTATTGGCTAGTTATACCCCTAGCTCCATCAAGGGAGATGTGCAAGGTCTAAAGCTTTGGTACTCTTTGGTTCTTTTCATCATTTACACCCCTTAAGTGGGTTCTACTTTCCTAGGCTTGACCACGAGTTGTTGTTTGACTCCTTGTAATTCGTCTTCCTTGTTGACCCCTCAACAAGCATTGGTTACCCCATCACGTATTTCCTAAGGTATACTAGTTCCATGTCATCATGCCTATCACCACAGTGAGTTCTAGCATACGCAACAACGGGCTTAAGGTGTATTCCTATATCCCTACATATTGCTAGGTTTTGCATGCACATATATATTGCATTCTATATTCCATTTTATTATACAAGATTAGGATCTCTAATCAGGAAAACAACTTACATGCCTTTCTTTCTTCGATTTCTCTATCCCTCGCTAGGGTTGTTTATATTTGCGTACTTTCCTCTTATTAATCATGTATACCATAAATATTTTTTTCAATCATAAGTTTTTTGTTCATCTACATAATGTAGGTACTTTTCAGACACCTAATTTCCACTTGAGCTCGAAAAAAAATTTAGGGTTTCTCCCCATAGGAGAAACGTACATAAAAGATGTTTAATCACATATTTAGTTTTATATTTTGAATTGACATTTCATCTACCTTAGTTGGTGGAGGATTTCCTTAACCTAAATTTATTATGGAACCCCAATTTTGGAAGAAAAGAGTCTATTGGGCCCTTAGATTTTTTAATAAAGCATGGGGTAGAGAAAGATATGAAGAAATATATGAGAAAACTTAGAGGTATGCTACTCTGAGCAGGTCCTAAAGCTATGCCCATGAAGGAATCACAATAATCCAGGAGACCTTATAAACCAACTAGTGGTGCATAGGAAAATGGCATCAGTCCCGAATTGTGAACCTTCCTTGACATTGTCACCCTTCGGATGATACCCTATAAATTCCCTTGAGCTCTATGGAGGTTTCTAAACTGATAGTTAATACAAGTCATTTATAAGAATATGTGCTCTGAATACAATTGTAACACCCCCTCCTCATGATAACCACAATTAAGGTGGACCAAAAAGGCAAGGGTCGGTATTCATATATTACCATAGATCTAAATTTAAATAAGTAACTCACAATAATATTAAATTTGAAACAAAGTATTGTTTTGACAATAGCATTGTGAATCTCCTAAAGGGAGTTACAAAGTTCTTGCAATAAGGGAAAAGGTAACATAAAGAAGTTATCTAAAATCTTCCATGGTTTCCTTATTTAGCATTATTCTGATTCTTACAGGAAGGTCTAGTATATCAGTAGTTCTAAACTAAAAAACCAAGAAAACAAAACACATGGTCATCATAAAATTACACTTTATAAATAACAACCAAAAATGTGCACACAAATCTAACAGCATAATACATCAACTAAATAATTAGCAGATAATATAACTTCTCCCTTTTCATTATATTTAACCCATAATCTTGTTTATCTCAACTAGTGTACCAAAATCGGATCCTAGATTTAAAATTTCAAAGTGTGTGTCATGTCATCAAGCTTATCGGCGTGTATCCCTTCCTTGGACTCTTCCACCTCACATCCTAGGATTCCTTGAACCTTCTCATATGATTCTACATTCCTTTCTTGGAATTCACAGTTTCTTTCTACACAACCATTATGAGTTATTGATTGTTGGGTTGTATATTATCTATCAGTGATTATACATACATATGATTTCATAAATCTAACACAAATTGATACCATTCAAGGCACACATCATGTATCTCAAACCTTAACAAACTCAAGTATATCAAATGATCGATAGAAGCGGTTATTCATAATGAACCCATGTACTTGAATATGAAGTTGATCAAGTCAAGCATTTTCAGCAATTCCAAGTTTCAATGTGAAAAAAAATTACACCCATTGTGTTATTATACATACTCAATTTAAGTCTCCAGCATTGTCCTAGTTATGGTGTAGATGAGGGAAATTAATATTTTTGCAAAAGGATCACATTTTCAATGTAGACAGATTTGCACAAGATGCTTCTTTTTTACTTGTAGAAGTGATAAGAATAGAACCAGGTCATGATTTCATTTTTATTCCATTACTTATTTTTTCTAAAAATATATTCATTGTTTACTTACAGTTTTCATTTTTAGTTAAATGATGACTTTTTCTATCACTTTGCAAGTTAAAGGTATTTATTGGATTTTGGTTAGACGAGGGAGAGAATTACTTAAAGATGAGACGATGAGAGATGCTTGATTCCTTAGTTTTTGTTAACGAGATCTAGGATCTTGTGGCTAATATTCGTCCCACACACAAGCAGGGTTGGTGCAGACACTAGAAACCATGTGATGGATCTTCATCTACCGGGATACAGTAGTCCATAGTGGATAAAATCATTGGATAAGAAGAGACACTGGTGCGAGGAGGCTTGGTTTAGGACTGGGAACCTATCTTTCATGCCTTTCATTTATGCTTGGGGGGCTTTGGGCAAACCCAAAGGTAGGTTTATGTTGGATGAGGGGGAGCTGGCGGTGAGGGGGATTTCTCAAAATTCAAGGCATGGTCTACCTTCCTTTCACTCATTTTACAAAGTGGATTCATGCAAGGAAATGAATGGGAAGGTTTCAATGAGTTGAGGAGAATTAAGGAGAGAGATAGAGAGAGAGATCTTGACCATATATCAAACTAAAGGCATGTCATGACATTGTGTAAAACTGGGGTGTTCCAATTACTTGTCCTTTCTATTTAAATTTGTTTTGCTAAGTAATGCTCTTGCGAAATTCAATTTGACGTGACATGGAAAAGGACCATGGTATATTATTTTATTTTAATTATTTTTAATTCTCTTTATATCCATTCAACATGACTTGGGCAATAGGCCATTATGTCATTATTGTTATACAACTTATAAATCGGTATTCTGAGTTAGTCACAATATTAATTAATACTTCCATATTATTTTAACTCATTTTAACTATGTACTGGACTGAAAAGGAGGATTAGTGATGACATACTAACTGCACTAAGTAAGGCATATTTTCAACCTTATTTTCCAACAACTAAATCTTTAAAACTCTTTCCACTTTGTAAAATCAATAACTTCAAATTACAATGTCAATTGTTTTAAAATTATGATGATTGACTCTTTATTATAAAATATTTTTCCTGACTGAGTTCCATCATGAGGGGAAAATGTTTGATTGTCCAAATAAAAACATTATAGATAGCATATATATATATAGGTCGCCCACTGGATTGCATTTCTACCACTAGGAAAGTCTTAATGATTAACAATCATAGGATTTTCTTTATTTCTCTCCCATATTTCTATGATAAATATATAGCATCAATTTTTTTACAATAATGTCTTTTTCTTGGCCTTTAAGCAATCCTTACATTACATTCAAGTAAATGTCACTGAAAGTTTACATAGTTTCATACAATGTCTAAACCATGGAAAAAAATTTCAAAAACAACATTACCAAAATTACCCATAATATCATAAAATGTTTAAACCTTGGAAAAGACTTTCCAAAACAATATAACCAAAACTACACATAATCCAAAAAAAATCACAATGGAAATGAATTCCCAAAACAAAGTTACCAAAATTACACATAATCTAACATAATGTTTAAAACATGCTAATAATATTGAAAAACAATATTACTAATAAAAGGACCATAACATGTTATATTTACTCCATTAAAATATTATTTTAATTAACAGGTGTCCCTAGAAACATAAGAGTAATTATTTAAAAAGCATGCACTCATTTAGAGAATTATTCATTTCATAATAATTTTCAATTACAATTTCTAGAAGAGCAAAAATTTAGTGATTTCTGAGTCCTCGCATTTCTATAAGTAATGCTTTTAGGGCTATTGGGGTCTGAGGGTAGAAATGGAGGGTGGAAAAGATGGTTTTGCATCTCATGTTACCTCCCATCTAACCTTTCAATAGCTCCAAGCCATTTTCACTAAGAGTTTCCAAACTGGCTACGTAGATCTCACATTTAGGGGGGGATAGCTAGCTAGGGATCTGACAATTGGACCTAGAAGTAAAATCCCAAATTGGCTACATATTACCCATTTCCACTTCTACCTAGATGGTAGCATATAACCATTAGAAGACGAAATCACAATGTTTACAATAGTACCCCCCATCCCAACATGGTATCAAAGTCGTGTTTTTACACCCCAAACAGACCACAAAGGTGGGATAGCTAGACGTGATCAAAGAAAAAACAAAATAAAGGAGAGATGAAGGAATAAACACTATGGATGTTGATGTAGAAGCCTCAATCTTCTCCTCCAACTGCTCCAAGCTTTACGTCCTTCTCCAAGGATGAAAAATGGCATGGAAAGTGGAAGCAAAATGGTCAAAGTCATCTTGAGAACCTCCCATCACATCCCTTTTAGTTGCTATGAACGTGGTGGATCTTGCATACCATGATAATTTGCTTGATATAGTTGTTGTGTCTGGATTGCTCTAGATTCTCCTTCTCTTGAAATTTCCTTGTGATGACGAGCTATGTACCACATCCATGGTTATAAACCATAGTCGTTTGAAGGCTTTTGTTGTGCAATTTTAGATCCAATGTCTTTCTTCATGATTTTCTTTGCATTGGCTTGTTTATTGGCCATTGGCATGTTTATTGGCCATTTGGGGTAGGTCAGGGTAGCTCTAGGGCTCACTTTGGACGACTCCTTCAAAGGTGAAGGAATCTTGGGATCCTCCTCCCTCTCTTCCATCCAAATTGAAGTCAAAGTACTAGAAAATTATGCAAACAACATTCATTGGTGCATTTGACTATAAAATTAATTATTGAGGAGAAAACATGCATAATGAAAAATCTAGATGAGAATAATGGGAAAAATTACACAAAATGAAGACCCATTTAAGGGATTCATCCATGGAAGTGTCATCCACAATGTCATGGCAAACAGGTTGGAGATGGTCATGAATTCCTTGAAAGAGGGGGTGTTACATTATAGGGGTTTTGATAGAAGTAGCATCCTAATGCATTTTACTATGATATTTCCTTACAAGGAACCTTGCCAAGTACCAACAATGGTTTTGGCAGGGTTTCCAAGAGCAAAGGAGCCATTGGTGTTCGTTAATGGTGGGTTATAAAGAAAAGGATGGTAACATCTATCATAGGGGAAAACCATGGAAAATAAGGCAAGAGAGGCACATTGAATGAAAGAGAGAAGGTTAGAGATGGTTACCTTGTAGTTTATTTCCCCAAGGTGGCCTAATAGAAGACAGGCAACATCACTTGTCATACCACAAAGGAAATCTAGTAGAAAAACAATTGTGGAGGTCATGGGGATGGTAACTATATCAATTGATAGTGGTTGGTGGAGACTATTGGAGGTGGATCAGGGTTATACCATAGTTAATGGATATGTCAACTAGGGGTGTGTTTGGTGTTTTGTGCATATGGGACTAATCAACGTCAATTACATCTCATTCTAAGTGGAAAGATGATGTGAGTCATATGTTGGTCAAATAACTATAAATGGTTGAGGGAGGAGAGAGAAATGGCAGAAATATCTATTGCCTTGCAATAGTCATGCATGTGTGTGAGGAAGCTAGAGGTGGAAGACTAAGTCCACCCACCCAGTCAAGCGGTCTGCATGATATACATAAAACCTAGCTTTAGGTGAAAGGAATGACATTAAGTGAAACCCAGAACATAGGTCAGAAGGATCATGATTAAGACCTTACATACCAAACTTATATATTTTCTAATAAACCACCTTTTTGGGTATGTATAATATCTGATGCAAGTCCAAAATTGGTAGGCAAACCAATTTGAGTATCAACAACATGATTCTGGCCTCATATTTGCATTCAATATTATTTATATTACATTTATCCTATAACACATCAACCACTTAATTAGGATATTTAGCTTTACAATATAGTCAACTATGGTGAGTGTTATGTTTTCTCAATTCTCTCACCCTGATCGCCTAGGGCTATCCTAGGGTATTATCCTAGAGTGAAATTTGTTAATTTGCATTTTTTTTCTTCAAATTCCAATTATCCAATTTATTAGGGTTTTTTCTTTTTAAGATTTCGTCTATATGGGGGTAATAATGAGCTAATAGGGTTATTAGATCCCAACCAATTCTAACTACTCTAAAAAGGAAAAAGGGTCTAGAAAAGTATTTATTTATAAAAGAGCAAAAAGGGGGAGAGAGATTGTTACCTAGAAATGGGGATGTTACAACACACTAGTCTATAAAGGATTTCTATCTTCAAAATTTTAAGCAAAGAGGGAGGATGAGTCTACAACATTTCCCCTTCAGCTCCCATGTAGTCTCCTCAAGACCATAATACTTCATGGAAATTCTTCATCACCTTAATCTCCGTGTTCTTTAGTTGTTTGATTCTAGAGCCTAACATATTCATTGGGAACTCTTCAAAATATAAATTCTCTAGCAACTCTATAGGCTCAATAGAAAGCACACAAAGGGGGTATTTCACATACTTCTTCACAAGTGACACATGGAACACATCAAATCTTGTCATAGGTGGGAGGATGACCTCACTGATAAGCACACTCCTCATATGTACCCAATATATCAAATGGTCCCACATATTGAGGGCTCATGTTGCCTTTGACATTTGACATTGCTATATGGATTGGATAATCTTTATCTTTAAAAAGACATAATCACAACTAAAAGTCTCATATCTGATCTTTTCTTGTTAGCATACACCTATTAATCATGAATATCATTCACACTTCTCTTTATCAAACAAATCTTATCAACCATCATCAACATGTTAACACTCTTCACTAGAGCATGTTCTCCCACATCAACCTATTGTAGTATACAATGACAAGGTTGACCATCGAGTGCTTCAAAAGATGGCATACCAATCATGGTTTTGTATCTATTAATGTAAGTGAACTTAATCAATGAGATATATTTATCTTGAGCACCTCCCTAACCGAATACACAGGCATGCAATAAGTCCTCAAGAATATGTGTTTCCTGCTCTGACTGTCCATCTGTTTAAGGGTGTTAGGCTATGCTAAAATGTAGGTCATATCCCATCTCATCCTATATTTGCTTCTATTGACATGGCATGAACTGTGATATCTTAGACTTCTCTTGCTCCCATGGTATGTGCTATGCAATTAATATTTGCTCTAATTTCTCACTCTAGCCCTCAATTTCATGATTTGAGTTGTTGTGATACTTTGTGAATTATCTTGTGTACGCATGATGGGTGGTGACACTCAAATTGATCTTGAAACTAAGTTTCAACCCAAGTTATACACCGCCCTTTTCTTCTATAGTTTGATCGCATATGTATATCTATGTCCCAAACTCATGCTCATTATGTAGAAGTCACTCTTACGGTTCCAACGCCCCAAATTTTTCTCAAATCCCAACTAGTATGAGAGAGTTATGGATCTTTAAAAATCACTTGACTTCACCCTTGTGTTTAACCTTTTTTTAATTAGATTTTACCTTGTTGTTCCCATATTGGTCGCGACCCAATTTTTCCTCCCTTCACACTACTGATCTAAAGTAATGTTTCCTAGCCAATCAGTAGCCCCGCTTCCTCTACAACCCAATCGTAGCCATTGGATTGTGACCCCATGGATTGAGCCCCCATATAACAGTCAAAACACCATCCTCTACCACTGTACGCTTGGCCAACACACCTGGTACTGGAGCCACCTAACCTTCCTTTTTCTCAACCAATCACCCTTGTTCTCACCTCCCCTTGACAAATTAACAACACATATCCCTTCATTACTCTTCCCTCTTTCTTGCCCCTCTCATTTCAATTGTTTTTGCATCTCTAGCTTCTCCTTTACTTCCTATATCCCCCCCCAGCCACGACGCTGCCATGGAGACTTGCTTTGGGGATTCCTGCCCTTCTCCTCCACGGTCTTGGGAAAAACCGCTACCTCCTTCATGGGAGCAGGCTGGAGTGACCGGCTGATCCACGAGTTCGTTTGGGGCAGTTTTCCCTGACTCGCAACCCCCCTTCGACAACATATTCTATCGTAGAGGCAGTGTACTCATGCGGCAGGTGGGTGATAGGGTGCAGGTTGTGACCAACCATCCACAAGTTGTAAAGATGAATGGGCAGTGACAAATGACTCCATCTGATCACATTTGGGCAATCGGTGGTGTCGGCCAACGACTGGCCTGGTTAGGAGGATGGACCTAGAGATCGGCCGATCCATCTCGACCCACAAAAACCAAGTGAGGCCCATCACCAGGGAGGCACTCATCCATGAACCTCATCAGATCTGTCAGGTGAAGATCTAAAGGCCCATATTGACCTATTTCAAGGTAACTTTGGAAAAATCATCACTCATGTTTCCCTAGGACAAATCCAACATATGATATGCGAGTTTTCATCAGAAAATCATGTTCTATCCAATAAAAATATTTTCAGAACCCAGTTATACTCTTAGTTCCTCTATTTTTTCTAAATGTAACACCTTTGCACTCTTTTGATGATCCTTATGCTCTATTATTCTTTCCATGGAATTTTAATGATCAAAGATTACACTAGTCCCTTATATCAGTAACTTTAATCCATTAGAACTTATCTTACACCTTCGATCATCTTAACGTACCTATAATGCCTATCTTGGTCTATCATGACTAGCTTTGATCTAAAAAATGACTCTTTATGTGCTTATGGTACAACTTGCCCATAGATGCAATCTTTAACATGTTTTATTAACTTATGATCACCTAACCTTGAAATTTAGTGATACTTATGATTCTATATGCCATGTTTGACTAATATATTATGCTTCTTTGCCTTAAATATCTCTTGTGACCTAAAAGGGACCCACCTTTGTACACTAATGTGCCCTAAATATGACGTTCAAGTACTTATGTGATTGGATCCTCAATTCTTGAGTTAAAGTGGATCCATGTTATTCAAATATTTATGTTTACTTCTAAACCCATCCTTAAAATGACTTGTAAGATGTTTTTCCTTATATCATACTTGTAAGCATCATGACTTGCATATGACAACAAATGTGATGTGAACACACATGTGGATCATTTGACTCTAATCTTGCATGAATGTAACATCCCAAAAAAATAGGATACACAGAAAAATAATTACATTTGATTCCTTGATAAATTTTGCACTAAATAAATCAAACTTATTGGACCTCGATGTAGTTAACCAAAATAAATGATTGTACATTTAATATTATAAAATATGAGTAGCATAATTTCTCTCTTATCCATTCAATGATAATGTCAATAAATGTGTTTTAATCTTGAGGAATATTCAAATAAACAAAAGTTTCACTATAATGTACTTTCTCTCTCTTTAGTGTAGATCCATCATATGTGAGCCCTAATTAGCCTCAGTTCATCAAATAGATTTAATACAACCCTAAGTGACATGTAATGGAAAGCACATCACTTTGACATCAATCATAAGTCATCAAATATGCAAAAGTGATACTAATAGCATTAGAGAAAAAGTTCATCTTTTTATCATCAAATTTGGGAAATAACTATATAAAGTGTTCTGAATCCTAATATACGCCTATGGTCAAAATTTGAGACTAATATGACTTCGTTTGCCCCTTCAGATCTACTGATAAAGTTTACTATATAGTTATTAATAAATTTTAATCAAAATATGGTTAATTAACTAAAAATGGTTATACTCTGACACGCAGCCCTTCAGATCCCTAGTCGGGTCCAACTCCTACTCACAGATCTCACTGCGGCTCAGAATCATCTCTCTCACCTAGGAGGACTCTGGACAGACGCGGCGGGGCATATCATAGAATCTGGCCTCTCTCCCTGATTGAGAAAAGGTTTTGATAATCCCATGTAAACCTTTGTAACATCTCTCCGAGCAATTCGATCCCAATTTTATTAGGATTTAATTCTCGGGAAACCCCATCCGTGCCTGACTCCCTCTCTTCCCCTGTTTCATCCTTGCTGAAAGATACAAGTACCCACAGATACAAAAACCTATAAAAGAAACTACCTACATGATCTGGAGATATGCAAAAAGTGATCCCTACCCTCGGTGCATCGTGCTTTCCATCCAAGCCTTGCCTCTCCACTCAGCCACCATCGACGATCAAGATGGAGTAAGTTTCCCAAGTTTAGACCTTTAAGGTAGACTTTGGCTATTAGGGACCCTTGTTCCAGTAGGCTTCTAAGACTAGTAATTCCCCTCCAAATTGTCATTTAACAAAATCCCTTTTTTTCCATGACCTGATACTAGATCTCAATTGGCGATGAACATGCCTTTTCTTAAGATTTTTCTTCACAATATGCTTCAATTTTGAGTGAGGAAGCTCCTTGGTTTGATGTGCGATGTAGTGTTTCACTATCTTTGTATCCTCGCCTCCTTATAGCCATGGCGGGAGCATGTTTTAGAGAGGCAGGCCATTGCATCATGTGATCTTCAGTTCTCTGGAATCAGCATTGCTCAAGGAATTCATTACTATGGTCCCGAATCCAGGGAGACCATTAGTATGTGATCTAGAATCTTGAAATCAAGCTTGTTTGCACCATCTCTTGTCTTCTATGTTCTTCTAAGAGGACAAGGATACTAGGGGATGTTTTTCTGGTTATGCCCTTTCTAGGCTTTTATCTAGGTCATATCCTCAAGGGGCAGTCTTGGGTTTCTCTTGCATCTTCTGATACAATGCGCAAATCTCAATTGGGAAAGATTAGACACATGGTTGGTTCTGGTTAGACCACGTTAGCATGGGCCTGGGTCCAGTTGCTCATTGATATGGATAATTATGTACACATGGGTTTTTGATGATTTCTTCTTGGTCGGATTTTTCTAAAATCGTAGTAATTACATACATGATCAGAAAAATATGTATAAATAGTCATTGGAAAGGATTTTTCAACTAGAATTCAATTTCAGTGTTTCCAAACCCTAATTCCATTATCTCATACCATGTTTACTTGAAAGACTCATATTAGATAGGATGTACTAATGATGATAATTAATAGAAATCATGTAATTTCAGGAAAAATTGGGATTGACTCAAGGATAGGGAGACTAAGTTAGGATCTACCTTGATCCAGGTAAGTGGGTCATACCACTATGCATAAGTACTTTGGATGAATTGCATGTTAAGTATGATTTAAGATTTATGCTTTGAATTTAAAGTTCATGAATGAAATTAAGATAATGATGATACCTCATATTTTATTATTGCATGTTGATTGCTATAATCATAAAGTCCTATGTTTATCATTGATTCTTGTTAGTTTAATTATATGATCATGTAATGATTAAGAACTTGAAAAAGAATTGTCTAACTCGTGTAATGTTAATTTCAAGATTAAGAGGGGAACACCATAATGATTAAGATAATGCACTTAAGTTGTGAATTGTTCCTCTTTATGATATTTTGTCATAACGATATTGATGAGCACTTTGGCGCAACTAAGATGAGCCTTAACCTGCCTAATGAGTACTTTGGTGCAATTATTGGATGAGGACAGTTTACATTGATGGCAAGATAAGAAAAATGATGTTAATGTTTAAGATAAGAGAATTAAGTAACTTGTTATATGTTTCTCACAATGATGGGCCTTTATGATCATTATGGGCTTCTTATCAATGATGGGCTTTCCGAGCATGACGTGCCCCATGTGAGAAGAGATGGAGAGAATGCATATAGTAATGTTCTTAATTCATTGAAGTAATGAAAGCTAAAGTGTAATGAAAATTCATAATTTTAAATCATGTCAAGTTTATTTTAGTTCAAGTATATATATGCTTATTTCAGCTCTTATAACATGCATAGTGTCGTTTACTTATGTTGTTGCTTTGTTTTGCTTGGTTGTGGATGAGATGTCCCTATATCAAGGAGAAAGAGGGAATTGAAGCGAGCCCTTCAAGTGTATTTGACATCAAGAAGACTTTAGCTTGGTGGGATACCATCTACTACTCAGTAGATTCTTTAGTTTTATCATTCCATGTTTTAGATTTGCTTAGCCTACATGTATTAGGTTTGGAATCAAGATGAGATAGTTTATGTTTTTCCCTTTCAAAGAACAATGTGTGAATCTATATTTTGAGTTAATGCATGGTGTTTCATTTATCTTATTGCTATTGAATGTCATGTTTTGTAATGTTCCTCCAAACTGAGTGACCCATGTTATGGAAAACATAGGGTTTGCTTCCGCTATCATGTATGTGCTTGGAGGGGCATTACAATGATTGTCCCTCTAATGTTATCCATGCTATTTTTATGACTATAATTTAGTAGAATTATCATGTTTTAGATCTTCATCCTAACTTGTTTTACCTAAGGCTCCTACGACTTGAATTTATGACCTAGTTGCATGGAATTGATTTTAAGTGACTAAATGTAATCTTGCATGATCAAACCATGATGAAAACCTAAATCCCATCCTTACTCAATTATAAAATCAGATCCTATCTTTGACTTTCATTACTTAAAATGTGGATGGTTTTCCTAGGTCTTAATGTTGATACTTATGCCATGACCGAATCAATACATACATGTTTGGAACTTCTAGAAATGATGTTTGATCTAAGTGAAATCTAGGAATAGGGGAAACATCCACATGACTCTTGTAATGCTTAGATTATCAAAACCCCTTTGATCTAAAACACCATACTATATCTTTTCATTGCAAGGTTCGCTTGGTTTGGATAATCTCTAGGAATCTTACTCAAGTATCATAACCCTTAAGGTACGCTTAATCTCTTGACCCTACTATGGTATTGCCTTATTTGTATGTATAATCATATGAATGCTTGGCTAGATAATTACTTGTTTGAGGTACTTGTTCCCTATGATTAGTATGTTCACTTTGCTTGAAATATGTTGAAAAAACCTTGAACATATTTGAACTTGTCCATTATACGAACCTTGTGTACCTTCCTATATTCTCAGGATAAGGGCACAAGGTTGGACGCTTTACTTGAGATGTCAAGATAAGGCGGACCGTGTCAAAAAAGAGTCGCTAATATTGATCACCCTTACAGATCCTTTTAATGGGAAGTTGGTCAATGGCCATAATATGTTATTAAGTATAATGGAAATGCACTTAAAACACACTTTGTATAATACAATGTCGTTAAGTGTTCTTGTCTTGTTTCTACTTCTTGCTTTATATGATGTTCCTAGCCAAGCAACTTTTATATTACTCTTGAATTATGGTTACATATTTTCATAGTGTACTTAATGTTTTAGCATTAATATATTGTGTTTATCAAATATGTAGTTGCCAAATGAAGATTCGTTGAACTCTGGACTCTAATGAAACACCTATGGGGATATGCTTGAATATACAAATGTGTACACATTTCTCTATCCCCTTTTAGTATCTTGTTATGTCTTCTTATTATTGCTTTTACATATATATTGTTGTATGAAATACTTATGATCCATTCTAGGGATGGACGCCCAGGTCCATTCGCCTTGGGTTGTGTAGCCATTAAGAGTGTGGACTTAGGGTAACAAATAGTTCTGTGACATGAATGTTGAATCACAATAAAAAATATCACCCTATAGGAACTCTACATTTCATTGTGCCACATCAGGATCCTTAGATGTGCTCTTGAAGGAAAAAAAGTGAGCCAATTTTGTTAAGTGATCGAAAAAACCCATACTACATCATACCTAGGCTTTGACTTTAGAAACCACATGACAAAGTCTATATTGATTTTCTCCCACTTCCACTCGATATATCAAGTGGACGGAGAAGACCACTACGTCTCTGATGTTCTATCTTCACTTGTTGGCATTCAAGCACTTTGAAACATACATAGTGGCATTCCTCTTCAGGTTATTTCACAAAAATGTGTTGTAGGTCCTTGTATATCTTTGACATACCACGATGAATCATGTACTTAGACCTAGGGCTTCACTTAGAACTTTCTATATTAGGTCACCGATATCAGTTATCCAAATCTATAGTGAAAATGGATGGCAACATCCACTCCAACAAAAAAACTCAAACTATGGTTTCTCAGTTAGTAACTTCATCTCATCAAGCTCAAGATTCTCTAGTTGTGTATCAACAACCTTCGAAATCTAGGAGGGAGTGATAGACAAACTGTCCATTTTCACTCCCAACTTCTCCATAGAAGAACCATCATCAAAATCTGGCAACTCAAGTCTCTAGAACAATACTTGCTCCAAACTCATTCACAGGGAAAAACTAATATATAAAACCAAACAACATCTTTCTTCCTGCTCAAGGTATCAACAACAACATTGGATTTTCCAAGGTGATAAGTGATGATGAAGTCATAATCTTTGTGATAGTCCATCCAGTATCTCTGGCGTAGGTCTAGATCCTTCTATGTCATCATATAACACAAGCTTTTATGTTCATAGGAGACTTCAAATTGTACCCCATACAAGTAGTGTCACCATATCTTAGAGCATGAGCTATGGCATCTAGCTCTAAATCATGTGTAGGCCAATTCCCTTCATCCAGATTCAACTGGTCCGAGGTGTAAGAGATCACGTGTCCTTCTTGCATAAGGATGCATACCAATCCTTGCTTAGAAGCATCAATATCGATAACATAAGGGTGTACCCTCAATAGGAAGAGAAATAAAAGGAGCAAAAGTCAAAACTTCTTCAACTATAAGAAGCTCTTCACTGAGAATTCCAACAAACTTTGCATCCTTGTATGTCATATTCATCATCAGAAGATCCAACTCTGAGAAGTTCTACACAAACCTTTGATAGTATCCTGCAAGGCCTAGAAAACTATGTATCTCTGAAGATTTTCTTGGGGATTGCCACTTTGTTACAAGCTCAATCTCTATAGGATCAACAACAATGGGACCCATAGAGATAATAGGTCCAAGAAACATCACTTCATTGAGTCATGACTCACACTTCAAGAAATTTTCATAGAGTTGGTGTTCTTGCATAGCCCATGAACAATCTATATATGCTCATGGTGTTGGTCCATAGACTCAGAATAAATGGGGATGTCATCAATGAACACTACCATGAATATGTCAAGTTATAGGTGCAAGACCTAGTTCATAAAGTCCATGAAGGCGGCCAAAGCATTGACCAAGATGAAAGGCATAACCAAAAACTCCTAATGCTCATATCTAGTGTGAAATTCCATCTTTAGTACATCATCATCCTTCACACACATCTGGTAGTAGTTTATACATAGGTCCATATTCAAGGAAATGGTAGGAGACTTCAATTGGTTGAATAAGTCATCAAAGTGTGGCATGAGATAATGGTTCATTGTCACTTGATTTAGCATACGGTCGTCCACACACTTCCTCAAAGAATTCTATTTGTTCTTCAAGAACATAATTGGTGCTCCCTAAGGAGAGACACTAGAGCTTACAAAATCCATATCAAGAAGTTCCTAATGTTTCTTCTTGAGTTTAGCAAGCTCCACACGTGAAATGTGATAAGGTGGCCTCAATACATGGGCCATGCATGGTACGGGGTCGATAGAGAACTTGACTTCTCAAATAGGAGGAAGTTCATACAAACTTGTTTAGAAAGATGTCAGGATAGTCTCAAACCACATCAATGTTGTCTAGCTCATGCGACATAGGGTTAAGAATGATTGATGCCATGTAGGCTCTATAGCCTTGTGAGGTGAGTTTCTCCCCCTTGAGTTCTAAGATACTAAATTGCTAATCATCCCACTTTTTCCCTTGATACATATACATTCTTCATCAGGGTGCACCATGTTGACCTTCTTCTCTCCACAAAAAGGGTCATTTCCAACTTCTTTAGTCGGTCCATCCCCATGATAATGTCAAAGGTTGTCATGTTGAGGATGATGAAGTCCAACTTGAACATCTTTCTATATATGCATAAGTCTATGAGAGGGATAATTATATAGATAGAACACACCCTACCACTAGGAGTCTGGACCTCTAAGATATAGTATATATACCCAGATTCTATTTATAACATCAATACAAGTTTAGAAGATATGAAGGTATGAGATGATTTAAAATCATATAAGTCTTTGATATGTTGTTGGAGTAAATGCAAGGTACCATCAATAACTCATAATCATCAGTGGCCAGCAAAGATGCATCTTGCACACCTCTCAACAGGTGGGTGACATCCTTGTTGATTGTTGTTATTTATCAAGGGTTGTTGTTGATGTTTTCATGGTTATGTCTGTTGAGGGGATCCCGGTTGAGTTGAGTTTAGATAATTCTAAATTTGAGGACATTTGAGGCCTGATATGCCCAGCTTGCCCATGCTCCTTGCGTGTCAAGTGTCTAACATCTTATCAAGTTGTTGGTTGCTCGATAAGGCACCTGGCATGAGGATGGTTACATAGGCAATGATACCACTTGTCACAACAATCATCACTAAAACTTCTTCACTTGCTCAGACTATGCATCGAGGACTAAAAACTGGGATAGGCCTCCGCAACAAGTTCCTTATCCACCATCTGGTGAAATGTCATGGCAATTTTGGGACCGAGTCTTATCCAACATGGTAACACGGCCCCTCCATAATGAGTGCAACATGGTGATCCTCTCCTAGTCTTGTAGTGTATCACTCGAGTAGTAGGAATCTCTGGACATATGTAGAGACACTCAAAGATCCTTGCTTTAGGTTGTAAATCATGCCTCCTTCTTCCTCAATGCAACAAAGCAAACATACTTCTCACTGAAAAGTGTAAGAAACTGCTCCCAAGTCATAGCAGACGTGTTATGAGTGTGAGTGACACCTTTCCACCAAACGTGCCAAAACATATGTGGTGAAGCAAACCTTCTAGTGAGGAGGTCACTCCATGTGCTAAAAGGTATGCTTGATGGCCAACAACCATTCACTAGCCTTCTCCACCATCTTTATATCTCCTTCGCCCTTGAAGTATGATGGCTACATCTTGATGAACTTTGTGAGGGAGTACTCATTGGGTCTTTAATCAGTAGGAACTACATTGACACACCCCATAATCATAGTAGTCAAAAGTTCTCACATGAAGGTCAACTGTTGCCCTAGTGTAAATCTAGGTAGATGAGGAATCTCTAAAATAAGAGGGGGCACAGTGACAACATGTGGGGGGTTGTCGTGGCATGTGAGTTTCGAGTTTTAGTGGTGGATCCACAAGTGGCATCATAGATTGTCGGTCTAGCGATGTAGAATATTCATTCAATCCATTGTGGTATTGGGAGTCTCACTATTCATACCCCAAATAGATTGGTTCTCTTAAAAGGGATAGATAGAGGTAACCAACCTAACATAAGGTTCTGATACACTATACTACTAACAGTTATGCTCTGATATCTTTTTTTAAGGAGTGTGACCCACTAGGGGACCACTCCTTGACTTTCTGTTGAGAATACTCAATCAAAATCCCACACATTCATCCACAAAAATTACATAGAAGGGGGTGCTAAAATACCCTCAAAATTATATGGATAAATTGAAAAATAAATGTCATAACAGCAAAAAAGGAAATTAAACTATTACAAGCTCAAAGTAGTTCCAAGTACTATTCCACATGGACATAAAAGGAAATTGAAATGAAACTATAACTAAGTGGACATATTGTAGTGGGCAACCTAGACATCTTAGAAGCCTCCACAAACTATTACTAAATAGGTTCCTCATACCCTAGATCCTCAAGCATTGGTTCCTATAATTAAGTTTGACTGACTTCTCTACACCTGGTTGGAAGTAAACATCACCCATAACATAGGAAACAAGGTAAATGTCAAAAAAGGCTGAGAAATTACATTTTGTTGATAATTTGGGAATTATATTTCTTTATACATAAAAAGAATGTGCTTACAAATATGGGGCTCTATAAGATGTGTAAGTTAGAAAGGATAATATCAAGAGAAATGAGGCATATTAAATTTTGAGTACAAGCATGAAGAATAGCACCCAGTGATAACCATCCACAATAATCTTAATTTTAAATAGTAAGCTTTCCCGTATAATAATGTAGAATAAATATACCTAAAATAGGATCATAACACCATAGGATCATGTCATAAAAATTAGGGGTAGAGACACACATATCAGGTGGAATATGTGTATCCTTTATAAGTATGGTTGTTTATAATTGGAACTGTTCTAGATATTCTAGCCAAAACACTTAGCATGCATGAATAGAGAATCAAGACTAGTTTTTCATTCACTATAAAAAAATGGACAAACATGATAGGTGGGGTCCAAGGACCCATTGTAAAAGAGTAAATAAGAAATAACAAGAATTTGTACTGTTTCAGACCAGGATACATGAATGTTCAACAATTGATTTTCAAGGAGAACTAATAATCTAAGAGATGCCTCATTTAATTGATTTAGGTTTCAGACAAATAATTCCCAAAATAAAATAGGAAATATATATTTATCCCACAACTCTTCTTAGGATCAGGGTCAGGGACTTCACATCCTAATCTTAATATGTATGCATTCAATTAATGTTGATTCCATCAAATTCATTGATTAGAAGGTGACCCTATTGTAAGTCAAAAATCAGGATTTCAAACCCATCCCCATTAACTCCATCATTTTTTTATTTCAAAACATTGTTTTGTAATTTTTTGACTTATGAATAATTAGTTATTGATTTTCCAAATTGTTAACATGTATTGATACCTACTATTAGGAAATAGGAAAAAGATGTGACTGCCCTCATATCATGCATCTAGAGATTGATGAGTGATATGGCATTTGAATAAAGTGACTATCCAAGAAGATGCATGGAGGGAAACAAATTACATGGGTGAAAGGTCCAAAATGCCCATGTCATTGTGATAATATCGAAATTCAATTAGGGTTTGGCCTGGAAAGATGCATGTGAATTTGTTCTCAAATAATGAAAATTTGGTTTCTTTGGAGCTTTGGGACCTTACATTCATTTGGCCATGCCGAAGATTCTGACCTCATCTATTCCAAGAACCAATAGCATTGAGTTTGTCGGGGCATTCAAGACCCAAGGATCCCTTATTTGGGCACCACCATGTCCATGATCTACATATGTCTCATCCACCATCACTAGTCATTAGGAGGTACCATGAATACAAAGTGGGTGGAAGTTTGATTGTAACCAGCATTGTCATTGGGTTTGTGGCATTATCAAGAGGTTGAGACATGAAAAAATAGGGCAAAATAGACCCAGACACATGATGATATCAACATATTTGTCTAGGAAAAAAACCCAGTAAAAACTATGGTCGGTGGGCCCAAGGACAAGGAATGATCTACTAACTCTGGCAAACTTAGAAAAAAAAGTATGTGTGTCAAGGTGGTCCTAAAGTGCCATTCATAATGGTATGCAAAATGGGTTGGAGACTCTTAATAGTTCTCTAAGAGGGGGTCTTACAATAATGAGGAATTGGACTTAAGTAGCATCACGATGCATTTTACTCTTGGATTCATTACATGGAATCTTGTCAAGTATTGATGCTGGTTTTGGCAGGGATCCCCGGAGTGGAGGGATTGCTAGTATGTTTACCTCAACTACAACTATAGAATAGAGAACAATGTCATTCCCTTCTGTGAAAGCCTAAAAGTCAGCCATAACTCTTAACGATGCAAGGAATAGCTATTCAGTTGTCCCTTTGCTCTTTTCTTCAACCAGATCCCTCTGAATTTTGGGGAATCCTCTTCTGACTATGAAGATTGTGGGCCAAGTAGAAGACGACAATAAACTTTTTGTCAGGGAAACCTAGGGGAAAACAAGGCAATAGAAGCACATTAAATGAAGGATGGAATGTTAGAGATGGTTACCTTGTGGTTAATTATCCCAAGGTGAATTACTCTACTATGGATCCTAGCTTCTCACTAGAGAAGACAACTAGCATTGGTAGCGCCTATAGAGATGCCAAAAAGGATATTGAGTAGAGAAACTAGGTGTGGAGGTGATGTGGATGGTAATTGGGTTTCTTGGTAGTGGTGGGTGGAGACCGTGGGAGGTGAATATGGTTTTGCCATAGACAATGAAGATGTCAACTTGCGTTGGGAATTTTTTGCATAGGCCACTCTCGATTCCAATTAGTTTGTGTTGAAAGAAGGAGGATAACACAAGTCGTATGTTAGTGAAATAGTAAGAAATGGTGGGTGAGGAGAGACAACGATAGAAATCTTGAGTGCCTCACAATTGCAGTGTGACCATGCTATGAAGCTAAATGTGGAAGATGAAACCACCTACCCGATCCAGCATCCCACATTTCATATATAATAAATCAACTTTAGTTTGAAGGAGTGACATCAAATAAAACCTAGAGCATAGGTCAAAAGGGTCATGACATTTGAGTTAAATCAATAAAATTGATCAAACTTATATCTTTCCTAATAAACCACCTTTTTGGGTGTATCAGATACCTGATTAAGTCCAAAATTGGTAGGCAACATAATTTGAGTATGAGGAACATGATTATGGCCTTACATTTGTATGTAGATATTATTTGTATATTAATTATACTATAACACAATATCACTTAACTAGGGTATTTAGCTTAACCTAATAGCCAATTATGGTGAGTTCTCTTATGTTTTCTCCAGTTCTCTCACCCTAATCTCCTAGAATTATCCTATAGTATTATTCCAATGTCAAATCCATTGGTTTGTATTGTTGTCAACAAATTCCCATTGTCCAAATTATATATGTTATTTCATTTTTAAGATTTTATCTACATGGTATAATAGATCCTAACCAATCCTAACTTACTCTACATCTAGAAAAAAGGGTCTTAAAAAGTATTTAATTGATAAAGGAGCAAGAAAAGGGAAAAGATAAATTGGTAACTAGACATGGATATGTTATATTTTTCCACAATAACCATTTTTTTACTAACACATCCATTCCTAGACCCACCCACCATGGTTGTGGTGATCACCATGGTCGTGCTACCCACCTAACCCTAATTCTTTTCACTATCATTTTATCACTTTACCCCTAATTAACCCTAGACCCCCTAGGCCACCATACATACATGAGTGGTTGTTGGGAGTCCAAGTTTAGATTCCCCTAGACATCATAACTGTCATGTACTCATACCTACTACATTTACTTTGTGTCCTTTCATCTTCTACCTCACTTTTCTAGGGTTTTGACTATGTTCCTTCCACTTTTCCTGTCATTCAATCCACCTGGAGGAGGAGGAGCTTGAAGTTGATGGGGGTGAATATTTTATGTGTGCATTTGATATCAACTTTTTGTACAATCTTGCACTCAAATTCAGCTCATTTTTGCCTTCCATTTGCCTCTATTCATATTTATCTTGCCACATTTTAGTTATTTTACTTACCGCATGATGTTGATTGCATACACATATTCAAAGTGCTAAATTAGAGATAGCCCAACTCAAATCCGATCCCAATGGGACTTCGCATCGACTAGCAGCTGATTCAGAGTTTATTTTTGAAGAAACAGTATTGCACGCGGCGTGTCTTATTTGAGACACAATGTGTTCCTTCACAGAACCCTTCAAAGAATGAAGAACATGATGTGTGATATGTAACACACAATGTGTGTGTGTCCAGAGGCCTCAACACCAAAACACAGAGAACGCGACATGAAGTGTCCCCACTAGGACACGACGTGTCTCTGAGACCTGAAGGTCGGCTACAACTTGCTTCCAACACACATGGCGTGTGTTTAATCGAACACATTGTGTGCCTTTTGTCTAAATCAATTCTAGGAGTTTATCACATGACGTGTCACCTTAAAGACACGTCGTGTACTTCACAACAGCAACATTATCCAACGAGATTACATGACGGGACATGGTGTGTCCTCTAAAAGAAACATCGTGTTGTTATCAGTTTCTACAGAAACTAGAGCAACCGCCCCTCATTTTTAAAGACCAAGTCAATGCAATGGGTGGTTATAAGTGGTCATTTTGAAAGTGATTTTTATCCAAGAGAATTTTTATAGCTAAGGAGGGTCATTTTGGGGTGGAAGAAGGTGGTTTCTTAGCCAAAAACCTCCATTTCTTCTCTGAAGGTGCAGCAGAGCTTACTTCTCTCACTCAAGCTTTTTGGGAGGGAAGATTGTCCAAGTTGGAGTAGCTCCAAGGGTGGAATTTCATCCTCTTGTTGGAGTTCTACTTGAATTTGGATACATCTTTGGTTCCTTTAATTTTTCTTCTCTTAAACATGTAAAACTTTGAAAATTATACATTATGTTTGTACATTTCCATTATGGACGAGTAGAACTCTTTTCTTGGGCATGGGATAGTAACTCCCATGCTATTGTTCATGTAACTCAAAATATATGTTTATTGCTAGTTAATTTGCTTTTCCATGGATTCCTACAGTGTTTCTTTCTTGCATGTTTGGCTGGCCACCTTTTGTACATGTTTCGTGCTTACCTTGTGCTTCAGGAGAAAGTATGAGGGAGTAAGGAGTAGGATCCATGGCAGTATGCTCTTGACCACGGGACTGGCTTGAGAACATTGAGGGTTAAGGTTGTGTTTGACACTAAGCATATATGTGGGAGCATTATTTGACGTTGAGAACCATCTCGTGACATTGGGAAATGCACGACGATGACAACCTCCTTGCATGTTAACAGTAATCTTAATTTTGTAACTGCATATGATTTGATGGCATGGTAGTGAAATCTAATGCCCAAGCCTTTAATTGCTTAATCAACCATTTGAGTTTGAGCTTTTTGCTTTTGCACACCTCTTAAATCTATAATCAATCTGAACTTTTGTAACCCAACTTGGATTAATGAAACTCAACAAATTTGCACCTAACTAGCCTAGCTCCTTGTGTTCGACACTCGACTACATTGACCCTGTGTACTTGCGGGTGATTAGTGAGTTGAGATCTTTCTTTATAAAACTCCCAACAAGTTTTTGGCACCGTTGTTGGGTATCTATGATAACTTTTAGTTAGAGTAGAAGATTTAACTAGTAGTTGAGACTAAGTCATCATTTCTGCATTTCATATCGTGGTACCTCTTAGCTTTTGTGAATCTTATTCAATTTTTCTTTTCAGGGTGCATGTGTCATTCTAAGAGGGGTCTATAGACATCAATATTTCTAAACCTAGAAATAGAGTGAACTTTCAGTAGTCATAGAAGACCAAGGAGGAGTGAGAACTCTTCAAGTCTGGGGGAATCACGTCCTTCATCAACACAATCTTTACCTACACCACTTCCTTCACCCAATTCTCTTCAAGAGTCGGAGATGGAGGACAATTGTCCACTCAAGTATTTTGTTGTGTCAGACACCATTAATATATGTAGGGCCATAGACCATCCTGCGATAGAGGCCAAAAATGTCTCCATCGGCCCTACAATCATGCAGATGATCCAACAGAATCACTTCGGGGGAACTCCTATGGAAGATCCAAATCTTCATATAGCAAAGTTTATGTAGTACATGAACACTTTTAAGATCAATGGTGTTCCAGATGAGGGAGTATGCTTACTCATGTTCCCGTTCACTTTGTGAGACTGAGCCAAGGCGTAGCTTTCCTCATTGCCTAAATGTTCCATTAAGAGCTAGGATGATCTGATGAATGCTTTTCTAGCTAAGTATTTTCCTCCTAGCAAGATGGCCCAGCTGAGAAATCAAATCACAAACTTCAAGCAAAAAGAATGTGAGACTCTATATGAGATCTAAGATAGTTTTAAGGACCTCCAATGTCTATGCCCTCACCATGGTTTGAAAAACTAGTTGCTTCTACAAACTTTCTAGAATGGGTTATTATACAATACATGTATGACCATCGATGTCGTTGCAAATAGAGACTTGATGAAAAAGTCAAATAGTCAAGCTTTTGCTATCATTGAAGACATGGCACTCAACCACAGCTAGTGGAGTGCTGAAAGAACTAGCCAACCCTTTTCTTCCACCAGCTCAAATGAGAAGTCCAGTGGGAAATATATTGTTGATGACGTGGACTTGATTTCAGCCCAACTTGATGCCTTGACTCAGAAACTTGAAAGGGTGGCCACTCATTCAGTTCAAGTAGTCAAGCAAGTATGTGAGGCTAGTGTAAAATTCGGGCATAACTCTACTTCTAATTTTGCACCACAGATGAATGCCAATGAAGCACCAGAACAAGTCAATGCAATACAAAATTTCAATAACACACAAGCCTACAATCCCTTTTCTAAAACCTATAACCCAGGATGGAGGGATCGTCTGACCATCCAAATTTCTCATATAGAAACAAAAATTCATAGAACCAACAACAAGGTCAAGTTCAAGGTCAACAACCTATGAGAAACTATCAATTGATGAATGCCAACCGTCAACAGCCACTGAGGCACAACTCTAGCAACAACAGGAACCTCAATCAATTTCAGCAAATGAGTCTTCCACCACAAAAATCAAGCTTGGAAAGCCTCCTTGAGACGTTTGTCACCACACAAATCCAGAAAAATGATGACTTCCAGGTACATGGCAACATATTAAAAGATGTTATCACACATCTGTCTTCCAAAGTTGATGGAATTGTCATTCACACCAAAATGTTAGAGAATCAGATAGCTCAACAAGCATTAGTCAACCAAGGGACATATTCAGGGTCTTTACCTAGTCAACCTATTATGAATCCTAAGGAGACTTGTAAATATATGACCTTGAGGAGTGGAGCAGTCATAGGAGGATCCACACCGCCATCCAAGAGAAAATATGGAGATATTTCTAACACTACTGTTGAAGATATTGTTGAAAATCAAAGGAAGAAATATGCTGGAAATTTGCATCAAGGTGATTCTTCTAGCAAGACAAATGCCCTTTTTCCCCACAGGTTTGCTAACATTAAAGATAATGTGAAGTTCAACAAATTTATGGCCATACGAAACTAGTTGTTTGTAAATATGCCCCTAGTTGAAGTCATAGCCGAAATTCCCTCCTACGCCAAGTTCTTAAAAGGATATCTTAACATAGAAGAGGAGACCTGGACAGGTAGAAACTATTATGCATTTTGAAAGGCTAAGCTCCATCATCCAGAACTCTATGCCTGAGAAACTAGATGACCAAGGTGGCTTTACTCTCCCTTACAATATAGGAGACTCTACTTTTGATAAAGTCCTTGTTGACCTTGGAGCTAGCATCAACTTGATCCCCATCTCTTTGTGGGAAAAACTAGACTTGGGGGATTTGAAGCCAACATCTATGACAATTCAGTTAGCTGACCTCTTAATTAAACACCCGAGGGGAGTGATTGAGGATGTCCCTATTCAAATAAGAAAATTCTTCATTCCATGTGATTTTGTGGTCTTGGAATGCATGAAGACCAAACCAATCCAGTCCTTTTTGTAAGACCCTTCTTGCACACTGCAGGCTATCTAGTTGATGTTAGAGAAGGAAAACTCACTGTCAGGGTGGGAGATGAAGGACTGGTATTTTCATTCTATGATGCCATGAAGGCGCCCAGCTTTAAGGAGTACCTTTGTCTCATTAATACTATTGATACACTGTTTGAGGAAGAAAAGAATTCTATTGAAACCGCACTAGATGATCTTGAAGAAGATGACGCAAGTGCTACTCTCAATGAGGGAAGTCCCAACACTTTGGAGATTCCACCAAGTGAAGAAGACTCAAAGAAGAATGAAGGAAGAAATACCAAAGCTCCAAGCAAACATGTAGAACTAAAACCCCTCCCACAGGGGTAAGGTATCCTTTCTTAGGCCCAAACTCTTCCTCTCCTATCATTATAAATGATGAACTGGACAATAATCAAGAAAAAAAACTTTTGAATGAACTTAGAAGCTATAAATATGTGATAGGTTATTCTATTGATGACCTCAAAGTAATTAACCCATCCATTTGTATGCATAGGATAGATTTGGAAGAGAATGCCAAACCATGCATAGACCCCTCAAGGAGACTAAACCAAAATGTGATGGAAGTTGTAAAAAGGATATTTTATAACTTAAAGATGCTGGAATTATTTATCCAATAAGTGATAGTCCTTGGGTGAGTCCTATACATGGTGTGCCTAAGAAAGGAGGAACAACGGTAATTAAAAAAGAAAATGATGAATTAATACAAATAAGAATCGTCATTGGATGAAGAATGTGCATTGATTATAGAAAATTAATAAAGCCACCAGAATAGATCATTTCCTTTTACCTTTTATTAATTTGATGCTAGAAATACTTGCTCACCACTCCTATTTTTCTATCTTTTCTGGTACAGTGGGTTCTTTCAGATTCTCATCTATCCACCTGATCAAGAAAAGACCACATTTACTTGCACCTATAGAACTTATGCATATAGGTGGATGCCCTTTGGGCTTTGCAATGCTCCCACCACTTTCCACTTTCCAAAAGTGTATGATGGCCATTTTTTCTGATTACATTGAAAAGATTATGGAAATATTCATGGATAACTTTAGCGTCTACGGCAACTCATTTGATGATTATTTATTGAATCTAACTAAAGTTTTACAGAGATGCCAACGAGTTAGCCTCATGCTTAATTGGGAGAAATGTCACTTTATGGTGCAGATAGGTGTCGTCTTAAGACATGTTATTATGAATAAAGGGATTGAAGTGGATAAAGCTAAAGTGGAGGCTATTGAAAAGATGTCAGATCCAACCAATGTGAAGGAAATTCATAGCTTTTTGGGCTATGTGGGTTTCTACATGAGATTTATTAAGGATTTTCCAAAGATTGCAAAGCCTATATGCTCCTTATTAGCAAAATATGTCGAGTTTGTGTTCAATGATGATTGCCAAATCACCTTCCAGAAGTTAAAGGACGCCCTAGTTTCAGCTCCTATTATCCAACCACCAGATTGGAGTTCTCCTTTTGAAGTAATGTGTGATGCCAGCGTCTACGCCATAAGAGCAGTCTTAGGACAAAGAAAAGACAACAAACTCCATACTATACACTACGCAAGTAAGACCCTCAATGAAGCACAAATCAACTATGCTACTACAAGGAAGGAGATTATTACCATTGTTTATGCATTTTACAAGTTCATACAGTATCTAGTGGGTTCTAAGGTCATTGTGTATACAAATCATGTTGCAATAAGGTACCTTATGAGCAAGAAAGACGCTAAACCTTGCCTCATATGTTGGATATTGCTACTACATGAGTTTGACTTAAAAGTCAAGGATAAGAGAGGAATCGAGAAAATGCAGCTGACCATCTCTCAAGTCTTTCTACTAGCATTGAAGACAAAGTTCCTATTGATGACAAGTTGCCCATTGAGAAGTTGTATGCGGTAAATTATCTTGTTTTGCCATGGTTTGTTGATTTTACAAATTACCTTGCCACCGGATATCGTCCACCTGATTTCACTTACCAGCAAAAGAAGAAGTTCCTTCATGATGTTAAATTCTATTATTGGGATGACCCTCTATTATTCAAGTAATGCACAGATGGACTCATCAGGAGATGTATCCCAAATGAAGAAATTGCTAGTGTGATTTTAGATTGTCATTCCTCTCTCTACGGTGGGCACTTTGGAGCAGACAAAACTGCAACCAAAATCCTTCAATCAGGTTTTTATTGGCCAAGTCTATTCCGTGATGTGCACACATTTGTCAAGGCTTGTGACAATAGCCAAAGAGCTGGGGGAATTTCAAAGAGGGATGAAATTCCATTGAACTCAATTCTGGAAATAGAAGTCTTCGATGTGTGCGCATAAATTATATGGGCCCTTTTCCATCCTCATGCAGCTACAAGTTCATCTTAGTGGATTGTGATTATGTTTCCAAATGGGTGGAGGCAATCCCCACTCAAGCTCCAGATGCAAAGTCAGTCATAAAACTATTCTAGAAGATCATCTTCCCCAAATTTGGAGTTCCAAGAGCAATAATATTAGACGGTGGCAGCCATTTTAATGAAAGGAACTTCAACAACCTACTTAGCAAGTACGGAGTGAAGCATAAGGTGTCCACACCTTATCATCATCAAACATCAGGTCATGTGGACATCTCAAATAGGAAACTAAAGGCTATCCTAGAAAAGACCATCTCCAGTTCAAGGAAGGATTGGGCACTGAAGTTAAACAATGCATTGGGCATATATGACAACTTTGAAAACTCCTATTGGAACAACTCCTTTCAAACTTGCCTACGGTAAATCATGCCATTTACCCATAGAATTGGAGCACAAGGCACTATGGGCAATCAAATTCATAAACTATGACCTTAAGAAGGTGGGAGAGAAAAGATTGTTGCAACTCCAAGAGCTAGAAGAACTAAGAACGGATGTTTATGAGAACGTCAATATCTACAAAGAAAAGACTAAGAGATGGCATGACAAAAGAATCAAGATCACGGACTTCAAAGAAGGAGACCAAGTTTTGTTGTTCAACTCCAAACTCAAATTCTTTCCAAGAAAATTGAGATCCAAGTGGTCTGGACCGTTCTTAGTCTTATAAGTATTTCCATATGGGACCATGGAACTGCAAGGGAAGCAATCAACCTTCAAAGTCAATGGACAAAGATGCAAGTTGTACATTGCCAGAGAAGAAATTGATAAGGGAGTCTCTTGCTCCCTCCAAGATGTTTGATCATCCATTTGAAGAGTCTTACTCTGGACTTTAAATGGAGGAACTTGTGGGGGTTGACCCCACATTAGGATAGATTTTCTTTAAGTAGTTTGAGTCACGAACAATCTTTAATTTCCCGAAATAAATTTATCATGGATGAATGTAATATGTAGACACTTAAATTTTCATCTCATCGCTTCTGCATGTGTTGATAAGAAGCTGATTTCTAAAAAATTTAATATAGACATGATGTGTCTTTATTTGACATGTTGTGTCGGCGCTCACAGAAGGAACTATCTGAGCAGATTTTCAATAACACATGAGGTGTCTCCAAATGACACACTGTGTTATTATTAGATAGAGAACATTTTGTTACCATCTGGAATGCTACACGTCGTGTGCTAATACAGACGGGACATAAACTTCATACGCAAAAATGAATACATTTCTGGAATCAAACACGATGCGTCTTTATTTGTACACGGCATGTCTTTATCAGTCTAGAGATTTATACTTCAGTTTCTGCATTCATACACGTTGTGTCTATATTACCTATAACAAGAGACGGTCTCATGTCTATCGGTCTTGCTACTTCACCTGTTTACTTGCTTGCTTTCTACTTTTCTCGGTTCAGTTATGTATTCTACTCACCTTTTTGAGAGTGCCATACATGTCTCCGGCTATGTGTTATGGACAGATTCCACATGGCCTTACACAACAACGGTGGCATACTGCACTAGCTGCCATCCGCTATTCATGGGTGGCAACATACCGGAAGACCCAATATCCGATTCACATTGAGCCATAAAAATTAAAAGTAGTGTTGTATATATAACTTTTTTTAATGTTTTTTGGGTATTTTTGTCGTATTCAATTGTGTGGCAATCTAGCTACTTGCTTGCTCGGTTACTCACTGGCTTCAGTCTGTCTATGTGTTTAAACATTTTGTCTGAGTATTGATTGGTCTGAATTTATGTGTACTTACATAGTCGACAGAGTTAGTTGGTATTTAATATAGATGTTTTATATCTGTCTGTAGGTCTTGCTACTTCACATGTTTACTTGCTTGCTTTCTACTTTTCTCGGTTCAATATTTATTCTACTCACCTTTTTTAGTGCAATACGTGTCTCCGGTTGTGTTACAGACAGATTCCGCATGGCCTTACACAACAACGGTGGCATGATGCACTAGCTGCCATCCGCTATTCATGTGTGGCAACATATCGGAGGACCCAATATCCCATTCACATTGAGCCATAAAAATTGAAAGTAGTGTTGTATATATAATTGTTTAATGCTTTTTGGATATTTTTATCGTATTCAATTGTCTGGCAATCTAGCTACTTGTTTTCTTGGTTACTCACTGGCTTCAGTCTATCTCTGTGCTCAAACATTTTTCTGAGTATTGATTGGTCTAGAATTTATGTATACTTACATATTCGACAGAGTTAGTTGGTATTTAATGTAGATGTTTTATATAGATTAGTGCATATTAATACAGTGGTCAACATAAATTCAACAACAACAAAAATAATTAAATTTTAATTTTGATACTTACATGCTACAAGTTAGAGGGAGTCAACTGGTCAATTGACCAAATACACTTGTATTTGGTCCAGTAACTTGACTATGTGCTCAATGGTCTATTCTTTGTTTTTATTCTAACAACATGTATGTGTGTTAATCAATCAAACATGTATGTATGTCAATCAAGTTAATATGTTTGTGTACTAATCGATGATTTTTTTAATATATATTTTTTAAATTTTAATTTTAATTTTAATTGTGCATGCCATAGAAAGTCAACTGGGTACTAATCAAGCTATTCTCTTTTTACAAGTTGTACATAATTATTGTTATTATAATTCTGAATCCAGAAAAAAGATCACTTTTCAAATGAAATATGAACAATCATCCATATTTTTATCGTGTAATAACATATATTAGATGTTTTATTGAGTTAATTCAACTGTTATTTACGTGTTTAGAACATACTTTTAGCTAGTCCTTAAGATACAAGACGTGTCTTTTGATGAGAAAAGGGGTTTTAACCCCAATTCCAAGTTGTTAATCTCACACTCATTCTCAAAGAGCTCTGTGAACTAGACTTGTTTGAGTCCAGCCGTTGCGTGTGCCACCTCAACTCAAGCATCTCTGTCGTCATTCCCTCTAACCAAGCTCGACTTTGCGAGCCACCGTGAAGCCACCAGCAAACTCCACAACGACCTCGCCCTTCCTCTCTCTCATTTAAAGTAGAAAATCCGTCTAGGCAAGCCCACCGCCGCCGCCTTTTGCCGCCAACCTCAACACTCCTGGTAAAGCAAGCAAGATTCATCTCCATCGTCATCCTAGATTCCTTCTTATCTATCCTCGAGGATACGGCGGCAGCATCCGGTATCCACCATACGAAAACGCTATGTTCATCCACCTTCGGTCGCTGCTCTGCTCCAGGTACACGGCATATCCCCAAAAAGACACGACGTGTCTCCACACAGTTATGTTAGCATCTCTACTAAATCACACACCATGTCTCCACAAGACATGTCGTATTGAAGGGCCGTCTCAGCACAACTCACAAGCAACTATGGCACCCGTGAAACAAACCTCAAACTGCAGGAATGGAGCAAGCTCTTCCTCGGCCCCAGCCTACATCTCCACGATCTAGTTCAGAGTCACAGCAGAGGACGACCCTACTAACCAGTTCCTCATCTCAAGAAGGGTGCTCCCTACGCGTTTTGCATGTGAGCAAACACTGACTGCCATGGGATTCAAAGATGAAGTCATCGCGAATCTAAAGGAACTTGGACTCCACTACCTTTTTTGCTCGGTAATAAATACTTACCCTTACCTTGTATACGAGTTTCTTACTACTCTTTAAGGTGGAGGAGGACCCACAGAAATGGTTGGAACCTTATGCAATAATTCATTTCCATTACTGGCTGAGGTTTCAAACTCACTTTCAAATAATTCTATGAGATTTTAGAGTGTCATTACGAGGGGGCACTGAACTTCCCTCTAGCCTTTGATAGTGACAAGTTCTGGTCTGAGATTACTGATGAGGAGTGTCATGATGCCAAAAAGGCCAGAGCATCTGCCATCCATAACCTCAACTTCAGATATGTCCACTGCCTTCTCAGTACATCAATTCTTTCAAAGAAGGAAACTTAAGGAGTCTGCGGGAAACAAGATGTATTTTTTTTGTGGGGCATGGTGTATGACCATAAGATCAATGCAAGTTGCTACAGTCTTACCATGTTCTTAGACATCAAGAAAAATAAGAAGAGAGAATGTGGGTATATCATGTGTGGGGGTTTGATTACTCTTATTGCCAAAAAGATTGAGGTGGACCTGATAGGTCTAGAGGTTGCACCAGGCAGAAACCTAGTGGATATTCAATACCTTCTTTCTACAGGATTGATCTCTAGGGTCCCCAATGATGATACCAAGTTTAGACAGTTCTTTGATGACGACTAGTACATCGACATTTCGGACTTGGCGGACATCACCTTGAGAAATAAAGACAATTGCAAGGTCATTCTTACTGGCCTGGATGATACACAAGCCCCTGAAGGACCACAATCTACTGAGGCACCCCCTACAGATCCACCACCTCCCTTCACAGGCACTCAGAACGAGTACTCTTAGGCCATGCCTGATGTCAGGCATCTTTACAGATATGTGCAGTAGCGGTTTGACCACATAGATGGCCGCCTGGACCTAATGGGTCAACGGTGTTCTGTTATGCATGACATGGTCCAGCGCATGGATATGTGGCACATCTCTCAGAGCCACTATCACTACTACAGAAATGGCTTATAAAGTCAGTTTTCAAAGTGTCGATTGTATACAAAAACCGACACATAAAACCTACTGTGTCGGTTTTTAACATAAACCGACTTTCAATATGTGAAGGTCGACCAGACACGGATACCGCTTTCAATAAGTGTCGGTTATTTAATAAACAACCGACACTTAAAATCAACCGCCAAAACCAAAATTCCAGCGAAAAAAATACCTTCAAAATTGGACATATGTCGTCGGTTTTTTAATAAATAACCGACAACTAAAGGGTATGCGCGAGACAGGAATAGTTGTCGGTTGTCTTTTATTTATAAACCGACGAATATTGAGTAGTATAGTTGTCGGTTTTTGTCAAAGAGCCGACACTGTTGGTTTAGTTGTCGGTTTTGTTAAATAACTGACACATATTGTCAACTTAATAGCCCCGCGAATAGAACTTTTCCCCATTGTCTCTGTTTCATTGTCGTGCTCTAGGGTCTGGCGATTTCTTCCGCCGTCGTTGTCGTTTGCTGCGCCGCCGTTCGTCTCCTCGCACGTCACTCGCCGCCGTCGCCGTCGCCGCCGGTTGTTGCACCGTCGGTTGCTGGTCTCCTCGACGCCCTCGCCGCCACTTCGCCGAGCCGTCGCTGGTTGCTACGCTGCCGGTTGCTGGTCTCCTCGACGCCCTCGCCGCCGCTCCGCCGAGCCGTCTCCGGTTGCTGGTCCTCCTCTCCTCGCTGCCGTCACCTCCAGCTTCTCTCCTCTGCTTCGGCGCTGTCAGCTTCACCTTGTTGCCCTCAAGGTACGCCGGCTTCTTCCTTCTTCCTCATCCCCTAGCTTAATACTGCATGTCTAATAGACTCAACTCAAGTTTGTCTATCTTTACATTTGCATTATTCATTGCCATTGTTCTTTAAAATGTCAATGAAACTGTAATGGTTATCTAATGTTAAAGTTGAATACCTTGTTGTAGGCTACACAACAGATGAAACTATAGTAGCGTTTTCGTATATATGTGTTTGATATTCTTATATCACTAGAAAGAAAGACAACCATTTTCATTACTAGTAGATGAATAAATACATTAAATACAAATCAATTGGTAAACTAATATAAATCAGTAGATGATTACATAATTCCTAAATCAGCACATAAATAAATACAAATAGTAGATGAATAAAATACAATAAATACAGTAATAGAGTTAAATCAGTAGATGATTAAATGATATCAAAATTAGTACATAAATAAACACAAATCAATAGATAACTAAATAAAAATAGTAATAAATAAAAACAAATAAGTAGATGAATAAATACATAAGTGGAAAAGTAAATAAGAATCAGTTGATAAATAAAGTTACATCAGTAGATTCTTACATAATTTCAGAAGCAGTATAAATAAATTCAAATGAGTAAATAGCTAAATAAAAAACAGTAGATGAATAAATACAAATAAGTAGATGAATAAATACAAATTAGTTGATTAATTAATATAAAATTATAAATCAGTGATGATTAATCAATTCTCAAATCAGTACATAAATGAATACAAATAGTAGATGAATAAATATAATATAATCAAATCAGTTGATAATTAAAGTTAAACAGTTGATAACTAAAGTTAAATCAGTAGATGATTAAATAGTATCAAAATCAATACATAAATAAACACAAATCAGTTGATAACTAAAGTTAAACAGTTGATAATTAACTAAAGTTAAATCAGTAGATGATTAAATAATATCAAAATCAATACATAAATAAACACATGTGACATGCTTGGAATGTAAATGATGAACTTTTCCCTAAATTGCCAATCATGCTTTTAAAGACATCAATAATCACCCTAACTTGAAGAACTAGGATTTTAGGTATAAGAATGACAACACATTATTTGTTGGCCTAAAAACCCGTCCAAATGATGCCGAATTACTACTTTACAATGTGAACTTTACAATTTGAATGTGAATTTGCAGATGGCTGACCATTCTCCTGATGACCGTGTTGATGACTACCGTGAGGGTGAGGACATCAATGCGCTGCCTCACAATGTAAGTTTTAAAAATATATCATATATTTATATCTATATGTCCATTTATAGTTATATCTTGTAAATGTGAATTATTTTGTCAAATTTTAGGTTGATGATGCACAGGTACCATGTGCAGCACTTGAGGCACTTGATCAACAACACCAAAAAGTTGACAAGAGAAGGGGCATCACTATGATGAAGAAGTTAATTGCGTAAAAGGGCAATGGACCCAAACTTGTTATGGATTTCGATAATGCAGGAAATGCATGTGGTGTGAATCGCAATTCATTTATTTCATATCTTGGATATGTTACTCGTAGCCATTGCGGTTGTCGCTTAGATTCTTGGCATAATGTTTCTAAGGAGAAGAAAGATTTAATATGGAGGGATTTATGCGTGAGTTATTATTAATTTGCAATTCTATTTTGTAGATGACTAAATTTTTAGATACTAGTTAATAGCAATTCTATTTTGCAGAGTATATTTGTATTGGATGAAAAGTTACATCGTAAATGCGTGATGTAACGCTGTGGGAGAGTCCTAAGGAACTATAGGACAAATCTCACCAGAGAATACATAAAAGAAGCCGACAAGAGGAAGAAGACAGCCACTGAACAGTGGAACTTCCTGGACAAAGAAGAATGGGACGCGTTTGTCGCTTCAAGACAAACTGATGAATTCAAGGTATTAGGTGTCAGTCTCAATCTCATAAATTAATATATGTTGTATTCACTTATTCAAGATTAACATTTAGTGTTACTAACCAAATCATTAATGTGCATACTAACTAGGCCCTCAGTGATGCACAAAGATCAAGGCGTGCGATGAATGTGCACGACCACACAATGGGTCCAAGAGGATATGCAGGCGTTTGCCAAAGACTAGAGGCTGATGTTGCTGCTGCTCAGTCTGCTGCTACTCAGGAGTCCTCTACCATAGGTAGCACACCTCTGCCTCACCATGATGTCTGGATAGCTGGGAGGCAAAATAAGAAGGGAGAATTAACTAAGGCCGCAACTGCTGAGGCGGCTGCAAAAATGGTAAAATACAACTCTTACAGCAATCATTCAAATATTGATTATTTGTGTTGTTTACTTAACTACAAATTTTTGTTTTGGCGATTAGTGAGAGCTGCACGAGCTGAGGAAACAAGGAAAGTTCATCCCTGAGGGCACAAGGGATGAATTGACAGTTGCTCTGGGTAACCCAGAGCATCCTGGACGTGTTAGGGCTGCAGGCGCTGATGTGGGCATCAAAGCTTTTTTTGGGCCATCCCAGCGCAAACATGTCCCAAAAGCGGGACTTTCACAAGAAGAGGTAACATATTTTTTCCTTGTAGATGTTACTTTAAAAGAGAATTCAAAAATTAGAATTTGACGTTTCTTTTATCCATGTATAGGTGGATAAGCTATTTGACAGGAAACTCGAAGAAAAACTCGAAGAAGCAATGCAAAAGTGGCAGGCATCTCAGACTGCCACTTACCAGACAATACGTACTGCAGCCTCTACTCCTACTCCTACTGCAGAGGTTGGGAGTAATCCTGTAGACCCACCACCTAGCACATCCAATGTAAGTATTTTTATGACATAGTGACTAGTTTTTTAATTCAAGATGATATGTATATATGAAATTGTAGTCGTTTCAAAAAAGATGATATGTATATATGTATATAACATTCTTTACACAAAAATTTATAGGGGTTGAAGCCATGACGTCTAAAAAAGTAAAGAATATGTCATGGCAGAGGCGTCGTCTTACCCATCCCTACCAGGGGAAACGTGTCACGGGTCTCCAGTACCAGCTGGTTGGATTCGGGTGAGCCCGATACATATATTCCCCCAATTTCTGGAACTTCAACTGCCATATGCCCACCCAGATTGTGAAACGCTTGGTGAGGCAGTAGGCGGAGTGATATTGTGGGAAAAAGCGTATGTCTTCTTTACTGAAAAGGTGTGGTAAATTTACATTGCATTCAATTGTTAATGTGTGTATATGCTGGCAGTTGATCTGAAATTATTATATATATATACAGGTTAAAAAGAAGACACCCACAGCATCTAGGCCTCCACTTCCACCTCCTGCATTACCTAGTTGGGTTCCACAGGACCTACTTGTCCCGTTAGGTCCTAACGGTAGGGGTATGGAAGTATGGTTAGGAGAACATGATACAAACTCCCCTATAACTGTTTCTTCTGATTCAGATTCTACAGGTCAGTCATACGAAACAAAAATATTTATACAAGATATTTTGGAGTTGTTTCGAAATGATTGGCTAAATACATCTGTGATAGAGCTATGGATAAGGTGAGATATTCTTTATACATCCATATACCTTGTGTATGATCTGGTGATCTGGTTTCTTATTTATTAATGCATGTGTAATTAATACATATTTTGCAGCTACTTAGACAACATATGTGCAGATTTTGGATTCGAACATGTAGGGTTTTTTATTCCATCCTTGATTAGTCTAGTAGCTAAAGACCCTACATCAGTTCAACAATACTGCTGTGAGGCTTTTTCAATTTTTGCTTTAAAAAAGAAGACGGTGATAATGGCTCCATTCAATGTAGAGTAAGTTTACTTTGCTTATTATAATTTGGACTTAATAAAATTACATTTTATTGTGGATTTTGAGTTATTAATTTTTAACTTTTTTCCTCTAGTGGTAAGCATTGGGAGTTATTGGTTATTGCCCCCGAGACGTTCATTGTGTATTATCTAGATCCTAAGGGGTGTAAATTGAATACAAGATTTGGACACAAAATGAAAATGGCAATATTTCGGTGAGAAATATTTCATTTTTCATATTCGTTTACATATGTTATTACATTACTATTTAATTGCAATGTTTTATGTTACATTAACATGTAGGGGTTTTGAGGAGTACAAAAAGGCTGGAGGAAAGGTCCCCACGAAAACAAACCAGCAAATAATTTGGAAGAACGTGAAAGTAAGTTCCCTACTGCAATATATGTATATATTATTTATGTGAATAATGCTTAATTAGTTGTATTTTTTTAATATTTTTTATGTTTAAATTTATAGTGTGCTACACAAGACAGTGGATGGGCATGTGGATACTATGTCATGCGATATATGCACATACTTGTCAAAAATGCCGCAATGGACATCGATTGTATTGCTGAGGTATTATATAGCCGACAAGAGATAATATGAAATATATCAATCTTATTTATAGCTCATTAATTATATATATACATCATTCTCTTTACAGGTGTTTAAAATGGACCCCAGTACAGGAAAGGACTTACCAGATGTACATGAGCCCTATACGATTAAATGAAGTAGTAGAAGAATGGGCAACAGCCATACAATTAGTGGGGGCTTTAAAATATAATTGGGATCCTGATAGTGAATAATGACTAAACAATGATACTTTGTAAATGAATTTCTGAATTATAATATATGTGTGAATGTTTCTACATGTCTGGATGTTTCTACATGTGTTTGAATGAAAATGAATGAAAGTGTTGGTTGCTATATGAAGTCTACATGTGTGAATGTGAAACAATGGAACTACAAATTGCTAGCATGTGTGAATGTTTATAAATGTGTGAAAATAAAATGGAACTGCAGGTTGCATTGCTATATGCATGTGCTACTTGTTTATTGTTAATTTTGCAGGTTTGCGTCCTGTTGTCAGCTGATATCAATGGCTGTCATAAAACCTACAGTTCATAACTGAACTGAACAGGTTTCTCATCCTGCGACCAGCCACAGCAAGTCTGCAGACTGACAGCAAAAAAAAAAAACAATAGTCGTCGGTTATTTGTAAATAACTGACACATGATGTTATAGTGTCGGTTTTTTACAAATAACCGGCATCTATTTCGTGTGGCGCGAAGGGCTTGGTCGTCGGTTATTTGTAGATAACCGACACCGATAGTGCCCAACATGGCGCCCTTTCTGTGGCGTGAAGGGTTTGGTTGTCGGGTTCTTACCTAATAACCGAAACCTATAGTCCCATGATGGCGTGTTTTCGGTGGCGCGCGAAGAGTTTGGGTGTCGGTTATGGAACCAACGACCAATGGTTGGACTTTTAGTGTCGCCCACATAGGTGTCGCTTATAAACCGACACTAAAGGCTTTAAATAACCGACACTAAAGGTAGGTTCTGTAGTAGTGTATCCAATGCCTCATCCGCACCACCCTGAATCTCATCCGCCATAGTCTGAGCATGTTCCACAGCCCATGTGCGTTGACATTCTGAATGATGATGATCTTGTCAACAAGTACTTTCCTTCTGGCCATAGGGGAGTTGGTCCCTCCTACTGATGCCATTCCATGACAGGTACCCGGTTGCATTTTCTTTGAGTTTGATTGATACAGTGAGAACACTGCAAATTTCAAGCTTAGGGGTGATGCAACTGACTGGTAATGTAGTTGTTTTTATTGCTTTTCACATTTAGTTCTTTAGTTTAATCTTATTTTTAACTTTTGTTTTCCCTTTCCTGTGACAAGTTCAATATGATGTGAGGCTCACTTTGTGTAATGAACTATTTTTCTTCACAATTTTGAACCATCTTGTCCTCTTTCACTAAATTTATCATTTGAAGGAATTGTTAAATATTGTGCATGAATCAAATGAAACCCTTTGGCCATCAAGATGTGCTTAACTATGGTTTATACTTGTAGCTTGAACATTCACCTTTTACATCTCTGATTGCTTAAAACATGGAATGGTCTCAATTTTTTATGAGTGAATCAACTTTACAACATCAATTAGAATACATGATGCCCTTACCAAACTCTTAGTGCATATACAACCGCTCTTTCAGTGGAAAAAAAATCAAAATAAATGAACGAAATCTAGCTAATATTACAATGTAGTTGACTCCCTTATGTTGTGGAAAATTTCCAAAAAAATTATTGCCTTGTTTCACCCTCATGCCCCATAAAAGATGGCTAACTGCCACATATCATGCTAGTCTGGTGTAAGTCCGATCTGGCCATGGTTAGGTGGTATGTCTCAAATGAGGGTAAAACACCCACATTCCACATGTGCATAAGCCTACATTAGCAACTGAGTGCCAAAACTCGTAATCCATTATCAAATCATCCTTTGGGAAAAAAAGAAGAGTACAACTAAGATTGTTAATGTTAACTAAAATTTCATCATTTGTATCCTTAATAGCTGAAAATTCCTACTGCACATCCACTAATTGTTTGGCTTGGTCATCCAAATTCTACTTAGTGTTGTTTGATTGATTCATTCATTAATTTGTGACCACCCCTACTAAACTAAAAATCTCTTTCATGGGTGTTTAAGTTGAATTGACGATTAAAAGTACAAACATGTTGATCATGGTTGTTGTGGTCTCATACTTGTCTTTCTTTTCATTTGATTTGTACATGAGCTTTGCAATCCCTTCATTTGTGCTCTATGCTCTTTTTGCTTGAGAAAAAGCAATAGTTCAAGCTTAGGGGGATTTGATGTGTGCATTTGATATCGACTTTTTGTATAATCTCACACTCAAATCCATCTCATTTTTCCTTCCATTAGCCTCTATTCATATTTATCTTGCCACATTTTAGTTATTTTACTTACTGCATGATGTTGATTGCAGACACACGTTCAAATTGCTAAATTGGAGATAGCCCAACTCAAATTTGACACCAATGGGACTTCTCCTCAACTTGCAGTTGAGATTCATAGTTTATTCTTCAAGAAACAACATTGCACATGACGTGTCTTATTTGAGACTCAATTTGTTCCTTAAACCTTCACAGAATGAAGAACAAGCCATGTGATATTTAACATGATGTGTGTGTCTCCAGGCCTCAACACCAAAATGCAGAGAACACAACACGACGTGTCCCCACTAGGACACGGCATGTCTTCGAGACCTGAAGGTCAGCTACAACTTGTTTCCAATGTACACAACATCAATTTAATCGAACACGTCGTGTGCCTTTTGCCTAAATCAATTCTAGAAGACTATCATGTGTCACCTTAATGACACTTCGTGTACTTCAAAGTAGTAGCATTATCCAGTGAGATTATACGACGGGACATGGCGTGTCCTTTCATCATTTTCTGTAGAAACTAGAGCAAACAACCCTCATTTTTAAAGACCAAGGCAACACAATGGGAGTTATATCTGGTCATTTTGAAAGTGATTTTTGTCCAAGAGAAGTTCCTAAGCTAAGGAGGGCAATTTTGGGGTGGAAGAAGGTGGTTTCTTGGCAAAGAATCTCCATTCTACTTCATTTCTTCTTCATTTCTTCTTCGAAGGTGCAACAGAGCTTACTTCTCTCACTCAAGCTTTCCGGGAAGGAAGATTGTCTGAGTTGGAGCAGCTCCAAGGGTGTAATTTTGTCCTCTAACCAGAGTTCTACTTCCCTTTGGCTACATCATTGGTTCCTTTAGCTTTTTCTTCTCTTAAACATGCAAAACTATAAAAAATATGCATTGTGTATGTACATTTCCATTATGGACGAGTAGAACTCTTTTATTTGGCATGGGAGAGTAATTCTCATGATATTGTTCATGTGAACTCAAAATCTATGTTTATTGCTAGTTAATTTGCTTTTCAATGGATGCCTATGGTGTTTCTTGAATGTATGTTTGGTTGGCCACCTTTCGTACATGTTTCATGCCTACCTTGTGCTTCGGGGGAATGTATGAGGGAGTAAGGAGTAGGATCCATGAAAGTATGCTCTTGACCACGGGAGTGGCTTGAGAATATTGAGGGTTAAGGTTGTATTTGACACTAAACATAGACACGGAAGCGTTATGCAACGTTGAGAACCATCTCATGACATTAGGAAATGTACGACAATGACATCCTCCTTGCATGTTATGGTATTCTTAATTTCATAAGTGCATATGATCTGATGGCATGGTAGTGAAATCTAATGCCCAAGCCTTTAATTGCTTAATCAACCCTTTGAATTTGAGTTGTTTGCTTTTGCTCACCTCTTAAATCTATAATCAATCTGAACTTTTGTAACCCAACTTGGATTAATGAAAGTTAACAAATTTGTGCCTAACTAGCCTAGCTCCTTGTATTCGACACTCGACTACATGACCCCGTATACTTGTGGGTGATTAGTGAGTTGAGATCTTTCTTTCTAAAACTCCCAACAATATTGGAGCTTCTCCACCCAGATTAATGGATTTTCTATCTTCTTCTCTATCTTTTTTTGTTATTTCCTTGATCATGAGTAGCTAAGCCCCCTTTTTGGGTTGTTTGGGGGCAAAAATATGTTACTACCATACCATGTTGGAAAACATTTATGCACTATAGTCTAATTTTATTGTTGAATGCTATATTATTTCTGGTTCTCTTTCATACCTCTTGCTATGTTTGTTTAAGTGGGTCACCTAGGGCACAGAGAAAGGTGTGATTTTGGGCTTTGTGTTGGGAAAACTCCAAGGTTCCCTAGAGTAATCTTAGCTAGTTTCTTCCCACAACCCTCTATTTCTCTCCATTCCATTAGCCTTAAGTGAGAGATTTAAGTCTCTAGATGTGCTCCTCCATATGCACTTAGCTAAAAGGCTTGCCTAGTGAACATTTGGGGATGGTAGGAGGTGAAAAACTCTCCTTCTAAGTGTAATAGGAGAAGCCCACCTAGAAGTCTAGATTTAGACAATCTAGATCTATGTCTACCTATCCCTTAATTAATAGAGCCTCACAAGGGTAGATGGGAAGTGATAGGGACTACTTCACCTATGCACTACCATGCCACATGCATCCAACTGATAGTATAGGGTGCATACTCTACATTAATCCTTGTTATTTTGTTTGATAGCTTACTTAGTGAATAAGTTTGCATCTGTAGGACCCTATGCCATGGTTTATTGTTACATCTCCCCTTAAACATCCCACTACTCCAATTACTTGCTAGAACTCTGACTTGTTCCCTTTCTATCTAGTTGTCTTTGGTCTGTTTACTTGTTCATGATAGTTGGTTTTTTATAGAGTAACTATTTCTTCCTTAATTGCTTGTGCTAGGTTTTGCTTAGTCTTGAATTTGCTAATCTTCTTAGTGTCATTGCTTTCCTAGTGTAGTTAGTTGCTCTCTCTTATTATTTCTAGTCTAATATAGTCTAATTGCTCTCTTCATTTGAAAGTTATCATCAATTGGGTAGCTTTAATCTATGTTTGATTATTTCTAATCTAATCTTGTTTTTGCTAGTCTAATCTAGTCTAATTGCTCTCTTCGTTTGTTAGTTATCATTGATTGGATAGTGTTAATCTATATTTGATTATTGTTTTCCTTCCTTGCATGTACACCGTTGTTAAATCCAAAACCCCAATTAAACTATTGAAAGACTACACTCCTCCCTAAAATTCTAAAGAAAAAACCTAGATACCCTAGCATCCTCTTACACTCCCTGAGGATCAACCTCATACTTTCCACATTCTCTATATTATATCACAAGCCATGCACTTGTGAATCTATTGTTAAGAGTGTGCCAACATGCACATTATAAATATTTTGTTAGCCTGGTGTGCCCTTTGGAGCATCAAGATTTCTAGCATCATTACTAGGGAGTGGCCATTATGACCTAGCTAATTGTTTCTTTTTGACATTTTCTAGTAACACTGGTCATTGCTATTCTTTATTATGTGCTACATTTTTGCATTGGTGATTCCTAACTTTTTTATCTTTATTTGATTATACCTTGTGCAAGTGAATGTGCATGCTCAGATGCCACTCCTTGTCTATCAATTCTTTCTTTAAATATCTTGAAATGGGTAGAATAAGGAAAAGGAACGTCCATATTCAAGTAGAAGAGAAAGAAATGGGGGATCATTAAGAAGAGCATCAAGTTATCCACCAAATCCATCTCCACCATGGCCCATACATGATTACTTCATATTGGGCAACTACACATCACCAATCTCTACAAGAGTGGAGAAAATGCAAGGGCAAGTGTTCTCCATTCCACCAGATCTAGTGGGACTTCTTTCCAACTTCTATGGGTTAGATGATGAAATCCCCTACATCATATATATACTTTCTTGGATACTTGATCCACATTTTGCTCTCCAACTACCATGATATATATACATCTCACTCTCTTTCTAATCTCATTGGAAAAAAAAAGTTTGTGAGTGGTACTCTACATAGACTGAAGTGATGGCATAGGAGGCTATGAATAATGAGTTCCTCAAAAAAGCCTACCCCATATCCAAACTCACTCAAATTTGAAGAAGCATCACCCCATTTGGACAATTAGGGCATGAGAAATTTCATGAAAGTTGGGAGAAAAAAGCTATTGGGAGACTGCCCTCACCATGAAGTACCCTTGTGGAAAATTGTAAAATATATCCAATCCAACTTATTTCAATTTGGCCAAATAATGGTAGATTCCTCTAGTGGTGGTACATTGGTAAAGACTCTCGAGGAATCTTGGTCCCTATTTGTGCGATTGGTTGAAAATTTAAAATATATAGCATCAAGTACAGCCAATGATTATGATAGGAGCATTGTTTCTTCTCCATTTACTCCACCGCTTTATTCATGAAATGAAAAGTCAAGTGGTAAGTTCTTCCAATCATTAAATGTGATCTATCGAGTCCCTTGAAGAAGAGGTTAAGGACATTATCTTTTAGGAACTATAAAAATCATGATCCCATATCCCGATATTACACTCCCTAGTGGAGAAGTCACCCCAACTTCTCATGGAAACAAAAAGGTGATGATGTACAAGATAACCCAATGAAAATCAAGGTGAAAGGTTGAGTTCAAGATTTGATAATGAAGTACTTGGAAGGCTAAGAAGCTTAGATGAAGTCAAGAAAGATGTGTCCAGACATGAATAAATTATTGATAGGCTTGGACTAAGGATAGATCAACTAGCCTTGATTCTTTCTTTCTGATAGGAGGGAAGGCTTCTTTACTAAACCTTGGTCAATCTAGAAATGTAAATTGACAAGTAGTAGTCCCCCAAGGCTCCTATGGTCCACCACCTATGCAAGTTCAACATGTCCAACAATATCAAGTCCCCAAATCCATATGATCATCCACCACCACAACCACAATTTAACTATAATACACTCCTACAACTCAACAACCACCACAACAACCATATACCCCTCAACCACCACCTCAACAACAACAACCACAACAAACATACATCATCCAACACCCAACCCATAACCAACAACACACAAAAAAACACCACCACATACCTCACAAGCTCCTCATCAACCCCATGAGCAAGTTAATGTGGTGACCATCTTGAGGACTGGCATGGTTCTTGAATAGACCAAAAGCAAGAGGGGTAAAGATAATTTTAAACAATGCCATGTTGATACTTCAATATTGGAAAAGTTTTGTGATGAAGCTATGAGACCCAAAAGTTTCATTACACCACCTTATGTTTATTATGTGATACCAAGTGTTTCACCCTATACTCTAGCTGGGAGTGATTCCACCCCTCATGTCCATTGGTGATTCGAACCATTCCACCATTTCCAAGTGAAGGCCCTCATTTTATATCTCAAAATGATTCAGCTCATCATGCCACACCTCAATTTGATCAAGTTGATTGAGGCAAAGTTAGTTCTATCAAGCCCCAGTTCTTGGATGCCTTATATGATCCCTAACTCAAAAGGATGCAAAAACACGATGTTGATATTTTAGAAATCTTTAGGCAAGTCAAAGTGAATTTCCCATTGCTTGATGCAATTAAGCAGATTCTAATGCATTAGAATTTCTTGAAGGAGGCTTGCACTTTTAAAAGGAATTTTACCGAGGGAAGGATGTCAATAAAAATTAAGTTTACCAAGCAAGTGAGATCTATATTACAACATTCCCTTCCCATCAAGGGAAAGGACACCAGATCTCCACTTATTCCTCACCACATTTGTGACAATCTTATTGAGAATCCTTTGTCTGACTTGAGTTCTAGTATGAACCTCATTCCCTATAGTGTTTATCTTGAATTGGGCTTGGTATATTGAAATTGGAAATCTATGATCTATAGTTGGTTGTCCAGCCTATAAATTCCCAACGGGTAGGTTGGATGATTTACTTATGATTCTTGACATGGAAACGACGATGCCAGTGTGGATCAAAAAAATCAAGGCAATATTCTACAATGAATGAAGAATCACAGTTTACATCGACCAGTGGAAGAAAAAGCAAATGAAAAATGATGGTGTTCCCAATAGACTTCATTAATCTAGATATGGAGCCAGACAAAAATGATTCTCATCATTTTTGGAAGACCCTTTTGGCTAAAGATGTTGGCAATGTCCATGTGAGTATTGTCATTTTAACATCCCTGACCTGGGTTATAACCTAGCCCTGGAAGTTTTTCCTAAATATGTAATTATATACTTGTAAAAACTCCCTGGCATGTAATTAAGTTCCTCAGGAACATATACTTTCAATTTTTCTCCTTTATATGTAAAGTTGTAGCATTATTTTACAATGCAGGGACTTATGTGCAAATTACCCAGTTTAAGGGTTTAACTTGCAAATTCACAAGTTAAGATGTTCCTCTGATGTTGAAACATCATGAGGATATTTATGATGAAGTTTGAGGGATTTCCCAAGCATGAGCACCAAGGTGCAGCAATGGAAGCAATACATGTGCTTGAAAACCCTAATTTGGAGTAAAGTGCAATTTACCCAAATTGAGGGGTGCAACTTGTAATTTTCACCTTCTAGAGCATCTTTTATAACTCTTGTCATCATTTAGAGTAGAAATGATGAAAGGGACACATCAATGAACAATCAGATAAGAAAAGTGGTCTTTGTGATAAAAATCACCTAAATGGGTATGGAGACCTTTCATGTATGTACCCTAGTTGAAAGTTGGTTTTCTACCCTTAGATCTTGAGATTTCATGAGCTTTGCATAAGTTTAGATGATCTTGGGCGTGCCTATGATTAAGGAGGGACTTGGATGAGAATTTCAAGTTCTAGAGGTCCTTGTGGTGAAAATCAGCCTAAACTATATAAGCACCTTTCTTTCTAAACCAAACCAACGTTTCCCCTTCACTTCCTCATTTCTCTTCTTTCTCAAACGGCTAAGGCAAAGCTCTGGAGCTCAGGGGGACGACCAACCTGTTCTAGGTAAGATAACACCACCTTCTAGCCCGAATTCATGGAGGAATTCATCTTTTAAGGTTGGTTTTGTGGATAGCTTACTTAGTCTTCTTGTTCTAGCCGACCAACCGTACCTTTCCTTGGAGGAATCATCTATGACCAAGTTGTGGAGCTCAAAACACCATTAGAGACGTGAAGCTTGGAAGCTTGGAGCTCTAGGAACAACGTTCTAAGGCGGGTTTTATAACTCTAAACTCTTGCTTTATATGCATACTTTATTCTTGCAATTTAGCATGCTAGTTCTTCTTCTACCTCCCTTTTTCCTTGCACTTTTGCAAGAAAAACGGTGGAGGAACCGACCTTGACAGAGGTTGAAGATGAGGGGCATGAATCCCAATGTTACTTTATCAAACGACCTTGGACCCTATTGGTCCAAACGGTTGCAAACCGTTTAAGGTCAAACGGTTTCAAACCGTTTGATTTCAAACGGTCTTGCAAGACCGTTTGGATTGAAATGGTCTCAAGACCGTTTGATAGGGTTGACCAAGGGACGACCATTTGAGAGTCTGTTGGTTATATATTGAATTTCATTCCTGCAAAGAATCAAAGTTTCATTCTTAACCAATTGAGAGTTGAAGGCACTTCAACACCCAAACCCTAATCGGGTCAAAATTGCTGTTTTAAAACATAGATCTTGTTGAGTTTTGGGTTGAAGGACCCAAACGGTCTCAAGACCGTTTGGGGATTCCTCCAAACGGTCTCAAGACCGTTTGGGCACAACCCAAGACCGTTTGAAGGTCTAGGGTTGAGATAATCTAATGGTTTGAAGGTCCAATTGCAATAAGTTGATGAATTGATAAAAATGCTGATTTTTGACCAATTGGAGTTCAACCCTAACCTAACCGACTTAGTTTTTGGTAAAACTTTGGGCAAACGGTCTCAAGACCGTTTGGATGATGTCCAAACGACCTCAAGACCGTTTGGGCCAAGTTTGAGCCCAATTGGAGGTCAATTGATAGGTTCAACCTTGAATTGATTCACACTGTTGAATATTGATGACCATCCTATTTGAAACCCTAATTGAGCTTGACTTAACCCTAATTGGCTTTCAATTGAGGGTTAATTTGATGTCCAATTGATTGAGGATCACCCTAATTGACTCAATTTATAAGTGGTTAACATGACTTTGGCCAATTGAGGGCTTCAACATACATAATCATGACTAATTGAACCTTTTGAACCACTTTGGAGGTCCAAACAGTTTGAGCCCATTTGGACCAAACGGTCTCAAGACTGTTTGGATCCAAATGGTCTCAAGACCGTTTGAGGCCAAACAGTCTCAAGACCGTTTGGGGCCAAACGATCTCAGGGTCGTTTGGACCAAACGATCTCAAGTCGATTTGATCAAACGGTTTCAAACCGATTGAGTTTCAAACGGTTTGGAAAGTCAACCATTCTAAACGGTCAACACATCCAAACGGTCTCAAGACCGTTTGAGGTCAAACGGTCTCAAGACCGTTTGAAACCAAACGGTCTCAAGACCGTTTGGTGATTAAAGGTTGAAACTGTTTGAAGGTTTTCAATGTATTTTGTACTTAATCAATTGATGATGTAATTGATTCAATGGTGATCTAATCTAAACCCTAATGTTAACCTAGGTCATTAAGGGACTAAGTGATGAATGATTTAACCCATGATGGTGATCATGAGGAAAATTACCAAAATACCCTTGAGGGGTTTAATGGAGTAAAACCTTGTTCTAATCAAACCCTAATCACATGATAGTGATGTTTTGGCTTATGTTAGTCTATGAGGACTTAACCCAACATGATCTAGAGTGGTGTTATCACCATCTACTAGTAAGAGGAGAGATAAAGTATCCTAAGAGAGAGAAAGTACCCTTTTATGGTGGAAACTCAAGTAAGATACTTTCAATACACATAAATATGCATGATTAGGGAATGATCCACCTATGTGAGATCATGGAAACCCTATTTATGATGTCTAATGAATCTTAATCTTATTTAAGAGCTTTAATGATGATGTTTCTCATACATGATGATGTAATGATTACAATTCACCATGGAGTGAATAGTAAACCCTAATTCTAGGGTGATGACATGAAAGATGAATAGTAAACCCTGATTGATGAATTGTTTACTGTTATCAGTTGAATTAACCTTGCAGGTTGTCATGAGATGATGATCATATCCAGGTATGAATTACAATACTATATTCATTGAAAGCATGCCTTAAGCTTTATGAATAAGTGAAATATCTTGATGCACTGCTAGTGACATCTATTGAGGTTTATGGGCTGTGAGAGCCATAAATACCATCAAGGTCATGCTTAACAGATGACTTGTGATGAGATAATTGAGAACTGATGATTGAAAAGAGTTAGGCCTGCTACATTCTAGTATTCTCATTTATAGTTGTTATGCTAATGTTATTGTTTGAAGAACAATGTATGATGTTAAAAGAATACTGAATGTACCTAACTAATCAAGTATAATGTAGAGCCCTGATCATAGACCCGTCATTGTCAGAGTCTAAATGATGGTAAAATAGGTTTTCCCAAGGGAACTCCTGGATCACATACTTTTGAGTATGTGGGGTATATGGATGTGTAGAACCTTACATCCTAGTGTAGGATTTGATGTAGATTTTTATAGTCCCTCAAACCTTCACTACAGAACCCAAAAGGTGAAAGGGATTGATGTAGATTTTTATAGTCCGTCAAACCTTCACTATAAAGTCTAATAGGTGAGATGTATCACTATTCTCCCAAAAAGACACAAACACCGCATCGATGGAAGATAAACAAGAAATCTCCCGATGACGAAGAGAGTACAGAACGCCACTGTAACTCTAAAAATAGCGAAGGACCAGTTTATCCTGGTAAGCTATTACAAAAGACGTCCCGCCAGATGTCTAACAAACAATCCTCTAACTGACTGAGGAAGATGAGGTCATAATAATCCGGCTCTTTTAATGACCTATGTATGATACTGATGTGACTTCTTAGCGATCAGTTGGAGTATGAGTGGTATGCCTCATCTCCACAGGGCATAATAATGTTTGAAAAACATAATCAACAGCGTAGTATATCTGTTAGAGTTAACTACGAGTTACTTGATTGATGTTACTTTGAATAATGTAGATGTTCTTCATATTCAGAAATGTTGAACTCTTGTTATTGCCAAAATAGCTACTTGAATGCTTTGAAAGCTTTTACTGCTTAAGTTATTCTTTGTTTTGCTTATAAAGCTTCTAGTAGAGAGTTATAACTCTCGCTGGGGCAATTATGTATAATTGTCTCACCCCGTAGACTTCAACTTTTTAGGTGGTCGTCGAAGACGGAGGAACAAGAGAACAGGTGACCAATCCCAGCAGCAATAGCACCAAGAGCAGCAGTAAATCTCAGGTGGAGATTCAGCCTGCTATGTGGTGTAGTTAGAGTCAGTCCTATGTGTCCTCTGTACTCTCAGGTCTTGGAGTCTTTTTGGTTATGAGTTCTTGAGATTTTGTATCATGTTGTATATAATTACTCAAGAAGTAATTTGACAGAGTTGTATACAGTTTAAATCCTTTTTCTATGGAAAAGGTTTGTGGTTTCAATCTCTTGTCTTGAAAAGTTTTAATTTCCCGCGATTTTTGTCTTCCGCTAATTATCGAATGCTCCCGCTTAAGTTTAAATCGTGATTATATCGTGGTTTGGAGATCGGAGCCCGCAGTCATAGTGACAATCACCTTCATGAATTCAAGGTTGACACTTAACATCTTCAAGACAAAATTACCCCAAGAGGAGAAAAAAAAGGAAAAGCTCTAAGAGTAAAGTTGAGAGGACCTCTGTGGCCCATGGATTGAGGAACAATTGTTGATTTCCAATGAGAAGGACCTTCACTTTAAGAAGTGGCATAGAGTTTGATGATGAAGAACAAGAACACTTGGCCCGACTGATGACATTAAACTCCATGCTAGTGGGAGGCAACCCACTATGGTTTGAGATCTCACTGGAACTCCATATTGTTTTAGTTTTGTTTTCAAAATTTCAAAGAAACACAGACACAACAACACACTTGATAGATTTGCTATTTCTATTCATATCACAATAGAAAACCTAGCTAGAATAATAATGCATGGAGTGACCAATTCATAGGAAGGTCAAAGTTAAAAAGAGAGAAATTGAAATGGACTAGAAAGGCTACATGAAACCAGACACTATGACCATTTTAACCATCACATTGTGGTGCTTGCTAACCAAAACAATCATTCTCCACAAAATGTTTGTTGTGTTATAGAGGCATCCCACTTGAGTAGCTTGAACCTTCCACTCTCTTTACATTTATAAAACATATCTCCAAGGTCATTTCCCTATCATCATAATCATTTATTTCATATTGAGGACAACATGGTTTAAGAGCTTGGGTGGTATATTGTTAAGACCTTATTTTGCTTCTTGACTTTGTTCTAAATTTTGCTTGAGATGATTAACTACTTGAACAGAAACCATACTTTTTAGTTCACACTTTTTTTACATCTCACACAATTACATGTCATATATCTTATTTTCTTGCATTTTTCATAATTTTCAAAAAATTGCAATTTCTCACTATGCCACCCATCCACATTGTATGTAGATTTGTTAATTTCTTGTGTGTACTTAATTGGACATTGTTACCATGTAATTTCTTGTATTTTAGATTATATATTGATGTCAATATGGGTAATTGGCACCATTTTTCCAATCTTGATCGTCCTTTCTCTAAAAGTGGTTCTAGCTTAATCTCCACCTTTTTGGAAATTTAACTTAAATGTATGACCTTTTATGAATGAAATTTGTCTACCAGCTTTGCATGATAGGTTGACTAACAAAGTTACATGCTTCAATTCATATTTTTTACTTCTATTTGATTCAATCAAATTGTGAGAGGTAATTAGATCAAGCAATAAATGCTTGGTTTTTTGTTCATAACTTGTGGGAAAAAATTGGTTGACACAATGCCCAATTCATTATGAATTATCTTTGTTTGTGAAGAGTGTGAAATGAATTTTCATGCACTAACTCTTATAGGTAATATTTATATTGCTTGACCCCTCTTTGATCCTCTATTCTTGTATAATTTCTTACCTCACTGTCTCATGAAAAGATGCCTAAGAGCACATAATTAAGCTGGCCACTCTTCAAAAGCTTAGTGTGCCAATCTGGACCCCCACCCCACTTCTTCCTACAACTATATGCCCTACACACAAGGGTAAAAAGAAAAAGAAAAGAATGCAAAATAAAATAAAATATGATCCTATGTAATATCATCTAATAAAAATATATGGTTGGCCACTCCAACCTCCTTCCAGAACCCTTTCATTTAAATTCATTCATATTGGGAAAAATAAATAACCCTAAGCCCTCCATTCCTAACATAACCAAGTGGGTTTTTGAATTTACATTGAAGTTTAAAGGAGAGATAATGAAAACCGTAATGGTAAAGGATTGTGTCAAATATGCAAGTGAAACAGTTTCAATCAAAGCCATGTGAATATTGTACCACTTGCATGAGTTGTGGAACCTTGTATTTGAAATCTATTTGATTTTTTCTTTATTTGTGAACAAACTATTGATGAAAATAAGAGAAATGTATATTGCATGTATGTATTCAAGCTTGAACTTGTCTAGTCAAATATGTAGTTGAGTGCATTTATCATTTTATAACAACTTGAATTGAAAAGAGAGATTTTGTTGGAGCATACTTGAGTACAAGTTTTTTTTAAGATTAGGTGGTGATGACGCCCTAGTTTTGGTCTTGATTTGGTGTTATTTTGCTCCTTATTCACATCAAAATGTTTAGAATGCATGTTATTTCCCAATAAGTATTACTTTCTGACAAATGCACTTATGGTTTCTCTTACATGTTTTTAGAGGTATCATGGCACTTAATTAATGGAAGGGTGAGAAATAGGATAGACCTAGAATTCCCTCAGCCATCTATGAGTCCCAAGTGATCCTAAAGGCTATGCCAACCTACCCCTAAGTGACTAAGGATTTATTTGAGCAAGGATCATCATAGATGGACACTTAGAAGACCAAAGTGCACGGTAAATCCCTCAAGTTGTGATACATCACCACAATTGTGTTGTAATGTCAGCATATGAATTGAAGACATGGGTGCAAAGCAAGGAAAAAAGACTAAACAACCACAACTGTATTCATCAACATGTTGGTGGTGCTCCTATCCCAACACAGATGTGCTCTTCAATATAGTCATGGAAGCAACCCAAGCAAGACGAATGTTCTCTTGACCATGACCCCTCCTTACCTCCTCCCCACAACCATGGCACCCATAATGGTTGTGCTATTTACAAGCCACCACGGTTCCAATCCACTCTGTTTTACCACATTTAATAGAACATTTGACTTTTCCACCATGACCATTTTTTTACAAATGTGGTCGTTCCCAAACCCACCCACCATGGTCATTCTAAACACCTAACCCTAATGCTTCCTACTATCATGTTACCACTTTACCCCCACTTAAACCTAAACCCCCTAAGCCACTATGTATAGACTAGTGGTGGCTGGGACTTCAATCTTAGTTTCTCCTGGCCATAAAATCTATCAACTTCTCCTACCTACTACAGTTACTTCACTTCCTTTTGTATTCCACTTAAAAACCCTCGTTTTCTAGGGTTTTGACCATATCTCTTCCATTTTTCATGCAATTCCATCGACTAGAAGATGAGGAAGAGCTTGGCACTGCTAGAGGTGCAGATTGGAGATTCTCCACCCATGATTATGGATTATCTATCTTCTTCTCCATATCTTTATGTTATTTCCTTGATCATGAGTACCTAGCCCTCTTTGTGGGTTGTTTGGGGGGAAATATGCAACTATGATACCATGTTGGGAAATAGTTATGCACTATACTTTAATTTTGTTGTATAATTCTATATGATTTATTTTTCTCCTTCCATACCTCTTGCTATGGTTTTTTGAGCTATGGAATCACCTGAGGCACATAGAAAGGTGTGATCTTGGGCTTTTTGGTGGAAAACTCCTAAGTTCCCTGGAGGAATCTTATATGCTTTATCTCCCTTACCCTCCATCCCTCTACAACACTAGCCCTAAGTGAGAGATCTAAGAGACTAAATGCTCTCCTCCATATGCACTTAGCTAAAAGGCTTTCCTAGTGGATGGATGGAATTAATGGAGGTGAAAACTCCTCCTTTTGTTCCCCAACTTCACTCCTTACCCTTAAGTGTATAAAGTGAAGACCACCTAGAAGGATATACTTGGTTAATATAGATCTATGTCTACATATTCATTACTCAATATAGCCTCACAAGGGTAGATGGGAAGTGACAAGGACTGTTTCCCCTAAATACCATCACGACACCCATGGCTAAATTATAGGATAGTATGCATACTCTACATTAATAATTGTTGTTTAGTTTGATAGCTTACTTATTAGATGTATGTGCATGAGTAGGACCCTATGTCATGGATAATGGTTGCATATCCCCCCCAAACATACCATTACTCCAATTACTTGCTAGAACCCTAACTTGTTCCCTTGCTAGCTAGTTGCCTTTTGTTTCCTTAGTCCACTTGCTTGTTCATGCTAGTTGGTTCTTAAAAGATTAATTAGTTATTCCTTAGTTGCTTGTTCTAGGTTTTTATTAGTGTACTCTTTGCTTGCCTTCGTATTGTAATTTCTAGCCTAGTGTAATTGGTGTTGCTCTTTCTTGTTATTGCTAGTCTGATTTAGTTTTATTGATCTCTTAGTTTGTTGATTTTGTACAACCAATCTAGGTTTGATTCTTTATTTTCTTACTTACATGTCCATCTTAGTCCAAATAAAACCCTAAATGAAACCATTGAAGCCATCCACTCTGATCTATAAACCTAGAAAAGCAACCTTACTAGCCTAGTGTCCTCTTTTAAACCCTAAGGATCGAACCCATACTTGCCACATTCTCTATACCATATCTCGATCCATGCGTTTGCGGGTCTATGAATAGGGTTGTGCCAACATTCATGTTATAATTATTTGTTGGAATAGTTTGCCCTGTAACACATAAAGTGCTTCGGGCTAGGTAAGAGCATCAATTACCCATATACCAAAGAATTTGTATAATGGATTCCAACTCCATAATGTACTGTAAAAATAGATAACAATAGTATAATGAATAAAATATGCATTTTATGCGGAGGCAAGATTTGTTCAATACATATCAAATAATCACTTGAGGGTTTTCATTTATATAATGGAACAAAGAAATGAAACAATGTAATTAAGTGCAAAATAAATAAGCATAAGCATAGTAGATAAGATTAATGATTAAATTTGCACTTATCAACAATTCAGACATGAATATATAAAACTTTCAATAAAGGAATCTCAATCAAGATCAATACAATAGAACAAAGGTACTTTCAAGGAGAAATAGATCGATCGTATTAAGAGATAGAGAAACTAGGTAGGTTGTCCAATATAGACTCAAGAGATAAGCAACATACTTCACTATGTAGGAGAACTTGTCAATGACAAACCCTAGATCCAAATAGGGATTTTTTTCACCTATTATTGAAATGAATTCATAAAAAACTAATTGCAATGTATATTATAGCCCTCAAATATGGAATCTTTATTATAGAATATGTTAGATTTATTTTTCGTATTCTAACAAACATTTGTTTATGTTATCTTGACATTTATACACTTAGATATGAATTTTCTAAGATCATATTATTTACTAATTTATAAAACCAAATCACATTGGCCAATCACTCTTGTACTCTCACTTCAAGCATCAAAGGATGATGCATGACACGACATATTAAGTAATTAGACCACAGTCAAAAGAAATCATTGGGGCAAAAATACAACATGCCCACACAAATGTGATATATATCAAATCAATTGAGGGTTAGAACAATAAAATGTACAATGATCATATTCATGTCTCTTCCTCAATGTAAAACTACACAACACATCTTGTCATGTGATTGAAAATTGATCAAAAACCAAATTCCAATCATGAGACCTCATTATGACCATAAGTACAAGATCTGAGACACTCATGTAGACTCAGGGATGCCAAAAATGTTGCCTCAAGGAGACATGAACCTTAGTAGAATCGATCGACATGATTTCCCCATGGAGATACGCAAAACCACTAAACCATGTCAACATAGCAATGGAAGAAACTATGGTGAGGTCCTAAGAACTAGTGTGAATCTAAAGGTGAGGAAATCTAGAGAAAACATGTAATGAGATGGTGATTGCAAATCATGGAGGAAAATGGATGGAAACATCTGTAAATAGAAAAATAAAATACATACCAAGGTCAGATGAATTAGGCACCTCAACAACAACCCTCAGACCGTAAGAGAAGAGTAGGGTAGTGGATGAAGTTAGTAGTGCTCTCCTTAGTGATCATGAACCCATTGAAACCTAATAAGGAAGATGATTTTGGGAACATGGTGACAAACTCACAAGAATTTGGAGGCTTGTAACTAATAGCTTGAGGTTTATCCAAAATCATGGATATGATTGTGTGTGTTTTCCACATCATCTTTCACATGATATCACACATAAATTTAGTTCATTTTGATCTCACTTAGCCTCCTTTCATATTAATCTTGCCATCTTTTTGTTATTTTACTTATCGCATGATGTGCATTGCAGATATGTTCTAAAAGGACTGATTTGGGGATCTCCCGACTCAAATTTCACGTTATTTGGACTTCTCACGCACAACCAGCTATTAGGAGCTTAATTCTGTTGAAACAGCATTTTGCATGGCGTGTCTGATAAAGACACGACGTGTGAGATTCCAGAAAACCATGCGTTCACCCAGACTGCCAAATACACGGTGTGCTCATCCTTGAACACGATGTGTGAGTTTCTAGAAAGTACAGAACGAGACAAAGACACAACATGTTTTTTGCCAACACATCGTGCACCAGGGAGCATCGAGCAGACTAAAAGTTTCTGGAAAGTTGCATGGTGTGCATTAATTCAGCACACGCCGTGCAAAGTGCATTCTGGAGCAACTGACAAAGGCTTTACACGCCATGCACTATGAGTGCACGCCGTGTCTCTGTCAGTTTTAGAAATTTGAAAATACAATCCCTCTGTTTAAAACAAGGAGGGAACTTATGAGGCAGTTATCTATGGTCATAATTCAAAGTTCTCTCATCCCAGAGCAAGTCTAGAGCAAATGAAGGCGGTCTTGAGGAGAAAGGAGGTGGTTTCTTGCCAAAGGACCCCCAATCTTCTTCTCTTCTTCTCCATTCTCTTCTCCAAAGGTGCAATAGAGCTTCCCCACTCCACGCAGCTTCTCAGGAGAGAAGCTAGTCTGGTTTGGAGTGGCTGGAGCAGTAGAATTTTGTCCAAAATCTGGAGTTCTACCTTCTTGTGGTTACATCTTTGGTTCTTCTCATTTTCCTTTGCCTAGACAATGCTAGAACCTGAAAATTCTGTAGCATTTCTGCAGTATATGATTATAGATGAGTAAACTTCTTTTCTTGGGCATGGGAGAGTATCTCACATGTCATAGTATGTATGGAACATGTTAATTTCGTACTAAATACTATGTTTCTTATTTTTCTACCTTGTGAGTACCGGTTTTGTGATTTCTTGCATGTATGGCTGGCGACCTTATATGTTTTTGTTATGTTTTCTTGCTTGATCTCAGAAGATAGGTAGGAATGTATAGAGGTACTCATCTTGGCAACTCCTCTTCTACCACAAGAGTGGAGATTATGGAGTTGAGGAGTAGGTTGTGATCTAAAACAAAAATTATGCATGAGAATGTGGGTTTGAGTTGAGATCGTTGCACTTACATCGGGAGGTGAAGTGCAACATACGCCTCTCTTTTAAAACAAGTACTTAGTATGTTTAAATTTCATGTTCCTATGTGATGCTATGATGTGTGGGTGAAATCTTAATGTCCAAGATCCATTCATATATGATTTAAAACCCTTTTCAGTAATCTTTTCACTACTTTGTTTAAATCTGAAATTATGTAGTTAAATTAACATCACCATCCTTTTAAAATGATCTAGATTATTGAACTTTAGTACTATTGCATCTGATTATTTACCAAGCTCCTTGTGTTTGATCTCAATTACAACTACCTTTGTATACTTGTGGAGATTGGTTAGTTGAGTAAAAGATCCTTCTAAGGATTGAAACTCGTTAGTGTAAGAAGCCAACAAGTTGTTGGCACCGTTGCTAGGGAGCTACGGTAATCTAATTAGAGTAATAAGTGCTAATTAGTATTTGAGACTAGATCATCATTTCCATTTTTAAATTTCCCTGTGCCTTTTGGTTGTGTTCTGAATTCCTCTTGCTATTTTTCAGGTTGTATGTGTCGCTCACAAAGAGTTCTTCAAACATCAGCGTCGTTAGACCTTGAAATCAAGCGTACTCTTTCAAGCTTAAGAAGAGCAAGGAGAGTAGAACCACCATTTCTAGGAGGTGCTCTGCCATCATCACCATCGCCATCTTATTCACTCTTTGAGGAAGATACACCAAGTGATTCAACCATGGAGGACGGTCGTCCTTTGAAGGATTTTGCAATGCCGGTTGCCACAAACATTTGTGGGGCCATTAATCTGTCTACAGTAGAAGCAAACAATTTCTCTATTGCTCCTTCCATGATGCAAATGATACAGCAGAACTTTTTTGGAGGTACCACTAATGAAGATCCAAGTCTTCATGTAGCCGAGTTCTTGGTGTATCTAAATACTTTTTGAATCAATGGGGTATCTACTGAAGGAGTGAGACTTATGTTATTTCCTTTCACCCTAAGAGATAGAGCCAAGGTGTGGATTTTGTCTCTTCCAAAGAAGTCAATCAAAAGCTGGGATCAACTCCTAAATGCTTTCCTTGCAAAATATTTCCCACCAAGAAAGACAACCCAGCTAAGGAATCAGCTCACCAACTTCTCTCAAAATGATGGAGAAAATATATATGACACATGGGAACATTTTAAGGATCTTCAACGCCTTTGACCGCACCATGGTTTGACCAACTGGCGGCTACTTCAAACATTCTATAATGGACTATTCTACAACACCCGATTGACACTGGATGTTGCAGCTAGTGGCGCATTGATGACTAAGTCTTATAGGGAGGCTTATGACATTATTGAAGACATAACGCTTAATCACTGCCAATAGGGATCAGATAGGGGAGAACAATCAGCCTCTACATCTAGTTCTTCAACTGGAAAGCAAGGAGGGAAACATATTGTTGATTTCATTGATCTTATTGCAGCCAAACTTGATATTCTTACACAGAAGTTTGAGAAGATGACTACTATGCAAATCCAATCAGCTGAAGTGATATTTGAAGCTTGTGTAATGTAGGGCATACTTCTTATTCATGCTTTGCTCCTAATGCAAATGAAGGGAGCTTTGAACTGGTCAATGACGTTGGAATGTAAGGGAACAAGCAGTACAATCCATATTCCAACACCTACAATTCGGGATGGAGAGATCATCCTAATTTCTCCTACTAGAACACAGACAATGCTCTGACCTTCCAACAAGGACAGCAACAACCGCAACAATAACAACATTTCAATTGACAAAAAATCCATTGGGTTTCAACAATAGGGGTTACCAACAACCCCAAAGCTCTTATTTGGAGGCCATGATGGAGAAATTTGTTTCTGCACAAATACAGAAAAATGAAGAGTTCCGGGAGAATAATAAGCTATTGAAAGATGTTATTGCCCAACTTTCTGCTAAAGTGGATGGCATTTCCACTCATACCAAGATGTTGGAGAACTAAATGCCACAACAAGCTCTAGCACAACAAAGGAGTCCACAATCCGGTTCTCTTCCAAGCCAACCAGAAGTGAACTCAAGACAACAAGCAAACGCCATAACTTTGAGGAGTGGAGCTGAAATTCAGAGACCTTCACCACCCAAGGAGAAGAACACTAAAGTGGTTGATGAGGAGGAGTCTGACACTCCTACTTGCAGCAAGGATAAAGGTACAACTGAAGTACCACCTTCTTACAAGGCTAATGAACCATTTCCACAAAGGCTTGCAAACAAGGAGGATTTAAAGTTTATGGACATTCTAAACAAGCTCCATGTCAACCTTCCTCTAGCCAAAGTTATTGTCGAGATGCCATCTTATGCTAAGTTCTTAAAGAATATCTTAACTAAAAGAAGAAAGGTGGATCAAGTTGAAACAGTAATTCTTTCAGAAAGAATGAGTTCTATAATTCAAAACATACTTCCACAAAAGTTAGATGATTTGGGAGCCTTCACACTGCCATGCAAGATCAGCAACACCACTTTTGACAAGGGTCTAGTAGACCTCAGAGCTAGCATCAATTTCATCATGTCTACCTTGTGGCAAGAGCTAGATCTTGGAGATCTAAAACTAACAAATATGGCTATTGAACTAGTGGATCATTCCATCAAGTACCCAAAAGGTATTGTGGAATATATGTTAGTGCAGATTGGAAAGTTCTATATCCCTTATGATTTTGTTGTTTTAAATATGGTGGAAATTCCTTCCAATTCCGTTCTTTTTGAATGTCCTTTTTTAAGAACGAGTGGATGTCTTTTTGACATTTGGGAAGGCAAACTCATGCTCTGAGTTGGTGAAGAAGCCATGGAATTCTCTATTTATGATGTTATGAAAGCACTTTCACGTGTTGAAGAAATTTGTTTATTGGATACTATTGATTCAATTATGGAGGATAATGAAGGTATTGTTGATTTAATGATTAACCTTTGTATGACAATGAGGTTGCAATCAACAAGTCTAAAAATTCTGGAGTATTTCCCATTGCTAAATTACAGACTACCAATGAAGACACTCCACTTGTTGATGATAAGGTTGAAGGAAGTACAATCGGGAGAAAGGTAGAACTTACAGCCCTTCTGCCTGGGCTTAGGTATGCATTTCTTGACTCTAATTGTACTTCCCCTGTTATAATAAATGATAAGTTAACCAACGACCAAGAAAATAAATTACTTGTCAAGTTGCATTTGTATAAAGATGTCATTGGTTATTCAATTGATGATTTGAAATGCATTCATCCCTCCATCTACATGCATAGAATAAACATGGAGAATGATGCCAAATCGACTATTGAACCACCTAGGCATTTAAATCAAAACATGCTTGAAGTGGTTAATAACGATATTTTCAAATTGATGGATGTCAGAATCATTTATCCAATAAGTGACAGCCTTTGGGTTAGTACCATTCATGTGGTACCTAAGAAGGGGGTGCAAATGTCATAAAAGGAGAAAATGATGAGTTGATACAAACACGCATAGTCACGGGGTGGCGTATGCGTATTGATTACCGACGTTTGAATAAGGCGACTCACAGTGATCATTTTCCAATGCCTTTTATTGATTTAATGCTTGAACGCCTTGCAAAGCATTCTTATTTTTGTTAATTGGATGGGTATTCCAGATTTTTTTCAGATTCCTATCTACCCTCCCGACCAAGAGAAAACTACATTTACTTGCACTTATGGAACCTACGCCTATCGCCGCATGCCATTCGGTCTTTGCAATGCTCCTGCAACTTTTCAGCGGTGTACGATGGCCATTTTCTCATATTTCATTGAAAACATAATGGAAATTTTCATGGATGATTTTAGTGTATATGGAGATTCTTTTTATCAATGCTTATGTAACATGTCATTAGTCTTAGCCCGCTATAAAAAGGTTAACCTAGTGTTGAACTGCGAGAAGTGCCATTTCATGGTACAATCTGGTGTAGTACTAGGCCATGTTGTTTCTAACAAGGGTATTGAAGTTGACAGGGCAAAAGTTGAAGCCATTGAGAAGATGTCTACTCCATATTCAGTCAAAGACATCTGTAGTTTTCTTGGTCATGTAGGTTTCTATAGAAGATTTATCAAAGACTTCTCAAAAATCGCAAAGCCACTGTGTTCCTTACTTGTAAAAGACACCGAATTTGTATTTGATGATGACTGTCACGCAGCTTTTTCCAAGCTCAAGGAGGCCCTCATTTCGGCCCCAATTATTCAACCACCAGATTGGGATGCCCCTTTTAAATTAATGTGTGATGCAAGTGATTATGCAGTAGGGACTTTTCTAGGACAGCGGAAGGATAAGAAACTCCACGCCATATACTATGCAAGTAAGACCCTTGGTGAAGAAAAAATCAACTATACAACTATCGAGAAGGAGATGCTTGCCATAGTGTACGCCTTTGACAAATTCCAAACTTTGTGGGGTCTAAAGTGACTGTATACATTGATCATGATGCCATTAAACATCTGTTGAATAAGAAGGATGCCAAACCTCATCTTATTCACTAGATTTTACTTTTAAAAGAATTTAATCTCAAAATTTGGGATAAGAAAGACACGGAAAATAATGTTGCTGGTCATCTTTCTAGGTTGACTACAGAGACTGGAAATCATTTGCCTATTGAAGATCATTTGCCTATTGAAAAGCTTTATGTGTTATCATCTACACAAGAACTGTGGTTTGCGGATATAGCTAACTTTCTTGCTACCGGACAACTCCCACCTGATTTGACATATCAGCAGAAGAAGAAATTCTTTCATGATGTGAAATTCTACTATTGGGATGCTCCACTATTATTCAATCATGGAAGTGATGGGTTGATCTGCCGATGTGTTGCTGAAGAAGAAATCCCTACTATTATTGTTGAATGCCATGCCTCTCCCTATGGAGGACACTTTGGAGGAGAAAAGACCGCTGCAAAGATACTCCAGGCCGGTTTCTATTGGCCCACATTATTCAAGGACGTCAATCTATTTGTCAAATCTTGCGATAGATGTCAAAGAACTAGAGGTATATCTCATCGTGATGACATGCCCCTCAACTCTATCTTAGAGGTTGAAGTATTCGATGTATGGGGAGTTGATTACATGGGACCATTCCCATCCTCTTGTGGTTATCAATATATTCTTGTAGCTTGTGAATATGTCTCCAAATGGGTTAAGATAACCCAAGCGTCGGATGTCAAATCTATAGTAAAACTTTTTCAAAAGATCATTTTTCCTCAGTTTGGAGTTCCTAGAGCTGTAATTTCTGATGGAGCCACACATTTTGCTGAAAAATAATTCAATAATCTTCATTCTAGATATGGGGTAACTCATAAGATCTCTACACCCTATCATCCTCAAACTTCCGAGCAGGTAGAGGTTTCCAACCGGTAGTTGAACATTCTTAAAAAGACGGTCTCTAGTTCAAGAAAAGATTGAGCTCTAATGATAGATGATGCACTATAGGCGTATCGTACAGATTACAAAACAATCATAGGAACAACTTCGTTTAAGCTGGTCTATGGTAAATCTTTTCACCTTCTACTGGAGTTAGAACATCGTGCTTTGTGGCCTATCAAGTTCTTGAATTTCGATATGAAGAAAGCAGGTGAGAAATGCCTTTTGCAGCTGAAAGAACTTGAGGAACTTCACCTTGATGCTTATGAAAATGTAAAGTTATATAAAGAGAGAACAAAGGCTTGGCGTGACAAAAGGATCTGCAGGAAGGACTTCAAAGAAGGAGATAAAGTTTTGCTTTTTAACTCTAGATTAAAGATATTTTTCATAAAGATGAAGTCTAAGTGGTCATGCCCCTTTCTTGTATTAAATTTTTTTCCATATGAACATGTGGAACTCCAAGGCAAGGACGGCACATTCAAAGTGAATGGACAACATTGCAAGCTATATACCTGTCGAGATGAAGTAGACAAAGGAGCCTCTTGCTCCCTCCAAGATGCATAAATGAAGAATTGAAGAGTCTCACTCTAGACTCTAAATGGAGGACCTCGTGGGAGTTTAACCCACATTAGGATAGATTTATTTTCCATCATTTGAGTCAAGAACACTTTTAAATTTTGTCAATAAGCTCGTTATGGATGAATGCAATAATTTAGACATAGATGTCACCACATCTATCATTACTTCTATGTTGACTAGATGCTATTTCTGTAGAAATTCCATTTTGCACGGCGTGTCTTTATCTAGCATGACGTATAATCCTTCAGAAATATACTGCAATAGAACTACATCTCTAGGTACACATTGTGTTTCTCATCAACACGTCATGTTCAGTTCACAAAAGAAGTTTCTGGAATGTTACACGGCGTGCTTCACTCAGCACACACCGTGTACTCATCACTCGGCTTAGCAGCAAAAGTTTCTAGAAACTCGCATGGCATGCATCAATTCATACACGGTGTGCGTCTGGGCACAAAGGCAAACCTGCAAATGAGAATTTAAAGAAGAACATGCCATGCATGTCTAATACACGACGTGCGTCTGGGTGCAAAAGTAGATATACAAAGGGGAAAATTAAAGCAGAACACGACGTGCATGTCTCGTACACGCCGTGTCTTTTCTCATAAAGGTTGGCCTAAAAGAGGGGCGTACGACCTAACTTCTCAACTTCCTTGAGAACTTAGTCGTTCGAGAGAATGTAACCCTAGTGCCCATGTGATTTCAGTTGTGCAGCCGCCAACCTCACGTTGTGGAGCCGTCACCTTGGAGCCACTGACCACCATCCTCAAGCCAGGTTGTGCACGCCGCCCTCACGTTGTGCACACTTCCAGCAGTTCTCCTTCCTCAGCTCAATCCACCTCCATCATCATCTGCAAGCTCGCGCCTTCTTCTCCGACCGAGCTCGCACCTCCGCCAACGCCTCTAGCTCCTTCCCTCGTGCCCTAGCACCGTCCTTTATACCTAGTATCGTCTCTGCACCACCACGCTCACCAGCATCACCTTCTCCACGTCGCCCATCTCACAGTAGAGACGGCAGCGGCATCAACGACGAAGCACCGCCACCAACCCATGTTCGGCAGCAATGACCTCGAACAACCACCATCGTCCTCGACAACTTCGACACCACCGCCAATGTCGGATCTCCTATTTCCTCCCCTAAATCTTCATCTCTCGGCACTGATTCAGATTTCCTCTAACCTCTAGGTGTACGATGTTCTGCTAGGATACACGTTGTGCATTCCCGTTTCTGGGCCAAAGAATTCATTACAGGTGCACGACGTGACCATCGACTACACATCGTGCGTTCTTCCAGAATAGTCATGGCTCCACTCAAGAAAGGATCAGGAAAATGTTGTGGTGATGCCAGCTCTTCCTCCACACCTTCTGAGGTGGAACATGTCCCCTCTACTCAGTTCCGGGTTACACCCGAATAGGATGTCGGCTACCAATTTCTGATTACTAGGCGGGTGTTACCTTCCCACTATGCATGTGAGGAAACTCTGAACAAACTGGGCTTCAAAGACAAGGTACTGGGCCACCTAAGGTGTTTGGGTCTGCATTTTGTCTGTACAAGGGTTACCAAACCTACCCACGACTCGTTTATGAGTTTCTGACATCTTTTAAAACAGAGGAGGATCCACAACGCCGCCGTGATTTATACCCGAAGATCAGTTTATGTTTGCTTAGCAAACCCTTTAACATGGATCTTCATCATTTTTGTGATTTACTTGAATGCAATACGGTGGTTACATTGACTATCCAGGGGTTTTCAACAGTGATACCTTTTGGTCTGAGATTACTAGTGAGTCGGTGTACAGGACTTGAGAGGCAAGAGCCTCCGCTATTTATAACCCCATTTTCCTCTATGTACATCGCCTCCTCAGATCAGGTATATTTGCAAAAAAAGAGACTTAAGGGGTTATGGGTAAAACAGATCTTTTCTTCTTGTGGTGCATGGTAAACAATGAGGAAATCAGTTCAGGCTACTATATTATCAACAAACTTTCAGAAACAAAGAAGAAGAAGTAGCGAGAGTCAGGCGATATTTATGTGTGGTGGGGTCATCTCACTTCTTGCAATGAAGCTTGGGTTGGATTTGGCTATTTTAGCACTTGTACCAGGAAAAAACCTTATGGATATCAATTACCTTCTCATTTGTGGTCTTATATCGAATCACGGTGATAGTACTACAATGTTCAAGGTTTTTCATACCAAGACACAATATATTGAAGTCCCCGACGTAGCTCGTAATGATCTCAGCAACAAGGCCTATTGGAAGGTTGTTTTAGAGCCTAAAGATGAAGCAGCGACCCAGGGAGCGAGTAGCTCCAGAGCACCACCAGCAGCAGAAGTAGCAACACCACCACCCTCCACTAGTACTCAGACTGAGTATACTTGGGCGATGCCCGATGTGCGACATCTTTATAGATATGTTCAGTAGCGGTTTGAACACATAGACGACCATTTGGACCAGACGGGCATGCAGTGCACTACGATGTACGACATGGTCCACTGGATGGACTCGTGGCATATCTCTCAGGGCCACTACTTCATCCCATCGTCGTATCAGTCACCACCACCACAGCAGCCCGAGTCTCCACAGCAGCCCCAATTTCCCCAGCAGCAAGACTCCACAGCCCAGTCGATGGACATTCCAGATCTCGTTAGCCAGTACTTCCCTGATCAGGAGGGCGGTGGCCCTTATTTTTTATATTGATCCATGACAGGTATCCGGTTGTGAACTCCGTGAGTTTGTTTGATGTAGTGAGGACATTGCTGATTTCAAGCTTGGGGGGAAGAACCGGCCCATAGTTGTAGTTTTCATTTTGCATTTCCTTTTGTTAGAGTCAATTATGTCAGTTTTACATTCCATTTTGTTCTATGTTCTATTTCCTTTGATGGCAATCTTAATATGAATTGAGGCTACCATGTTATAATGAACACCATGCTTGATCTATCTTGTCCTTTGTATTTCTTATGGCTATATGAAAATATTTTCAAGAGCATGCATGAATCAAATGAAAAAGGAAAGTCCCCATGTACATGATCTTGTTTTGTGTTTGTAGTTTGAAATCTCAACTTTTACATCTTTGATTTCTCAATACATGTAACGGTTCCACATTTTTGTGAATAAATCAACTTTGCAACACTTACTAGAATACGGGATACTCTTGCCAAACTCTTAGTGCGTTTACAATTAACTTTTCAGTGAAAAAAATCCAAAAGAATGATTGAAATCTTGCTAATCTTAACACTCTTGTTGACTCTATGGTGTTGTACCATACTTGCGCTATCATTTGTTTACCTTTACCTAATAAAATATGGCAAACAGCCCACATATCATGCTAGCCTAGTGTGAGTCCAATCTGGCAACGATGGTTAGGTGGTATGAAAATTAAAAGAGGGTAAAAACAACACCCCAACCGGCATTCCACGTGAGCATAAGCCTAAATTAGCAGTCGAGTGCCAGAAACCCAAAATAATTCATCATTGTATCCTTTTAGAAAAAGAGTACAACTAAGTTTGTTAATGTTGGCATTGATTTCATCATCTTATATCCATACTAGCTGGAAAATTTGTGATGTACATCCACTTATTGTTTGGCTCAATTATCCAAATTCTATTTAGTGTTGTCTAGTTGATTATTTTATTTGATTTGTAACCACCATTGTTGAACTAAATTTCTCTATCTTAGATGTCTAAATTGAGAAGATAACAATGAACACAAATATAATGTACATGGTTGGTTGAGTTGATTGCATATATTCTTTTCATTTAATCCATGCATGAGTTTGAATATTCTTTCACCTTGTATGTAGCCATGTTCTTTTTGCTTGAGGACAAGCAATGTTTCAAGCTTAGTAGGATTTGTTGTGTGTTTTCCACATCATCTTTTCACATGATATCACACATAAATTTGGTTCATTTTGATCTCACTTAGCCTCCTTTCATATTAATCTTGCCATCGTTTTGTTATTTTACTTATCGCATGATGTGCATTATAGAGATGTTCTAAAAGGACCGGTTTGGGGATTTCTCGACTCAAATTTCACGTTATTTGGACTTTCCCACGCACAGCCAGCTATTAGGAGCTTAATTCTGCTAAAACAGCATTTTGCACGGCGTGTCTGATAAAGACACGACGTGCGAGATTCTAGAAAACCATGTGTTCACCCAAACTGACAAATGCATGGCATGTTCATCCTTGAACACGACGTGCGAGTTTCTAGAAAGTGCAGAATAAGACAAAGACACAACGTGTTTTTGCCAACACATCGTGCACCTAGGAGCGTCGAGCAGACTGAAAGTTTCTGGAAAGTTACACGGCATACATTAATTCAGCACACGCCGTGCAAAGTGCATTCTAGAGCAACTGACAAAGGCTTTACACGTTGTGCACTATAAGTGCACGTCATGTCTCTGTCAGTTTCATAAATTCAAAAATATGATCCCTCAGTTTAAAATAAGGAGGGATCTTATGAGGCGGTTATCCACGGTCATAATTCGAAGTTCTCTTATCCCAGAGCAAGTCTAGAGTAAAGGAAGACGATCTTGAGGAGAAAGGAGGTGGTTTCTTGCCAAAGGACCCCCAATCTTCTTCTCTTCTTCTCCATTCTCTTCTCCAAACGTGAAACAAGGCTTCCCCACTCCACACAACTTCTTAAGAGAGGAGCTAGTCTGGTTTGGAGCAGCTGGAAAAGTAGAATTTCGTCCAAAAGCTGGAATTCTACCTTCTTGTGGTTACATCTTTGGTCCTTCTCATTTTTCTTTGCGTAGACCATGCTAGAACCTGAAAATTATGTGACATTTCTACAGTACATGATTATGGACAAGTAAACTACTTTTCTTGGGAATGGGAGAGTATCTCCCATGTCATTGTATGTATGGAACATGTTACTTTCGTACTAAATACTATGTTGCTTATTTGTCTACCTTGTGAGTATTGGTTTTGTCATTTCTTGCATGTATGGTTGGCCACCTTATATGTTTGTGTTATGCTTTCTTGCTTGATCTGAGAAGATAGGTAGGAATGTATGGAGGTACTCATCTGGGAAAGTCCTCTTCTACCATGAGAGTGGATATTATGGATTTGAGGAGTAGGTTGTGATCTAAAACAAAAAGTATGCATGAGAGTGTGGGTTTGAGTTGAGATCATTGCACTTGCATCAGGAGGTGAAGTGCAACATACGCCTCTCTTTTAAAACAAGTACTTAGTATGTTTAAATTTCATGTTCCTATGTGATACTATGATGTGTGGGTGAAATCTTAATGTCCAAGATCCATTCATATCTGATTTAAAACCCTTTTTAGTAATCTTTTCACTCCTTTGTTTAAATCTGAATTTTTGTAGTTAAATTAACATCACCATCCTTTTAAAACGATCTAGATTGTTGAACTTTAGTACTGTTGTGTTTGATTATTTACCAAGATCTTTGCATTCGACATCGACTAAAACTACCTCTGTATACTTGCGGAGATTGGTTAGTTGAGTAAAAGATCCTTCTAAGGATTGAAACTTGTTAGTGTAAGAAGCCAACAATGATATAAATAGAAAAGAGGGTTTTGGGAATAATGGGTCTCCAAGTGAAAAAAGGAAACATGGGACAGGCTATCCAGGTCTCGACTGGGAGTTTGGGGTGATGGAGTCCCATCAAGATTGGGATCTTCAAAATCAAGATTAATAGAGGAATTCGAAGGAGAGAGGAACATGCAATGAGGAAGAGAGAAGAGAGACAAATTTGAATAAAGTAGGAGAAGAGATAGAATATGAGGCGTCCAATGAACCACATACAGAAGGTAGACGAAAACATAGATAATGTGTGATGCAAACCCAACAACTCACAAGAAAACCATGTAAAGACAAGTACAAAGGAAACATGCATCATATCATCTATGTAGTATATTAGAGGAAAAGTTAATTATAACCTAGTACAAAATGAGTACTCAAATAATATATATAAGTGTTCAATTAAGATGAAATTTTGCATCTAATCTAAACAACTGTATAGATCACAACTTTCAAGTTATATTTAGATTTTAGGATTATATTGTATTTGTTCTAGTAAAATTAGCATTTAAATCCTTTATGTCAATCTTTATTTTATATGTCAATATGTATCATCAAGATTTATTGCTTAGAGTCCATTACCCTGGTATTGATATTGTCAAGGTTACCTTAGATTTCCTTGAAAAAATTATGATTTATTTCTTAATTAGTCAATTATGTGCATTAATTCATATCACTTACATGATGACACATTCATTGTCCCCACTTACATCAAATATCCAAATATCTCCTACACATACATTAAGTAGATTATAGCCCACAATAAACATGTATGCAGAATTATTTCCATCCAATTACTTGTTAATGATATTTATTTCATTATATGTTTAATATTGGACAAGGTGATGTTAGAAATTTAATGAGCTCACTTACGTATTAAGTCATAGTTAGGTTATCAAGTGCAATTTATGTGTATTAAGATATGTTTTGTGATCAAATCACCTAGTGACACTAATGTATGATACATGGTACCAAGCATGTATACAATAGGGTTGGTTACAAATTAGGGTTTAGGTCAACATGATTTCTATTCATATAATACACAAGCGCGATGTACAAAGTATAGTTTTAGGTTTTATATATCCATCTCATCATCATGTTAGGGTTTATTAGTCTAGATCAGGGTCACAATCATATGTATCTATAGTTAGGTTAACATTTGAATTACTCACTTTATGTGCATGATATGTTCTTCAGGATATAAACAAGTGTATTAGGGTATATCTCTAGACTTTTTTGGTCATCACTAAAGATTAAAGCACATTAACATCCATGCTATGGAATTTGGGTTTCTAAATTCAGGATAGATGTACTTTTATGTTAAGAATGTGAACCAGACTAATGTTATCAATTTCATATGATTACCTTTGTTAATAGCTTTAATATTATGTGATAAATTTTGATTTCAGCCGCAAAAATGTTACCCATCAAAATGGCCTATTTCAGGGTCAGGTTTGAACTACATTAGTTCCATTTATTGGTACCCCAAATGGAAATGATATTACCATTTATAAAATGTTGAAATAGTGTAATGTGTTGGATTTGATGTGAACCACAACACTATAACTCATTGGGTCACATGTAACAACTTTACTATTGAATTGGCATTACTTTGAGTGCGTCCTTCCATTCATTAAATTTTGACTCCAATGAACAAAACATCTATTTGTTCATTGTCTCCTTCCTTCTCGGTACTTAATTAAATTTTTACATTTCATTGATCATTTCTTAATTTTTCATTGATTACAATTTTTTTAGGTTTTATTAGTTTTTTCTTTATCACCTTCTTTCCTTGTATTAGGTTTAGGGTTTCATGAAAACAACCACATCCATAGTTCTTTACTAGGTTTGACCATGAATTTACATTAAACCCATAGATTTGACTATAGAACTATTTTAGGTTGTAATTATTCCTGGTTTTCCCACGAAATAGTTAGATTATGATATCTCACCAATGTTTGAATAACTGTGTTTCTCAAAAATAATTGATTTTTACATTTTGGATAACAAGTGTGGATATCAAATCTGTTAGTGGCATACAACCATTTGGTTTGAATACTAATCTGTTTAGGTTATTTATTTATGAATATAGAGTTATAATTATATTTTTGTATGTTTTCTACCTAATTAATTGCACTGGAGTCATGTGATCAATGTAGTCTTATCAAAGTGTAAACGGTCATGCTTATATTATCCCAATGTGTTAAATTTAATTTTTATAAATGACAGTTGCATCCCTGATAGAATTCATTTTATTTTGCTATATATTTATATGGTTATGTGAGTAATTTGTTTTTTCTTATTTTAGTTTATGATAATCTATACAATCATGGATATGATGTCCGTCAAATGGGCTTTTATTTTAAGGAAATAAATAAGGTTATTATCATGTGGATTTGATGTCAACCACACACTAGTCGTACCCATACCTATGTTGTATGCATTACTTTCACCACACATGTGGGTCATTGCCTTATATATTAGATATATAGTCTTCACATTAGTTTTAATGTTTGATAAATACCACCTTATCCACCCTATTTCCTTATGGAAACAAAAACACATCATGATGAAGGGATTCATTAGCAAAGTTGATGAATCCTCCATATTCATCCTCACAGTCGCCAAATTTCTAGAAATTTTGTGCCTCATATTGATTGATCCACCCTTGTTTTGGTTTACTCTAAGTGTCTCCTCAATTTCATGAAAATAGTGGTCTAGTAGCTGTAATTACCCATTTATTTTATCTTATCCTCCTTTACTCACTTTCCTTCTTCTCTGCAGATCATTCTCATCCATCTGATAACATATCTACATCTCCTCATGGTTTGGCCATCCAACCGGTTTGATAAATACCACCTTGTCCACCCTATTTCCTTATGGAAACAAAAACACATCAGGATGAAGGGATTCATTAGCAAAGTCCACCTTGTCCACCTTGACCATCATGTATATATACAATTATCACCTTGTTAAAGTTATACTACTACATTAGTTTGTGTGTCTCTTGTGAGAAATGTGTAGACACTTAAGGGTCACCATGATAAATTTAGAATCCTAGTTTTCATGTTTATGTATTTGAGAAGTATATTGTTAGATGGTTAAGTTTTGTTTGAATACTGAGACATTTTAGGTTTATATATTTGCGACTATATTGTTGCTAGTTCCAATTTGTCGTATATTGTAGCTATGTTCACATATTATAATTGAGGACGTCATGTTAGATTATTAGAGACATTAAGGCCATATCCTTAAAGTGGTTTATAATTAACCTCTTTTATATAATTATATATTGATACTATAAGAAAATTTTAAATTATAATTTCTGATAAATTAATTCATGATGAATATCATATTACCAAACAAACCTTGTCCTATATGATAATATTGGGTCAAGCACATAGCTTTTACCCATTTTAGTATCCTATTATAGGGTTAGATTTTTACCCATTTCAACTTTGTCCAAGCTAAATAGCTTGCATGTAGAGATTGTGAGAAGCAAGATGTGCACATATCAACCACTAATATCATGGCAATCATATCAATTAGCATGTGGATTTATTTTGATGGTATCATCATTGTGTAACTATACAAGGATGGCTCTCTCAAAGTTAGTCCACTTGTTTGTTAACTTTTTTTGTTAATGTTGTGATGCTAGGTGCATAGAGCAGTTTCTCACAGTGCATACTTGTTTGGTATGAATATTAACCGTTGTTAGTGCACCCTATTTTGTCAGTTAGTAGTTAGTAGTTGTTAGTTGTGAAGTTCAACAACCACTATTTTGTTTTGGTTAAAATGTGTATCCATCAAATGCACAAAATGCATACTACTTGTTTGGTATGAATATTAACCGTGAATATACTATTGTAATTTTATATTGATTATGTTGAAGCCTAATTTTCTTTATGCAATTTTGATCTATCACGTGCCATGTTGTTTACATAATTAGCCACATTTTGTTGATGTCATTAACATGGGTTTATTTACTTTTACTTTTAGAATGATTATATGTGTTTATTAGTCAATTATTTTCTATTTAATACATTTAATGGATATGATGATGTTACCAAACATACTTTTAAAAGAATATTTGGTTATTTTAGGTGTACTTAATGTCAACCATATTATTTTACCCATTTCATTAGCCTAAATAGGTCTTGAGCTAAATAACTAGTAGTTAGAGACTGTGAAAAACATTTGTGCATGCACACACCATCAAGATTTGAACCAGAACATTGGTTAGCAAGTGAATTCATTTAGTCTATACACATGGATGATCTGGTGAAAATTAGTCCACTATTTTGGTAATTGTTTCATGCTACTAGTTGTGAAGCTCAACAACACCATTGAATTTGGTTTAAGCTTTCATTACTAACACTCTAACCACCATGTTTTTCTAGAAAGCACCATTTTCTTTGGGTGCCTAGTGTGGATATCAAAATCATTTATTGCATAAAGCCCATTTAGTTTGAATATTAATCCAATTCAAATTATGTAGTTGTGTATATAATGTTATTGTTGTATATTAGATACTATATTTTTTAGTCATTGAATCAATAAAATATTCCATACATATCATTCCTAGTTGATAATTATTTTAGTGGGATAATTTTAAGCATGATATTAGCAATGTTGTATGTCTACATATATTGCATAACTTTAGTGCCTTGCATGTTAGAAGCTATACACAATTATTCATCACAACTAATATTGTATGTCTACATAACATCCAGATATCTCATGTTCCCTAATGTTCACATGATGAGGCACATGGATACAAAAATGTCTAAGATATATAATAACAAAATCTCGCTACATTGCATTTATATGTTGGTTGTGAAAATTTTTCTCTCAGTTTAGCTAAATTTTAGTTATTGATTCGGTGATCAATTTTTGAGGGTATCATTGTTGTCAATCTATTTTGCCAATAGTATCACTTTTAGTTTGCTATTATCTATTCTATATGTTTGAATATCTTACATGACTATGGTAGCTTGTATATTAGTAGCTTGCACATTGATGTGTCTTGGTTGATATTGTGTTTTTGCATAACATTCCAACATATCATGTGTCCTGATGTTCACATGATGATGCACATGGATACATAACTGGGTAATCTCTATGCTAACCTGAATCTCACCATCTAGCATTTATATGTTGACAATGACAATTGTGATTCTAGTTAATCTAAATTTGGCTACTGGTTCACTAAACATTTGAGGATATTGTTCCTAGTTTATATCTATGTTAGAGTAATCATGTTTATTCTCCTATTATCTATGATGTTTGTCTGCATAATGTAATTCCCCAGTTTCATTCTAGATAGATAACTAGGGTTTACATAGATAGTTACATATGCTTCATTGATCCATGTTTGAGTTGGATTTAGATATGTCAAATGATTGGGTGGGATGGGTTTGGGTTGAATCAAAATTGTGGGCTTGGGTCTCCCAGATGTGGGTTAAAATGACCCAATTCTAAATAGATAAAAAAAAAACAAACCCAACCCAATGGATTGCTAGTCGACCCTTGGGAGTCCATATAATTTGTGTTCAATAAAAATTCTTTACTTGATGTCACTATAATAGTAAAAACACAAGTCGTTAGTGCTTTTGCATGAAATATAGCAAAAAACAACTTGTATATGCTAAGAACTTCAAAAGATTGCTCATTATTTAAAATCATTAAACCACAAACATTTCTAGTTGATAAAATTCTTCATACGATAGCACACAAGCTGCACTACATATATACTTGAAGTATTTGAATAATATTATATGGTTTCTTGCTTGGCACAAGATGTCAAGAGCTGCCTCTCTAACAATGGTGATGGAATCGGTGACAGAATGATGCAAAATGCTACTCTGACTCCTAAGAAGATAGATATGACCTCTCATTTGTGAGGTGATCTATTCAACAAGAAAGAAATAGAAGGCACTTCTTTGGAGAAGGTCCATATCAAAGTGAATGAATAGATGTTGATCGACTCACAGGAGGACACGGCAAAGAAGGTGGAGAGATGGAATTCATGGTTGTCTATTTATATCATGGGTTTTAAGCCCTACATCCCAATCCTTGAAAGATATATCTCTCGTATCTGGATTATGAAGGGTAAGAACACCCAAATTTAGGCATTTATGCTAAGTATTTATCTACAATCTCGTGTTGGTATAGACTCAATATGCCCAAAATAACTCTAGGTTCTTATGTTTTAATAATTTATATCTTTTTGAAGATAAAGTTTCTCAATTAGACAATTTTGGGACTTACGGGCACCAAACTTAAGAAGACATCCATTCTTCAGATTTTGTCCGATGAACGCGGTCGAGTTCAGCCCCTAACTTTTTACAACAGTGCACATTAAGTGCTCCATCAACTCCTTTTCTTTTTCCAAACCCAACAATTGTTGAGGAAGACCTAGTGGTCACCAAGAAGAAGACCAACGATAGATGAAGGTAAAGAGCCAATGACTATCAAGAAAGATCCAACAATTGTTGAAGATGCAGATTGAACCATGTCGGGTTCATGTCAGGTTCACTTGAACTCGATCTGGTTCAGCGATGAATATCACAGGAGTGGAGCCGAAGATCACTGAGACCCCACATCCTCATCGACTGTTGAGACTCCATAGCCTGAGTGATCACTAATTAAAAGATTCATCACCATCAACAAACGTCGAGACTTCGCATCCTGAGTTACCCACTTTTGAAGGATTAAACCCGATCGGGTTCACCCGAACCCAATTGAGCTCAACCCCACTCATCATATACACTCCCACCTATCCATATAAATACCTGCCCATTACTTCCTAGCAAAGGGTTCGATTGGTTCCATTCTTGGAGGTTCTGCATACTTGGGTAGTTCCAACCATTAGTTCCCAGAGCTGTATGGAAGAACTCTAATGTCTAAAAAGGCTAAAGAGGACACCCTACATCCACCCCTTTGGTTGGACCACATCCTCCATTGTTTTCCACCATCATCCATCCACTTTCCAGCCATCTTCCACTTGCATACATCCTTCAAGGTTGTTGTTTGGGGCGAAATCAAGGAGAAAGGAGGCCTAGGAATCAACAAGATTAAAAAGGACGACCCCAAGGACAAGATCCAACCCTTCCAAAGGCTAAGAAGCGAGACCAACCTCACTTCCACGGGCTAAATATCTTCTTCAACCTATTTCCTTTACCTTTCTCCTTTGTTACTATACAAATGATGTTCTTCCATATTTGTTTGGTGTCAACTATGCTTGTCCATGGCTAGTTGAGATCCTTCATGGCTACATAGCCTATTTTGGACATTTTTATGTACTTTTACCTCAAACAAGTAGTTTTATTCTAGATCTAGTACATTATCTATTCTATCTTCTCTCCCCAGTTATGATTGTTGGTTTGATTGATCTCTTTCTTGCCTGAACCTCCATTTCTACCAAGATTGAGAAATTAATTGTAGAAATGGATAAGAGAAGGTAGTTTGGATTGAAATATGAAAAGAGGATGTTTAAGGGAGGACATGCATAGAGAATCGATCATAGAGATCTTACTTGACCCTTGAAATCATCGGGCTTAGTTGATTCCTTTGGGTTCAATTGAACCCTGTCGGGTTCTTCTCAACCCACCCGGGTTCACGGACTATGCTTTATGTAGATCTAGTATTGTCCCTAACATCTTTGAATATTCTAGACCTGAGAAGGCATCCGGAATATATATGTTATCCTTGAGAGAGGTTTCATGTCAGTTGATGGGGTTTTATTCACACTATGTAAGAGTGAGTGGGATGACCCCCATAGGGACGTCTACCACTATACATTCTAAGTTTGGATGTCAGTTACTTGTTAGGGTGTTCTAGGGTTGTCTATGCCCGAGAATAGGTGCATAGACTGTCCAACTTGTAGTAACATAGGTAAGAACTTCTTCTTATGATTAGTAGGATCTGACAAACTCTATTTTCTTTAATTTGTTTTGCCCCATATCATTTTTCTAGACTAGTTCTAGTTCTTTATGTGTATCAACTATCAATTTTGTTTAACTGGCATAAGAACGTGATCTTAGGCATCCTAAATGTCCCCATGTCTCTATGTTTGACCCTGTATATCTACTTTGACCCCATGTTTAGTTGTGAGGGTCTTTGCATATTTTGAGTTATAAATTAAAATCATGATCCTTCTAAATCTGCCTCTTTTCAGATGTGCGATTCTCATTGTATCAACTTTTGGCATCGTCAAAGATTTTGTTCTGTCAGCATAAGCTTGTACATATATGCATAGTTCTTCTTTTGTTTTTGTAACATCCCTGACCTAGGTTATGAATTAACCCTATTTGTTTTTCTTAATTATGTAATTAGATACTTTTGATTATCTTTTGATATGTAATTAAAGCTTCTGAGGAACATATATTTCTATTTCCGCCCTTTTTGAACAATGTTGTAATATTGTTTTGGCTTATAGGGACCTATGTCCAAATTACCCAATTAGAGGGGTTAACTTGCAAATTGCACATGTCAAGATTTTCCTCTGATGATGAGACATCATAAGAATGAATATGATGAAGTGTTATGGATTCTCCAAGTTTGGGCACCAAGATGCAGCTTGTGGAGCAATCCTTGTGCCTTAAAACCCTAGTTTTGGTGTAAAATGCAATTTACCCAGAACATGGGGTGTAACATGTAATATACACCTTCTAGAGTATCTTTTATGACTTTTGGCATCAATTAGAGTAATAATGATGAATAGGGAGATTCATTTGAGTAATCAAATAAGAAAGATAACCCTTGTAATTAAATAATCAAGTTGTAAGTAAAATGACCCTTTATATGTGTGCAACATAGTAGGATGTTTGGCTTCCTTTCCTATAGACCTTGGTTTAAGAAGAATTTTTGCTTAAGAAAATAAGGAGGGACGTTCCCAATAAGGAGAGAAGGACCTAGTTGAGAAATGAGGAAATAAGTTGTCCTTATCTTGAAAATTCACCCAAAGTATATATACACTCTTCTTTACTTAGCAAGGATCATTTCCTTCACTCCCCTTCTTATCTTCATTCTTAGACCGACTAAGGGAAGAGCTCTGGAGCATGGGAGAATGGCTAAGTAAAGTTAGGTAAGCTTTGGTTTCCCTTTTGCTCGGATTCATGGGGAAAGTCATGGTACAAGGTTGGTTTGCCAGCTTTTCTTACTTAGTTCTTCTTTCTAGCCATCCTTTCCTACCAATTCTTGAGGAAGCAACCTTGGGAGACCTGTGGATCTCAAGACGCCATTAAATCTTTGAAGCTTGGAGCTCTAGAGATGACTCTAAGGCGGATTTTATAATTCTAAACCTTAAAACTTTGTTATACATCTTCTTTCTATGCAATCGTTGCTTGCTTTCCCTTCTTCTTCCACTCTTCTACAAGTTCTTGCAACCAAATCCGTGAAGAACAGACCTTAGTCTTGAGGTAGAAGAAGGTGGGCGTTAATACCAATGTTAATTTATCAAACGGTTTTGCACCCTTGCCCAAACGGTTTGCAAAGCCGTTTGGAAGCAAACGGTTTCAAAACTGTTTGGATTCATGCGGTTTCACAAGACCGTTTGGAATTAAACGGTCTCCAAGATTGTTTGGATGGTTTGACCTAGAGTTGACCATTTGGGGGTCTTCTGGACACATTATGAACTAATCACCCTCCAAGAATCATTAACTAATTCCAAGTAAATCTCAAGTTGAAGGCACCTTAATCACCTAAACCCTAATCGGGTTCATTGCTGATTTCAATGGACCAATCATGTTGAAGTTTGGGTTGAGTGGCCCAAACGGTTTCAAAACCATTTGGGGATCACCCAAACGGTCTCAAGACCGTTTGGTGATCACCCAAGGCCGTTTGGAGGTAAACAATCAAAGTGCTGATCTGGTGACCTAATTAGGGTTCAACCCTTAAGTAATTGACTTAGTTTTTGATGAGACGTTGGGAAAACGGTCTCAAGACCGTTTGGAGGATGTCCAAATGATCCCAAGACCGTTTGGGGTCAGGTCATGGCCCAATTGGGTGATGGTTCAATGGGTTCAACTTTAATTAGACTCATGTTGATTAATGTTGAAGGTTGATCGATTTCAAACCCTAATCCAATTGGTCCTAACCCTAATTGGTGACCAATTGAGGATCAATTGAGTGTCAAATTGGTTAAGGATTAATCTAATTGGCTCAATTGATAAGTGGTTAACCTTGTCATGAACAATTGAGGGGTTCAACATCGAAAACCCTAATTCAATTGCAAGTGTTGATACACTTTTGGGTCCATGCGGTTTTGAGGTGTTTGGACCAAACGGTCTCAAGACCGTTTGGGACCAAATAATCTCAAGACCATTTAGGGGCAAACGATCTCAAGACCGTTTGGGACCAAACGGTCTCAAGACCATTTGGGACCAAACGGTTTCAAAACTGTTTGGATTCATGCAGTTTCAAAACCGTTTATGGTCATGCGGTTTCAAGGCTGATTTGCTCAAACGGTTTCAAAGTCAAACTTGACTAAACGGTCAACGTGACTAAACGGTTTCAAGACCGTTTAGGGGCAAACGGTCTTGAGTATGAACTTGTCCATGCGGTCTTCAAAGTCAAAGGTGCCAAATGGTCAACCATTCCATGCGGTTTCAAAACCGTTTGGAGGTTGAAAGTTCAATTGAATTGACCATGCAGGTTCTTATAAAGAAGCGATCATAGCCAGGTAAGGGTTATGATATCCTATTCATTAGAAGCATGTATTCAAGAGATTTATGAATAGTGACATGCTATGTTGCCTAGTTTAAGTGGCAACATATGAGATTGATGGACTGTAAGAGTCATGAGCAATATCAAGGTCATGCTGATTAGATGACTTATGATGATTTAAGGGTTTGAACACCCCTATTCTTGAATCATAGTAATGAAATGGTTAAGAATCGATATCCATATGATAACTGGTGTGATTTAAACTTGATATATTTAGTATTCTTCTTTCATAGCAGTTGTTTTAATTGATGAATGATTGAAAACATGCTTGATGCTAAAAGAATGTTGAAATGTACTTAAATAATCAAGTATAATCATATTATGTAGAGCCCTGATCATAGATCCATCATTGTCAGTAGTTTAATGATGGTGAAACATGTTTTCCTAAGGGAACTCCTGGAGAACATACTTTTGAGTATGTTGGGGTTATGGACGCGAATATCCTTACGTCCTAATGTAGGAATTGATGTAAGATGTGCCTTAATCCATAAATCCTTCATTATGTGTTTATGCCAGGGTCATGTTTCATTATCTCCCGAGGGAACCTTTAATTCCACATCGATGAGAGATAAACAAGAAATCCCTTGATGGCGAAGAGAGTATCGAATGCCACTGTGACTCTAATAGAGAAGTTGCCAGAATACCCTGAAAAGCTATTGTAGCAGAGACACGAGATGTCCTGCATGTTGATCCTCATACTGACTGGGGAAGATGAGGTCATAAGAATCCGGCTCTTTTGATGACCTATGTATGATACCGATGGGATTTAGTAATGATCGGTTGGAGTATGAGCGGTATACCTCATCTCTGCAGGGCATAAGAATGTTTGTAAAACATAATCAGCCGCGTAGCATATCTGCTTAGGTTGAACTACGAGAAACAATGATTGATGTTACATTGTTTATAATGCTCTAGACAAGTAACTAGTATACATGTTCTTCATATTCCCTATTGAAATGATTGCTTAAGTAAAAAAATTCTTACTTAATCTTAAGCCTGATGTTGAATGTTTTAAGTTATATTGCTTATGTGATTTCTTTCATTGCTATAAAAAAGCTTGTGGCGTAGAGTTATAACTCTCTTTGGGACAATTATTCAAATTGTCTCACCCCCGTAGGTTTCGACTTTTTAGGTGGACGTCGAGGATGAAGAAACCAATATGAGGGTGAGCAATATCAGCAGCAGCAACACCAGGGGGCAGCAGTAAATCTCAGGTGGAGATACTAACTATCAAGCCTTGTAGATAGTATGTCTTATGTCGTCTCTGTACTCTCAGGTCCTAGGAGTCAGTAGGTCTGAGGTTTTTGGCTTTAAGCCTCGAGAAGTTTATAGCTTGCCTTGTACAGATAACAGGGCAATGGATGTACGTAATCACTCGGGAGGTGATTTCACATAATTGTGATGTTAAACCATGTTGTAAACAGTTTATCTTGTTTTATTATAAAAGAGTTTTATGGTTTAAAGATATCTTTCCAAAAAGCTTTAATTTTTAGTGATTTTTCATAATTCTGCTGCTAATAAACTGCTCCACATTCGTTGATCTCATTTTCTACGACGGATCGCCACAATTAAAGTGGCATCAGAGCTCTAGGTTCGCTGAGTCTACCGAGACATAGGACCTAGGATGTTGAGTCTATTCTTAGTATCTTCCAGTATATCTAATAGTGTCTTCTGTTCCTCAGGAGAAGAAGATAAGTTAAGTATGTCTGGACCACACGAGGAGTATGTGGCAGAGAGTAGTGTTGTTGCACCCCGAGAAGGTGCAAGGAACCCAGAGATAGAACAACATATACCTGAGCCACCCCAATTCAATCCAGTTGACATGGGGAACCCAGCTATCCAAACCATGGTCGGGCAGTTTATGACTGCCATGACATACATAACAGATAGGATGCCCATGCTTGCACCTAGGTCACCTGCTCAGTCATAAGGACAAGGAATCGGCAAGACGTTCGAACGACTTCGCCCAGTTGGAGCAACCGGGTACTTTGGAACAGCTGATCCTATAGATGCCGACCTGTGGTTGACCGAACTAGAGAAGGCTTTTAGAATCCTGAACATCCCAGAAGCTAAGAAGGTTAGACATGCTATCTATCTTCTCAAAGGGAGTGCTGGTCATTGGTGGACCATGGGAGAGCAGAAGAGCCTGGTGTGGAGGTTGCATGGGAACACTAGTAAAAATTGGGCCATTATTCACGAGTGAGTCATGTCACAAACCCTTCTCTACAGACCCTCACAAATAGGGATGGTTGTGAGTCTGGCCCTCACAAATGGTCCGTGAAGAGAACTCACGTGACAAATACCAGTGGCCCTCACGAATACAATTGTCACGGACCAACTGACCCTCAAGAATGTTATATTGAGGGACTATTTAGCCTTCATAAATACATTTTTGAGGGACTATTTAGCCTTCATAAATACATTTTTGAGGGACTATTTAGCCTTCATAATAACATTATTGAGGGCATGTTTAGTTCTCATAAATACATTTTTGAGGGACTTGATGGTCCTGGAGAATATATTTTTGAAGGATAATGCCTTCATTAATATTATTTTTGAGGGGCTATGTGGTCGTCATCAATGCAATTTTGATGGTCAATCTGGACCTCCATCAATATATTTATGAGGGACTATTGTAAATGATTTGGTTATTGATTATTGAATTATTTATTAAATGTTAATTAATTGTTACTATAGTGAATATCAAATTTTAAATGAGAAATTTGTATACATAACCTGAAGTAATATTTTTATACTAATTCACATGACATCATAAGAAGATTCAACACCAAAATAATACATAAAAATGTTAAATCACATCAAACCAATTGTTGTTATTGAAGCAAAATATTATCCATACATTGCATGCTCAACGTTGATATAAATAAAGAGTACATATGGTTCTAAAATTTGAGATTGATGACAATCAACATATCATGCTAGAAACTCTTAAGATCTATAATGTCTCCATATTCCTTCAAATGGTGTGGTGCTCTTCATCAATGCCAGGCCTCATACGGTTAGGTACTTGAATATTCTTCTCCTAAAAATTACAAATCATTATATTAATAGAATTTAAAGTTAATACATAAATCATTGTACAACAAACAACTTACCCTTATATTTCGGTTTTGGTCTACTCCAAGGTGCATTGTCCGTTGAAATCCATCATTAAAAGTAATTCTACCCTATCAATATAAATACAAAAAGGAATCAGAGTGAGTGCGAAGTAGAGATAAATGTAAGTGAACCAACATAGCAGCAACATGCACCCGTAAACTAAAATTATGATTGAACTTAGTACAAGGATGTGTATAAAAGTTGCATGACGGGTGATGATTGATTCATCCCTATTTTAGGGCTTAATCTTGTGTCTTTTTTGTTTTTCAATCACATCTATACCTGTTAGATTGCATGTCATTCCTCCTAATATGCTTATTTGTATAAAATGCACTTATGGACATTATTTGCATGTTTTTCAGGTACTTGGACCACACTTGGATGGACGAGAGAGATGGAGGGGCCCAAAGAAGGCCCCAGAGCACCCCAACCTACCCCTAGTGGGTAAGAGTCAAGCTTAAGTAAAGAAGTCCATGGATAATGAAATTTGAAGCTCAAAGTGCAAGCTAAGCCCCCAACACGGTCGTGGTAACACATAACGGTCGTGCTGCAAATGAAGAAATCACATGAAAAAACTCAATTTTGAAGCAGTTGCAGAGCTACTCTACCACGGCCGTGCTACGTGGCACGGTCGTGCTGCGACCACCCACCACGGCCGTGCTACCAAATCCCACACGGCCGTGCTACGCAGCACGTCCGTGCTACCCTCAACCCACCACTGCCGTGGTGACCACCACAGTCGTGGCCATTTTGGCCAATTTTTGACCACCAACCTGACATTTAGCCATTTTAACCAACACGGTCGTTCTCTTCCACCATGACCGTGCTCACCCCTACCCACCACGGCCGTGGCCATTTTGGCCCATTTTTTACCACCAACCTGACATTTAGCCATTTTAACCAACACGGCCGTTCTCTTCCACTGCGACCGTGCTCACCCCTACCCACCACAGCCGTGGTATCTCACCACGGTCGTACTACTCACCTAATCTACCTAGTTTTTCCACTGTTTTCCCCATTTTGCCCCATTCTGGCTATGTTGTATCTGGAGGGGGCGTGGCCATATGATAGATAAGGATAACAGCCAGCAGTTCGATGTGGCCATAGTTCTGCTTCAGCATCTAAAACACCAGAACAAGCAAACTCAAAGGAAGATGCAGCAGTTTAGCAGCATGGGTTAGTTGGAATCCATGACAGCATAGGCTAGCATCACCAACAGGCTTAGGTAAGAGGATGAAATTGGTCATGTCACACTACAGAGCATGCAGCTCTAATCGACTGGGTATTGTTGTAAAGATGAGGATCCAATCGTTGATTATTAGCAAGTGCTGTTTTTCGATACACCTGCTTGATGGAGTGATTGACCTCCCACAGTCCTCACAACATGGATCTGAACCACACCGTCACTTACATTAGCAGGGTTGAGATGGGATGTGCGAACTGAGAAAACATAAAAGGCAGGCAACCGCAAGTGCTCGTGGCAACTTGTGACAGTAAGGCAGCTACAGGGCAGTAATGGCCACACGTGTCCAGTGAAAAGTCAGACAAAGAAACAGATCTTTTGACAGTATTTTTTCTTTAACTTAATCAATTTAAGTAACAATGTCACACCTTGTGGACCAGATCCATCAAGTTAGTGAAAATAGTAAACATTTGATTCACTAGACATAATATTACACCTTATAGTAAATAACTTAAACATAATGTGCCATCTCGAATATAACATTCTAGGCAACAGATTGAAGAAATATAAGTAGTTGGTTTATAAAAAAGAGAGAACATAAATAAATATATATGAGTTTCTGATATATATTGATTTGGTATAAGTACAAGATATATGGATGGATACCCTAGAAGTTTAATCAAGCACGTATTGAATACCTGATATAAACGCTGAGTTCTTAGTGTGAAAGACATCGATGAAGATGTGCTTGGTGTGTTCTGCATTTGAGGATGACTTTGTCAATTATTCCCAGAAGTAGGGCACCAACTTTCAACTGCAGCCTTTAATAAAGTGTACATGTTAATATTCTTATGTGTATGAATATTGAAAATAATCTATAGCTGTTATGAGGTACCTGTGGCAAAAAGATTAGTGGATGTCCATTGCCTTGTATGGAAAACCTGCCTACTCCATTCTCCCTTGAATTGCCTTGTATGGAAAGCATGCCTACTCCAGTCTCCCTTGAATTGCTTTGTCTAGAAAGTCTTCCTAAGCCATCCCCGCTTGAATTATTTTTCCTGGGAAACATGCCTACATCTGCACCATTACTTGTATTGTCTTGTATGTGAAAAGAACCCACATCTAACCTATTTGTGCCACTTTGCATGTGTAAGACACTTGTAGTATTCTGATTGGGGTATTCAGCTGCACAATCAACATTAATACCGCCATCCTATAACAAATAGATCAACAATGTCAAAAAAAATTATATATTACATTGACATAGACAACTGAATTTGAGTTACTTATGATTGATTATACCAAGTCATTATTTGGGAGACGGAATTCTTCAATCCATTTATTGTTTCTTCAAGTTCCTTAAGTTTATCCTAAAATAGAAAACAAATTACAAACATCGGTCTAATAGACTAGTTGTAACTAATAGTTCAAGTTTAGTTATAATCCAACATACATCCTTTGCATTGCTTTCCTCGAGAAGCATTTCATATCTTATATGGGCAGCTTTTTCCCTATGTCCTATCTCTTTGTGCCCAATTCCAACACCTCAGATCCTAGCCTTTTTGGAAGGATTTAAAACATGCAAATAAGCATCACGTGTTAGATTATCAACACTTCTAGGATCTATTTCTTCTTGGTTTGCTACTTGGTTTTCCACAATATCAGAGATTTCAAGTTGTAATTAGAAAGCATCATAAAAGGAAAGCTTAAATTGAGATATCTAAGCATATGTAGCTTTGTAGACATCATAGGAAAGAAAATATCCATTTTCTAACCACTTGTGGGCTTTTGTCGTAAACTTTTTCCAAAAATTTGTTATGAGGCACAACAGGTTGATCTTCACTGACCTACACATAATAGATAACATAATAATTGTCCATGTTATATGTTCAACTCCTACTAAGAAAGACAAGTGTCCATTATTAATACCATTTATGCCTGATAACAACTCCATGGCTTTGATCCTGTGGTATGATCCATCACTTTTTTTGTTCTGTTTGCCTTGTTGATCTCAGAAATTTTCTAAACCATAAGAAACATATAATTAGAAAAGGTAGATAGGTATACATGCAAGTTATATGAAACCATTGTACCCTAGACTTCTCGGTTCCCCATTCTTTAACAAGATTTTTAAACTGGTCCATGTCTATGGAAGCATTTTTCTCAACTTTCTTCATCATCAATTCTGGTTCAATCTTGTACTTTTCATAGTAATCTTTCTTTACATGTGCCCTCCACACTGATATCCCTTTGCTAATGTGTTCATCAATGTGATTCCATGCATTAGGGTGACTGCCTAAAGCGAAGTATTTCTACAAAAACATAGAAAATATTACTTTAGATATAACAATCATACAATTTGTTAGTCTTTTTATGAAAAATATTACCTCAATAAATGATTTTCTATCTGTAAAAGCTTGTTGTGATTGTTCGTTCCACTTCAAGTATAGATGCCATATGTGTGGTTTCCTTGCTAGCATATGACAATAACGATTCAATTTGGCACCATTCTCCCCAATAGCATTTCCTTCATAATCCCATTGGACCTTGTGATGTGGCTGCCCTTGCTTAGGAAGTAGGCTTTTCTCACTTGCAGGCCCACGTCCATACTTCCTATTCTCCTGTTCATCCTCAACATTTTCTTCAACTGTTACATCATTTTCAATATTGTTGGACAGTAGAGTAGATTCATCCTCACAATTTTCTATAATTGTGGATGGAGGGACAGCAATAGGTTGACTGGGTGTGTTGTTACAACTAGATCTAGTGATTCTTCTTCCTGCCATCCTTCAACTGACAAGAAAAAAAATAGATTATTAGTGCAGAAATGTTAGTAACAAAAGTAGTAGCTACATTTGAAAAACGAATAAATTGAGGAGAATATGAGACACCAACATATGAATATTTAGCATTTGAAAAACATATAAATTGCAGAGTACCTTGGTTTCATATCCCAAAAAAGAATAATGATGTCCTACTTGCTGGTATATGAAACAAGACTAAATAAATTGCAAAGAATATGCCATATAGTACCAGTTTGCCAAAAAATGCAATAGAACATATTCCCCAAATAAATTATTCTAGACTTGCAAACAAAATAATTTGATGAAAACAGACAGATTAACGAACTAAACATTAGCCCCATCATTTTTTTTAGTTCTATCAACAAAACATCCCTCGGTGTCACTCCTTGTCCAAGACACATCACTAGTTACACCACCATCAATAGCTTTAGATTGTAAACCACCATCAACCACAGCACCACCACAACACCACAAAACCACCACAAAACCACCACCAGCACCTCACTCCTCCACAGCAGCAGCAGCTGTCAGCAGCAGCAGCCAAGAGGAAGATCCAGAACATTACAAAATTTGCATTTGAAGAAAATTGAAGCAGTTGTAGCTCCTCCCACTTGTAGCAACCCCCTCCTCAACTTTCTCCTTTTTCCTGTAGTGGTTAGGGCTAAAAACACATTATCACTGAAGCTTTCTCTCTGTGCACTTACAATAATGTACCATTCATTCATCTTAAGTTACACAGTTCATGATGGTGAAAGGAAATGGCGAAGAAAGCTACATTGTACACAAGTTCTTGTTTAGTGATCATATGGCAGAGATTTGTTGGCATAACAACTATCATGTAAAGAATGTCCTGGTACCTTTATTATTAATATCCTTTATCAATTTACCGGAGTGATCACTTGGAAGGAAATTTATTTTGGAAATAGGAGAAAGGGTTAAACAAAATGAATTGTTAGGTAAATTGTTATCATTAGCAGTTAGATCCAAAACCCTTTCTCCTGTTGTTTCCAAGTTCTCTAAAATGTCCTTAGCAGTTATCTACAAGTCTGACGGCTTTTGGATTGACGTTAAAAAAATAAAATAAAAATTCAATATAATTAATTGTCAATTTTTACAGACATACAGACAGTATGGCTGTTATTATAAAGTTAGAAAATATAGCCAGATTATAGATAACAAGCAGATGAAGAGTTATAGGTCTACCTCTCATGCTCTCTCCAAAAGATGAAACTTGTAGGATGAGGAAACTGCCATTCCTCTCTGTCTGTGTGTGTCAATATGCACAAACTGAATCTAATGTTATCATGGTGAACCTTGGCAAGGAACTAGGTATCCAATACCAATACACTTTTGACCGCCCGAAAATGGGCATTTACTAGTAACCAATGGAAACCTCGATAAATATGTAGATAGTTGTTTCAACACTGAAATTAATGACTTAAGTTATGAAATATGCAAGTGCAATCTATAGGCCCTCAGCACACACATCTATGCAGAGATGTCTATATTGGAAGGGCATGTTTGTATTTTTCTTCCCTTCTTTGGTAGTGGTTGGGGTGTCCTTCATGTGTAAGGGACAGAAATCAAACTATTTTTCAGGGGATCTCGATTACCATATGAATGAATTGACTTCTTTAGGTTGCAAGCACGATATATAGACACAAACGTACTTATATATGCAACATTATTATATAATCTATTGAATATGTGAGGGGATCTGTCATGTACTGTGTGTAAGTGAAGAGATGGGAGAGATGTGAAGGGTTGCATAGTGCAAATATTACTATTGTTAAGAGTTTTACTTTGCAAATATCTCTAACTCGTGATATACATCACATGATTGGAAACAATTTGATCTTATGTATTTATCTAGTAAAATTTAACTATCAATCTTTACTGAAAAAATAAGAAATTTTTTATTTTTAGTAATATTTGTAAACCATTGAGGCATTGATATACATTAGAAAATTAGTTGTTTGCTTATATTATAAATCAATACATTTCATCCACTATAAACTAATTTTTACTAGTAGTTAGAATATCATAATCACCAAAGCCTCATTCCCAACCATGTTGAATGGGCTATATTGATCCTTACTTTCAGCTCAACTCTTCTATGGATCATATTATATATAATTAGAATATAAGTAAGTAATTAGCTTATGTATACAACAAATTGCAAAGAACTTGATAGCACTAGTACTCAATTTAGTACCTTAGTAGACTTTTTGACTACAATATAGATATAAGAGATAAGAGTTGTAGACCGATGGTTAGATAGGAATTGGTATGTAGATCTAGAGCTAGAAGTAGATCTACGGGTTTGGATGGGGGTGGTGGTTGTCATTTGAACTCTTTTTCTTTTAAAAATGAAATTTCAAGTTGGAAATAGGGGTTCACATGAGAGTGAATGGTATAAAATATTAATGGTCACCCTAGATTAGGTCAGTTTAAGTTCCAATGGCTGAATCATCCTTGCTCCTAATATCCTCTCAAACATCTATAGCAGACCACAGTTGCAAAGATCAGTATATTATGGTTGTATGCTGCAATTCTGCAACTAAGTAATAAATATCGCCCACAAGTAGCCATTTTTCACCAAAATAGGAACACATATAATAAGTGAGAAGGTAAAGCAAGTGTGACCCTAGACTTCTAACAAGATAATAAGACTGATGAACAAGATAATAAGACTTACTTGAAATTGATCTGTTGTCTCCAGCCTTTGCACCAATCGGGAACAGGTGGAGAACAAGACTTGAAGACCAGCAGTCCAACCTTGGCGCAGGGGTCTCCGCCGCTCACTGTTGGTTGTCGATGTCGCGCTGGCAGTTGGTTGTCACAGTGCTATCACACCTTTCTGCGTCAGGTGCCGATTGTGTGGAGATAAGTTACGGGGAGGATAAGGGTTGCGTCGGGCACCTGTCGGCAGCGACCGTAGAGGTGTTGGGGGCGTCGGCGGCTAGGGCGAGGAAGGAACGGAAGCACCCCGCGATCGGCTAGGCAGAGGAACGGCGCGGGAGGGAGCACAGTGTGAGAGGGGAGGGAGCACGGCGTGGGAGGGAGCACGACGTGAGAGGGGAGGGTTTATCTTTTTTTATTTTTGATTTGCAAATGTTGTGTTTTAGAATGGAGGGAAGGGTTATGAGATGGAGGGAAATATTTGGCATGGCATTTTTCACGGGGTGATTAGTGAGTAATGTATTTGTGAGGGATTAGTGTTCACAGAAAAGGTCTAAGGATGTAAAAACATGGTTGAGGGATTTGATCCCATGTTTGAAGGATGATCCCTCACAAATAGACATCATTATTCACGATTTTTGGTTCCTCACAAATGTTCTTCAAAAAAGGTCAATTTTTTGTAGTGGAAGTCTTTCGACGGGAATTTATCAATAGATATTTCCCTAAGACGTTCATGGATGAGAAAATCTCTCAGTTCGAGAGGTTGAGGCAAGGTCTGATGAATATTAGCAAATACGAAGCTAAGATCATGGAGTTGTTGCGGTTCTGTCCGCATATGGCTGCTACAGAGGAAGAAAGGATTAGGCGGTTCGAGAAAGGGTTGAACGCTGAGCTGACTACTCCTTTGTCTGCCCTAGAGAACCGGGAGAGATTTTCTACCTTTGTAGAGTCTGTCAGAAGGATAGAGAGGTTCGTAGCTAAGAAGAGGCAAACCCATAAGAGGATGTATCCTCAGTTCCAGGGATCTTCATCCAGAGACTTCAAGAAGCCTAGGTTTTCTGCGCCTACACCACCACCACCACCTAGACCCAGTGCTCAGACACAGTGGACACTGAATAGAGGTAGAGGACGAAGCCTACCACTACAAGGGGCTCGCAGTTCAGCATCTATGTCAGTCACAAGACCACCCAGACCACAGCAACAAGACAGAATTTGTTACATATGTGGGAAGATGGGGCATCTGATGAAAGACTGCAGAGCTAGACCAGCGAGTATAACACAACCACAGAGGCAGAGTCAACAAGGATCCCAGAGGAGACAGTTTCCAAGAGGAGCTAGAGGACGTGGACAAGCATCCCAAGCTGGATCGTCGGCACCGAATCAACCACAGGCAACGTCAAGGTTCTATGCGATGAACCCACCTAATGCAGTAATCAACCCTCGAGTTGTGGCAGATCAGATGAAGTTGTTATATTATGATATGTCTATGTCATGCGTTGTATCTGTTTTGATTGATCCGGGTGCTACGCACTCCTTTATCACTCAAAGAGTGATTCGTAACTGCAATATGACAGTTAGTCATAGGGCAGATAGCTTGTTGTTAGAGACTCTGTTGAGAGGGTCTGCCGTGTTGCAAGAGGTTTTCTCTCCCTGTATCCTCTTCTTTTCTGATCATCACATTCGAGTGGATCTTATACCACTTGAGATGCAAGGATTTGATGTAATACTTGGGATGGATACCTTGAAAAGGTATAAGGTTGTTTTGGATTGTGAATCCAAGCAAGCTATGTTTGTTGATGATAGCGACACATGGATCTTTCAAGGTGAGAGAAAGATTCTACCCACATGTCTTGTGTCAGCTATGGTTGCTGAGAAGTTGATGAGTCAAGGACGTTACGCATTCTTGGCCCATGTGGTAGATACTACCATGGATAGTCCTAACCCTGCTGAAGTTCCTGTAGTCAGGGAATTTGAAGATGTATTTCCTGAAGAACTTCCAGGTGTGCCACCGCCTCGAGAAATTGATTTTGAAATCAATTTGATCCTAGATACACAACCTATAGCATAAACACCGTATAGGATGGTGCCTGCCGAGATGGAAGAACTCAAGAAACAACTGTAAGAGTTGCTTGAGAAGGGCTTTATTCGACCGAGTACTTCACCTTGGGGTGCTCTGGTCCTTTTCGTTAATAAGAAAGATGGATCAATGCGGTTGTGCATTGATTACAGACAACTAAACAAGGTAACAATAAAGAATAAGTGCCCTCTATCAAGGATTGATGATCTCTTTGACCAGTTGTGTGGTGCAACCATCTTCTTAAAGATAGACTTGAGGTCAGGATATCATCAACTCCGTATTAAGGATAGTGACATACCCAAGTCTGCCTTTAGGATAAGGTATGGTCACTATGAGCTCACAGTTATGTCGTTTGGACTAACTAATGCACAAGCTGCATTTATGGAACTCATGAATAGAATCTTCCGACCTTTCCTCAATCAATGTGTTGTTGTCTTCATAGATGACATTCTGATCTATAGTAGAGATGCTCAGCAGCATGAACAACATCTTCGTCAGGCTCTAACTTTGCTAAGAGAACACAAGCTATACGCTAAGTTTAGTAAGTGTGAGTTCTGGCTACCAGAAGTATCTTTCCTTGGACACGTGATATCTGCTTTGGGTATTCAAGTTCACCCTAAAAAGGTAGAATCTATTCTACAATGGGAACAGCTGAAGACACCGACTGAGATCTGTAGTTTCTTAGGGTTGGCCGGCTATTACTGAAGGTTCATTAAGAACTTTAGCTCCATAGCCTTACCCTTGACTAAGTTGACCCGGAAGGATGTTCCTTTTGTCTGGAGTGATAAGTGTCAGCAATCTTTCCAGCTGTTGAAGGAGAGGTTGACAAGTGCAACTGTACTTTTGTTACCTGAGTAAGGTAAAGGATACGTGGTTTTCTGTGATGGCTCCAAGAATGGACTCGAATGTGTGTTGATGCAGGATAAGCAAGTAATTTCTTTCGCTTCCTGACAGCTTAAGAAACACGAGGAGAATCATCCGACACACGATCTGGAGCTAGCTATTGTGGTTCATGCCTTGAAGATCCGGAGACACTATCTCTACGGAGAGACATTCTAGATTTTCACTGATCATAAGAACCTTAAGTACATCTTCTCTCAGCACGAACTTAACATGAGGTAACGACGCTGGATGGAGTTAATCAAAGACTATGATTGTACAATTGATTACCATCCAGGGAAAGCTAATGTGGTTGTAGATGCTTTGAGTAGGAAATCAGCAACACCAACCTTATACAGAGCACAACTAAATTCTTTAGTATGCTCTAGGAGAGATATGCTTATCTCCTTAAGGCAAGACAATGTACAGTTGAAGGTGTCATTGTTAGCCGGATTGTTAGCTGAGATGCATATAAAACCTACCTTGAGAGAGCAGATCAAGGAGGCACAGCAAGTTGATGCTGCAGTTCGACAGATTAGATCGGAGTATTGTGATGGGAAACGAGATGGTTTCCATGACTCAGAGGATCAAGTAGCATTTTATCATGGGAGGATGATAGTACCGGATGTGGATAACTTGAGGAAGTTAGTCCTGGAAGAAGCTCATTCTTCGATTTATGATATGCATCCAGGAAGCACCAAGATGTATCGAAACTTGAAAGATATGTATTGGTGGCCTGGGATGAAGAAGGACGTTGCTGAGTTTGTTATGAGGTGTCATGTGTGTCAGCAGGTTAAAGCTAAACACCAAAAACCTGCAGGAACAATGCAACCTTTACCCATACCACAGTGGAAGTGGGATCATGTAACCGTGGACTTTGTTGTTGGTCTACCCAGGACAAGCAAAGGACATGATTCCATTTGGGTAATAGTTGATAGGTTGACAAAGACAGTGCATTTCTTACCTAGTCAAAACAACCTATTCTGCAGAGAGGCTAACACAGTTGTATGTTCAGGAGATAGTGCGACTGCATGGAGTTCCAGTCACTATAGTTTCAGACAGAGGTCCCCAGTTTACAAGTCGTTTTTGGGAGCGACTGCACAAAGCTTTAGGCACCCAGTTAAGGTTTAGTACAACCTTTCATCCACAGACTGATGGACAGTCAGAAACGACAATACAGACCTTGGAAGACTTGCTGAGAGCATGTGTTCTTCAGTTTATAGGGAGTTGGGATCTACACCTAAGCTTGATAGAGTTTGCCTATAACAATAGATATCAACATAGAATTGACATGGCACCTTATGAAGCTTTGTATGGTAGACGTTGTAGATCACCCCTATGTTGGTAGGAAACCGGTGAATATTAACTGTTAGGTCCTGATCTTGTACAGCAGACCACAGAGAAGATCAAAGTGATACAACAACATATTAAGACTGCACAAGATAGGTAGAATTCTTATGTTGATAGACGTCGTAGACCCTTATAATTCCAGTTGGAGACATATTGTATCTCAAGGTCTCGCCTTGGAAGGGATTTCTGAGATTTAGAAGGAAAGGGAAGTTAGCTCCTAGATTTATGGGGCCTTATCCAATCATTGAACGGATTGGAAAGGTAGCATATAAACTAGAGTTACCACCAGAGTTACAGAAGTTACACCCTGTGTTTCACATTTCTATGCTGAGGAAATGTCACCCTGATACTGAGTCAGTTCTACAACCTATGGAAGTAGAATTGAATGATGATATATCTTATGAGGAAGGACTAGTGTCAATCCTTGATAACAGAATTAAAAAGCTGAAAAAGAAAAACATAAGTCTTGTGAAAGTCCTCTGGAATCACCGTGGTGTTGAAGAAGCCACATGGGAACTAGAGGAAGATATGAGAAGGAAATACCCTGCTCTTTTCTCTTAATATGTTTTGTTGATTTCAGGGACGAAATCCTTGTAAGGGGTGGATAATTTGTAACATCCCTAACCTGGATTATGAATTAACCCTAGGTGTTTTGCTTAATTAAGTAATTATATACTTGTGATTATCTTTTGATATGTAATTAAAGCTTCTGAGGAACATATATTTCTATTTCTGCCCTTTTTGAACAATGTTGTAATATTGTTTTAGCTTATAGGGACCTATGTGCAAATTACCCAATTAGAGGGGTTAACTTCCAAATTGCACGTTTCAAGATGTTCCTCTGATGATGAGACATCATAAGAATGAATATGATGAAGTGTTATGGATTCTCCAAGTTTGGGCACCAAGATGCAGCTCGTGGAGCAATCCTTGTGCCTTAAAACCCTAGTTTTGGTGTAAAATGAAATTTACCCAGATACTGTGGTGTAACATGTAAAATACACCTTCTATAGTATCTTTTATGACTTTTGGCATCAATTAGAGTAAGAATGATGAAGAGGGAGATTCATTTGAATAATCTAATTAGAAAGATAACCCTTGTAATTAAATAATCAAGTTGTAAGCAAAATGACCCTTTATATGTGTGCAACATAGTAGGATGTTTGGCTTCCTTTCCTCTAGACCTTGGTTTAAGAAGAAGTTTTGCTTAAGAAAAGAAGGAAGGACGTTCCCAATAAGGATAGAAGGACCTAGTTGAGAAATGAGGAAATAAGTTGTCCTTATCTTGAAAATTCACCCAAAGTATATATACACTCTTCTTTACTTAGCAAGGATCGTTTCCTCCACTCCCCTTCTTATCTTCTTGCTTGGAATGACTAAGGGAAGATCTATGGAGAAGGGGAGAACGGCTAAGTAAAGTTAGGTAAGCTTTGGTTGCCCTTTTGCTCAGATTCATGGGGAAAGTCATGGTACAAGGTTGGTTAGCTAGCTTTTCTTACTTAGTTCTTCTTTCTAGCCATCCTTTCCTACCAATTCTTGAGGAAGCAACCTTGGACGACCTGTGGAGCTCAAGATTTCATTAAACCTTTGAAGCTTGGAGCTCTAGAGCCGACTCTAAGGTGGGTTTTATAACTCTAAACCTTAAAACTTTGTTATACATCTTCTTTCTATGCAATCGTTGCTTGCTTTCCCTTCTTCTTCCACTCTTCTACAAGTTCTTGCAACCAAATCCGTGAAGAACAGACCTTAGTCTTGAGGTAGAAGAAGGTGGACATTAATAACAATGTTACTTTATCAAACGGTCTTGCACCCTTGCCCAAACGGTTTGCAAAACCGTTTGGAAGAAAAGGGTTTCAAAACCGTTTGGATTCATGCGGTTTCACAAGACCGTTTGGAATCAAACGGTCTCCAAGACCGTTTGAATGGTTTGACCAAGCGTTGACCATTTGTGGGTCTTCTGGACACATTATGAACTAATCACCCTCCAAGAATCATTAATTAATTCCAAGTAAATCTCAAGTTGAAGGCACCTTAATCACCTAAACCCTAATCGGGTCCATTGCTGATTTCAATGGACCAATCATGTTGAAGTTTGGGTTGAGTGGCCCAAATAGTTTCAAAACTATTTGGGGATCACCCAAACGGTCTCAAGACCGTTTGGTGATACTGATCACCCAAGACCGTTTGGAGGTCTAGGGTCAAGTAGGGTTAATCAATTGAAGGTCCAATCATAATAGGGTGTTGAAACAATCAAAGTGTTGATTTGGTGACCTAATTAGGGTTCAACCCTTAAGTAATTGACTTAGTTTTTATGAGACATTGGGAAAATGGTCTCAAGACCGTTTGGAGTATGTCCAAACGATCCCAAGACCGTTTGGGTTCAGGTCATGGCCCAATTGGGTGATGGTTCAATGGGTTCAACTTTAATTAGACTCGTGTTGATGAATGTTGAAGGTTGATCGATTTCAAACCCTAATCCAATTGGTCCTAACCCTAATTGGTGACCAATTGAGGATCAATTGAGTGTCAAATTGGTTAAGTATTAATCTAATTGGCTCAATTGATAAGTGGTTAACCTTGTCATGAACAATTGAGGGGTTTAACATCGAAAACCCTAATTTAATTGCAAGTGTTGATACATTTTTGGGTCCATGCAGTTTTGAGGTGTTTGGACCAAACGGTCTCAAGACCGTTTGAATCCAAATGGTCTCAAGACCGTTTGGGACCAAATGGTCTCAAGACCGTTTGGGACCAAACGGTCTCACGGCCGTTTAGTTGCAAACGGTCTCAAGACCGTTTGGGACCAAACGGTTTCAAAACCGTTTGGATTCATGCGGTTTTAAAATCGTTTATGGTCAAGCGGTTTCAAGGCTGATTTGCTCAAACGGTTTCAAAGTCAAACTTGACTAAACGATCAACGTGACTAAATGGTTTCAAGACCGTTTAGGGGCAAACGATCTTGACTATGAACTTTTCCATGCGGTCTTGAAAGTCAAAGGTGCCAAACGGTCAACCATTCCATGCGGTTTCAAAACCGTTTGGAGGTTGAAAGTTCAAAACCGTTTGGGGTCTTTTAAGGTCAAGAATGCTTAATGCTTTAAAAGCTTATATGGTTCAATGGTTGATTAACCTAAACCCTAATGATACCTGAAGTCATTAAGGGGTTAAGTAATCAGTAGATTAACACATGTTATGGACAATAGAGAAGATTATCAAGGTACCCTTGATGGGTTTAAGCAGTCAACACCCCTTGATCAAGCAAACCCTAATGACCATAATGGTGATGACCTGACTTATGTTAATCAAAGTTGACTTGATCCAACTTAATCTAGAGTGATTTAAACATCAACTAATAGTAAGAGGAGAGAGAAGGCTCCTAATATAAATGAGAATCAAGTAAAATACCTTCAATATGAATGAATGCACATGATTAGGGTATGATCCTTCATAGTGAGATCATACAAACCCTAATTATGATGATTGATGAATCTTAACCTAATTTTGAAGGCATTAATGATAATAATCTTCATACATGATGATTCTATGAGCTCAATTCACTATAAAGTGAATAGTAAACCCTAATTCTAGGGTAATAACATGTAGCGTGAATAGTAAACCCTAATTAAGGGTGATATGATGAAATGAACAATAAACCCTAATTCTAGGTTATGCTTTTAAGCATGAAAGTTCATGATTGAAGTATGAGATGAGGAATCATTATTCCTAATTAAAATGAAAGGGATTGAATAAACCTAATTGATTTAAATAAGGGAACCTAGCCTTAGTGAAGGCATGATGGTACAACCCTTGAGTTGAAAGGTTATTTCTGCTTTATAAATTGCTGATCTGGAGATGAATTGTTTATTATTATCAATTGAATTGACCATGCAGGTTCTTATAAAGAAGTGATCATATCCAGGTAAGGGTAATGATATCCTATTCATTGGAAGCATGTTATCAAGAGCTTTATGAATAGTGACATGCTATGTTGCCTAGTTTAAGTGGCAACATATGAAATTGATGGACTGTAAGAGTCATGAGCAATATCAAGGTCATGCTGATTAGATGACTTATGATGATTTAAGGGTTTGAACACCCCTATTCTTGAATCATAGTAATGAAATGATTAAGAATTGATATCCATATGATAACTGGTGTGAGTTAAACTTGATACATTTAGTATTCTTCTTTCATAGCAGTTGTTTTAATTGATTAATGATTGAAAACATATTTGATGCTAAAAGAATGTTGAAATGTAATTAAATAATCAAGTATAATAATATCATGTAGAGACTTGATCATAGATCCATCATTGTCAATAGTTTAATGATGGTGAAACAGGTTTTCCTAAGGGAACTCATGGAGAACATACTTTTGAGTATGTTGGGGTTATGGACGCGAATATCCTTACGTACTAATGTAGGAATTGATGTAAGATGTACCTTAATCCATCAATCCTTCATTATGTATTTATGTCAAGGTGATGTTTCATTAATCTCCCGAGGGAACCTTTAATGCCGCATCGATGAGAGATAAACAAGAAATCCCTCGATGGCGAAGAGAGTATAGAATGCCACTATGACTCTAATAGCGAAGTTGCCAGAATACCCTGGAAAGCTTTTGTAGCAGAGACACGAGATGTCCTGCATGTTGATCCTCATACTGACTGAGGAAGATGAGGTCATAAGAATCCGACTCTTTTGATGACCTATGTATGATACCGATGCGATTTAGTAATGATTGGTTGGAGTATGAGCGGCATACCTCATCTCCGCCGGGCATAAGAATGTTTGTAAAACATAATCAGCCGCGTAGCATATCTGCTTAGGTTGAACTACGAGAAACAATGATTGATGTTACATTGTTTATAATGCTCTAGACAAGTAACTAGTATACATGTTCTTCATATTCCTTATTGAAATGATTGCTTAAGTAAAAGTTGCCTTACTTAATCTTAAGCTTGTTGTTGAATGTCTTAAGTTATATTGCTTATGTTATTTCTTTCATTGCTATAACAAAGCTTCTGGTGGAGAGTTATAACTCTCGCTTGGACAATTATTCAAATTGTCTCACCCCCGTAGGTTTCGAATTTTTAGGTGGACGTCGAGGACGGAGAAACCAATCTGAGGGTGAGCAATATCAGCAACAGCAACACCAGGGACAGTAGTGAATCTCAGGTGGAGATACTGACTGTCAAGCCTTCTAGATAGTATGTCTTATGTCGTCTCTATACTCTCAGGTCCTAGGAGTCAGTAGGTTTGAGGTTTTTGGCTTTAAGCCTCGAGAATTTTTTAGCTTGCCTTGTACAGATAACAGGGCAATGGATGTATGTAATCACTTGAGAGGTGATTTTAGAGAATTGTGATGTTAAACCATGTTGTAAACAGTTTATCTTGTTTTATTATAAAAGAGTTTTATGGTTTAAAGATCTCTTTCCAAAAAGCTTTAATTTTTAGTGATTTTTCATAATTCCTCTGCTAATAAACCACTTCCGCATTCGTTGATCTCATTTTCTGCGACGGATCACCACAGTTTTGCACATATTTTTTTCATATATATTGAATAGATTTCCTTTTTCTTACACTTTCCATCCATGGACCACGCTTTAGAAAGGCAAGTTATCATGTCCACCTGCCCTCCTGAATTTTTCCATATTCGTGATTGTTGAAAAATAATTGAAAGTTGTGTACTTCAACTAGGTGAGCTATATTTTTCCCCAACGTCATCATATGTAGACGTTTCAACAATGGAGATTGTAGATCAACCCTTTATCTCCACTTTATCATGGGATCAAGAACTGATTAAAGCAATGGCGCTAGCAGGGAAAAGTGTCGATGCACTCATCTCCAAGAACAAGTCAATCTTCTTCGGTGCCTACTAGTAAGGCGAGGTCATCAGATCCAAGTAGCGACCAAACTCGCAACTCTCAGTAGAAGCATGATTCAAAATGTTGTGCAAAGAGACATTCAAACACAGCAGTTTAAATCCGATGAACACCAAGAACCGTACACGGCAAAAATTGTGAATTTTGAAAGCATTTCAACTCAAGTTAACCAGATTCACGATAAGACTGCTGACCAAAGCAAGAGACTTCAAGACCTAGTCGGTTTAGTTCTAACTCAATTGCAAGTGCGAGAGTACAATAATAAGGATTATAGTCATCAAGACAACTTCATTGAACCTGATGAGGATCTCATCTCATCTTTTATTTGGATAGCCAGTTTTACTCACCCATATTTTTGTGTGAAGACTCACCCATCCAAGGAAACCCTTCATCTTATCTAGATGATTCAACTGAACAACCAATGGAGGATACATATTGATGATGGCTTCTTTTACTCTCCTTAGGGTGGCCAAACAACCTCACAATATGAGGAGCAGCTTGAGCAGCCTCATTCAACTTTTATCCAAAACCAAAGTGATACTGCTCACATTGAGTCTTGTAACTTTGTTTTAACAACCATGCTTGCTATGGTTTGGAATAACTTGTTTAAGGAGGATGATGATGACTATTTAGTTTTGGGGAGTGAGTATATTGATGACGATGAGCTGCAATAGCATGAGTCGACATTCACTACCATGTCGTTACAAGGATTGGTGAGCGTTGAAGGAGTAGGATGGACAATTCATCACAACATGGTTGTCGAGTATAAAGATGACCTAAACCCAACATAAAATGACAAGCTTGGAGTAGTAGGATTGCAATTGAACCTATAGGGATCATTGCATGTTCAAACTTAGATTGGGAGATTCATATTTTCAATGATAAATTCTCAGGTCACTAATGCAATCATCCATCTCACGCTGCATGGATACTTTTGGGCATACACATCCAGATACTTACGTCTGTGAGAGCTCAGTCTTTTCAATGTCGAGGATTTTGCCTTGTGTAGTTTGAGATATTTTCAACAAAAGAGGAGTACACTGAGTCAAGGTACAATACTTCACAACCATGGACTCGAGATGCAAATTGTTTATTTCTGAAGACAACCATCATCAACAATATGTAAGTAACTCGAAACTCAAAACTACGGATTTGGGATCTAAGAGTGGGAATTGTTGGGCAGCCACCCCTCTTCCCTACACAATTTTCTTTCTTAATTTTTGCATAACAAAATTTGATTTTAAACTTTCAACATTAGATTTATCTTTCATCTAACTGTTTAGATTCACTTTTTCTTCTTTGCATCATTTAGTTACTAATTTAACAGTGCATTCATTTACTCCTTCCATTTCACCGATACAGCTGTTGTGGTATGACATTTCTGAGCAAAAATTAACTTCTTACCCTTTTGAATAGGGTGGACATCAAGTTTTACTAATGTTTTAAATTCAAGATTTTCTCATTTGCACATCAAAACTTGGCCACCTTGTGATTGGATCTGATGGAATCTTTTGTACCCCTTCTCCCCTGTTTCGATAAGAAATATCCTATTTTTACCCCTTTTGACCATTTTTCCACAGTTTCCATGAAGTACCTTTCCCGCTTCATCTCTCTCTCCCAAGGTCGATAGCGGCTTTTTTTAAGGGATGAACCTGATCGAGTTTAATTGAACCCAGGAAGGTTCACCGCCTATTTTTCTCTATGTCTTTAAAGGCCAATTGATGGTTAAACTCGAGCGAGTTCATCTGAACTCAACTGAGTTTGAACAACATGACCGAGTTTGAAATAGGTTTTTGTCAGTACTTTCTCCTGTCATTTTTCCTACCCCACTGACCAGTCAACAATCAACAGTTGGTCAGACTGACACCACTGTCACACTGACAGACTGACATGTCAGTCTATCACTAGCAAGTGTCAGTCTAACCAGTTAGACAACCAGCTTTTAACTATTAGTTGACTAGATTCTTCCCACTGAAAGAACACCATTGGACCCGCCCTGGTTCACCCAAAAATGATCGGGTTCAATCAGACTTGACGTGTTCCATGCCTATAAATATGGTAGGACTAAGACCCATTTCATCACAACGTCCTTCAACCCCACTTCTCTAACCCTAGAAGAGTCCTTGCCACCTCCGCTCGTAGATCTATTCCATCACTCCATTGTCTCTGTTTGATCCACTGTAGTAACGCCACTATCACTACTATTGGTGAACTCAGTAGCAAAAGCAATCCACGACCGCAATACCTGGCTGCCGCAAAACTATCTACCACCACCTCATTGTTGGAGGGACCTCCCACTGACACCAGCATGCATGCCACTCTGCCAGCAACCACCTGCCACCACACAGCGACCCCGTCTACAACAACCACCCCCACTCCATTGTCAACCCACTACAATAATAGTTCAATCAGGTGCAGCATGCCACCATCTCGTAGTCCACCATTTCTATAAGCAGAACTGACACCTGACTATAGCATCAAGATCGTAACTCCACCTAGCAATGGAGAAGCAACTGTAATACCACCGCACTCGAAACGCCACCACACGTTGCAACAACAATTGTTGCCCCGCCACACTTTGAACCTGATCAAATTTACCAAAGAATGGTCAGGTCTACCCTAGTAGAGGACTACAATGGAACGCTAAGCCCAACTATATTTGCCTCAAAATGATTGGGTCCAACACCAGCAGACTTCCTCATCTACACCAACCCGATCAGGTTCAACTCAAAATAGTTGGATCTAGCACTGACAGAGACCTCAACAACACTACCAACCAGACTCTGTTTAGCCTAAAATGGTCAGGTTCGTTCCTCCCTTTTTCCTAGTCCCAAAATGGCCAGGCTCCCCAACCAATTTGTTTTCTCTCACCACTAACATCATGGAAGTGATGAAAAGTGGTCTCAAAAAGTTTAAAAGGATAGTCACAAGGACGGAGGGAAAAGGGATTTCTTCCTCACCTGTAGCGCATGACATCTGCTATTCTTTGCACGCCATGAGGACGAAAAAGCTTACCCATGAGGATGAGACCCCACACCTAGCCTCCATAGGATTTGGGTCACACAAATCTGAACTCATCTATATGCATGTCTCAGCTACACGCATGGACGCCTTTAGTGGGGATTCAGATGGTGCGGAGGAGGTTTCCAGGGATATGTGGTCTCAATCGCATTTCTAGTCTAGATTGCACACCACAGAGGGACACCATGCATTCCCATCCATGGGAGCACCACATCGAGCCTCATCAACAGGGGATCATCGTTGAGATTCTGTATTGAGATCAACGCCTACAAGTCAATCAACTTCATCCCATGACTCAGCTCATACTGGAGGGCCCTGACCAACCCTCATAGATCTTGCCCAGAGCATTCTTCCTACCCCTCAATTCTGTATTATGAAACAAAAGCAGCAGTTTGAAGCACTAACCAAAGGCAAGTGGAAACTCGTCGGCCCAAAGTACGCTGACTCCATCACCTTTATACGGTTGGGTATCCAAGAATAGGTTGATAGGTACCTTGTAGTCGTTGGCTTAAACACCCTCTCATTCTCATAATGTGACATGTGTCATAGACTCACTTGTGAGTTATATGCCACACTCGATATGCCTAAGTATGTTCATCACAAGGTCCATTTTTTCCGCCTACTGAACCAAAATTGACAACTCACTAAAGATTAGTTGAATGGTTTGTTGTCACATTCTGTAGAAGACTATATAAAGATGTCCAGGGGTAGCTAGAGACCAGAGATAGTGAAAACTCTTACCAATTATGGAAGATGATCACTGGGGAGGACACCTACGATTCCATCTCCACTAAATCCTCACACATCCACAATGACATTGCGTTATCTACATCGGGTGATCGTGAACTGCATCCTAGAGAAGGAGGACAATCAGGGGGCAGTCAGCATGGCTAACCTCTACATTATGTGGTGTGTCGTGATAGGAATGTGGCAAACCTCATAATATGTCACTTCCACACCTCTTTTAGGGGGTAGTGCAACTTCATGCCTTTAGGAGCATGATCGCATTTATTGTGCAACATCTTGGGCTCAGAGATGAGCAATTCGACCTCAGGGAAGACATAGCCAGGTGGTCCAAGTTGAACTTGGACTAACTCATGTATGTTGTGGTGATCAAGACTTGCAACCAAGGATTTCTCTACATATTTGGTGAAAAGAGGCATAAGGTTTTACTTCCAGAGAATGCAAAATTTGCATGACAGGCGTTGGTCATGAATGTTTCTCTCCTAAATGCTCAAGGAAACATACCTCTAGGATGCGACACTACAGGCGCCTCTTCTTAGACACCACATGTGCTAGGATCTGAGGGAGTTGAGTAGCATGGGGAAACCTTACATGACACCCCACATTAGGAAGTGCCTCATTATTAGGTTCCTACTTGTTCCTACCATCAACCACCTTAGTCTGAGCAGCATACCCCAAACTTCAGGCAGTCATCAAGCCTGACAAGCTTCTAGGAAGATTCAGGTCGAAGTTTTGATCTAGTGGAGCAGGATATGCAGTATCTCAGATAGAGGTTTGCTACAATCTTCCCTCCACCATCACCTCTGACCTTCCAGCATCTGCTCCAATAGCCTCCCCAAAACTTCTCTCAGCCATTCCATCATCAGCAAGGGATGCACCCTGAGTATAAGCAATCACCAGAAGGGAATGAAGATTTTGAAAACATGATCATTCAATACCTCAACAACGACTACCCACAATAGTTGTATCCCCCACCTCCCATAGTTTGAGATTTGCCTGAGGATGAGTAAATTTTTAAAATTGGGGTGGCAGGGTGTACCACCCTCTATCTTTCTACTTTCCTTTTCTCTTAATTTTATGCATGCATGTTTATCTTTCATGACCCTTGCAATTTGAGTAGAATTTTCAATTTAGTAAGACTTTTGCTTCATAATTTGTACCATTTTTATTATTTAAGTTGCACGAATGCAATAGCTAAATGCTTATTGTAACGACCCCGCCTCCTGATAACCCCCAATTAAGGGAGACCCGAAGGTCAGAGTCGTTAATCAATTAACAGGATCAAAGGTTCAGCAAATAATCAATAATAATTATGAAATTCTACTACTAAACTGAATATTGGCAGGAAATTTTAAAACTTTATTTACCTTTTGAAACTTTGGGAAACTATTTATCCCTTATTGGAATTGCTCTATCTAATCCTCCTTGCACTTCACTTCTTATTTTGCAAGGTGACAATTTACTGTTTGTTCTTTTAGGGTTTGTACCTAAAACGCCGACAAACAAATACGCGATCAGCGTAAAGCTGGTATGTGGGGGAAACAATAATTGTGCAACTATGTTAACAATGTAATCAACGAAATATCATTTAACATCCAAGATTACATTTTAAGCAATACTACTCAATCCTTGCCTATCCCCTTTCTCTGTAACGTCCCTGCAGTAGACATGGATACCACCTCTCTCATATGGTAGATCCTTACCCCCATGGCCCTACCACACAGGTAGCCAATACCTAGGGTTATGGAGTCGCATGGTCCTACCCAAAGGTAGTCCAATCCCTGACTCATGATGACTTAATGGACCTACTCCATTGGTAGTCATTTACTAAGTCATTTAATGACCTGATGGACCTACCCTCATTGGTAGCCATTTACTAGGTCAATCTACAAAGCTACAGAGGGGACTAGGATCTGAGCTAGTAGGCACTTCTCTTATGTGATAGTCATATTCACATTATAATTTGCATGAATTAAATGCAACCAATAGTTTAATTCAAGTCATCGATAAAACCTCGAAAATCCTCGGGAATCTAATTCGAGATATTCATATGCGTAACCACATACCTGATTTGTAGATTCAACAAGCTAATAATAATTCCAAGCAAGCAAGTAATCCAAGAAGCAGTTCAACATTCACAGAATTCTTGAAAAGCATACATAACCTATTTACTACACTTTACCAAGAATATATCTATTGAATTGACCTGGATTTACTTTCTAGGGTTTCTAATCCGAATTGGGTTTTATTAGGGTTCTTTTTACAACTTTCCACATTCATACCGTAGAACAGCAGTTCTAAGTGCAAGACCCTAATTACTCACATATTCACATTGGAGCATTTTTATTATCTTTGTTCATTCCAGATTAACAACTCATAATTCATTTTGATCTAATTCACCTATGAACTCCATTTATCATTAATTCTAACTTTTGAAAACCCTAATCATCATATTAAGGGTATCTATCTATGACTAGGAACTTTTTATATTCAAAATATCTTAGAACCATCATTTAACAATATATTATCATATTTTCAAATTAAATATGATTCTATCCTCTTTTACCCTAAATTAGGGTTTCTACATGCTCAATCATTCTCATATGAGGTAAAAACCCTAATTCATACAAGAAACATCTATATCTGGTTCAAGTTCATCATTAATTATTCATCAGGTTGCAATTACTCAATTTCATCAACTAAGCAATATAAACTTAACCAATTTGCTCATTTAAGGTTTCTTAAACGAACACATAAGCATTTTTATTAGATTAATACACTTTTGCAAATAGGAACGTATTCAGGTTCTCCAAACAATTTTAATGTGTTCCTCATACTTTTCTAAGAAACTTTTATGTTTAAACTTTATTCATCGGAGCTTTCTACGAATTTCTATGATTTTTGTAAAAGGTATTACCTTTGGCCAATCGTGGCCTGCCATGTCAGCGCCTTGCTTCATTTTAACACAAGCTACCTCCTAACTCGCGGATTGTTGCCTAGGTCAGATTCCAGCCCAACCCGGCTGACCCGCTCAGCCTTCGTTTTCCTCACGCACGTGCAGCCCGCCCTCTGTTTACTCTGTAAGACAGACCATGGTAGGGTTGCGGCCACCTACCCACCACGTCGCCCCGTTCTTCACCTCCGACTCCCGCATAGGTGCACGAGGCCATAGAGCCTCTTAGCCGAGCCTACCCTCCATCATCCATGTCTTGTCGTTAGCCTTCTTCTTACTTCAACTACCTTGACGCAGACCTCCAGTTGGTCAACGATCCCTCTCCGTGATCAGTTCATTGGGTTAAACGGGGTTGTGGGATGGTCCCTCGAACTCACACTGACCATCCTGTGTACGATTATAGGTTGAGAAGAGGGGACAAAGCCCCTTTTTATAGATCGACTACTAGGCAGTGTCCATGGAGTCCTGAACCAACTAGGATTTGGGCAAATCCCGTCTTCCCACGGAACCGGCACAAAATTAGGATTGTTTAATTCAGTTTCGCCTCATGAACCCAATGGTACAAGTCCCAGATCTGTTCGTGCCTTGTGTGCCAAGAAAATATTGATTTGCAAGTTTCCTTTACCGTTCCTTTTTCTAATCTGAGATCAGCTACCGTTGGATCTGGATCCAACGGCTAGCAAGCCTCGTACTAGAACATCAATTGTTACATTTAATGTTACCCTTCATACTTTAGGAAACTTGTAAAATTCATATCTCCCAAACCGTTTATTCAATAGATCCCAAATTTGGAGGGAAAGTCCATAATGACTTAATATATCTTTCTACCAAAATTGGGCTCATTATCTCAAATAAAACGTTACTCTTCTGTAAGTGAAAGATATCTCTTAATTATATATATATTTCACCTATTTTCTCTTTCCCTTGATATTAAATTGTTATTTTGAGTTCCTTGCACCTCAAGAAACCTTAATGGCTCGAAATCCCCTCTTAAGAATATTTCCTTAGCCTCTTTCCTTCTTTTTCAACCCTTTTCTTCTTATCTTGCTTTTTCTTGATTTAAAATATCTCTTTTTGAATATTTCTCTTCATTTCTATTTTATTTTCCTCTTTGGTATTCCTTTTAACATTAGGAATCCTTGGGATACGAAAATCTACCAGGGATAACTCAATTATGCCTCTTTTCACTTATTTTCCACATTTTATGATTATTTCCAATTTCTTTCTTAATAAGGAAATACTTAATTAATCTTTTCTTTTCTTATTGATTCTCTTTGCAACCTTGGACCCCTTGGAACCCAAGGAACCCAAGAGGCACGAAATCCATCCTTGGATTGCATTCTTTTGCCTTCTAGAGGTTTCCACCTCTCTCTTTTCTCAAAAACTCAATTATTCATTTATTAATTATATTTCCTTGTTATTGGGCCCAATAGCCAATAAAGCCCACAACACAATCAGCAAGGCTATTGTAAACAAAATACATTTATTCCAAACAAATTATATCATTATTTTTTCCAATATTTTTTAATGTGAGAAATTACATTTCTCACCAATGAACCCAAAAGTTGAGGTTGTAACATCCTTCCCCTCTTATAATAATTTTGTACTCAAAATTCCATCAAGTAAACAAACAGTTCAGGATAAGTCTTCTTATGTCTATCAGGGCTCCCATGTGGCTTCACCCTTTCCATGGTTTTTCCCAAGAACCTTCATTGTCTCATATTCTTCCATCTGAGTTCTTTCTTACCTTGGTATATCATACCCTCATAGGTGACTCAGGACTTTTCAGCCTTTCAAAGGTTGAATAGGTTCAGGGCACAACACCTAGCTTAGGTACCTCACATAGTGCTCTAGATCGGACTCATGCAACACATCATTTTATCATGAGGGGTAAGGTTAAACACAACCATCTCCACCAATCCATCTCAAATGGACCCATATATCGGGGACTCGGCTTTCTCAGCTGTAGCTTAGAGGGGTCGGATTTTCACATCACATATTCTCCCATAGTGAATTGCATGTCAGTCTGCTTTGTATCAGCTTGTGACTCATGTCACCACTGGGCTCTCTCTCGGCCATTGCACGATCAAAGCGACTTCATCTACACACACTGTGGTTCTTTTCTGACCCTCGTGAGGTCTCCTTCACCAACATCATCTTCATGAATTGGTGACCGACACAACCTCTCTATAAGAATTCTTGCATCCCGATAAAGTCTATGGTGGTTAACATCACATCTTAAGAACCGTCTCTATGTATCACCCTGAATGAGCACACATGCTCTCATCATACCCTCTAGTCTAGGTCATACTATCCCTTAGTATGGGGTGATAAACTGTACTATCATTGAGTTCTTCATGTATCCACTTCCACCTCATGGAAGTGAATCTTGGTCATACCCAAGAACTTTTGAACTCACATCATGGTGTAGTTGAACCATCTTTCTCTCTTAAGTAGTTCAACAGAATCTATCTCTTGACAGCACTCCTCTCATTCTCATGCCATCTAGGTAAGGTGATCTACCATAACCCATATTGCATCTTGACCTTTCTTGTCCAAGGGGAGACTTACCACAACACCCATAGAGGTGAACTCCCATTCCCTCTCGGGAACTCTTTATCCTCTATGTCAAAGCACTGGGTTACTGGTGTTCGTCCTTCACCCTCGGCTTGCTTGGTCGCATGCCACATGCAACTTCGTATTAAGCATTCAAAATGTTACTATCACTTACTATCGTTGTAGTTTCATGGTGTACCCTGATCTCCTGTATGTCATGATTCCTCAAGATCGATACCTCAGAAACAAGAAACCACTCTCATCAGGGTTTTATTACCTTCCTATCCAAAGAAGTGTATCTAAGGTTCTATTACCATCCTTTCACTACATCAAGGACTAAACTGGCTAACCAAACAACCATTAACTTGTTCAACATATCTTATTACATCTATGTGTTAGCCAAAACTCATCTTCTTTTCAAACTTAGGGTTAGTAGAACAACCTCAACTTCTTCTACCCTCTAGTTAAACTAGGCAGCTATATCTCAATTAGAGCATTCATTACCACTTCACCTCCTTAGGTGTCAGGTAATGTTGAAGACATACACCTCCACATATTCCACTTATCATCTCATCTCAAACTCTAAGTTTGACTTCATCACAAACCTTGAGCTCATCCTCATGTGATCAAACTCAACGTTGGTTCACTTGTACATTCCACATAGCTCCTGATAACGCATCCTCATGAGCTGACTACACTACTTTCTCTTAGTGTTTGTAAACCATCCATATATCATTCACTCCACCAAGGTATGTTATCATCTCTGTCCTCATACCTCGTATCAACGTTCCAACTCGCATTATCTTTTATCCTTGGTGTATGGCATGCGTAATGTCCCATCTCTACCTCCCATAACAAGAGGAAATAAGCATTTGGCGGCCGTCCAAACACAAAGTTCTTCCTGTTCCAAGAGTAGAGAAGACACATCCCACATTGTCAGTACACCTTCAAATCTAAGTTGAAACATGCAACTTATGTCTCTACATCACAATCATCTTGATATCAAAGTTATTTCCACGGAAAACTGGTCTCGAACCTACTTGGGTCACTGATGTGGCTTTTTGAATGCACTAACAAATTCACTCGGGGTTTATATCCCCGAGCTTTTACCAAAACCAAGTGCAACAATACCACCCGCAAGCGGACGGATCTTATCGCAGTATAGTTGAGGATCGAACCCAAAGGACAACGTTTTTAAGAATCTTTGTCAGTTAGATCTAGCCCAAGTAAAACTAATATTTAGAACAATTGGTTGATTTTGGTTTGATTAAACTAATTGCAAGAAAGTAAATGTGGAATAAAAGATGGGTTTAGATCAATGATATGGAATCGTTGGGATGGTACCGGGTTTGACCACCGCTACACACACAAACATACTCTTTTACAAACAATCCAGGCACGAAATAACACTCCAAGTAGAGCTGCTGCAGAACCCCCCATACGGGCGTCAGGTCCGCGTAAGCATCACCATAGGCAGCCGATGTCTCATCGCCATCCGGATCACATGTCTTACGGCTCTGAAGATACAACATCCAACTAAGGCTGTGAACCCCCCATACGGGCATTAGGCGCACAGAAGCGTCACCGAAGGCTAGATGGCTCGTCCCCTCGCGGATCACGCACTTACGACCTCAAGGAATCCCATCGGAAGTTCTCATCAAGGAGTCAACCGCGTTAACCGTTGAGCAAATAAGCGACTATGATACGTGTAAACATCGACGAAAAGCACGAAGATACAAAATCCAACTAAGGTTGTGAACCCCCCATACGGGCGTCAGGCGCACAGAAGCATCACCGAAGGCTAGATGGCTCGTCCCCTCGCGGATCACGCACTTACGACCTCAAGGAATCCCATCGGAAGTTCTCGTCAAGGAGTCTAACATGCTAAATGACATTCATACCCATGCATTGAAGTTCTCGCAACATAGGGAGCACAAAGATGAAAACACGCACATAACCAACCTACAAGCTTAACGATAAACGACAAAATGAAGAGTTATATACATTGCCTTGGAAAGTTTAACAAAAGAACATGGTTTGCATGGGCAGCAGGGCTAGTCCCCGCACCCCAGCGAAAGAGGACTACTCGCTCATGATGCGAGATACAAGAAAGATAGAAGAAGAAGATAGATCCGCCATGAGCTCGGTGCAGAGGGTGGACGCAGCTCGGTGAAGAAGATGTGCTCCTTGCTCCGTCTTCTTCCTCTTCTTGGCCTCCTTGGACGCAACACCAGCGGTAGATGGAGTGGAACTTGATCGGTGTGGTGCTCTGGCAGCCTTTCGGCGTTCGGAACCGATGCCTCGAAATGGGGACCTTGGGGGTCTATTTATAGTTTTAGATCTGATCCCAAACGGTTTGGATAAGTTGCTGGAAATATCTTCTCCAAACGGTTTGGAGACCGTTTGGGCGCCAAACGGTCTTGAGACCGTTTGGGCGCCAAACGGTCTTGAGACCGCTTGGGCACCAAACGGTCTTGAGACCGTTTGGGCATCAAACGGTTTGGAGGTCGTTTGAGCGCCAAACGGTCTTGCTTTGATCGGTCCTGGCTTTGGCGTGGTCGCGCGGCTTTAGTTCTTCAATCGATCCTTGCGCTTGCATCGAACGGTCTTGGGACCGCGCGGGACCAAACGGTCTTGGGACCACGCAGGACCAAACGGTCTTGGGACCGTTTGGGACCGAACGGTCTTGAGACCGCGTGGGACCAAACGCTCTTGGGACCGCATGGGACCAAACGGTCTTGGGACCGCATGGGACCAAACGGTCTTGGGACCGCATGGGACCAAACGGTCTTGGGACCGCATGGGACCAAACGGTCTTGAGACCGCGTGGACTTCTTGGGCAACTGGTTTCGTCTTGTTCTTTGTGTATTCCAGCAAACGGTCTTGAGACCGCATGGATCCAAACGGTCTTGAGACCGTTTGCATGGAGTTGCCTGCTACACCTGCATAAAATGAAAGATATTTAGTTAAAACCTTGATTATTGAATCACTGAGTAGTTTTGTGCATTATGATTCATATTAGGGTGAAAAGATGTGGAATGGATATTAAATTGTTCCAAAAAGGTAATTGAAAATCATGATGAGTATGCACTCATCAAAACACCCCGAACTTAAATCGTTGCTCGTCCTCGAGTAACATAAAATTTGAAATTGTTGCCTAATGGAATACTTTCGATCCGTGTGATTTCTTCATCTTCACATCACAAATGTTTTCTTTCTGCTCAGTATGAGTGAGTACCTCAACTTCCTGGGACCACTAAACACGTCTTTCCATAGCTTCGTTCCTGAGTTCGTTTCCCAACAACGCTTCCTCCCCACTTTTTCCAACACCAAGCATGTCGAAGAGTTTTGTAGGAGTTCAGAGATACCCGTAGAATCGACAAGTATGCATTTGATCTGACATTGGTGTAGTTCAGTATGGTAGGGCATGTATTGTGCCCTTAGGTAGAAAAAGGAGTGAAAGGTGGTATGGAAAGAAGAAGTAAATCTCTCCTCTATTCGACTCGAGATTTTTATTTGTTTTGCAATTTCATTTATTGCATATTTTTTTGTGTGCGCTATGGCATCTTTTGTTGCAGATCTCTCCTCTATTCGACTCGAGATTGCATTTATTTTGTGTGCACTTTGGCATCTTTTTATTGCATATCTCTCCTCTATTCGACTCGAGATTGCATTTTTGGTGGTACGCCCCTATTTATTGGAAGGGGTATGGAAGAAGCGGATATGGGGAAAGTGGCGTGCCACCCCGAACTTAGGGTTTGGCACAAGTTTGGCTATTTTGGTGGTATTTATGGATGGAGGGATATGAAGATGATAGAAGAAGTGTAGAAGAGAGTTCAGATCAGGATGCAACTTGATTTACAATTCAAAACTGGGTTATTCTCTTTGTCATACTCTGCTCAAATAATGACTTGATGTGGATCCGGTGGGGTTTCTGAGCCATTGTTCCACTAGTCAGTTAGGAAGCGCGACGTGTTTGATCCCTATCAGTTTGACAGATACTTATCATTATGTAAAAAGAATTATGATGTTAGGAATCATAAGTTTCACATGATGATTTCAGGCAAGTTTCAAAAGTCAGTCTTCTTGAGGATTTGCTTCGAATAAGGAGGATGTTATGATAGAAGATGCATAGCAAAAAGTTAGTTACATTTTTATCAACAAAAGACAAAATTTCATCAGGTATCTGTTCAAAATTTTGAAAAAAAATTATGATAGAGACATATTGAGTATGAAAAGAGGGTGTGTATGTGGAAGTGGAATACGTACCACCCACCCTCCACCCCGAACTTAGAGATTTTCTCATCCTCGAGCAAACCCTAAATTCAAGATGGAGGGGAAAGGAAACACCAGGTATGACTGCCGAGAATGAATTCGTTCTGATCAGCACCAATCCGATCTCGTGTCCTGAAAGAAAAACTCTCTCATAAGGCAAATTTTATTTAAGGAAAATTTAACTATAAGGTAAGGAACAAAATTTGAAAAGGAAAAGTAAAATAGATTTATTGGTCGGGTTGCCTTCCGACAAGTGCCTTTGTTTTATGTCGATGGCTCGACGTGGATATTATCACCATGGTGGAGCTCTGGGCGGAACTTGGTTAACATATGTTTTTGGTGGTTTCTTTTTCAGCCATTCATTGATCTTCTGTTTGATCTTAGATTTTTGTATTCTTCCCCACACATAACGAGCAATGTCAGAGCATATAGGGAAACAACCTGAGTTATGTTGATTTGTACTTTGTTGCTCACTTTGAGGTGGAAAGTGGTTGTAGGTAATCCGAACAGCATCATTGATAAGGAGATTTTGTTGAGGATTAGAAGGGAAGTTCATTTGTTGATGCACCATCTCCTCATCGTAGCAATGTTGGTTGTTAACATCTATCAGATATGGATCTGAGAGATATGGTTCCTTATGGAACCCACTATCTAGATCTTGTTGCGGAGGGAAGGTAGAATTTGTGATCTCAATTTGTGGGGTTACCAGTTCATTCCAGAGAGTTGTTGTTTCTGGATGAGGAGGCTCATAGACACTTGAAAATATTTCGGTATGTGTCATGATAAGGTTGAGAGGTGTCTCCTCTTTTTCACCAACATCTTCAATAATTTCTATGGGCTTGAGTTCTTCAAAAGTAGCTTCATAGTCTTCTTCTGTGCAGTCGAGAAATTTGATGTAATTCTTTACTTGTTCGTCGATTTGTTTATCAACTGATGGGTTCATTAGAGCAACTTCCAAGGGATCTTGTGATTCATGATGTTCTTGAGTCAGTTGTGACATTTTCTCAACACAATCAATCAGATAGATTTCCTCCTGTATACTTGGTCTTCTCATACTTTCAAAAACTTTGAACTCCAGAGTTTCTTTACCTAACCTGAGCAGTAAGGTTCCGGCTTCAACATCGATAAGAGCTCTAGCAGTGGCGAGAAATGGACGACCGAAGATAATAGGGTATTTAGTGTCTTCTTTTATGTCCATGATGACAAAATCACATGGTACATATGCGTCCTTGCCTACCTTGACCGGGATGTCTTCAAGAATTCCTAACGGTCTTTTTACTGAATTGTCCGCAAGTTGAATTGTCATAGCAGTTGGAAGCAATTCTTCGAACCCTAATCTCTTGCATAGACTGAGCGGCATAATAGAAATACTTGCACTAAGATCTGCCAATCCCTTTTTGCACGATGAGTCACCAATGTGACAAGAGATTCCAAAGGATCCTGGATCTTTTTGTTTCTTTGGCATCTTGCTGAGTATGATATCAGATGTAGTTGCCGCCAGTTTTACAGTTTCATACTCTTCAGTGATGTACTTCTTGGTGAGAAGGGACTTTAGATACTTGGTCCAGGCCGGTATCTCATTAAGAGCATCTAAGAACGGTATATCAACATGAAGTTTCTTCATGGCCTCTTTAAATTTGATGAATCTAGTATCAAGCTTGGTTTGCCTCAGACGGGATGGGAAAGGAACACGAGGCTTATATATAGGAATATTTGGCTCTGGTATCTCTACTTCTTCATTGGTAGATTTCTCAAAACTTCCCTTATCAGTATTTCTTTCCTTCGGTTGCGATTCTGGTGTTGTCGGGTTTTGGTTAGTCAAAGGTTCATTCTCCTCAGGGATATCCATAGTTGTTTTCACTGGTGGATCCGAATAACTTTTCCCTGATCTAGTGGCGATAACCTTCAGCTGCTCCAGATGTTTCGGATTGTTCTCAGGTTGTCCGGCGAAGACTCCAGCTTGTGGCTTAATACTAGCAGCAAGTTGAGGTAGTTGAGTTTCAATAGCCTTCTGCTGGGCTTGTTGATTGGCTATCATTGTTTGTTGTGTTTGCAATAACTTTTCAATGGTAGATAGCTTGTCATCAGAAGGGATGGATCCTGTTTGACCCTGTTGTTGGTTCAAGCTTTGATACTGAGAGTTATTCTGATAGTTTCTGTTCTTAAAGTTTCCCTTGAAGTTTCCTTGATTCCCAAAGTTCTGTTGCTGGTTAAACTGGTACCCAGATGGGCCTCTTGGTTGATTATTCAGAACAAATTGATGCGAGTTCATAGCTCCTGAAGGATTTCCATACTGGAAGCATGGGTGATTCCTATTTTGATTCGGATTGTAATAGTTCTGCCCAGGGTTGGTGTTAATAGCATTTAGATTTTCCATCTGGCAATTATCTCCTTGTCCACAGGCATTGCTTAAAACAACATCATAGAGAACATTGCATGATAGTGTGGAATGGTCAGTGCCTTTGCACGCTTCACAAAACAAAGAAGTGGGCTTGACTTGTTCTGGTTGCCTAGTTGGAGAATGTCCTCTTCCAATCGCAGCAAGGGATGATTCTATGTGATCTTGCTTTGCAACCAAGACTTTCAAAGTTTCAGCTATAGATTTGTATTCTGGGATAGCGTCAGCCATAGCTACCTTTAAGACTCCTTTACCAACAGATCTGCCCCAGTTGGCTTGATTTTCTGCTCCCAGAGTGACTACTCTCCATGCACTGTCGTAACTTTGTCGCATGAAGTTCCCTCCAGACGAGGAGTCAAGGAACATCTTAACATCATCTTCCACACCCCTGTAGAATATCTCGATCAGCTGGTTCTTAGGAATTCCATGGTGTGGGCATTTGCGTAGGAGCTCCTTGTACCTATCCCAAGCTTCGAAAAGAGTTTCTCCTGGGACTTGAGTGAAATTTGTGATTCGTCCCCTGATTTCATATGTAAGAGATGGGGGTAGAACTTTTCCAGAAAGGCGTTTTGAAGCTGCTCCCAGGTGGTGATGGGTACATCACTCTGTAGTGAGTTGTACCAACTAATGGCTCTATCAGCCAGAGAGTACTTGAAGAGACGGAGTCGAATAGCATCGTCAGAGACCCCGTTTTGCTTCGTCATAGCACACAGGTCAATGAATCTGAGAAGATGACCTTGGTTGTCTTCGGCTTGTTTACCGTAGAAGGGGTTGTTTTGAAGCAAGGTTATCCAATGTGCTCTAATCTCAAAGTTGGCAGCTTCGATGGAAGGAGGCTGCACCGGATGATAGACGTTCGCGGCCTTTGGGATAGAGAACTCTCTAAGATCCTTCTGAAGTTCCGCTGCCTGCGCTGCTGCCTGTGCTGCTAAGATCTCCTGTTGAACCGCAGCTCTAGCTTCTTGCATGAACCTTTCTCTCTGCGCATTGATGGCTTGAGCCACCCTACGGGCTACTTCTTCTTCTTGCACCATTCTGGCTTGATTCTCTCGGATCTGACGATGGAAGGTTCTATCGATTTTGGGATCAAAGCTCACAGTCAGTCCGAGACTATCCGAACGGTGCATGCACTAATCGTTTAAAGAGCACGTGAAATTTGGAAAGATTTGAAAGTGAGATCCTTGGTGTAGAATAAAGATCAAATAGATGAGCGATAGTTTCAAAAAGAAAACAAAATCCTAGATTAGTCTTAAAAGAACTAGATTTGACTGACTGATTCCGTTGTCCCCGGCAACGGCGCCAGAATTTGATGTGGCTTTTTGAATGCACTAACAAATTCACTCGGGGTTTATATCCCCGAGCTTTTACCAAAACCAAGTGCAACAATACCACCCGCAAGCGGACGGATCTTATCGCAGTATAGTTGAGGATCGAACCCAAAGGACAACGTTTTTAAGAATCTTTGTCAGTTAGATCTAGCCCAAGTAAAACTAATATTTAGAACAATTAGTTGATTTTGGTTTGATTAAACTAATTGCAAGAAAGTAAATGCAGAATAAAAGATGGGTTTAGATCAATGATATGGAATCGTTGGGATGGTACCGGGTTTGACCACCGCTACACACACAAACATACTCTTTTACAAACAATCCAGGCACGAAATAACACTCCAAGTAGAGCTGCTGCAGAACCCCCCATACGGGCGTCAGGTCCGCGTAAGCATCACCATAGGCAGCCGATGTCTCATCGCCATCCGGATCACATGTCTTACGGCTCTGAAGATACAACATCCAACTAAGGCTGTGAACCCCCCATACAGGCGTTAGGCGCACAGAAGCATCACCGAAGGCTAGATGGCTCGTCCCCTCGCGGATCACGCACTTACGACCTCAAGGAATCCCATCGGAAGTTCTCATCAAGGAGTCAACCGCGTTAACCGTTGAGCAAATAAGCGACTATGATACGTGTAAACATCGACGAAAAGCACGAAGATACAAAATCCAACTAAGGCTGTGAACCCCCCATACGGGCGTCAGGCGCACAGAAGCGTCACCGAAGGCTAGATGGCTCGTCCCCTCGCGGATCACGCACTTACGACCTCAAGGAATCCCATCGGAAGTTCTCGTCAAGGAGTCTAACATGCTAAACAACATTCATACCCATGCATTGAAGTTCTCGCAACATAGGGAGCACAAAGATGAAAACACGCACATAACCAACCTACAAGCTTAACGATAAACAACAAAATGAAGAGTTATATACATTGCCTTGGAAAGTTTAACAAAAGAACATGGTTTGCATGGGCAGCGGGGCTAGTCCCCGCACCCCAGCGAAAGAGGACTACTCGCTCATGATGCGAGATACAAGAAAGATAGAAGAAGAAGATAGATCCGCCATGAGCTCGGTGCAGAGGGTGGACACGGCTCGGTGAAGAAGATGCGCTCCTTGCTCCGTCTTCTTCCTCTTCTTGGCCTCCTTGGACGCAACACCAGCGGTAGATGGAGTGGAACTTGATCGGTGTGGTGCTCTGGCAGCCTTTCGGCGTCCGGAACCGATGCCTCGAAATGGGGACCCTGGGGGTCTATTTATAGTTTCAGATCTGATCCCAAACGGTTTGGATAAGTTGCTGGAAATATCTTCTCCAAACGGTTTGGAGACCGTTTGGGCGCCAAACGGTCTTGAGACCGCTTGGGCACCAAACGGTCTTGAGACCGTTTGGGCATCAAACGGTTTGGAGGTTGTTTGAGCGCCAAACGGTCTTGCTTTGATCGGTCCTGACTTTGGCGTGGTCGCGCGGCTTTAGTTCTTCAATCGATCCTTGCGCTTGCATCGAACGGTCTTGGGACCGCGCGGGACCAAACGGTCTTGGGACCGCGCAGGACCAAACGGTCTTGGGACCGAACAGTCTTGAGACCGCATGGGACCAAACGGTCTTGGGACCGCATGGGACCAAACGGTCTTGGGACCGCATGGGACCAAACGGTCTTGGGACCGCATGGGACCAAACGGTCTTGGGACCGCATGGGACCAAACGGTCTTGGAACCGCATGGGACCAAACGGTCTTGAGACCGCGTGGACTTCTTGGGCAACTGGTTTCGTCTTGTTCTTTGTGTATTCCATCAAACGGTCTTGAGACTGCATGGATCCAAACGGT